>CM076079.1:6935000-8135000 GCA_038088235.1 Zacco platypus
AGTGAAGCACCAAATTAAACTGAGCACTATTACTTACAAATTCGTTAATCAGAGTTTCTTGTTAGTTACTATAGTGCTAATAATTCGTTACCCATTTGTTCCTGTATAGTTAATTATTAATGACAGAACAGTATTCTAAAGTGTTACCAATATGCAATGCACTGTAAAACTAAACAGTTTAAACTAATTAAATGAAATGAGTTTGTTTCACTACTGAAAGTTCATTGCATTCAAGTTATGTGAACTCAAAATTTGATATTAGTAAACAGAGCTTTAACTGAGTTGCAGCAGATGTCTTGTTCCCAGCATGCTTTATGTCAGACTGTGTAAGGAGAATAAATGTGGAAATTAAGTGTTATATTGTTTGTTTTTGAACAAGATTAATAAATTATTAATATGTGTCATAGGTAAATAAATCATGAAAATCGTCATATCATGCAATATCATGAAAGCGTGACATCACTTAATGAAAAAATAAAACCCACATAACTGTACTATATACCAAATATAATGCTGAAAATAATTCTGTATGAACCATTTATGTTATGAATAACTTACAGAGAGGTTTGGAAATTGGAATATGGAGTTTTGCAATGGAAAATGTTTAGGTGTTCCAGTGTGATGGATTTTCATATTTTAAGAATGAAAGTCTTTGTTGAATGTAAAAACATCTAGACATAAAAGACATTTGAAACTTAGCAAATAAACAAAGTGTAAATGGTTTAATTTTAATAAAAACCCCTTAAGGCATAAAAATGTATGGGGAAAAAAACACCCAAATATGGAAGTAATGTTTCACCTACATAAATCTCGGAGGAAAGCAGCTGCACAGGTGGTTTCTCCGATAGTGCTGCTGCTCTGGTTATGGAAAGACAAACGGCATTGTCTGCTTATCATTTACACATGCAGCAGCTCGAGCCAGTGACTCATTCTCTGTCTCTCACTCGCTTTCTCTTGTAATGTTTCGATAGAGAAATTCAAACAGGATCAGAACAACTGTAAGCATTGTTATAGTAATTTGACTGAAGTCGGCTTGTCTTTCAAAAGCTGTGCAGAATTTAGGTTCACCTCATTTGAATGCATTTGTTCAACAGCTTGAGCACAATGACTCATTCACACATCTTCTCTCTCTCCCCGTATTTCTTTCCCGGTCACACTTGTACATCCTGTATTCCTCCAATACATTCCCTAGTGTGATCATTAAAGCGAAATCAAGAAGTGAACTGCGTGCGAGTAAGGTTACCATAGTAACTGATTGCCGGGCCATGATTTGGACTCTATTCATATACTAGGCATTAGGAGGATTTTGCAGCCCGTTGCCTGGTTTCATTAGAGGCTAATATCGGTCAGGGATGAGTCTGCTGCTCGGCCAAAGGAGGCGGACAAGCATGCTGTGTGGGAGTGCTATGCTGTCTTGAGACCACCAATATACAATCTGTTATCTCAGATGAATCCTTTTTTCCCCTAAAAATTAGCTCCTTTTTCTGTACTGGATGTGGATTTGCTCTGCAGCTAAAGCAGACAATGAGTTATGAGCACTGGGACCTGCCCACACTGAAGTAACAAAGATTTATCTATAGTGATCAAAACATGTAAAGAAGCTTAGAGCACAGAGTGATTCATCACATTTTTGTTGATTGCGTCCTGCAGCTCTCATGTGTCTGTCTTCCTAACTATCACTCCTTCGACGGGCTTGAGGGCCTCATCTGTTTCTGCTGACAGAGAGAGGATGGAAATGGTTCAGACAGTGGAATTATTCCCATTACAGGATCTCATTTACTATGGAGGGGACAAATCAGAACAGATGACAGATATTAATATTAAGGATTCTGTAGTGCTAAAAACAGCATCTGTTTGACAGAGACAGAAGCGCCGGCTGTTAATCACGCGTGGTGCTCTAGACTCTTCAAAAGGGCCACAGCTAACCTTCTACCTGCAACTGTATACATGTATGCAGTATTCAAAACATCGACAATATTCACCCAGGCCATGTAGATGTGACTATATGATTGACCTGTAAATGCAAAGAGGAACAGATTGAATGATATCTATATTAACAGGAAACCAAAGCCAATTTCTAGTGTCAATTTGTGTCTTTAAGGACTTGATTGTTTTTCTAAACTATTCTAAGCAGCTCTCACTGCTTTCTGGTTTGCCTGGTTCATTTTTTTTTTTTTACGAATTTGCCCCAAACCCCTACTGAAAAATCTAGCATAAACCATCATGAATACTATGCTTGTCCAGGCTGGTTTATGCTGGTATAGTGCTGGTCTAGCTGATGAACCACCAAAGTCAAGCTGTTATTGAGCAAAATAGAGCTGGTGTAGCTGGTTCAATAACATGGGTTTGTTCAATAAACAAAGAGCTCATTCAATGGTACAGTTAATAACTTGGTAGTGAAAGTTCCCAATTGAAAGTTGCTGTTTTTTAAAGATGTTTGTGCTCATTTGGGAACTCACCTGTGTCAAAATCCAGCTATCAGTCCAAAAAGTGCACATGCCATGTAAAGCACATGTAATGCACATTGCTGAAAGAGAATTAATTTAACCAAACCCAACTAAATGAAACACTAATCACCACATAGTGGTGATTTTAAACAGCCTTCAACAGCTTTTGTACATGTACCATGTGAAAGAAATAAAACCAAACCGATTTATAATAAGTGAACATGGTAATGCTGTTTTTGGAGTTGTTTAATCATCAGGTAAGATATCATTAATTTTATTTGAACAGTTGACTTCTTCTAAGGCTGTGTGGCCGTGAGTCATTTGTAGTTGTTGTGTTTCTGCTCGTCTCTTCTCTTTTTTCTGTTCTTGTTGTTCCTCTTATCCTCAGTGATTTTGCATGTCACCTGTAGGTGTCATCACTAATGGTCAATCATCACTTGTAGGGTGAATCTACTACATTTTCCTAACTATCAGTGTTTGCTTAACGTTGAGGAGTTTGCTGTGTACCAGTAAACATAACCTGAAACATGCATTTTTCTTTATTGCAAAAAATTGTTAACATTAATTGGAAAATTGTCTTGGTCTTTATTTAACAGTGATCACACACTAAGAAACGTGATATGTGACACATGTGTGAGTTTAGAAGGTCTTGTTAGGAAGGTGCAAGCACGCAAAAAACAACATACACTGGTCCAGAAACACAACAGCATTCAAAGCTTTCAAAGCAGGAGTTTTGTTTGATTCTACTGTAATGTACCATTTTTTATAACAATTAAGATTGACAACCCTAACATTAGTGATTGACTGCAAAAAATAATCTGAAGCATGTTTTATGACATAATGCATGTCAATGACAGACTATTACTGCAGTTCTACTGTATTTCTGCAGCACATATCAACCACACTCACTCTAAAAATTCAGTTGCGAGTCCCAGAACCGAAGGCATTTAGTTTGGTTAAAGCATGAGGTTGTCAGTCTCTTTTAGCAAACTGTGCATGAGCAGAGCCATATTTAACAATCCAAACGGGGCTGACCTTGTTTTGCTACTGTGTGAACAGCCATAGATTTTCTCAGTCTATCCGTTAGACCAAATTCGTTCATTTATTATTGATGGCTTCTTTCTCTCTGTCTGTCATTAGATATTTCAGACTTTATGTTTATTGCATGCTCCTCCTGGGGGTTTATGGGCTGTGGTTTCTTCCCTCAAATGTTTGCATGGGCTCAAGCCATCTGAATTTGAGTCAGTGTTGTAGTCTTTCCAAAATTGGCTGAATTATTGAAATTTGTGGAGGACTGGTTCCCTATCAGTGGTGGTGAAGAGTTGGTGTGGAGCTGATGTGTTCCTGTGTTTGTCTGAAACCATCAGGTCCCTCAGCTAGAGCTCATGCTCAACTCATGCTGTGACAAGAGCACCACAGGAAAAACTACGACCAAAACCACCTCTCTCTCTCTCTCTCTCTCTCTCTCTCTCTCTCTCTAATTATTAAGAAATGACTTTTCCCTCAATAAACTCCTGATTACTGCTTATTAATAGTTAGTAAGGTAGTTGTTAGGTTTAGGTATTGGGGAGGATTAGGGGATAGAATATGTTCATGCAAAATAAGGCATTAATATGTACTTTATAAGTAATAATAAACAGCCAATATCCTAGTAATATGCATGCTAATAAGAAACTATAGTTAATAGTTAAAATGTGGACCCTAAACTAAAGTGTTACCAATGGTTGTATTACTTTAGTAATATTAAAGATAAAGCAAAATGAGAAAAGAAGGTTTTGTTTCCAGATGTAGGGCCCACAAACACTAGTATTCAAAAGTTTGGGCTCAGCAAGAAATTAATACTTTTATTCAGCAAGGACACTTTAAAATGTTTTAAAAATTATTTAAAAGTGGCAGTAAAGACTTTAATAATGTTACCAAAAAAAATCAATTTCAAATAAACGCTGTCTTTTGAACTTTCACAGAATCCTGGAAAAATGGATCATGTTTCCACAAAAAAAATTAAAGGGTTCGTTCACCTAAAAATGAAATTTCTGTCATTAATTACTCACCCTCATGTCGTTCCACAAGACCTTCATTCATCTTCTGAACACAAATTAAGATATTTTTGATGAAATCCAAGGGTATCTGAAGCAGACATAGGCAGCAACGTCATTTTACCTTTTGAGGTCCAGAAAAGTAGTAAAAACCTTGTTAAAATAGTCCACGTGACCGCAGTGGTGCAACCTTAATGTTATGAAGCAATGAGAATATTTTTTGTGCGTACAAACAAAACAAAAATAATAACTTTATTCAACCATTTGAACCATTGTCAAAAGTTGACATAGTGAAGTCAGTGCAGGTTTGCTTGTTTACATCCGAAAGCCGTCTCTGGCCAGCTCCTGCGTCAGCATCACATGCATACGTCGTGCTGCTCACGTGTTCTGCTTTGTCCAATACTGAATCAGCGTTTGGGCATAAACAAGGAAGCCTGCACTGAGCTCACTACGTCAACTATGTATGACAACAATTCAAATTGTTGTATAAAGTCATTATTTCTGTTTTATTTTTGCGCACAAAAAGTATTCTCATCGCTTCATAACATAAAGGTTGAACGACTGCGGTCACGTTGACTATTTTAACTACCTTTTTGGACCTCAAAAGGTGCAATGACGTTGCTGCCTAAGTCCGTTACCCTCTGATTTCATCAAAAATATATTAATTTGTATTCCAAAGATGAACGAATGTGATGCCTAATGATGTCGAAATTCAGCTTTACTATATGTTTTGTGCTTAAATGCAGCCTTGAAGAGAGAATAGACTTTAAAAAACATTTTTTAAAAACTCACCGACCCCAAAAGTTTGAATGATAGCAGACATATGAGTGTGCTTGCATGCACGAGATTAGATTGTGAGAATGAAAGCGCGTGGCTGTTTAAGTGTATGGTGTTTAAGTGCTTGTGAGTACTCAGCTCTTAGAGTAATGAATGGTGTTGTAGGTCTCCTTTAGGAGTGTACCCGTTGTGTATGTAAGTGAGTGTTTAGGGTATGCATTAGTGTTTAAGTGCTTTAGATAAGTGCCTGCTCTCACTGTAAAAGAACAGTGATTGGCGAAGCATCAGCGAGCCCCCTGCTGGCTCTCGACAGGGGGGATTGTAAAGGTGAGATTCTCGGGTGCGGCGGTACAATGCGGGACCCCTGGTGCGGGTAATCACCATGAGGCCAAAAGCATGCCACAATGCAACAAAGACCCCCTGTAACACACACATGTGCCCTCCTTTGTGCAGTTAACTGCACACTCGGCCCTCTCCGGGGGTCCTAAGAGTCTCGGCAGGGGGCCGATTAAGGAATTAGGCACAGGGGAAAACTAGTGGTGTTGACTAACACTAAATGGAGGCCCATCTCCAGTCAGAAAGCAGTGACTGAGGACGAGAGGCGGGGGGATACAGATAGAGCGCCGTGTGCATGTGTTTGTGACCTCTTGTTAAACAGGCTCTCTCTCTTTCCTCTCGTGCTGTGAGGAGTTCACCGCCAACCTCCAGGGAGTCTGCGTGACCTCATACACCTCCAGCACAGAGGCAACATGATGTCAAGATACAATAAATAAATAATCTCGCCGCTGAGACATGCACACACAGGCGCTTTAATGCAAAACAACATGCAGTAAATAAACAGCCATTACTGTCAAAAATGCAAGTCCAGCAACAAGAAAAAAGTGCGGATGACGCAGAGTGAAACTGAAGTTCATGTGAACTAGGAACTAACTGAACTATGATTTCAACACACAAAAAAAGAATCAGAATAAAAGATCCATTGCATATTGTCAATTACTGAGATGTATGAAGCACAGCTCACACAGAAGTCATTTTCAAACCAAGCAGCTCTCTGCAGGTCAATGCAGTGACCGATTGAATACAAGTAAAAAATCTGCGTGGGGAAGTTTTTTGCATTCGCTAGAACCGCACGTGGACTCCTTTTGAAATTATTGGATTTCAGAGTGAAATTTTTGCCAAGCATTAATAAATGTGACCACGCTTTGATGCTCAAAAAAGCAGATTGTCTGCAAAGTGTAATGTGTGAAAGCTGTTGCATAAGAACACCGCTATTAAAACTCAAATAGCTTGTTATGAAAAGTGTTAAAGGATTTATGCAAAGGATATATGTTCCCTCTAAAACGAGAGAATATTGCTTGTGCAACCACTATGGTAAAAGCCTAGCGCGGCTTTGTTAAACTTCACGAAGAATAAAGCCAAGAAGAAAAACTTTAATGAATGCTTTATATTCTAAAACTCATATGGGTTCACCTCAGTGCATCTTTCATAAGAGCTCATTCAGTAATGGCTGAGTGGCTCCTTTATAGCATAACCCTGAAATCCCCCGTGCTTACGAGATGCTCTAATGATGTTCAAACATAAGTAGGGGGAACATGTGGATTCTTTCCATTGTGCTTATCCACCTTTACACAAATCCTCCATCTAATGAACGCTCTCGGTGACTCCACGGGTAATGGCAGAGGAGCTGTTGTGGAAGCACTATGCTGATAAATAGAGGAAGAGCTTCCTGAGGGAGTGAGGAAACACTGAAAGAGATGCCTTACTGATGAGGTCGCGCACACATCATCATGTAAAGGAGTGCAGCCGTCACCTAACATGCCCTGTTCTGAGGAGAGAGGTCTACGCTTACTGCTGCCTTACAGTCATAGCCCAGGAGTGAGTGGAAAACAAACACACCACATGAATACAGATACACAAACATTGCTTTTGTGCTTTACACATAACACGCTGACAATACAGATATACTGTGAGAAACGGGGGAAATTGAGGTGAGCCAGGCATACGATTTGAAGTCGACTGTCACAGCACATTTGATTAAATACCCTCATTTCTGTGCAGTACGGAATGCAGCGATTAGCATATTAATGACTCCTGTGCATTGTATGAAGAAGAAAAAGAGAAAATGAGATACTCGCTCCTGTGTTTCTTATGCTCATTATTAGTGGTGCTCTTATCTTTGCTTTTATTTCTAAATGTATCTATATATTTGTTCTGTAATGTTATTTGTTTCAGCTTTCTTTTTTTATTATTCTTCATATTTTGTCTTTTGATCATTCGTGTGCATTGTTTTGCACTGTTTTTCTTTTCTTTTCTTTGAATGCAGCTGTAGATGCAATAAAATGATCTGTCATGCCAATAAAGCACATTAAACCTGAGGGAGATATCTTCACAGTATGATCCAAAGCAGTAATTGGATTCTTACCTTTAAAAGGAACTGAATAATCATTACATTAGTTACAATTAGCAATGAATTTATATAAGTTTTATTGGTTTAATATTTCAGCGATTCCCAAGTAGTAGCACGTGTACCATAGAAGTACCAAGGGTATGTTTACACGAGCTTCACTTTTATACGAGTTTCACCGGAGCTGAATAAGCAGAATGTTTAATTTAGTCAAGTATGAGATCATCATATTTGGGGGTCCATCAAATCTTGAAAACCGCTGTATTAGAGACTGAAAACATACAAAATGTTGTGAATTTTCTGAATTACATTTGAATAATTACATCGTGCACTGCAGCCCTGAAGGATATACAGAGGTTAGATCTGTCTCTAACAGATGGTGACCCCCTCCTGTTTAGAATACTAATGTCGGTACATCTTACAAAACCAACTCTGTATACAGCAGCAATCACTGTGTGTGTATGAACTGCTCTTGCTTTACAGAGACCCATATTAGTGCTCCAGGTTCTCACAGAGCCCTGACGGCTTCATCTTTTGTTCTTAACTAACAGTGTCTGAGTCCACTCGAGTCTCCTGAGACTTTTTAATTGGGTAAAGCAGTGATGTTTCAATGTACTTTTCTAAGAAAATGACCAGGTCACAAAAACAAATGAGGCTATTGTTTAAATGTTTCGATTGCCCTTTCGCTGCACACATTTCTACTGCTAGTAGATAGTTCTTTGCATGTAGTACAAGCAGGATATTTAACCATCAAGTCTTTGCTTTTGTGAACATACTGTATTGGGTTACACTTTATTTTCAGGTGTCAGTATTACAGTGTAATTATACATTTAAGTACTGAGTAATGACAATTAACTACATGTACTTACTATAGGTTTAGGGTTAGGATGAGGGTTTGGTTTAGGGTTAATTGCATGTAATTATGCATAATTTCTAGTTATTACTATAGTAAATACATGTAGCATATGTAACAATGACACTGTAAAATAAAGTGTTACCCTGTATTGTATACTATAACATATTATGCATCTTTTTTTTTTATTTTTTATCCTGGAACAATATTTCTGTCCAAAAACTATATTCTTACCATTAAACCTAACTATAGAGATAAGTTATCCTTAAAATCAGAGTGAAATGATGGGTGAATAACACTGATGTAGAAGCACCCAACCCTGGTTGTAAGCCTATGCTTGACATTGTAATGATGAGTCAGCAGATTGAGATCCAAATGCAGCTTTATTTACAAACATAGTCAAAGAGGCGATGGTCAAGGGACAGCAAACAGGTATTACGAGGATAATCAGAATCGTGGTCAAATAATCAGGCGGAAGAGTCGAGACAGGCAGCGAGTAACACAATCCAAAAATACAAGGCAATAAGTCCAAAGGGCAGGCAGATAAATCTCAAAGATGGTAGAAACAGGCAGGATCAAAAATGGGTAGGCAAGACAGGAATGAACGCTTGGAAAAGTAAACACTTGGAATAACAAGACCTAGCAAAAGTGTGTGTGAGCGCTGAGCTTAAATAGGGTTCTGGTAATGAGCTGCAGCTGGTGAAGTGATCAGTGAAAGGTACGGGGCTTCTGGGATATGTAGTGTCTGGGTGTGAGTAAGTGTAGTGAATTGTGGGAAATGAAGTCTGGGAATGAGTGTGCATGTGTGTGTGAAGGTCCAAGATGAAGTACCCTATAGTGGTTTACACGCGCACTTCAGCTGACTATGTGATAGACATGAACTGTAAACTTGTCCTTCAAAACTGACTGGTTGATTGTAATGCTATTCCAGGATGATGATCTGTTGCACTTGGTGAAATCAGGTTCTGCAACATGCTATTTCACACCACTTTTCAATGTTATATCAAAAGTAAAAGAATAAATACATGTTAATGCTCTCTTTTTGTTCTTTAATTGGGAGATGTAATTCACATCCTCCAGATGGAAGGGTGTGGGTTTCAGAGTTGTTGTCAGACCCATTTCCTGTAAATCTTGGTATCTCCATCTGGCTTCGGAAAAGTGTGCTCTTCCTCTCCTAACGTGGCACCATGGCAACAACGAGAGCCTCACCCTCTGCCTGACCCTCATCCTCCCTCTCTCGTTCTCCTGCATGCCCAGTTTGTGTTCAGCTCTAGAGGTTACTAACAGGCATAGTTAATGAGATGAATTGATTTGTGCTTGTCAATAAGCAGCTCTCTGAAACAGCTTAGTGTATATGTCCTTATGCACAGAAGGCCAGAACAAAAGAGGATTTATATACAGTTGTGGTAGATTCAGTACTGAAAGAAAGAAAGAAAGAAAGAAAGGCAGGCTGTCTGGAAGGCAGGCAAGAAGGAATGCTAGTAGGCAGGAAGGCAGGAAGGCTGGAAGTCAGGAAAGCAGTAAGGCAAGAAGGCTGGAAGGCAGTAAGGCAAGAAGGCTGGAAGGAAAGAAGGCAAGAAGGCTGGAAGGCAAGAAGGCAGGAAGGCAAGAAGGCTGGAAGGCAGTAAGGCAAGAAGGCTGGAAGGAAAGAAGGCAAGAAGGCTGGAAGGCAAGAAGGCAGGAAGGCAAGAAGGCAGGAAGGCAAGAAGGCTGGAAGGCAGTAAGGCAAGAAGGCTGGAAGAAAAGAAGGCAAGAAGGCTGGAAGGCAAGAAGGCAGGAAGGCAAGAAGGCTGGAAGGCAAGAAGGCTGGAAGGCAGTAAGGCAAGAAGGCTGGAAGAAAAGAAGGCAAGAAGGCTGGAAGGCAAGAAGGCAGGAAGGCAAGAAGGCTGGAAGGAAAGAAGGCAAGAAGGCTGGAAGGCAAGAAGGCAGGAAGGCAAGAAGGCTGGAAGGCAGTAAGGCAAGAAGGCTGGAAGAAAAGAAGGCAAGAAGGCTGGAAGGCAAGAAGGCAGGAAGTCAAGAAGGCTGGAAGGTAAGAAGGCAAGAAGGCTGGAAGGCAGGAAGGCTGGAAGGCCTTGACACACAAATCTTATTTGATCACTTGCAATTAATAGTGTGGATAGTCATACCTAAAAATATCTGATTTGGGAAAAAAATTGATTTGCCTGCAGTCTGAACATAGTCTAAGAGCATAATTTGTCCTTTTACAGCTAAATTAATTCAGTTAAAATACATGAAGATCTTTCTTGCAGTACATTTGTTAATGTCTTAAGCCCATGCTCCAGATTAAACCATTCACACTGTCAAATATCCTGCATGCTCTTCATACCAGCAAAGTAATGTAGAATTTACCTAATTTATTTAGTTTTATTGCATTGTGTACAAATTATCCCAGACTCCCTTTATGAAGTTCAGTAGTTACTAAGAGTCTGTATTGATCAAAAGCATCATTTTAGATTTTTATTACCAGTCTGTCTTCATTTCATCAGTATGAGACCTTCACTCCAGGCTTTGTTGATCTGTGAATGTCATTCACCAATACACTGAGATGAATACACCATAGTTTTCTCCTGTAGTAAATCCCATTAGTAAATGTCACATATGTGAATCACAATGCTTTGACAGTGATTGATCTCTGCAATCTCTCAACATCCTGTTAGACATTGTGAAATGTGTTTAAAGTAATTATTGTATTGACTGCAAATTAGACAACCTCAAATGTCATTAGTGAACTGATCCTCGTGGTGATAGATTGAATTCATGGGTGAGCTTTGCTAATGAATTAACAAATGCATTGATTAAATTGGCTGACCTTATAATTTAGCATTTTAGCGAACCAAACAAAGTATTCATTATTTGTCAATTTTATTACATGTAGTCTTTCCAAAGTGACGAACATCACAAGCAGTTTATATAAAAGTCAATAATACTCACAGTACTGCAACTGTTTAAAAAGATTCAAGATTCAAAACTTTATAGCAAGTGATAGAAATGTGACTAAGGTAAAAGGCTCATAAAATACAAATAGTTCTAAAACAGACACATTTTAGTATAAATAAGTAAATAAATAAGAACAAATATGCAAATAAAAAACTGGTGACAAACTATTTGGCCTTATTTAAAATAGATATTGCAGTGGGGATGAAAGAATTATCATAAGCCCTCTTTTTGGCCTAATGAGCTCTGAACTGGTGGCCTGATGAAGGTTTTCCCTCAATAAACTCTTAATTACTGCTAATTGACCCTTCGCTAACAGTTTGATTGACAGGTGATATGACCAATCATAACCCTGAGTCTGCCATTTTATCCGACAAAGCAGTCAGAGGAGTTAATAGATTAACGTTGGTGAACTTCAACTTGAAAAATTGTGTGTACTCACATCTTTCCGTGCAAGAAACAACATTCCTTCTGATGTTCATTCATGTTTATTTGATGCTATAAATGAACTAGTATGAAGAGATGATCGGTTCACGAGCCGCTTGAACTGAGGAGCTACAGCGATCTGTCACGACACATTAAAGAGACACTATACGCTATTTATTGTTTAAACTTCTTTAAAAAATTGCAATATTTTAAATATGAAATTGTTTCATACGTTGTCAGCGTCCTGTTTGCTCCGCGAGGTATTTTTCACTTCGTGAGAACATGATGTGTGGCATGAGAGCGCATAAGTTGTCGGGCATACCAACAGGGGGCGGGTTCTGCAAAGGGTCAATTCACGGTAAGTAAGGTAGTTGTTGTAATGGTTATGTTTAGATATGGTGATATAGAGTATAGCTATGCAGAAAATGGCATGTCATGTCAATATGCTTGTAATACGGATGCTATAAAGCAACTATAGAGAATAGTGTTCCCTAATCTAAAGTGTTACCCACAATTGACCCTTCCCAAAGACCCGCCCCCTTAGTTACTGTTGTGTTGTGCGACAATTTACCTTAAACATTTTAAGGTGTTTGAAGGCCAAAAAAAAAGAAAAAAGAAAAATGAAGAAGAGTAAAGTTTAATTATACTGTAATCAAAACATGTAGGATGTAATCGAAATATTTAAATTCTGAATACATTTGATTTTTCTACACTGTAGATGAGGTCTGTTATCGTGGCAATATGCAATGTCATTGCAGCATCTAATATTAGGCTATTATTTCACAACCTTCCTAATACACACTTTGAAAAATTACAGAGGTCCGGACCTCGATGGGGACCTCAATGGAGGGTACAGCCCTACTATTCGGTCATTAATGTGTAACTACACAGGAACAAATAAGTAATGCACTATTTCTATTAACTATTACTATGCATCAGTACTATTAACTAACAAGAAACTCTGATTAATGAATTAGTAAGTAGGCTAATAGTGCTCAGTTTAGTCTGGTAATTCACTATTAGCTAATCAATAACTACTATTTTTTCATTCCTCCCAGAGAACTACTAAGAACTACTATATACAGGTTCATAATTAATGTGAATAATGCATAATTAATTCTAAAGTGAATGTCAATGTCATGGAGTGTTACCAAATCCTTCAGAAGGAATTACTGATTATTTGGATCAGTATTCCAAAGTGAAAAGTATATAACTCCTTAAAATTGATTACCATTTCAGTGTTATCGTTCATCCTGTTGGTGAGTTCTTTGATTATCTGTGAAGTTTCTCAATGGGTGATCCGTTAATGAGTCCATTAGTAAAACCTTGAAATGCATTAGTAAACATTTCACACTGGACAACCTCATTGATGAAGATGAATCCATGACTCCAAGATCCGAACATGCTAATTGGTTTATCAAAGAACCACTTTGAAAAGCTGGCAGTAAAGCCAGAGGGATCACTGGACTCATTACTAGAGATATTGATCTGCTTAGTGAATGTGTTATGTCAGGAAACTCGCTCATTGGCAAATTCACAGATGCCCTCATCTATGACCTCATCACATAATCAATAAAACAATATCTACTTGTAAACTAACTAATAAACTTGATGGACACAACTGTTATCGTTAAAGCAGCTCGGCATTCACTTCCAAAAACAATGCTTCCAAAAGAGTTTTTTTCTTCTTCACAGCCATGCCATTAAAGAGCTAGTTTGGGTTCGCTAAAGAACCTATCATGGTATAGTTCTTAAAAAAACAATTGTTATTGTAGTGTGAAGAACTTTTCAATAATCTGATGCACATTTTTCCACTTTAAACTTCCATGGATGTTTAAAGAGGACCTATTATACCCCTTTATTCAAGATGTCCCAGGTGTCACCAGAATGTGTCTGTGAAGTTTCAGCTTTAACAAACCTCACAGATCATTTATTATGCCATGTTGTAAATACCCATTTCTGAGTGCCAGCAAAAACATGCATTTGTGCCTTTAAATGCAAATGAGCTGCTGCTCCCCGCCACCTTTCCACGATCACAGCTCCTGCCTGCATAGGATACTCTGCCAAATACTAACAAGCCATCTTCTACGTTTTGATAGTCATCTATATCGTTATCATGCTCACGGAGAGTGCAGTTGTTGTTCATCATGAAAGTTTATCATTCCCATGCGTTTTAAATCTATATCAGCGCACACATCTGAAGCACACGCACAGAAAGCTGTCAGACGGCGCCTCACGAGAGTATTAAATGACTTCTCTTTCACGTTATTTGTTGTGCTTAAACTGTCAAATACACACAAAGTTATGTCAAAAACACAAAGTTCACATAAACACAGTCAGTTATGTCTGAACGTAAACAGCAGGTACAGAAATCAAATGTGTAAATTAGAACTTCGGCGCATTCCCTTCAAAAATAAAATCTGCTGCGTCTTCAGCGCCTCAGATGTCGAGAGTAAATGAAGACTGTTATATTCACTCTTACGTCGAACAACAAAACATTTCAGTCTCTTATGAGACATATTTGTCACTACAGCTCGGAGACAATGGTAGACAACTCGCTCAGGGCGGGGTCTATGCTAATGCAGAGTCCATCAGCAGTCGTGGGCGGGGCCTCTACAATATGACGTCACATTACTCAGAAAATGAAAACAGCTTGTTCTATGAGACTGTTGAGGTTTTACGGAGATAAAGAAAAGGAGTGAGTGGATTTTCATCCTTATAAGGTGATTGTGTGCACCGACACACATTTATGTTTAAACACCGTGAAAAAGTGAATTGTGCATAATAGGTCCCCTTTGAGGTTTTAAAAGGAGATGCCAATTAAGAACCTTTATTTTTAAGAGTGTGGTTTAAAGTGGCTGAGGAACGAGGGGAAAAAGCAGGGAGAGAGAAGAAGGTGTGTAAATTCTTCATGGTCAGTGTGGCTGTAGTGCCGCTGGAGTGGCTGTTTTCCTGGCAGTACCATGGAAGTGTCAGGAATAGGAATGCAGTTTTGATGCAGAGAGCCTCATGAATAGTGCATGACCGGCGGAGAAAGCGGAGAGGCCTGTCTGCCTCTCTTATGTAATCACATCCCTCCCACTGCAGCAGCGCACACAGTCCGGGATTCCCTCCTGCACCTGCTCACAAACAGCAGCAGCGGTAAGAGAGGGAAGTGGAAAAATGACGGGTATAATCATGAGGGATGGAAAGAAATAAGGTGAAAGGGAATTCAGATCTAGAGATAAAACATATGGATAATATAAATCAGTAAGCATGAAGGCGTTGTGCAATTGCGAATTTACATGTAGGTCAAACTATGAAGTGCAGCTCTTTTTTCATTCTGCAATTTAAAGAATTACATCATCTATTTTTCAAAGCACAGGAGTCAAAGTGCAAATGATTAGTGTTGGATTATCCATTCAGAGTGCATTGTGCTTTCTGTCCTATCTATACATTAAACAGCTCTGTGAGAATATAGTGCTCGATATGTGATACAACATTTGAAAGAGGCTGAGAATTATGTCATCACATCAAGAGCTTGCCTTTCTATGCATTCATGTCCTGCAGTGAACTCCAAACTGTGCATATGTGTGTGTTCCACTGAGCCAAAAGCGCTATTATCTGAGCACATAAACAGCTCTTGCATAACCTCTTCCTCACACATGGGCTTCAGATGTTCCCAATCAGTCTCATTTGCTCAAGCACTCTCACAGAGATCAAACAACCTTCTGCAGAGGACACACGATCATCAAACCACACACATGAAGTCACAGACCTTTAGGTGAGACTAAAGAAGTGTGCTGTGGGCTTCAACATTAGACGTTATGCAGAATGTCTGATAATGTCATCTCGTGTCATATTTTACCTTGGCATAGTTCATCTTCATTTGACTTCAGCCCACTCCAGCAGACACGCTTCATCTCCAGGATCAGTAAGTGCGAGTCAGAAAGTTGACATTTTATGAGAAAAGATGACATGTAGCTGAATGTAATTAAAGGGAATGATGACTTCGATCTGCTCATCTCATTTGAATGGAGCTGGAAACATGTTCTACACGGATGATCCATGCAGAAAATGAACAAAGAGATTAAACTAAGAGAAACTGTACTGATAAAAGAAGATGTTATTAATCCAATTGCTGTCCGCATTGCTGAAACTTGGGATATCGCATATCACTTGACTGATAGCAAATGTCGGCACCATATTGGTTATCAAGTGATATTTTGTACTATATATTTGTACTATATATATATATATATATATATATATATATATATATATATCATTAACAGAATAATTTTTATCAGTGTATGTATATATATTAGGGGTGGCACGGTACATGAAAAACCGTTCGAACCGTTCGGTTCGCTTGTCTCGGTTCGGTTCGTATGTGCGTCGTACGGTTCGACGGTTCGACGCATGCGCAATGTAGCCCCGTATTCAGACAGTTTCGCGTGAACATACATATAGACAGTAAAAGTGGAGTAAGGGGCCATTCACATATCGGGTCTTTTACACGCGCATATTCGTTATTTCCTATGTAGCCGCGCGGCAAGCGCACTCAAACTGGAAGCAACGCGGCCGCGCTTTCCACGCTTTTTTAGGCGCGATATGTGAACGGCCCCCAATGAAGGCTGCCCGGAGTTGGATGCACCCGTGTCGTTCAAATCCGGTGTGTGGGAACATTTTGGATTTCATGTTACTTACGATGACAACGGAAATAATACAGTAGATAGAACTGCGACTGTGTGCAACCATTGTGCAAAATGCATTCAATATGCTAAATGGAAACACTTCTAATATGACAGTTCATTTGAGAAGACATCACGCCAATGTGTCGATAAGCACAAACAGGAGAGAGCCGGTTAGGAAAGAACTTCTACTGTCCGCAGCATTTAAGCAACCTCTCAGTGATAACTAAAGCATTGGGGATGTTTATGTTATTACATTATATATTTATCTTTAAAGTATTTTGACTTGTTTAAAAGACAGAGCTTTAAGAGTTCCTCTCTTTGTCTTTTAAAATATTTTTTTTTGTAAGAGCTACACTGAAGTTGGCAGTTTGATAAATGCAAGTTAATTTCAATCTTTGTGTGCTAAAAAGGCACAAGTTCCTGTAGAGATAACAATACACATGCTCCTTTTTTTGCCAAACAAACGAAAAGCATGTCATCATCAATGTCTTCTCTCTTGCTGTATCAAAATCTCATCCAGCTTTTACTCAGAGATGGTCCCAATAATGTGCTTAAAGTCAAGTCAAATTCAGTTAGTGCATGATTACATTACAAAAATGTTAATACTGTATCCTAAATTGTGGATAATTAAGCTATATATCATATGCTAAAGGAAATTTCTGGAGCGTTAAAGATTAAAAGAAAAAATAACAACAAGAACCGTACAGAACCGAAAACTGTGACCCTAAAACCGTGATACGAACCGAACTGTGGGTTTTGTGCCACCCCTAGTGTGTATATATATATATATATATATATATATATATATACACTGATAAAAAATGATTCTGTTACATTAATAATATTAATAATACAGAAAAAAAATTAATTTTTACACTAAATGAGTTCCAAGACAACAACATAGTACTGTGATGCTTAAATTCACCTTTTACAAATGACTGATTTTAATGTTGTGTTTTATTTGTAATATATTTAGACAAAATAATATAGAATTTTAATATCAGCCATAACTGGTACATCCCTTAAAAAACAATTTGAAAATTTAGATAAGCTTGAAAACTAACATTTTAAGTTTCATTTTGTGTTTGCTCTGTTCACATTAGTTCCATTGGTTCCAGTTATTAGATTCGGTTCACCTGTGGTCATTTTGTTTGTTCCTTTTATTTAAGCCTAGAGTTCCCAGAGTTCATTTGTCCATTATAGTCGACGTGTGCATGTTTGTTTAGTTTATTATTAAAGATCATCTTGATTTTCCATGCCTTTGTTGTGCACATTTCTCTCTAACACTAATGCGTTACAAAAAGTACATACATTGAGAAGACTTAGATTAACCCAGGATTCCGCCTTAGTTCAATTAGGACATTTCAGAAGCTTTTATAAACATGCCTTAGAAAAAAAAAATATACCAGTGAGCCTCTTGAGACAAAAAGATGCACTTACATATTTTAAGACATGTCAGTTTAAGTTGCTTTCAGTTATAACAGCTCAAACATGCATTTTATTCTTAAGCATTGTCCGTGAAACAAGTCCTACATTAAACTAACCCTTAGCTTTCTGTACAAACATGGTCTGTCAATACTACACCGAATCATTTTTCATATGAATCAAATGAGATTCTTTTCAGCAAAAGGCTTGTTCGATTCCATACTTCAGCTCTGATGCGGTTACATTACAAATTTGCTGCTCTCACTTTTTGTTCACAATATTTGTCCAAAAATTGAGTTTTTGTGTGACGTCCCCTGAAACTAGCAAAGATGATGTGCCGCGGGTCCCCTGAGGGTTCGTCTTCATTATGCTGCACGGTGTGTGGGCTGCTGTCTGTTCAGGATAAGAGCTTGTCCAGTTGGCTTCGGCCTGCAGTGCTACAGAACTGTCTGTGTTAATGAATTAGAGTGTTCTGGCTAATCAACAAGAAGAAAGGGCCACAGAAAGGAAATAATGGGTGTGCACAAGAGATGAAATGTGTCGACCTGCTGCTGTGGAACAGACCCCTCATTAGTTCATTTCTGCTTACAGAGCTAATAACATCCAGAGCACTTGATTGCTGTATATACACACTGCACCACGATGTAAGAGATTTTCACTGTCTCAAGCACTGTTATGCTTCCTCTAGAACTCGCATACTCAACATTTACATTCATCAGTAATGTACATTTTTACAGCGATTCACTGATATTAAAGTCTATACTATTTTGTCTAAATAAATTTGAAAACAAAAATCGATTGTTTGCATCACATTATAATGTACAGTATGAAAAATTTGTTTAAGAATGGCATTTACAGTGTTATAAAATCACTGTTTTGAATCTTACCTTAAGTGAGCGTTAGATGACAGTAAAGTTTAAAAGTTTGGGGTCAGTAAGATTTAAAAAAAAAAAAAAAAAAGAACAAAAAATTAATACTTGATGAAGTCTTCATTTTGGGAATCACAGGAGGTGATGGTGGAAAATTATTAACATTAATGTAGCATGAAGCGGAGCGGGGCTGAGTATTGTGCGAGCAGAAACGAGGCCGATGGAGCGATTGCAAATGAGAGACGAGTGCGACAAGTCTCGAGAGCAGCGGAACTTTTATTAAGCCGCTGTCGCCGTTTCTGGTCAAGCAGTGCCGTTTTATCATGTTAGATATATTTGTGTGTTCAAAGTTGTTATAGTGCTAATCTGCGTTCGCTCGGGCATGGTAAAACATGGTACTCTCTGTAAAACAATAAAATAAGATTTATACAATAGAACTAACTTGCTTTATGACATGAGTAGTTTTCTGTAGATGAATGAATCCAAACAGTTGCTCACCTGTCTAATAAAAACACATAACTAAAAATAAAACTGGAATGATGTCATTGATAGGTGATGCACGGACAAGGTCTGTGTCCGGGTTAAAATTGCTAAATTGAAACATTCTTGGAAACATTTGGATAATGTAAGTGTATATAACATTGTTCCAGTGGTTTTTGGACATTTTAATCCAGAAATTTTACATATTATGCCTTTAAACAAAAACAGCAGTAAAGACATTTATAATGTTACAAAAGATTATTTCAAATAAATGATGCTCTTATGAACCTTCCATTCATCGTCAAAGAAAAAAAAAGATCACGGTTTCCACAAAAATATTTAAAATATTTATAAAGAAATGTTTCTTGTGCATCAAATCAGCATATTAGAATGATTTCAGAAGGGTCATGTGACACTGAAGATTGGAGGCTGAAAATTCAGCTTATTACTTTAAATAGCAAGAATACTTCACAATACTACAGTTCTTACAGTATTCCTGATCAAATAAATGCAACCTTACCTACCCCAAACTTTTGAACGGCAGTAAATATTCAACATAATATCATAAACATCCATATTGTGAACTATACAGACCTACAGTTCTATAATGTGAGCTGGTTTTCAAACAAACTTTTTTCCAACAGTGATCTCCAATGTTGGTCACAAGGCTGTCTACTATCATACTGATTCATTACATGAAACTGCTCCACAAGGTAGAAGCCAAGCAGGAGTCTTGACTCTGAAGGCAATTAAAGAGCGGATTTTTCGAGGGGTGATTCATCTTTGTCCAGAGGAAGTGGATATAGTTGGCTATATCACTGGCTCAACTACACGCCGGCACCAGCCAGGAAACCATCAAACCTACATCCGTTCCCCAGTGAAGCGCTATTTGTCACCTTCTTACGACATAGCGCTCTGTTAAGTGCTGTTTTACTTTTGTTCACGCTGGAAACAGCACAAAAGCGGCCCGACAACTGCAGCCGTCGCAGTAAAGTGTAACAGTATGATTCCCGATGTTTTTTGTTCTCTGATATCAATCTAATTTCTGTTGCCTCAGTATTTGATTTTGTTGGCACGCTATGACTACTTAATATCCCAATTCCAAAAGGGTAAATAGATTAAAATAAGATGTAAGAGGCCATTAAAACAAACTGAATTGGCCAGTATGCCAAGTGAACAACGATAACACAATTACGCCGATCGAAGTGAACAAATAAAGCACAGACGCATTTTAAAAGTATATCTTAATATAAACATTTTATTCAGTGCATTGTATGTACACAACAAATAAGAAACAACTTGAAGGTACGTGGCAGAGTGCCAGTCAGTACATACATGTTGTTTGTCAGTTTTATCCTGGTAGTTTGGAACATATGATCCAGGGAGGAGTTAATACACATAGCCTACATCATGCAGCTCTATTCCTCACCTCCCTGCAGTCTCCCATGCAACAGATACTGTAGAAGAAAGAAACCCAGAAGGAAACAGAAGAGAGAAGAGCCCCCTGTAGCATGTATGACGTTATGTTGCCCGAGGGAAAGAATATATACTGTACTGTAGCCCACAAAAAGGGTCCTTATTGTACACAACCTGATTTGTACATGCCCTGTACAAGATTTTTTTTGTACCCCCCTCCCCCATTTTTTTCACTTTTACAAATTAGACATATTTTAAAAAATTTAACCAACTTAAGTTCCACAGTATCATTTTTTGTTTGCTCATTTATATAGAAAATTGTCACCACCATAAGTTACTTATACACAAAACGGAGTCCAGGCGGGAGTCCCGCCATGTCTCACAAATCACCGGTAACGGTGACCAGCATTGACCAAAGGAGAGTCGACGTGGAGGGAAAGGCAAAAACACAAGCACACAGACTAAAGGAACTTAGAAAAGACATAACGGGACGCAAGAGAGACAAAAGGGGTGACAACAAACAGCCCTCATGAACCACACATCCATCTCCCCGAATACTGAAACCTCACTAATCTCTCCCATCAGAAAAAAAACGATTCATCATTCTTGTCATGCGTATATATATATATGTACCGATGTGGTCTGGCAGCTCGAGGGGAAACTCACAGTTCTGTCTTTGGTGCGCTGGATCTCCAGTCGCTGTTTAAACCTCTAAAAACACTGATATGAGGGAAGAACAAGAGGAAGAAAAAGACAAGCTCACAGCTAATTCAAACAATTAGCAAGCCACTGCCTCTTGCTTCTGAGAGGCTCAGCTTCTCTCCATGTGAGCAGAACGCAGGCTTTATATTCCCATGCTAGAGAGCAAGCCCTCTGAGCGAGTGCACATGAACGCAGAGCCCCCCTCCCCCCTTCCACACACACACACACACACACGCACACACACACGCTTCTCTATCTTCACACTCAGGAAGCATGGCGGACAGGGGTGGCTTCTTAAACCCTCACTAACTGCCCTGAACTCTTAACAAATGTATTATTTGATCAGGATTTGATCTGCAATGCTAGTACATGAACCTTGACTGCTGAGAAGGACTAAAACGAAACGTCCCATTGGATGAAAGGCTACAATTGTTGTGTTTCACATGGAAAAGGCATGAACGAGTGGTGAACGGAAAACAAAACAACAACAACAACAACAACAACAAGCTAAACATAAGAAAAAAACAAGCTAATTATAAAGAAGTCCAATCAAATGTTACTCTAGTTTGCCAAGTGTAGCATGGTTATGTTATGTTTCATGTCGTCCTGAACCGCTGAGAGCTTTTTGGAGAGAAGTCTGTGTGAAGTCACAAGCATTCAGAGGTTTTGGTGAAGGCGTAAGGTAGCGGGCCGGGCCGGGTAAACCGGGCTACGTTGACTCGTTCTGACTCACAGCTTTGCCCCCGTTCAGCACAGCGGAGGCACTCCGGCTCTTAGTGGGTGTGCCGCTGCCAGAACGTGAGAACTCGGTCAGGTCGTGCAGAGAGGGTTCCCTGTACATGGCCACTGAAAAACAGAAACAAAGAAAGAGTGTTTGCTTAGTAAAAGCTTCCCACATTTTATGTTGGATGCTGTGCAGAGAGAAAATGAAAATGGGGAGAAAATGTGCTTGTTTACATCATAAAAGCCACTGATTAAAAGGTAAACGGACTAAACATTTTCCATCAGATTTAGTTGACTGCATTTTTGCAATATGAAAATAAACAAATAAATAAATGTTTTGTTATTGTGTTTGTGCATTTACCCATTTAATTTTTTAAATATGCAATTCAGGTATTTTCGTATGTTAAAGAACAAAAACTCCTCTAACCAACAGAATCATATAAGAAGCACGAGATAATGCATTAACAATATGGGTAAAATGTAACTTTAAGAAAATACCTGTAGAATTGTGCTAAATGTTGGCATTTTACTTGGCAACAGCAATATGGCTATAAATTATACAAATACGTAAACTACTGTTCAAAACTTTGGGCTCAGTAAGATTGTTTTTAAAGAAATGAATACTTTTATGCAACTGTTGTCAACATTGTTAATAATAATAATAATAAATTTTTCTTGAGCATCAAATCATCATATTAGAATGATTTCTGAAGGATCATGTGACACTGAAGACTGCAGTAATGATGCTGAAAATTTAGTTTTGCCATCACAGGAATAAACTACATTTTAAAATAAATTATAATAAAAAAAGTTAAATTGTTATAATATTTCACAATGTTACTGTTTTTAGACATTTAATATTACAGTACAGCTGAAAACTATCAATTTTAGCATTTATTAGGTTTTAAAAAACAACAACTTTTAATTTAAGTGAACTTAAAACAATCTTCACATAAACCCATTATAATATATGTCATTTACCTGTGGCCTACCCGTCAACAGACAGGAAATATATAGAAATTTCATCAAGTTATCAAATACTTTACAGTCTTCACTGCACAAAGCAACTGGTTTATTAGGCTGCTGTGACTTTAAGACCAGCCGCGGATCTGCCGCACACCTCATTTTCTCTTTTTAAATTCATTTAAGATGTTATTTGACTCATTTAAGACTGCTCTTATGAGGATAAAACGGGCATTTAACATACTTCTGTTATTGTTTATAAACAAAAAGAAAACACGGATACTTTAAATAAGATAAATATTTTTAACTCAAACTGAAAATGAATCGCATGCGTTAACAGGCTAATTTTGATAGCACTAATATATATTATTTTATGAATAAGTTTTAGTAATTGAAGTTGCAAAATACTAAGTCAAAATTGTTAAGCTGAAAACTCCACTGAGCCCCACACACACACACACACACACACACACACACACACACACACACACACACACACACACACACACACACACACACACACACACAGCACAAAAACCATTGTGACACAGCAGAGCAGAACTGACTGTGAGAAGTGATTATGGCAGGGAGTGAGTCAAGCAGAAAAGTGCTTCGCTTCTGAGCAGCATCTTTTCACTCCAACTTTTCCACAGACATTTGTTTTAGGGGGCTAATATCTATGTCTTGCTACACAGAAAATGCATTGCCCCAACTCCTGCTATCAGACCCATGGATCTACCCCAAGCACTTCAGACAGCACTTTTACATCACTCTAAAAATCCACTAGATGGACAAATTTTAGCACATTGGATATCTGATCGTCTTGATGGTACAGGGAGCATCACAAAGACCTCCTTGAACCTCACACAACGCTTCTACTGCCTGCAACAGGCAATCGATACAGCACTTAAGTGGAAAGCTCTAAGAATCAATAGTTGACATATTGGTTGTGAAACCGAGTGTGGAGCTTCTTGCCGGAGGGATGCGGAAGTCTCAGAGACCCGTGGCCAGGTCATTATTAGTGCACTCTGCAGAGCTTTCCCTGTGCTGTGTCACATACCAGCTTATCATTAAAGTCAAATGTTCTGCAACAACGTGCTTCAAAGTGTGACTGCATCAATATGGCAATACATGGTTGAAGTGTTGAGTACTTTGAAATGTTTAAAGCATCGTTTTCTAATTATAGTAATTGAACACAAACGAGGCCCCAAGCTCAGGGATTACGGATGCCGATTCATCAGCCGTATGGCGTTTGCTTCTTTGACAATGGTAATGATCTTATACAGGCTGACTTTATATGTGTGAGTGTGTGCATTCTGGACTGAGACTACAGTACTTTGTGATCCGAGAACTGGCAGCAGAAGCCATGTTCACAGCGAGGAGACAGTTCCTTAATTGGTCCTCTGGAAGAATACTGCAGGAGAATATTTATAAAGGCAGTGAGCAAAATTCCAAGTCCTTCTCTCTCTTCAAATGACATAACTCTCCTCGGCAACAAACTAAACTCGACAACGATTTGCAAAAACGTTCAATTTG
This sequence comes from Zacco platypus, assembly GCA_038088235.1. Classification (NCBI taxonomy): domain Eukaryota; kingdom Metazoa; phylum Chordata; class Actinopteri; order Cypriniformes; family Xenocyprididae; genus Zacco; species Zacco platypus. The sequence goes on from CM076079.1 coordinate 6,959,668, forward strand.
TTAATATTTGTTAATGCATGAGGTTAACAATGAACATTTTTACAGCATTTATTAATGCAGGTCATTTAAATATACTATTAAGCATTGTTAATTTATTTTTTATTCATAATACATTATATTATTATACTATCGTTAGAAGTTTGGGGTCAGTAAGAATTTTTCTTTTTTACTTTCATTTAGCATGGATGTATCAAACGTGACAGTGAAGACATTTACAATGTTAAAAATAATTCTATTTTAAATAAATGCTGCACTTTTGAACTTTGTTCATAAAGAATCCTGAAAAAAGGATCAGTTTCCACAAAAATATTAAGCTGCATAACAGTCTTCAATATAATAAGAAAAGTTTCTTGAGCATCAAATCAATATATTAGAATGATCATGAAGGATCATGTGACACTGAAGACTGGAGTAATGATGCTGAAAATTCAGCTTTGCATCACAGGAATATATCACATTTTAAAATATATTCAAATAGAAAACTTATCTATTACTTATTTTAAATTGCAATGCTATTTCCTAATATTACTGTATTTCCTGTATTTTTGATCAAATAAATGCATCCTTAAGCATAAACGTCTTACAAAAACATAACAATCTAACTGATGGCAAACTTTGAATGGTAGTGTATGTAGAATTTAACATTAACTTAGACTAATAAATCTTTTGTTCATTGTTATTTAATTTTAACTATTCCATTAACTAACGTTAATGTATAGAACCATATTGTAAAGTGTAATCATTATTTTCCTGCATCTGGTTTAAAAAACAAACTAAATCAGCATCTTTTTCTTGTTTCCCAGTCCAACATCCTTAAAACAAGACAGCATTCGTTTGAGAAGCAAATTTGCTTAAGACTTTTTTTTTCCCTCAGAGAATGTATCCTGAATGAGTGTACTTTATATTGTTATTTCACCCTTTAAGCATAAGTCGCACTAAATGGCTGTGCGACGGTTTCTGAAATCAGCCTTGGTAAACCATCTCCGCAGTGAATGTCCTTCAAAGCTAATGCATTACTCCTGCTGTCTTTTGCATTACCAACACTCACCATTATCCTCTCAACACACTACAAGCCTCTTTAGAAAAAGGAAATGCGTTTTCACGGGCTAAGACATTTTCACTGAGAACAAAATGTTTCTCAGCTGTTAAGCCTCCATTTTTAATTTATGATAAAACAAAAGACCTTGTTTTAATTCCTTAAGCAATGAAAAGCATTATTGATTTCTGTAAGTAATTGAATTGTGTGACATTATCCAACGTGATTGATAAGTAACTGCTTTACATAAAAGCAAAGTGGCTAATTGTTTGGAGAACGTCTCATCTTCATTAAGAGAAAAATCCCAATTATTGTCTTTACTAAAAGATGAGCAAGTCATTAAAAGTCCATCTAAAAGCAATAACACTTAATGTTTACCTTGGAATTGGCACATCTCTGATACCCAGAAACAAAAGTAATATTTATACTTAAAGTCTCTTAATGTTCTAAAATGTCATTAGTTATCACGTGACACCTCCTTCATACTTTTTCTACAACAACAAATTTCCACAGAGTAAGGATTTGTGCTTAGAGCGCACTCTCTCTGTGTCCGTTCAGGAAGTATGCAGACGGCAGAAGAAAGTCACAAGGAACTTCCACAATTGAACAAAGCTCTGTTGTGTTCTGCTCTGAGATGGATAGAAGGGTACAGGTCTGTTTGCTGTCAAAAGCAGCTTTATCATTCCAGAGCCTTTTGCCACAGACGACGCTTTAAACAGTCCGATTGTGCTGGCGTCCTCAGCGCTCCTTACAGACTCCACTATCCACACATCATCACCTCTGCAAACAGCCTGAGACTAGCTTTTCCCACAGGCGCATGGAGAAAACAAAGTGCCACACTTTACACAGGTTGAGAGAAAATGAAAAGGAAGATGGTGTGCTCACAATATACAATACTTAATAGCAAGATGCCTTTTGTTTTATTTTCTGTACAGTAGATGATTCATCAGGGTTCCCGCAAGTTGCCCAATCCCTTTTCCAGTCATTCACGATCACTAGAAGTTTTTAAAGAATCATTTTATAGACTGCACTCAAAACATTCACACTCAAGCAGGGCCGGCGTGGGACTCATTTTCAGCCCAGGATTGATTGCCTCACATAAATGTTCACTCATTTTAAAAGTACTTAAAAGTAAATGAGTGAACATTTTTGTGAGGCAATCAACCCCCTACGCAAACTTTACACCTATAAAGCGTCAAAAGCAACTTCGTCAATAGCAACATAGAAAAATGTGAGGAGGTGGCAACTTACCTTTCAAAGGCTTGGGGAGGAAGTGTGCAGCAGGCTTGTTCTTTTTCACATGGTTGCCCTTCATGATCTCTCCTTCCTTGTTCAGGCCCAGGTACCAGCCCCTGCCCGACTGCTGTTGTCTATAGATCATGGAGGAGTACGTCACATAGTAGTTCTCAAACACTGACTCCTTAAACTTGCACTCTGGAGTGAAGTGTTCCTGGACAGCAAGGGACAGGAGAAAAAAAAAGATGGAAGATGAGGATTAGCCAGAAATTAAAAATGTTTTATGTGACAGTGGATTGTAAGAAGTAATGTAGTATTATTCACATTCATAGAAAAACACAGTATTTCAAGAGCGCATAGTCTGAAAACTTACAGCTGAAATGATAAAATAATTGATCATGTCTTAGCTTAGTTTGCAAAGAGAACTATAACCAAGCCATTTAATATGCTGATGTCCCTGCAAAGTTAAAAAAAAATTATATTATATATACACATAAATATATTATTCTTAAATTGGTTATTAATAAATGTATTTTCTTTATATATTTTCATTTTAGTAATGTGTGTTTTGTCATTTTAACTAGTTTTTGTGCGTGTATATATATATATATATATATAAAAAATGACACATATATTAGTAATGTGTGTTTTGTCATTTTTTATTTTTATATATATATATATATATATATATATACATATATACATGTATACATGTATACATATATATATATATATATATATATATATATATATATATATATATATATATATATATATATATATATATATATATATATATACACACACACACACATTACTAAAACTATAATAAACTATAAACTATAAACTTATATTTATAATTTATAAACTATATAAAAAAATAAACTATTTAAATTTATTAAAAATTAATAATATTTTAATAATATCATAATAAAATTAAGATTTTCTCAATCATACTAAAATATCACTGTCGAGAACAATAAATATATATATATAAAAAAACTTAATTAAAAAAATGTTTGGACCCAGTGTAATAAACTGTATTTTCCCCCTCCCCGGTCCTCTTAAAACCATTACTTGCCCTTTTATCTGGTGTTTTTTCCCCCCTAATAATCCTTACTCTTCCCTGCTTGGTCTGTCGTACACTCTTTCTCATTAATACTTCCAAAAGCAATCTATGTTGTAGTGTTGCATAAAGATGCTAATGGAGTTTGGGGATGGATCGCTCTTCAGCCCGGTCTATGGATCCGGTCTTATTGAATGTATGCAAGTACACAGTGTGCACTTCATTGAGTCATTATAAACGCTCGCCTCCCACTAGGCTTGATCCTGTATTGACTACGTGCTTCGTTAGGATATTGCAAACAGTGTAAGAGGGTGAAAAGATGAGAGACAATGCATGGAGCAACAACAAATTACGTTATTCTGCCTGTTATCTGGCTAAATAATTGCTTTTCAAGAGGTGTCCAACTCATTCACCAACCCAATAGAGCATTCAAAATAAATCGATGCCAAGGTAAACCCACAATAACACACCGACAGCTCATGGATCCACACTTCCTGCTTCTACATACCAGCTAGTCCAAGCTGGTTAATGCTGGTGAACCATGCAAAACTTAGATATAACGCAGCATATTTCTAATATCAAAAATTTATTTTAGACCCATATTACTAATAATATACAAAATGTATTTATTAAGCTTGATTTTTCAAATCCAAATGCTTGTACAATATTCATCTCCTTAAATGCAGGAGCGAAGTAAATTCAAACAGAAAGTCATTAGAAGAGGTTAGATTAATATCCATGCCGAGCCTTTGAGCTGCTGTTGCAGTAACTGAACGGCTCAGTTAAAATGGATTACAGCACCTCAGGGTCTTGTGGCTGTAATCTGTACTGTTTGAGTGTGGCAAATGATGTGGAAATATTACAGAGAGAGCTGTAAATCAAATTATGTTTTTCATCAGAGCCAAGGGAAGAAAAAAAAAGGTAAATAATCTATGTGTCACTCTGTAAATTTCACTAGGGGAAAGTGTTACTTCAGCTCTCAAAGCTTGAAGCACTTAAAAGGAAAATCTACAGCAGCTTCGAGATTAATACAGGAGACAGCAGATTAAGTAACAGTAAAGTGTGTTATTTCGTCTTGCTTCCTGCATGAATTACATAAGCGTGTTTGCACATGAATATTGTGGCTACACTTTCAATATCTGACAAACATGCATTAGCTAATCAGACATGACATGCTAAAAATGATCTCTTCCAACTAATCTGAGCTTGTAATTCAAGAATTCGTTTGCTTGAGTTCTTTTTTTCTAGCTAAAGCGAAATCTCATTGGTCGAAGATCTAAACTCTATATTAAACATGGCATATCTTCTGTTTGGCTGTGATCGTTTGTAAGCATGATTTGTAAAATTCATAATACAATTTAGGGCTGCGCGATTTAATCACACGATACTAAAGACAACGAACATTTAAGCGATTATCGCTTAAACTCGATTATGAAATCACAAAGGCTGCAATTATTTTTTATGCGAAGCTTGTCAATGAAATATGGTTCCGAATGCTAATCCATCTGAAAGCACCGGGTTTGAGTAGCTTATAATGTACATTTGAAAAAGCAACGTGCGTCCAACATCTTTCCAGACATGAGAAGCATTTATTATCTTGTCCAACAATAGACAACATTTAATAACATGTTTTTACTCCAAACTTCAAAAAAATATTTGGAGGTTCCAGCATTATATAGATGATAAAATACATATAGATAAAAAAACCCCGCTACGCTACATCCTACGCCTTTCGTAATCAACTTACGAATAAAGCGCAGGACGTAGCATTAGCGTTTTGAACTGCGAGAGGCATTACACTTTCTTCCAAGTTGAATATGTAAGGCGGTGTGGTGGAAGCTAGATATTTTACTTTACAACTTAGTAAATATGGATATTTTTCTTACACAAATGCATCGCTTCGCTTCAGAAGGCCTTTATTAACCCCCTGAAGCTGTGTGTGGTACATTTATCATGGATGGATGCACTTTTTTTGGAGATTCAGACAGGTGGTTTCGGTGCCCTGCCATTGTGGAAGATTTTTATTAATCAGAATATAAAGATTTAAGTATAATATAGCAATTTGTATTCTCTTATTATAGTCATGTATCTGACTATGTCTGTTGGGTAGGCCTGTGGGAGAATGGAATGTGTGTGAGTATGATGAAGCCTCTTGCTCGGTCTTTAGATATATGGTAACTGTATCGAAGCTGTGCGTCTCATTCTGCCATTGAAGAATATTTACAGGATGATTGGGGACCTCCAAACAGGTTGGGGTCTCTCGTTCCACTTTTCAAAACAGACTGGATTCACAGCCAACAAATGGAAGAATTGATAAACAATATTGATGCAGAGTTTGAAAATATGTAAGATGTATTGATCCCATCTGGGCGGAGAGCTATTTGAAAACTGTATAAAAAGATTGGGCAAAAGACGGTCCGGCAGTTGTGTTCTGCAGACCAACTCGGTTTTATTCTGCTGTAATAAAACCCCTCTTCTGGCATCAAAAACTCCAAGTGTTGAAGAGTGGTTTTTCATAGAGGCGAGAGAATCCACTACACCATTATAAAGCTTAGGAGCGTCAGGGTGATTATTAATATAACTCCGATTGTATTTGTCTGAAAGAAGAAAATCATATACACCTAGAATGGCTTAAGGGTGAGAAATCATGGGATAATTTTCATCTTAAAGTGAACCAATCCTTTAATGCAACCTTTCATGCTTTAAAAGTATTAATTTCATTAAAAAAATCCTGACCACAAACTTTTGAACAATAGTACAACAATGTATCTATTATCTACTTAGCAAATACATGCCCTGGGGTGGGGATGCACACACAACTTTCGTAGCATTAATGCCCTTCATCATGTCGATACTCAACTCTCACACATCACAGGACATTCTGTTACCCAGCTGGCCTGGGGCCAGCAGGAGCGCTCCAATGTTCGACGTACAGACGCGAGTTGTCCTTCTGCTCCGCGTGACTCACAAAGACACTGAGCTCCCACACACACTGACAGGAACATTCCTGATGTCACAGACCAGCTGTGACATCGCTCATCCTCTGGGACAGGCTGTCGGCTCAGCACTGAGCATCATCCTGTAAGCACCCAGCAAACAGAAAGTGTTTGGGAAGTGTGGACATCGAAAGGACTTCCACTCTGACGGTCAGCCTGGTGAGAAAGTTTCATCTGTGATTACGTGTGAGATCCTACGAACAGGCACGTAGAGACGGATCTGTGATCGATACTTCGCCTGTGATAAACATCACCAAAAGACTGTTAGATGCATCTTCAGTAAGTACTGAGGCAAAGACACTGTTGGGTTCACTCAGGGTGAGAACCTAAAGGCAAAATCTCCTCTCAACACTTCTCATCTATGCTTCCAGAAGAAACGCTTCCTCTCAGACATCCTGTATCGTTTCAGTTTAAATAGATTACTGTGCCTCATATACAGCTATCCTGTTAATAACAGTTAATGTCTCAGCTGAAGGTCATAATAATTACAACCAAATGGAGCACAAAAGCATTATGTAGAGCAGCTCTCAATAACGACTGGATTGCACCCTACCTGATCAGGAATAATTCATCATAATTATCATGATAACAAACAAAAACAAAAGAGTGGCGTGTTGAGAGTATGAGGGCAGGAAACAGGGACGATAGTAAGTGGCACACGCTAACCACAGAATCCATAAAGCACAATAACATGATGCTTTTAAATGCCGCTCTAAATGTCCTTCCCAGCAAAGGTCTGAAAAATAAAGGTCTTAAAATAAACAATTTCAGGAGTCAGTATGATATATGGCTATGAAATTAAATAAACAATGTGCACATGAGAAATCATAAATCACATACACAGACAAAATAGTTGACTACTAATTTGTCCAGTATAGAATTACAAATAATTTCATTAATTTGTAGACTACCATTCAAAGGTTTGGTGTCATACTGTAATATTTAATGTAATAATAAATCACAATATTATTACATAAATTTTTATTTGAACATTAAAAAAAAAAAAATAAAAAATTATATATTATATATATATATATATATATATATGCTTCATGCTGCCTAATACATTTTACATTTTTACACCACTATACACCCCCCCCCCCAGAATTGTTTGATGAACAAAGTTCAAAATTTTTGAAAGTGCTTTTGAATAGAAATCTTTTGCAAGATTTTGTATGTATTCATTTTCTTAATGTCTTGTTGAATTAAAACATTTAAATGGTAGTGTATTTGTATAGCACACTTAAGCGGTTTAAAAAAAACGTTTAAAATTAAACTCTTATTTCCAAAAAAAGACTAAATGTAACTAGTATCTAATTACACATGTGTTAACAGTTGCTCTTATTTCACCTTTTTATGCTTCAGATCTGTTTCTCCATGTTGGAGAAAAAAACCCTAATTTAATAAACATAACTAATTATGTTAACATATGAAAAATGATTTGTGATCCGGTGAAACCAATCTTAGGCTCATATCTGGACTGCGGTCCACTAATTGGTGACCGCTGCTTTAGAGGGCTGGTCCTGGAACAAGTAACTGACACAAAGAATCATTAATCATTTTCATACGTTAATGCGGAATTTCAACACAATCTTCCTTCTCTGCCCTTTAAGATGAATCAATTCTTTCCTATGTTTTTTCCCAGAACTTTGAGACTAGGGCCATTCAACCTCGATATAGAGGCACAATGCATTACCACAAGTGCATAACAGTATTGATTTAATAAGCAAGGTGCAGTATCGATTTTAGAGACAAAGCCTCTATTTTGCCTGTGATTGTGGTATACTAGGTCCAATCGTGTGTGTGTCTACCGTATCCTTTCACTAAATGGACACAGGAAGGATTGACACCACAGGCTTAGACAGGAAGTAACACAATATCATGCACAATATAAATGTACTTGTATCGCCATGCACACAGAGAAGGAGAGGGGCTGTCATATCTCAGACGCATAACACGGCTTCCAGATGGAGAGTGTTAGATGAGAGGTGCACTGTGCAGAAACGGCAAACACATTTTCTTAATTGTCCATGCCATTTCATCACCAACACTGATGAAAATTGCAGCAAGCAGTAGCATCATTTAAAACGCTGGAGAACAGCTATAACACAGCAGATGTTTTTGGACACCCGCTGATGTCTTGTGGAGAACAGAGGCAGGAGGCAGTTTTATCGAATCACCACACATATATTTGCAAACAAAGAAACAAAGAAAAGTGAGATAATGTGCACTGTGGTGGGATGAGTGATATTAATATCTCATTTACTGTAGTTCTACAGTATCCACCTTTTTTATTTTTGGTTTGGTGGCTTAAAGGAATATTTCACTTAAAAATGAAAACTACTCCAAGCTTTACCTCAAGCCATCCTAGCTGTATATGACTTTCTTCTTTCTGATGAACACAATCAGAGTTATATTAATAAATATCCTGAGGCATCCAAGCTTTATAATGGCAGTGAACGGAACCAACGAGTATGAAGCTCAAGAAAGTGCATCCTTGCAGCATAAACATACTCCACACAGCTCCTGGGGGTTAATAAAGGCCTTCTGAAGCGGAGCGATGCGTTTGTGCAAGAAAAACATCCATAATTAACAAATTATAAAGTAAAATATGTTGCTTCCGCCAGACCGCCTTCCGTAGTCAACTTACGAAAAAAGCTTAACTGACGTGACGTTGAATATGGAAGGCAGTAGATAATATAATTTAAATTCTGTTAACACCATGTTGTTGTTCAACCAGCAATCCAATAACTCAATAATAATAAGTATGAAATATTCACTTTCCAAAGCCAATTTTTACCGAGTGCTAATTTTGGTGAGTACCATGATGTAGGTCTGTTCCTTACTGTCCCTAACCACATGACTAATCTACCATCCTAACAGCTAAAGTAATAGACAGCAGATATTGAGGTGTTGTAGTGCTTTGTGTTCGAGCTGATTCTATCTCCAAGTGTAATTATATCAGGAGCTGCAGTCATGCTGTTGCCAGCTCACTGATTCGTATCTAATATCTTTTCCTCTGGCAGGGGAAATCCCGCATTGCCCCTCCCTCCCTTCTCCCAAAGGGCTTCCCCCTCCCTGACGGAGAAGCACGAAGAGATGTTTGTGTGTGCCAGAAACGGATAGAGTTTCTACTTGGTCTTCATATGTGTCTTGGTGCTTGATCTTCTGTCATTCGCTCAGCTCTCTCCCCACACACAACATTTTCTATACCCTTCTATTTTTCCCTTATTGCTTTTCTCTCTCTTGATCCATCCTCCATAAGATCTTCTCCTCTGTCTTTCAATATCTTTTTCAACCACTAACCTTGTTTATTTTTGCCTCTCCAGCCATCTTCTCCATTTTTCCTCAGGATTCTAGTATATCTCCCCCGAATTCTCTCATCATCCCTCTCTCAATCTCTCTCATTACTTTACCCACTCTCCCTCGTCCAGAAGTAAATGGGGGAGCTGACAGAATCTATTCCAGTCAGAGGCTGATCCGTCCTGCTCCGCACAGTCCAGCTGCTAGGTAACCAGGACTCTTCACCTGTACCTCATCCCTCTGGCTCAACCATCCATCCGAATAATTATCATTGAACCTCAAAATGAGCGAGTTGCACTGCTGATGGCACTAATTTTACTGCGAGGACAACCATAGGACTATGTTTTTCCTTTTTCAGTTTCTTGTCAAGTCGATGTGAATTGCTGTTCAGAACCTATTTTACTTCAGTAATGTGACATTTCAAAGTGAGACAAGATATTGAACAAGAAAAAAATGCAGTGCAGAGCTTGATTATATTAAATCCGCATTTGATTAGACGGCGGGTGGTTTAAACCAGAATGGGAGTTTGCCAGAACAGTACCTAAATAGACATCAATAGCCCGTTTCCCGCAGGAATCACGGTAAATTACTGTAAAATTACCAGAATGACTTTACCGGTAAATACACAAATTACCGTTTTTTTTGGCCCATTCACACACCAGCACAAAAATACCAGCAAATTCTGTGATGTCAGTCATCAGAAATGATCTTTAAATTCTGTGCCATTGTCTTCATTTGCCCGCATGTGGTGAAGCACTTTAGTTATCCGTTCTATTTGACAATTTTGACGTCTTAGTGACAGGCATGAGGAGATGATCAAACAACGCGTTTTTGCACTTAAAAGCACGAGATATGCACATTAGCATTCAACTGCAGAGCTGCAGTGTTGATGAATGGAAAAGAAGGCTGGATCTGAAGCGCGACACTGAAAAAGCTCCGACACAGGGCACAACGGTCAAAGATATATTTACATAGAAAAACTATTAAAAAGCATCAGAGCTTACTGTAAACAGTGCTGAGTAATCACACACAGCATACCAGTAATTTATTGGTAATGTTCTCTTGGTAAGAACCGATTTACTGGTATTTTTGAAAATGTCCTGTTCACACATGATCTCTTAACGGTAATTTACCAGTAAAGACTGTAAGTGTGAAAGAGGCTACCATATTTCACTGCAATTTAAAGGGGTGGTTGATTATGATATCACTTTTTTAACTTTAGTTAGTGTGTAATGTTGCCGTTTGAGCATAAACATCATCTGCAAAGTTACGATGCTCAAAGTTCAATGCAAAGGAAGGTATTTTCTTTTAAAGAATTCTGTTTAAGGATTACAACACATGACTGGTAAGGACTACAATGAGCTTCTTCCCAGGTTAGTGACATCACTAACTCTAAAATTTACATAAACCCCGCCCCGAGAACATGCAACAAAGGGGGTGAGGCTATGTTAGGCTGCTTTAGAGAAGACGAAGAGCTGTTGTAGTAGAGTGCTGTTACAATGCCGCCATTTTACCCCGGACTGCTTCACAAATATGAGCGTCAACTCAACATTGGATATGCACCAAAGATTAACATAATGGCACATGTTAGCAACTAGATAAATTGATCTACTAACCATTCAGAAATGTCCAGATGCATTCTAAAATTTGTCTCTCCATCAGTGTCCGACTCCAGTTTGACTGATGTAAGGCTGAACACTGTTCTGGACAATCCTCATTTTGGCTGCATGAGATTCTCCAGCTTTGCGGTTGTGGAGCAACCAAAGCGCGAGCTGTTAAAGCTTGTTAAAGCAGCAGCTCATTTGCAAGGGACACACACAAAAACTGTGTCCTTTTTCTCACACCCAAATAGGGGCAAATTTGCCAAGCTATAATAAACGATCTGTGCGGTATTTTGAGCAGAAACTTCACAGACACATTCTGAGGACACCAGAGACTTATATACATCTTGTGAAAGGGACCTCTAATGCCCCCTTTAAAGGGAAGATTTTCTATGGTATTTGCAGTTTGTTAATATCTAAATGTTAACCAATTACTATAAAACAGTTTAAATTAAACATGTAATAGTAAAAGATATGGAATTTGCACCTTAAATGTTTAAAAAAAAACAGTCATGGGACACCAAAGTGTACTGTAATGACAGAAAGTGCCCTGCACGGTCTGAATTCTCCCTTTGCAGATTACGGTTTATGGCCTCTACAGAAGGCTGCCTTGTCTGTGCTCTCTCTGTAGTCTGTGGACTTTGAATATTGATGTGCCTGTCTCTGCTGTTCCTAATGACCCCACACTAAACTGATTTTCGACTTCAAATGCGGCCGCAGAGCAGGACAGGACAGCCCGCACGTCGCCATTGTGCATCGACTGTCATCTGATCAACTGTTCATTTGTAACATGTTGCGATTAAAGCATTTATATTTTCAAGGTTGCTTTAATATTTGATGTGCTCACTGATCAAAGAGCAGGTATGATCATTAAACACCACTTAGCATTGAATCAATTGGTTCTGTATATTAAATGTAAAGAGAAAGTGTGCAGAGAACAGAGCATATGTTTAATTGATTTCCTCTCTCCCACACACTGTCAAGCTGATGGATGAAAACATTTGCACTCAGACATACAGACTCACTCATGCATGACTTCTCTTTCTATTCTTATCACAAACATACAGTTTGCAAAAACACACATTTTTTTTAGCGTGTTTCTATGCAAATCCGAGGGTGTTCTGGTACTGACCAAATATAAATTCAGTTTTGCAATTGCAATATGCTTGCGCATTTAAACCTCGTTATAGAGTGCTCCATATGAGAGAACCTGTGAAAAGGATTAAAACTTTATAACAACATGCTGTGGGTCAGCAGAGGTTGAACACCCTCGCTAAGTGGTAAAAAAAATAATTCATGGACTGCCAACTTAATCTCCAGAAAAAAAAAATCACTGTAAAGTTCACACACAAAAAGTTCATTGTGGTTTTTTTGTTTAAGTAATCTGCACTGATGAGTCAACCTGACTTTGTGCTGATGTTTGACTGTTGTAGTAAATGCACAGCATTCCCTTCAGTGAATTGCAGATTATTTCTTTATGGCGTTACGGTTGATTTGCTGGTAATAGACCACAACATGCAACGCTATGGATAGAAATATCAATGTGGCTATTTATCAGGCATTTTGCTTGACATGTTATTACTACGCATGTTTGTATGTGCACTCATGTGGTGTTTGTCAACTAATTGATTGGTTATTTATTTCTCGTGAGGCACACAGATGCAATTGTGTGATAGTTTGATTCACCTCCATAAATCAGCCCAAATTTTCTCTTTTAATTTATTGATTCAAAATCATGTCAAACACCATTAAATGATTAGTTTGCATTATCAGTCAAAATGGTTATGGAAATCTCAGTGTGGAATTTTTTTAATACAAATTTTTTTTAGTAAAGATTTATGGAGGTACATAATGCTGTTTATGAATTTGTATTGCTATTGCAAAGCTGAATTTTCAGCATCATTACTCCAGTCTTCACTAGCCACGTCTCCATTACCCTTTAAATTGCGCAAATTGAAATTACGCTCAATGGAAACACATCAATTTCGCGAAAACTCCCATACATCGCAAAAAAGTTATGCTCACATGAGGCAGTTTTTCAGGAATATTTTACAAAACTGCAATGGAAAGTTTTTTCATATTTACAGGTCACCTGCTGTATGTAAAAGTCGATCATTCTTTAAAGAGGGTGTAGGATGATTGGACAGAAGACGAGAGTTCTCCATTAAACTCAATAAAAATACAAAAGTATTATGGGACTACTGGACTCTAAACAACAAAGAAATGCCACAATTTGAATTTATCAAGGCCTCAAAGCAGAAACACCTCATACGTGGCCGCTCCAAAGTATAAGGGGCTTCTTTGCCATAAATACTTGGATAATGGCTAGTGCATTGGCTGGAACATACGTAAAGCTACAAAAAAAAAGAAAGATGTTTATTCACATAACATCAGTTAATGGAAACGCAGTCATTTCACAATAGTATTTTATCGATATTTAGAAAATATTGCAAAAGTTTTACACAAATCTAATGGAAATGAGGCTAGTGTCACATGATCCTTCAGAAATCAATCTGATATGCTGATTTGATGCTGAAACATTTCCTATTATTATCAATGTTGAAAACCGCTGTGCTGTGTAATATTTTTGTGGAAACAGTGATACTTTTTTTCAGGATTCTTTGATGAACAGCATTCATTTGAAATAGGAATCGTAAATGACTTTACTGCATCTTTGCTGAATACAAGTATTAATTTCTTTCAAATCATACTGACCCCAAACACTTGAATGGTAGTGTAGATGCAACTAGTCTAACAATCTTCACAAAAAACACAGAGGAGGAAGTGAACCCTACCAGCAGCACAAGAGCAGCTTCAAACCTCTCATACATCACTCACTATACTCTTCATTGATTGGGGATTTCCCAACATCCCTGGTGTGTGATTGGCTGGCTGTGTGGCTCAGGCAGCGTCTGGCTCCATAGCAGCCAACACTGAGTCAATGAGGGAGATCAAAGAGCCCAGAAGCACACATACACACAACAAATACAGAGAGACTTCAAAATCACAGCATACTAAATCATTAAAATACCTTATAATACCGTTTCGAATGCTGTAATGCCACACACTCATCCACTTATGCCAGCTGAAAGCTCTCCACCACTGTAAGCGCTGGCTTACTGTATACTCAATAAAATCAGTACATTCTGCCTTCATTAATTTTTTTTTACAAAACTAGGTAGATCCAATATTGGGCAATAACATACGATTCACAATGGAGAGGATGCAACTGCAGGAAAAGCTTTTAAAATGGAAATGAATACAGGGAGTAAATGAAGATGAATGTTCAAATGCATGTGTGTATTAACATTCTCCAGGACCAACAGCTACGATTGGAGTAAAATATTAACACCTACAGAACCTTGCTGTGCTGTCACTCAGAGAAACTGTTAAATATAGCCTCTGTCCTTCTGCCGTCGATCAGGATGCCACACGGCAACACAACGTTACTGTTGTGGAGAACAGAGTTTTATTTAATGAGCACTCTGGCACATATGTTTTAATTACAGACGCTGAGGCATACATCATTAAAGTCGCTGAGCGGGAACAGAGAACAGCCGTGAGTTAGACTGTGCTTGTTTTAGGGATGTGCAGTAACACTGTGTGTGTGTGTGTGTGTGTGTGTTAGATCCCATTGCTTCCCTATCATCCCCAAAGGCTCCCACTGAATATGTTAGGGCTGCATCACACCAAACGTTATGATCAGATTACATGCTTTTGTCAGACTTCATGCGAGAGTCTCTTGTCTGCTGCCTTGTTTGTCTATCTCCTGCCTGCTGTGAGTGAGAACAGCCCAAAGAAGCATTACACAGGACAGATTATATAGCAACAGGTATGGAGTGAGGAGGAACAAGCTGAAAACACTGCTCCTGGACTAGGTATGCGCAAAAAAATCATATTTTCTAAATTGACTAGTTGGTGGCTTCCTGAAATGATTAGTCAACTAATTGGTCTTAGGAAAGTCATGCATAATTAGGAGGTTTGAGGATCACCTGATGTGTTTCTTAAGGGGTGTTTACGTAACACGCATTTGAAATAAGATGGACAGATGCAGTGCAGCAACATTTTTAACTTGACAATTCTGAAAAATCAGTAATACATCATCCAACAACCAATTAGTCAATATTAGTGAGGCTCACAGGTCTAATTTAAAAAAGGTGTTAGTTTGAATCAAGTTAATGAAATTGATCAAAAGTGAAAGTAAAGACATTTATAATGTTACAAAAATATATATTTCAAATAAATGCTGCACTTTTGAATTTTCTATACATGAAAGAATCCTGAAAAATGTACCATGATGATGGTTCACACACACAAAAAAATTTGTTTTCAATATTGATTATAATAAGAAATGTTTCTTGGGCAGCAATTCAGCATATTAAAATGATTTCTGCAGGGTCATGTGACACTGGAGTAAAGCTGAAAATTCAGCTTTGACATCACAGGAATACATTTTTTTAATTTTTTAAAAATATATTCAAATGAAAAATAGTAAAAAAAAATTCCTGTAATTTTGATTAAAAAATACAGCCTTGGTGACCATAAAAGACTAATTTCAAAAACATAAAAAAATGTTTCCCCACAAAGATGGCAATATCCGAAATCCTTGCCCTGGTTAGGATATTTTTTGGTCCCCAAGAGGAAACCAGTTTATAAAGTTGATGTATTTTGAAAATGTAATACTGCAGAAAGTTTTCTATAATGGGTAGGTTTAGAGTTAAAGGATGGAGAATACAGTTTGTACAGTATAAAAATCATTGTCTATGGAAAGTCCCTATAAAACATGGAAACCCAACGTGTGTGTGTGTGTGTGTGTGTGTGTTTTTGTGATTTATGAGGACATTAACTTGTATAATGACATGGGTATTAACTGGTATTATGACGTAAACATGAAATATGAAGACATTTCATGAGTCCCCATATTTCAAATAGCTTTTTAAACATAGTAAACAATGTTTTATTAGAAATGTGAAAATGCAGAATGTTTTCTGTGATTTCTCTTGCGAGAAACTACGCTTGTGCATTTTTTTTCTGATTCCTTTTCTGATTTTTCTGGTAGGTTTAGGGGTATTGTAGGGGGATAGAAAGTACAGTTTGTACAGTATAAAAACCATTACGCCTATGGAATGTCCTCACTTTGATAGCAAAACAAACCTGTATGTGTGTGTGTGTGTGTGTGTAAAATGCAGATAAATCAGTCGAACTTTGTCAAGTTTGTTGAAATTTGTCAATTAGTTGATCCATTCCTATCCTGGCCAGGCCAGCTTTCTCAGACAACGTCTGCTTCCTGTGTTCTGATAAGTGTCCTCAATGATCCTTTACTGTCCCATTATTACACTGTTATTCATAATATAGAGAATTTCTGTCAGCCTCGAAATTGAGGTTGAGTGAGAGAGTGTTGTTGTTAAAACTGTATTCGTTTGCGCCCACTCTCTCCTGTCAGACAACACGAGCTCCAGTAATGCCAACCACATAGTGAAATTCTGACATTTGTCTTGCAGCAGAAGTTTGGCAGGTAGGCTGTTGCATTATTCATGTTTTCATGCAGTCAATGAATGTTGGGGTGCGGGCTGCCTGTTCAGCATATTTTCATGAGTTTCTAAATGTTTCGATATTAGTCATCTTTGTAATGAAAGGCATGTTACTTAATTCATGCACTGGGAAAACTCATCCTTCCTCCTTTTTCAGAGAAAGGTGGAGAAGAATCACTCCGCAAGGGACTAAAACATCTTCTGGGCAAACAACTAGGCTATGTATCAATAATGGTAATTATTCACCATTACTGCAACAGTCAAAAACCAAATAGTGAACACCCTGATGATTCATAATATTTTCAATGTACTTTAGAGCAATTACAAACAGTCCCCCATATTGACACACTGTATTTTGCTAATTACAAATGATATCACATATGCTGGAGGATATTATGAAAGCACGGAGGCTCATCTATCTTTTGCTGAAACTGAACAAAATGATTGGGACTGGTGTACATTCACTCAACCCACATACTGCCTTGTCTGCATCACCATAGTAACCAAGACGAATGCCAGAGTGCCGACATTTCGTCTGGTACAGGCAGGCGTAAGGTCAGGACTGTGAGGGGGTGAGAGGGGCAAAGGATGGGCCAATCACAGTCGGTAAACAAACATCTCTTACCCATCTACCCTGTAATCACAACACTTAGCATACGGAGCTGCGCATAATTTAAACTACGAGCGTGGAGCTGAGGTTATGAAAACATCTTGAAATATTTGTCACAGCTGTAACTTAACTCATTTTCTGACAGCATGCCATATGGAGAGAGGGTATGAGACAAGCGCACAATGGAGGCATCATCTGTTTATATGGATAAATCCGTGAAATACTATGCCGTGCTCTTGGGAGCGTCAGTTTTTCAGCACAGTAAGGGGGAGCAAGGAACAAGAACGCATCTTAAAGGCTATGCGACCATTTGATCTTGGGTCACATGGAGGTCTGTTTATCCGGAGTGTCTGATATCATGATTTGGCAGTAGATGAGTGGTGTGTGTGTGTTAATGACTAGATCTCAGGTGTTGGTCTGTGCTGAAGCAGCTTGGTGTGATTTTCCCCTCCTGATTTAAAACAGCTGAAGGAGTGAAGTATAGCACACATAATCAAACATCTAAATAGGAAGTTGCAGTTACTTACTGATGTATACAGGTAGCCCTCACTGTTCATGGCCAGATAGAGTTTGGTCTGAACTCCCTGGATGGCCACCACTCGCAAGCCCACTGGGATGAGGTTGAACATGGCTGTAGAGGAAACAAAAAAAGTCACAATTATATTTCCAAACATTTATGCCTAGTACAGCTAATCAGTTAGGATATCACTATCATGCGTTTTGTGTAGTAACCTATAACGGTGTTTTTCAACCGGTGGGTCGCAAGATCGTTTTGAGTAGGGCTGGGTGTTGATATTGTAACTTTCACGATTCTATTAGATTCCAATTCAATAGGGGTTATTTTGGATATATATATATCAGTACATGGCTAATTTTCTCAGAAAAAAAAAAAATCTCCCAACTATACTCTGAACTATACTTGGGAGCCAGTTGGTAATACATTACTATATAATATTGAAGGTTAGAATGAACTGATTTGTACTTTCAATACACTCAAGGACGTTTTTATAATAATAAAGTTATAAACACCAACTTTACAATCACATAATTATATTTCTACAGCAATTTTTTTCCCGAATTAAACATGTAAATGGTGGCTGTCATTAAAAGTTGATGGATTTATTCAAACATTTATTAAATATTGAAGAACATTATAATGAATATGTAATAGGATGCATATATATCTCCTGATATATCCATTTTTGAAATAAAATGGACAGAATTGAAATCTGAGACTGAGTTTCATACCAAAATTAACAATGCACAAAGCTTACTGTGATTTATTGGATGGGCAGTACACTACGATGTTCCATTCATTCATCAACTGAAAACAAGATAGATTAATTGGGATGTAAGGATTGATACTGGTTTATAAAAATGAGAACAGATTATGAAATAAAAGTATCTCAACTCAGAAAAACGAACTTTATTGTCCTCTCCTATGTTATACTGTGCTTGTGGCATGCGCAAATGTGTCCCAAGGCCAATCTAGTTGAGAACCACTAACCTATAATATATATGTGAAGTCAGGGTGAGTGATAATAAAGTAAACCTGGAGCAAAAAACAGCATAACTGAGACGGTCTGAGTTCATTTGAAGTGTTTGCATGGATTGCAAAATTCTTGCGCAGCCTCCAGAAACTCATAAAGTGCCATTTAGAGGTGGACATCGCACAAAAATGCAAGTAGAATGAGTCTAAGAATGCAGATATACACCATTATCATCATCACATACGTTTCATCATTACAGCGTCAGACTCACCAGAATCACTAAAGCTGCACAGCAAGAAACACCCTAAAAACACTTTGAAAACTTCAGAAAAACCCTAGCAACTGGCCAGAACAGCTTACCAACCGCTTTGCAATGCTCTAGGAACCACCTAGAACCATCTAATCTGATGGTATTTGTCTATTTGTTTTGTCAGTAGAGGCAAAAAAAAAGAAAAGATTTTGAAACCTTTTTTTAGAATAATGCATTGTTCTGATGCATAAAGGATATTTTTTTAAATATTACATTTAACATTACATTGTTATTGTTAACTTAAACTATTCTATTTCATTAACTGAAAAGCTGGAAAAAAATATTAGATGAAAAACTGGCATGTCCTTAACATAGTTCCTCTTTTCCCCATTCACTCACACTCTCTCTCTCTCTCTCTCTGTCTGTCTGTCTGTCTGTTTCACACTCTTCCCTCTGGCTCTTTCACACATTTTCTCTCTGTTGAGCAGAGTTACTGAGCTGTGTGGGGCTCTTTCTCCCTGGTACCACTGGCTGTGCCAACTCTCCTCACACCTTTGTCCCCCCCCCCACCGTCACCACTTAAGCCATAAAGCTGACAATCTCTCCCATCCACACAGCCTCTTTCTGCCAGTGGGAAAAGTGAAGCAGCCAGCAAGCCACCCTTGACACTGGGAGTATCTGAGGAACATAAGCTTGGGAAGAAAAAAAGCACAAGCTTTTTGAAAGAAAAAAACGTGTGAGCCATTTCACTGGTTATGTAACCTAGCTTGATTAAAAAAAACAAGAAGGAAACAAACTTGTAAAGTAAAAAGCTGCTTTTTTTCTGTGTGTGTGTGTTCAGAAAATCAAAGCACAGCACACTGATCTAGGTTATCAAATTTAGACTGCTTATGGCAATCGTACAAGATATTAAAGTACAATATTTTGAGTTTTAGGAATATATACTTAATAATATACATCCTTCATCTCTTAAAGGGTTAGTTCACTAGTCATGTACTTCTGAAGTTCAAGTCTAAATTTAAAAGACTAATCAACAAAAAATATTACGCAGTTTATTTTTAAAGGGTTAGTACATCTTAAAATGCAAATTTTCTCATCAATTACTCAACCTTGTATAACTGAAGCCATAATACTTTTGTTCAAAATGCAAATAAAGACATTTTTATGAAACCTGATAGTTTTCTATCCCTCCATTGAAAGTCCATTCCAAAAAGTTATCATAAAAAGAGATCATAAATGAAAAACATATGAATCAAGCGGTTTAATTCAGGTTTTATAAAGAGATATGACACCTTTATATTTTTTTTAGCAGATTTAGAGCACATTAAATATGGTAAATGAACAGCCAAACGTGCATGCTTGAAAATGAATGAAATTCATTTGGAACTAAAAGGCGAGTAACTGATGACAGAATTTTGATTTTTGGGTAAACTACGCCTTTAAAGGAAAATGTCTGCCAAAAATGACATGTCAATATTTACACACTCTCATCTAATTTAAAACCTGTATAATCTGGCTGAGTGAACAACTTTAACTCAGCCCACATTCCTGCTCGCTCATTCTCCAGAGAGAAGACAAACAGTTAGCCCTTCTGCCTTTCATCATAAACATGAGAGCTCTTGATTAGTATTTTTTATTTCCTGCAGAACAACATGCCATGTCGACGGCCAACAGTCCGAAGTCCATCCCCTCTAATCCAACATCAAGGTGCTTCCTCTCCCCTCTGAACCCCTCTGACACCTGCCAGGTCCACCTGTAGAGATCAGCCCTTTGTGCTTTACAGCCACTGACTTCATATGAAGAGCTTTTATATTCCAAATGCAGATGATTTAATGGAAGTATTGATCATATTAACACTAGGCAGATAATACTTTTTAACATCTGCATCTTTTTTATTTGTGGCATACACACAAACACACAGTTATGGCAGACCTCATTTCAGAGGGATTAGCAGAGCTTGGCCGCTGGGGGTTGTGGAAAGGAAACTGAATTACTCACACCTAATAGAGCACCTGAGCACAGAGATCTGGGAAGATCAAGAGGACACAATCATTTTCTCTGCAAAAGGGCCAATATAACAACTATAAGAATTCAGAAAAGTGTCTCTTCTACTGCACCAATCACTAGCCTCTTTCACAGTGTTGATCCCAAAAAATTGCCACAGAATGGCTAGACTGACTTCTGTGTGAACGCAAACACATCCCACAGACCTAGGAACATTGCAGGGATCTGTCCTGACAAGGGCCCTGTGCAAACAAAAGGCAGGACCGATGCCGTACGGGGTGTGTCATAGCGATGACGAGATCTATGATGAGATCGTTCGGCAACTTAGTGATGTGCTAATTTATGATGGAATCAGAAAAAAAATGCACAAGCATGGCTTCTCGCAAGAGAAATCGCAGATCATAAGCAAACAGAGACATTACACGTCACATCCTGATGCCACGCGTCTTTACGGGATGTGTGAACGCATGCCCAGATTCCAGAAAATCACTGGCAGTGTGAATGAACCAAAAATCAATGATCCCAGGACAAATCCCAGGATCCATTATTAGTGTATTTTCCAGAATCTCTGTGTCAAAGGGGCTACTGAAAACATTGGTGAAAAACCTTCATGTTCACATATAACATTATCCCCCAGTTTCACAGACAAGGCTTAGGCGTGTATTAAGTCTTAAAGTTACAGCTACCTAATAATGACATTAATCTTCATCAAACAACAAAATTTAAAGAGAAAAATCACTCACTGCACTTGACTAAATAACTGGTAACACTTTACAATAAAGTTCTTTAGTTAAACATTAGTTAATGTATCAACTGACATGAACTAACCATGAGCAACACATTTGTTACTGTATTTATTAATAAAAATACAGTTGTTCATTGTTTATTCATGTTAGTTGACAGTGCATTAACTAATGTTAACAAGATTTTAATAATGTTTTAGTAAATGTTAAAATGAACATGAACAAAGATTAATAAATGCTGTATAACGGCAGATCATTATTAGTTCATGTTAACCAATGTTAACTAATGAACCTTATTGAAAAGTGTTACCAAATAACTTCAGTAGCTTTAAGAATCAGTGTATATTTAATCCATAAGCCAATTTACATTTGTTTATTCAATTTCTTACTTGAATGCTACTTTTACACTAATTGCACCTACTGTAGCTGAGAACATTAATGCACTGTTTATTTTTATTAGTATCTAGTATTGTATTTGAGCTATTAAAGATAAAATAAGACTTTGGTTGTATCGCCCACCCCTACTTTAGCATAAATGTTTGTCTTTTTTTTTTTTGTTCTCTTGTAAGGCTACATTTTTAAAATAAGAAAATTAGTTTGCCTGTACTCTATAGAAACCAACATAAAGATTTGAGATAAGATCGCAGATTGTGATCCTGTCTGAAAAAAGTTTGGATATGAAATTGTCATGTCACCAAACATGGTAAATGGAAGCTCAAACATGCTTGTTTAACACCTGAGAATAAATAAAGCTTGCTCTTTGCATATTAAGCAAGTATGTTTGATCTGCCATGAGTGGGCTCTCAGATTCCATTAAAAATATCTTTATGTGTGTTTTAAGATTAACAAAATCATACAGGATTGGAGCAACATGATGGTGAGTGAATGAAGAGAATTTACATTTTTGAGTGAACTAACCCTATAAATTTTATTACTTAAGGATCTTGGATATTTTAATTCTGGTGGATTATCTGAATGTCTGGATAAACATCTGTACAGTAAATCTGAGTAAACTTTTATTGCTTGTTTAGAGAAGCATTTTGGCATTTCATTCAGATGTTAGTATTTCGGTTTATTATATTTGGAGATAAATCAAACTGATTAAAATATGACTGCGACTGACTGAAAAACACATCAGCCCACTCTATAGACGGAGGGCGAGTTAGCAGAGATGAAAACCGAATGTTGACGGAGAGAAAGGCCTCCTGCCAAGACACATTGATTAGGAATTGAATTAAGCTGTAAAACTCTGCACAAAGAGACATAATCCAATAGAGTATCCATACCTGACATTTACTGCCCAGAATGAGCTTTTGTCTTGTTCCTCCAAGAGCTCATCACAGTCAGACTTGAGAGATGGAAAGGCTGATTTTCAATAAGGTCTTTATCTTTAAATGTCCACTTTCCAACCCCCTGATCTGTCCAATTTCATCTAATAAAATCAATTTGATCCACTGTTAGTAAATGGGAATGAGACCTTCTCGTTATGGCTGTCATTTCTCACGCAGTTAGAAAAACAATTTTTTTAAACAGTTTTTAAAAGTAAAAGGTTATTTTTTCATTACTTATAGCAGAATGACATGACTTCAGGGCAAAAATAATTAGTATTTGGCTGAGATCTGCAGTAAACACACTTAAAAACAGGCATATTTAAGTGATTTAAGTGAAACAATGACATAACTTGGCACTGCTCAGAAGTGCAATGAGCATCAGTCACAGAGATATAGTAAGACACATGCATTTAGAGAGTAAAGAGAGCAGACCCTCAACCCTATCAAACACGCACACGCATGCGAGCGCGCACACACACACACACACACCGAGAGAAGAGCCAAGAGGACTGCACTGCTGTCGCTATGGAGACAAGGGCACCAAGCTCCTAACAATTCTATTTTTGTAGTGTGAGAGATAGAAGCTCCCTGTTTTCCCACTTCTCCTCTCCAGCAACAGCTTTTCATTCTCTCAACAAAATAAGGGAGTGTGGTGGGAAAAGCAGGTCAGCTATTATGTAATCTCACCCCTATATAACTCATTGTACCTTACAGTCAATCACACAGGGGAAGAATACAGACAAGAAAATAAATGAGCATGCAACGAGAGAGGAGTGGCCAACCGCACCAGTGTCGCAGATTCAACTCAAGGGTGAATAAAACATGTATACTTGAGTCAAACAACCACTATTTAAATTCGAGCAGAGGGTGTTATTTCAATTAGCATGGCTCTTCATGTTAAACATTGTTTGTGCACTAGATACAAATTTGTGTTAATCTAGATGAGCCTGATGGGTGAGAGGATTTGGAGCCTCGAGCGATCAAAGTTCCAAATGACTCCGATCACCACAAACTCATTTGCTCGATATGAGCGTCATCTTCACCCAGTGACTAATTGAATAGAGTCAAGCTAATTTACAGGCCCCAGAATGCCACAGACACTTAGCGTCAGTGAGATATAGCACATATTAAATTAGAGCCCTGCCAACCAGCCAGCCGGCTCCATCTTCGCTCATATACGCAGTATAGCTCAAACACTGACTGGGTGATGCCGCACTAGCCTACGGACTAAATAATTCACACTCGCAGGTGCCCAGCAAGATGACTTCAAATGACACAAAATAATCTGTGGAAGAAAGGGCGGCTTGTTTTTCAAGCATTACGGACACCTGCCTAAAAATGTTTCTCTTGTACTTGGGCTTTGCAGCTACATTGACTGTGTTTTCTGAGAAACGGTGGTTTAATGTGACCGCTCCTGCAGGATAATCCAGAACTGAGCCTATACAGACAATACAGGGACTGTAAAGATATTAAAAAGTGAAAAGCAAAGCTGAAGCTGTCTATAGGTGTAGGTATAAAAGCCCCGACATACTCACAGCAAAGTTCTTTAGGGGTAAAACGAAGTTTGAAATACGTTATCGAACATGTTGCCGCCCACACAAGAGAGACGTTTAGATGAACATGTAAATATGTGCTGCATGCTTTCCTCTCAGTGTCAAAATAAACAACAAAAATGAGAAGACAGCAAGCATTTTTTATGGAAAGCACAAGAAAAGATCATAACATGAGTACGTTAGCATGAGCTCTGCAAATCAGCACTCCAGTAAAGTCACGTCAAGTTCATTTATTTGGCTTTTTATTCAATAGATTGTTTAAAAGCAAGCAGCCGATGCCTCATTTCATCAGAAGCACAACTTCATTTTTTACTATAAAGCGGCTATCCAGTGTGTTCTTGTTTCCACCCGCGGAGAGCTTACCCCGACGGACTCAAACAGACAAAATGAGTCAGAGAAGAGTTCCGAGTGAAAGCAGGTGGACCTCCTATTATGTTATCGTCACGAACCAACGGTAGTATGAAGGCGTTTAGCAGCTGGACTTTTCCTGAGAGTTCGCTTTGGCAAGCCGTTTCGAACTCCCAAAACAAACTTCGTTTAGGCCTGATTTTGTTTAAAAAACGTCACATCAGTTCATTCTTCGATTTTGTTATATCGGGGCCTTAAGGCAGAAGTTAAGTCTGAAGGAAGAGTACAGCTGCCTCAAAAAAGAATTCAGTCGCTTCGAAATGTCTGGATGTCATTGCATTAGGTGCAATAATTCAAACCAAGTGGCATCTACAAATAAATGATGCAAGACTAGAATTAATTACTTACTTTTAATTACTTTTAACCAACTGGTCTAACTAGGAAGAATGAAGTCAGTGTACCTACTTTATGTTTTATTATAAACAGTATATTTTTTGCTGTATCATTTGAAGCCCAAAAAACATTTACTTGGAAAGTTTCTTTTAAAATTAAATGCCACTTGGTTCGACGTTTCATTATTTAACGCAAAAACATTCATACATCAAAGCGTCCAAATACTTTTTGGGGGGCCACTGTATTAATCTGTTAATCTAGTTCTTCCTTGTTTCCAACAATGAACCTCAAGGTGTGTCATGATTTGAGAACATATCCTGACAAGATGCCAGATGACTTACTGAAACCACTGTCCTCCTCTTTAGTGCCGTCGATTGTTCCATCTGCCTGGAGCTGCAAATGAAAGCCCTGTCGACTGTACAGCTTCGTTACGATCCCCTTCAGCTGGGGCTCTGCAAGGAGACAGAAGGTAGAGAGAGAGAACGAGAAAAAGACAGGGTTAAACAGGCATTGCCACAGTGACAGTGTTATGGGCTTTTAAACTTCAGGCTTAGCAAGAGCATTCCATAGTCTACAGATTTGCATTACAAACAACAGATCAAATTGACAAGAACAGGAACAGAAAAAAACATCTCAACATATGGGAAGAGTCACCAGAGCCACCACACAGAAAACTGGTGAGGGCTGCAATTTGCAAAGAAACAGCAATCTGCTGGCTATGATAAAAATTCATGTAGATGCACAGAGCCATATCACCTTATGGGTCTGATCTGGATTACTAGAACTAAAAAAACATCTATACAGGACACAGATCTCTTGTGCAAAATACCAGATTGCATCAGCTGATCTGTAGTTAATAAGGCTTAGTAAGTTGGTGGATCATGCTATTAACACTGATTAATTTTCATTCATCATAGGAGATTAAAAAAAAAAGTGGATATTAGGTTGCATTATATAACAAAAATTATAACACATACCCTAAATTTCAGTCAAGAAAACACTAAGAGAATCGGTATGGTTTAAAATAAGTATATTCGATATCACTTCGGTATGAACCTAAATAAACTGTTGTTATAATGCGGTACAGTATAGATACAGTACGCCTGGCTGAATAAAGGTGTGAATGAGCATCGATTTACAGAAGCATCACTTCCTCAACATATCAAACGTCACGAGGATATGAAAACATGTTTAAGTTCACATAAAGAAGCATGTGAGTGTTGGTCCATATGCATCTGTGAACAAGACTGTAAAGCATGAGACTGTTTAATGAAACCAGATCGCTGCTGTAAACAGCTGCTACTCTACACACAAACTTCTACACTTCTGCTAAGGTGTCACATAAGGGTTATGTAAGATGCTGTCTGGAGAGGGAGGCAGGGTAATTGGGACTACAAAAAGCTTGTAAGTAAACAGTTGAGCTGAACACGTATGTTTTAGGTAGATGGATTGATAGAGTGGAGAATTCTGTACACACAATTGTAGACAGTATTTTATCTTGCCGATTATTAAGGGAGTTGTAAACTACAAATCATCCTGATCAATTCATGAAATATGTTACGTAATAGATTCATCTAGATATCAGGTAACTTGTCGTAAAAAAAAAAAAAAAAAAACTGTAGTTAAAACAATTCAGAAGACTGAAAGATTCATAATAGCAGGTTTTGCTGCAGAATATCTTTATGGCACACCGTGTGAGATTGAATCACTAGGGATTTGTCTGGCTTGCAAGTTAGCTCCTGTCCAAAAACATGTAAGGCAATAACCAGCTTAGTTTGCTTTCTATTGTCTCTGAAGGGATTCAACACACTAGAGAGCTGACACTGAATCAGCATCAACATCATTGCAGCACAATATCTGCATTCAGTTATGTCTTTTTATCCCCTTACACATTATTTGGTGAAAATGCCTGAAAAGTTCAGTAAGGTCAGTTTGAATGAGCTCTCACAATGAAGTGTAAAAGCACATGCTGGCTGAATTTTAAAGAGTGTAAACTTACAGTCTGACTTAATAAGCATGGCAAGCACGCATTACATCATTTTTTAAAAAGTACAGACACAAATGCATTGATAATGATGGCAAATATAATAAGACAGGACATTAAAACTCAGACCTGGTCGTCTCCTCCTGCGCTTTTTGGAGCCGAACAACTTGACTCTGGAGAAAACACTGAGTCGGCTGGGTTTCTCGCATGTTCCTTTGGCTTTGTTAGGACTGCTCACGCAACGGCAGGCGTTTGATTTCTCACGCTCCCTCGCCTGCCTCTTCTGCCGAATAAGGGAGCTGGCTATCGCCGCAGCCATGGCCAGTTTGACGGTACGACACCCAAAACTTTCAGTGGACACAACCACCTCCTCCACAACACGATTTCTCTAAAAGGATCTTTAACTGAGCTCACATCCAAGTCTTCATACACCAGAGACCACCATTGTGACAGAAAATAGTTCACTAAAACGGCTTCAACACAAAATATGTAGGTGACGGTGCATCTCTTCAACGCTCATTTTTTCTTCGGAGATAAAGTCCTTAGACGGCTTGAGGTCTTACCGCATCTGTATCCAGATAATGTCACTACCTTGCAATTTCGACTAATAAAGGAGATGGTCCTCCAGACACCGAGCGCGCGTTTCGCAGCATCCCACGATGCAGTCGGTCACAGCACACAGAACAGAGCCATGTGAGAGAAACACCTGTTAGCGAGAGCGGTTCGGCGCTCTTGTGTGCGCGCGCGCGCTTTGTGTGTGTGTGTGTGTGTGGGTGTGTAAGCGCGAGAGTTTGTTTTCAGCTAATCTTCTGAATCCGTTTATAATGTAAACCCAGACAACTACAACGAGAGCGACAAGTTTCTCGCGGGTCTTAATATGATAGCGGAATCACAGCACTATCGGGAAAAGAATCCACTCAAAGGGAGGACAAAAACTGTTGTTCAGTTTATTCGTGGTATGTGACCTTAAGTGATTAAGTCCGACTCATTACTGCGAATCGGATCTTTCGAACAGTTCATTTCAAAGAATCGGTTAAAAACGATTCAGCAATTCCTCGCGTCATGGCGTAGTTACGTTTGCTATTTTAACTAGTTATATTTAAGTTTTATTAATATGGGTCTTTATTGTGCCCCTGTAATAAACAGTTTGTTTACTAAAACGAAATTAATTAAATAAATATATATTTTTTATTTTAGTGAAATGTAAATATACATCCACTTCCAGTAGGTTATAATGTTTGCTATTCTGCGAGTAAAATACCTCCAAATGCTCTTAATATCAAGTTTTGGATCAGTACGAATCTGATATTATTAATATTTTATTGTTATTAATCCATATATTAAATTATATCATTACATTGCTGATTAAATGCCTATATTGTAATATATTTGTATTGTATTATTATACTAATATCATTAATCGGACTGCGCGGTTCTCGGTTTAATCTGGGTCAGTTGTTGACACGAGAATCGTTGTGACTGATTCAAAATCGCTTCAATTTAAATCAGACTAGAAGAATCGGACAGTTCTAGTTCGTGAACATTTTCCACCACAGAGCTGTAAATTGGGCGGTGGGCGGAGAGTGATGTGGAACAGCAAAACATTATTTTATGCTGTGAAGAAGCCCACGTAAAATTAGATTAGTCTTGAATATTTGGGTGTCATTTAGTGTGAAAAATCTCTAACAGGGAGACGAATCGAATCTATCGGGCTGACTCTCCCGTTTACAGACTCGCAGGAAGACGGTGACGCACACAAATGTGACAGTTGCAAGTGAACTGGAGCTCTTGAAGCTTTTATTAAATCCTGAGACAGCGTTTTAATCATGTATTATGATTCTTTCCCAAAACATAAAGGATCGCTTGGAAACAACGGAGTTGCGATGTCCTGATTGGAGCAGTTAGTTGCCATGGCAGTGAGTTTCCTGGATGCGTGACAAAAGCACAACTGTACTGGCCCACTCATAATGACATGCATTAATATGCATATTAATATTTGCACTGCACAATATTTTAAATAATGAATACCATTTTTGTTGCTGTTTTATATTGCTTCAATCCGAGACATACGATGGATATAAAAAATAAGAGTATTTAAAAAAAAAAATTAAAAATGAGCTATTCTCAAATTATTATTATTAATATTATTATTATTTAAAAAAATTGTATACCTTATTACTAAAAGATAATATTTTGAAAACAATATAAATTGAATTAAATCAATAAAAAACATTTATCGCCATTGTACTATCAATCAATATCTTCAAAAACAGCCAAGTCTAAGAAAAATCCCGTTAAATGACCGATGGAAGGCCAACCGAGCTCAACCCTTCAGACACCTGCCCTGCTCAACCACCAGCAATATTATATGTTCATCAACAGCGCCATCTACTGTACAATCAGGAAATGATGAAACGCAATAACAACTCAACTAGACGTTTGAGCCTAAGACAAACATCAGATCTGCTTACGAATTTAACGAGTAAAAAAAACATTACAGTATTATAGTCATTCAGTAATGCAAATTTATTCCGAAAACAAAACTATATCAGTCCTTCCCATGCCATTAACAGGCATTCTTAGTTATTTCCACATAGAAAAAGCAATTTTAGTTGTCTATTAAGGAAAATATTATATGAAATGTTCTTGAAATGAAAACTAAATCTTAATAAATACATGCTAGACTGTGTAATTAAAACAAAACGAGATTAAGATGAAAAAAAAAGAAGTCTGAAAGAACAAAGAGTGAATTAACAAAATTACAATCTGCAGTTCAGCACCTCGGACAGCGCACAAACCCTCAGAAAACTTCTACACAGAAGTAGAACGTAAAACCGATCAAATCCACTGAAAGCGACACACAATGAATTTAGCTGGTGAATCTCAATACTTTGAGTACAATTCTAAATATTCCTTAAAACCGAAGAGCAGAAAAAGTGAAGAGAATTCTTACCCGATGTTGATTTCCTTAGAGGAAATGTCATATTTAGCAGTTAAATAGTGGAAAGAACAAAGCAGGAAGACGGTGCTGATTCACTGCAAGCAGGAGGATGTTTTCAAAGTTTTAACCATACTAAAAGAAATCCTAATGGAACCGTCGAGAGGTCGTCAAGGCGGGGCCAGCTGCATTCAGAAATCATTAATGGACATTAGTGACTAGCCATTACGACTTCTAAAGCGGTCATTAAAGATTCATTGGGAAGCGCTGTTGATCCGGCAAACACTGGGCGTGTGTTCACTAAACTGCAGTGCTCTGGGTCAAAATTGCAGGGAGAAAATCGAACATCATACTTCCTACTAGAGCAGAGCTTTCGTTCCTCTCACGTTACAAAGAAACGGCTGTAAAGTGATCCTTTAATGCGTCGTGTAAACCAGTTATACCAGACCTTCCATTCTCCACTCAGATATACAGCAAACATTAGCTGTGCTTTTCACTTCTGTTGTTCTGAACGCGCCTGACAGATTTAACAACGATCCAAGCGTCCATATAAAAGAGATTCAGAACAATTCTTTTAATAAAACGACTGAAAAAAGCTGCTGGTGGTCCAGTAAAACATTCATGATCTTGACAAAATCTTTCGAAATGCTGAAATTGCAGGATGAATTTCAAGATATTTTTAGCATTTTAGCAAGTATGAGAACATGAATGTGGTCGAACTTACTTACAAACTAATCAGCACCTGAAAATATAACCATCACAATGAATATGTTCATGACTGCAGTGGAAAATGTTGAATGAGGCCAATATCAGGTCAACCCAATTAACTTTCAATCACACTTTCATTTAAAGGCAACATTGTCTGTTCTGCAAAGGCTGGATACAAATTGTTGGTTCTAAATACATTATGAGACATAACAAGTGTCAGGATTATTCAGTTATTTGTTCATTTAGTTTCATTTTCATGGACTTTTAATTTCCTGTTAGTATCATTAGTTACTATGGTGATTAATTTGGATCATCACACCTGTTAGTCTTTTAGTTTGTTATCTGTGTATATTTAAGTTCCTGCCTTCAGTGTCAGTTATTGTTTGTGTTCAATGCACACTGCTATACCTGTGGACTATCTGAGTTTGTTTTATTTCTACGGCATCAAACACAAATCACTAAACGCTCCAAATAACACTCAGTGTCCATCAGACAAATTTTTATTTCATCTATTGCCACATACCATCATGGTTAACAGTAAATATTATACTAGAGGTAAACGGTTTTGTATGTTTAATCTTGCTCTTGCTCTGTGTAACTTTTTATGGAGCCCATAACCATATAAGTCCTGCATATTCATGGAAGTGGACTTTAGAGGATGTTAAGATCCATGAATGGCTGCCTCAAAAGTGTTTATCAGTGGTTTGTCCACTAGATGGCGCAAGCGACACATTTATGAACCTGTGCAGTCCATCCATTACTTAAGCCAGTTGTTTGTCTGATACATTATTATGAAATATTATCAATAATTCGGCTGGATCCATTTAGGCTAACTTAAAATTGAAAAAAAAAAAAAATTTTTTAAAAATAAGTTAAGGTTGAAATTGTTCATTTTAGCATTTCGAGACCTTTAAAGAAAGGACAGGAGGATATTTTTCTTTAAAAACAAACAAATAAAAACAAAAAAATAGATTTTTCCACTAGATGGAATACAGAGGTCAAAAAGGGCTGAATAATTATATTGTATGATCAATAATAAATTACATTGATGTAGAAAATGTATAAAATAAAAAAAATGTATGATAGCATACACACACACACACACACGCACACACATATATATGTGTGTGTGTGTGTGTGTTTGAGAGAGTGATATAAAGTGTAGACAAAAGGCACAGTGGGAATGACAGCTGATCAGTCGATCATTGATGATTATGGATTATAGGAGCTCCGATGAAACTGAAAGACAATGAGTGTGGTTGCTGTCCTGGAACTCAGAGCATTAGCTGCATTTACCAGATCTATGCTGCTTTTACAACATCCTCAGGTGGTTCAAAACGCGAGATCCTCCCTTCACTAAGGGTGTTATAAAGAAGTGCATCTCCGAACCAATGTTTGTTCTGCATGTTTGAACATCTCATACAAAGGTACATCAGAAGGTTCATGAAAACGGACATGGACACACTGCTGCAGAAAATGCCTTGGAGATGAGGGAACAACTACAATACAGCACCTGTTTTATTACGAGTCAACACACACACTCTCACACAAGTGATAATTGTGCCTGTTTGCAGTGTGCTTCCTGCTGGCACACACGGGCACACAGATGGCCATACTGATCCTCTCTCAACGCCCGGGAACGCTCAGATATCAGCAACATACAGCCAGAAAGAATGACATCATCCCTCACAGATGCGCAGACATCATGGCTGTGAGCGCCATTAACGGCAACTAGATGGAGCTGTTGTTAATGGACTTTGAGATGCATGGCCAGTTATGGAGAGCAAAGAGCCTTTTGACCTCTGTGTTCCTATTTCCAATTCAAGATGTAACCTTTTGTGTATAATGCATTTTTAGAATGTAAATACTTGAAACATGCATTTTAGGCTGCCAATGGCTATGTTTCCATCGACCTATTTTTATGTTAATTTTGGGATGTTGTTTAAAAACGCTGGATGGAAATGCATAAATTATGCAAATGAGCATAAAACACATGCTCGACTTTGGCGGATTTTTTATCTGAAAAGGCGGCGTGCATAACCTACGTTGTAAACACGTTTACCGAAAAAAATCTCTCTAAAAATAAATAAATAAATAAATAAAAAAACTTGACTCGCGTGACTTTGCCTCAACGGAGGATGTGATTGGATAGCTGGACTAACCAGAGGACCAATTTATGCTCCCTTCACGTGCTCTCGGTCAGAAATACGAGTTTCCTTGGTAAAAAATTGCACATGAACGCCCTCAAGGGTCAAAGTCTGTCATCAAAATGATTGGGTATATTACCGCCAATAACTGTCTCACACGATTACATTCACAATATATCAGGAATGGATGAAAACATGTGTTTCGTCCGCATGCGTGCTCTGTCTTTCATCGCAAGTAATTCATCACGTTGGAAAAAAGAGCCACAGTGGCTTCCCTAACTGCAGCAACTTCCATTTTTATTAGATATTTTGTGCCAGTTTCCCAGGAAGTGACGATTCTGTTCTCTTGAACACATGGGACGGAAGCAGTAAATGTGAATTATGTGTTGTCCTAATGTGGCTCACAAGCCCATGCAAGTTCACAGCTTCTCACTAATGCTAAAAACAGTAGGGTCTTCTGCTGAGCGCTGGCCACTAGCAACATGGCAATGGCAGGCGTTGTCATGGAGACAGTGTCTATATCAGAGCATGTGTGTGAGCATAGTAGATGGGGGAAGGGGAGTATCATCCTCAACCCTCTACTACCCCCATTTCCCCTTTTTTTCTCTTTCTCTCTCTCACTCTCCGTAATAGCAAAATGGGATTTTCAAATCATGTCCACAACCAGGTTACCTGTCACACGCGGTCTGCTTTGAGCTGCTGATGTAATAAGTGTTAGAAGGTGAGGAATAAAATAAAGTGTAATTGGAAGAGATGAAAGGGAGAGATTGAAAAAATAATAATAATAGGACCCAACAGAATGAGAGGGATGGGACATATGTCATCGTCGAATGGTTATAAGGAAAAGATTAATGAAAGAAAATGAGAAAGAGCAGAAAAAGGATGAATAAGATGAGGATGTAATAAAAACATCTTTCCATCAATGCCTAAATAAATTAATCTCCATATATATATAAACATCATTACTCCAGTCTTCAGTGTCACATGATCCTTCAGAAATCATTCTAATATGATGATTTGGTATTCAAAAAACATTTCTTATTCTCAACAGACAGTTGTGCTGTTTAATGTTTTTGTGGATGCATCGAGAGACTCGATCGCAAATTAAATTTAGGCTTTTATTCACATATAAACATTAATCAGCAAACATAAACAAAGCTCAACTGAACCTGCTAAACACGCAAGAGCAAATCTCTTGCGAAAGCTCAAATATGCTGTGTAACACACGAGAAGGAACCTCATTGGCTGTCGCACGTGTCAATCAAACATGCTTGAGCTTCTGTTTACCACAACTGATATGTGAGTTGATGGATGTTTATATGTGAATAAAAGCCTAAATTAAATCTGTTCATCATAAAGTGATTGTGTCTCTTCAGAAACTTTTGAACTAAACCACTCAATTCATATGGACTAGTTTTACGATCTCTTTATGAACTTTTTTAAACATCAAAGTTGTAGTAGCATATCTGTCTCTGGAGGGACTGATATCTCTCAGATTTAATCAAAAAGATCTTCATTTCTGCTCCGAAGATGAATGAAAGTATTTGGAACGACATGAGGGTGAGTAATTAAGGACAGAATTTTCATTTTCAATTATTATCCCTTTAAGAAAAGCATGAATGTTACACTTAAATATGTTTTTTACATGACTGTAATTTGAATGATATAATTGCACATGAATCCTTATTAAACAGCAGTAGAAACAATCTATAGTGCAATGTTGGAGATGCATCACACTGTTGCATCTTAGTGATGCAGGGTGGATAACGAATAACAGGGTTAAGCAGTTACATACATCATAAAGTCATCACTGCCCCAATTACCAGGCAGTTGTGTCCTCATTAGACCATCAGCTGCATTAGCCGGGGTGAGCAAGAGTCCATCACAAACCACGCGGCTGATTACTCTGCCACAACCAAGTACACAACTACGGCTAATTTCATTCTTGGCCTCCAGGGATTCCCATTTAGCTTCAAGGAAAACTCAATTCACAGACTCATCTCCACTGCTCTCGGAATCACACTATGTATAGCTATTGTGAGTCCTGACTCATTGGAACGGAACATCAAATAATCAGAGAAGGTAATTACAGATGGCCGCTCTGTCCACTTCACAGTATGAGGACACTTTAAATGAGTGCAATCAGAACAGATAAAGGAGTCATTCTGACACCCTTGAAGTCGTCAGTTAACATGTGGGTCAGGCAAAAAGCTGTGCATTTAAAGTTGGAGTGTGATATTAGCATCAACAAAAGGAAGTGCAAAATTAATGTTTATTTTCAAACAGGTTTCCTAACATCACGCAACTGCAACATATGGAAAGTAAAGTGTTTTTACAGTGATGCAACAGAATCTAATTTGTGATGTTGTGAACAAGGTGCCCATTTTCTGTGTTAAGCATGAGTTCATAAACCCGGTCTAGGTCTTGCCCGAGAGCTTGCACTCTTTGATGAGTAGGAGAAGTCTCAATCTCCAGAGTTAAATGAGCTGTGAAACGGCACACAACACTGGAGCCCAGTGCTAGGGCCCATCTGACCTGAATGAGAAATCCAAGCACTAGTTTCATTTGTATGAGCTCCACAGAGCCTGAGAGAGAGATGCCCCAGGTGATGCTGCGAGCCAAAGACAGCTGCAAACCCTGTTACACATCCGTACGGTCTCGTTTCTGAGAGGATACTTGTACAGCAGATGCTTAAACTACAACCACAGTCATGCCCATTCCCCCGTGTCCCCCCAGTTTTATATCTTGAATGCAACAAAATAAACAAAAAGGAATAAATACAATACCGATCAAAAATCTGGGATCAGTGAGATTTTTTTGATTGTTGTATAAAGTCACCATGAAATTATAATTGACATTTCCTATTGTTTAATGAAATTTTATTAGGGGAAACTGTAAAAATGGAAATAAAACATGAGTAAAACAACTGATTAAACTAAAAGCGTTCCTTACAACTTACCAAAGACCTAGTAATTCATGGATATTGACGTGCAGACAGGAATCATGTTTCCTGACATTTATATGTGGCTGATTTTGATGCTGGGAAAATACATAAAGCAAATTGGCCTGTTAAAGCTTTATATAAATACAATATAGCTAGGTCTAAATCGAGGTGATCACTTAAATCAATGTAATATATATCATCCGACCAGCACTAAAGCTTGTATAGTTTTTGTCCGTGAATTTTTAAAAACACCCAACTATGCAGAATATATGGTAAAAATTTAATTCAGTTTTCAATACAATATATAACAATATAATACATAGGGTATGATTTTACCCCAAAATTCAAGATATTGAGACAACGATAACTACAAATCCATATTTTGCTGCAGTTGTTTCTGTGAATTGCAACGATCCATTTACTTCTCTTTTCTGTAGCTTTTGGCAGTCTGTAAAAATATAGCTCAGATTTCTTGTCAAATCTGTTTGTACAGTCAATCGCAAAACTCCATTTCCCATTTTGGATGTGTGTTTTTCGCATGATTCACGCTGAAAACCAATGCTGCCACTCAGTGGGTGTCGTTGCAGTCTCTCCAGCAGATGGTGGGGTCACATGAATACCTTCTATATTGCAGTATTTATTATAAATGATTTATCAATACACATTATTATTTTTTAATTCATGTGCCTTCGTAATCTTTAATCAAAGTAACTTCCCCTCCCTCTTGCAATGATATCTCTTCTCTTCTCTGATGACAACCTGTCACTCATATGACATCCCAGCAATAGCAAACCACAATCATCCAACAATTAAATCAACATCCGAAAAACAAAATCAAGTCCCGTCCTACATTTTACTTTTTCATGAATCCGCTTCACTTGGATATACGTCATAAAAAGGAAGAAAAGATTTTCACAACTTCTGTTTCAGGCTGACTTTAAAGAAATGAATACATTTATTTAGCAAGGGTGCATTAAAATTGATATATAGTGACAATAAATACATTTAAAATGTTACAACCAAATCAGCATACTAAAATGATTTCTGGAGGACCATGTGACTCTGAAGACTGGAGTAATAATGCTGAAAATTCAACTTTATCATCACAGGAATAATATATAAAAATAGAAAACAGTTATTGTATATTGTATTATTTTATTTCACTATATTACTGTTTTAATATGTTTTTCATCAAATAAATGCAGCTTTGTTGACTTTCAAAAACTTTTTCCAGTACCCCAAACTTTTGAACTGTAGTATAAATAAATAAATAAGTTTCACAATTAGCCATCTACCTTACCTCATGTTGCTAAAACTCATGGACAGAGATCAGAGTTTCATATTGGGTAACATGACAAGCAATCATACTTGGACGAACCATGAACCGTACTTGAATGAATCATGAACCATCACACTCTTCAAGGACCAGATTTCAGCAAGCAAGTGGCTAATATCTCAGAAAGAGGCCATAGAGACGCAGCATGACGAGACTAGCCCAGATTACTGCCGTTTCTGGGTTGCTGAAAGATTGTACCCTACTTTACCATCATGGGACTGAGTGAGTGGAGATCAGAAAAAGAAAGACACCATATATACAACAGGTGGCCCAGTTACAGAAAGTTTTAAGAAACTATAATGCCAACTTATACCTGTAGAGTAACACATTCATATAGCTGTTCCAGCAAAAAACAAAACAAAAAAACCCATAAAACTTTACATATACTGGCCCCAAAAAGTATTTGGACACCTTTAGACACTTAAAAGAATCCAGAAGTCATTGCTTTGGATGGCAAAATACCCAACCAAGTGGCATCTGCAAACAAATAGTATATTCTCTTAGACATTTCCGAAACTTTAACAGTTTTAAATATAATGTTTGTATTAAAATAATTTCTGTGCCATTTGTCTTTAGAATAAATGAATGCCACTTGGTTTCACTTCTTTTATGTTCTGTTTTTGCACATAAAGTAGACATTCATACATCAAGTGTATATGAAGTGCCCAAATAGTTTGTGGGGCCTCTGCATATGTATATTTGTTCTGTAAATTTATTGCTATGTAACCCACATAGGTCGGTATAACTGCTATAATGAGCTCAATAAAGTTAATAGACCACTTCTGTTCTCTGTAAAACTCATTCACAGCTTATTAAAACACTGATATCCTGCCAAACCCCAGTTCACTGGGCAAGACTGCATCCAATTAAATGGAGAATGAAGCATTCATGAACAGAGTTTGACACAGAGTACTATTTTTAAGCATTCAGATTGCTAGTAACGTCAGTACACTTCCCAGCATGGAGTCGCGAAAAGGCAGATCCAAAAGATGAGTAAAAAAATGTCATTTTAGATGCTGGCTTATAATAGCGCTCCACGAGAGGGTCTAAGAAAGCACTCATCACTTTAATATGATGCGCTTTCATTTCCTCAATGGCTCTGAGCCCACAACCCGGTCCAGCTAATCACCAAGGTGAGAATGAAAATCACTTTATGTCTGCAAACTCACACACGTTTTCCACCAGGATTCCCTCTGCAATAATCATGAGCTGCTGAATTACACACTAAGCATATTAATAACTCATTTTCTATTTTCATCCTGGCAGCAGGGCCCGAGCACAGGCTGCGTGAGGGGCCGTTGACCTATATCGAATCCCAGTCAGACAGATATAAATGGAAATGGCTAGAAATGAGGGGCACATGACCCTGTAAATGTTAATTCAACACAGTGTAAATGAGATACAAGATAAAAGAGAGAAAGGAACAAAGGAAACTCATCCATAGCACCTCAGCTCAGAGGTGACAGCTGTATCACGGTCGACTGTCAGGACTCTTTGCATCAGTCTGACCCATTCTAGAACGTGCGATGCTAAGCTTAGCAACTGATCAAAAATAGCACTAATCATCTCCACTTTGCTTCTGGCACGTAGAAATAGACGTGGAGGTTGCGCAAGCTGTCTGATTACTTTTCTAAGTTTCCGCCGGATGATCATACGCAAAATCCATTTACCGTGGCAGGCGGTTTTCATTTCCCATGCTAATACCGTGCTTCCTTCAGGAGATATCTGATGTCTTTTGCCTTGCTTGGCAGCATTGCGTAAGGTCTGGCATGGCTTTGGTGACAGCTGAGTGAGGCTCAGTGGAGCGGGCTGAGGTAGAGTCACCCGGAAGGAACCGACTTCACATGTGCTGGCTCATCTTCTGCTAGTCAGGTCTTTAGCACTAACAATAAAAACAAGGGCTGACATTTTAATGTGGTTAATTATAAAATAAATAACTTTTTCTTTTTGCAATTAACTCGTATTGTCACACAATTGGCTACATTTGTGACCAAAATTCTGATTTGTTTAGAGACCAGTATTTAGTTACACTAAATGAAACAGACACTTAGACTTTATTTAAAACACTGAATTTGTCTTAAAAAAGCACAAAATGTAAGATTTTTGGATTCAAATATCCAATAACCACTGGAACAATGGTTTACATTACATTACATTATCCCAAATGTTTCCAAGAATGTTTAAATCCAGAAAAAAAAGCAATTTTAAACCGGACACAGGCCGTGCGTCACCTGTCAATGACATCATACCCGCATCACCCTCAGTTTCCGGTTTTATTTTGTAGAGACCATGGAAACACCAAAGACGCTTTAATATATTGTGTGTTTTTATTAGACAGGTGAGCAACTGTTTGGATGAATACATTCATCGACAGAAAACTATATATATAGCTCAACACAGTAAGTCTTGTGAGATTGTTTAAATCTCGTTTTCTTGATTTACAGAGAGTACCATGCTCATAGTTTTACCAATAGTTTACCATAGTTTTACTAATATCGATCTAGTTTACTGCAGTATGCATTAATTGTCTTATAGTAACCGTCGAGCGAACGCAGAGTAGCACTGTAACAATTTTCAACCCACAAATGTATCTAATATGATAACAACGCTGCTTGACTGGGATAATAAAAGTTCCGCTTCATGAAGACAACACCTCCCGTGATTCAGCGAAATCAAGGGGTCATCAAGCTACACCTTTGTTTTGAATAAGCGACCTCTAGAGGCAAAAATGTACACATTGTCCATTTAAAAGGATAATTCACGTAAAAATGGAAATTCTGTCTTTATTTACTCACTTTCATTTCATTCCAAACCTGTATGAATGTCTACAATGGGAAGAAACAAAGATATTTTGAAGTATGTTGGTAACCAACCAGTTTAGGTTCTCCTTGACTTGCTTTGTATTTGTTGTCTATACAATAAAATAATAAACTATCCCTTTAAGTTGAATGCAATGTTATGGCAAAAGATAAAAACGTCTCAAGGGGGGACGTCTCTGTTAAAAATACTTGTTTGTAGTTTCTTAAATCCAGAGAACTGAATTCCTTTTATGAATCTGAGCTGCAGCCAGCTTTGATTTGAGCAGTACAGTCAGAGTAGATCTGACCTTCTGCATTATTGATGGCCCTTGCCGTTTTTTTCCACCATGGTTTTTTTTTTACCCCAGAAACAAGTATCCAGGAGAGATCCCAGGCAAGGCATCACTTCTACACAGCCTTCTGGGATGCCTGCTTGGCATGCTGATGCTCTCAAAACTTTCTTTATTTGATTTGCCTTTGCTCTCTCCGATAGACCTCAGCTCTGAACGCACCACCTGTTCTAAAACCTTGGGGATCAGCCACCGCTGTACTGCAGTGCATGAATAAATTGTTGCCTCTTTTTCATAACTCATTTCAGCATTAAAATGATGAGGAAGGTGGCAGAGAGATTCAGATATGCAATTTTGTTGCTTTCCTGTCTATTGTCCAAACAGTCATCATTTTAAAGGGATAGTTTACGCAAAAACGTCTGCCAACATGTCATTCTAAATCTGATGTATGACTTTCTTATGCAGAAAACAAAAGATCATTTTGGAAAAATGTTTTTTTTGACTATATCCTCTCTATGTTTTTTTCTGTATGACAGATGAAAACAAAACAAAAACAGAACTGAGATGAATAATGACAATATAGTCTTCTGCTTTATAGCTGAACTGAACTTTACAGTTATTGAACAGAACTGAATCAATACTAAACAGTTTTACAGCAGAATTTAAACTTCTCATATTTAATGAAGTCTGCATCATTCTGTTACATTCCTGTTTATTACTGTGAAGCTGCTTTGAAACTATTTCTATTGTATAATGCGCTATAAAACATTTTTTCATTGTTGTTTTTGACAAAATGCTTCAAAATATGTTTCTGTTGTGTTCCACGTATGAAAATGTCGTACAGGTTTGGAGCAAATGATGACAGAACTTTTATTTTTAGGTGAACCGTGCCTTTAAGTTGGAGTATGTATGTATCTCTAATGTATCTCGCTTTGGACAACCAAGCTTCAAGTTGCTTCCATGTGCACGGTGAATGCATTACACAAAGTTTCTCTTTTCATCTTTTCACATTCTTTCCTTTTTTCCACCCTTGCATAGTTTGTGATCTAAGCAGACGCTCATGCAGTGTGAGCTGTCTGAATAGGAGGTCGAAGAGTAAATAGCAATTGAAATTCCTTTGATTCTGCCACTCCGCGCTCTCGTCTGCTGCCTCGCAAAAATGCAGTAGTCCTTTAGCTGCAGGCGCTCTCATTTCTGAAAGCCAGTGGAATAATAATAATTCTGACATTAATGAAGCAAGAAGAGTGAGGGCTAAGAACAAAGCTCTGAGCCAAAATTCTTCTTTTACAGAGCCCAATTGTCTCGGTTGAGACCTCAATATCTTAGACAATGAGTTTTTCCTCATTTTTGATGTCTGTGTCTCTTTCTTTCTTTCCCACCCACTCTTCGGAAGGCATGTTTATAATATGCTGGAATCAGAGACTGCAAGAGGTTGAGTGTTAAAAAATGTATAATGTACATTCATAAATACATGTACATATAATGGCCATTATAGGGAGATTAGGTATTGTATCACTTTGAAGGGGTTTACTATCCACCCACCCACCCAAACCAACCAACACAACCAATCAACCAACCAAACAACCAACCAAACAACGCAACCAACCAACCCAACCCAACCAACCAACCAAACAGCCAACCAACCAACCAACCAACGCAACCAACCCAACCCAACCCAACCCAACCCAACCAAACAACCAACCAACCAACGCAACCAAACAACCAACCAACCAACCAACCAATGCAACCAACCAACCCAACCCAACCCAACCCAGCCAACCCAACCAACCAACCAAACAACCAACCAACCAACCAACGCAACCAACCCAACCCAACCCAACCCAACCCAACCAAACAACCAACCAACCAACGCAACCAAACAACCAACCAACCAACCAACCAATGCAACCAACCAACCCAACCCAACCCAACCCAGCCAACCCAACCAACCAACCAAACAACCAACCAACCAACCAACGCAACCAACCAAACCCAACCCAACCCAACCAACCCAACCAACCAACCAAACAACCAACCAACCAACGCAACCAATCAACCACCCAATCCAACCAAACAACCAACCAACCAACCAACCCAACCAAACAACCAACCAACCAACCCAACCAAACAACCAACCCAACCAAACAACCAACCAACGAACCAATGCAACCAACCAACCAACTCAACCAAACAACCAACCAACCAACGCAACCAACCAACCACCCAATCCAACCAAACAACCAACCAACCAACCCAACCAAACAACCAACCAACCAACCCAACCAAACAACCAAACAACCAACCAACCAACCAACCCAACCAAGCAACCAACCAACGAACCAATGCAACCAACCAACCAACCCAACCAACCAAACCAACCAATATTTTATTCATTATGTGTAAAGAGCTTCAGCTATGCTGAAATAGGTTGCCTGGGACAATAGTCAATTACACAGCTAAACAGTCAGTATACCCAAATATTCGTCAGCAAGACACCACAATCGACCAATAAGAATCAAGCATT
This sequence comes from Zacco platypus, assembly GCA_038088235.1. Taxonomy (NCBI): domain Eukaryota; kingdom Metazoa; phylum Chordata; class Actinopteri; order Cypriniformes; family Xenocyprididae; genus Zacco; species Zacco platypus. The sequence goes on from CM076079.1 coordinate 7,002,828, forward strand.
CCAGAAAGCCGTGTAATAAGTCTCAATATGAATCTGAGATTACACTAAGCTCCCTGAAATGAGTGATAAGTTTAAGAGATTAGTTTAAGCAATTAGGGCCTCTCACCAAGCATCACATTACCATGATTTACTTCTGTAAACCAGGTAGATTGGGCATCTTTTGGATTGGAAGCAGCCATTTGATCCCATTTAAAACATCTGCACACACTGCAGAAGGAGTCGGATTCAAGCTGCTATAAAATCAGTGAGGCTTAAGTGCAGATCATCACACAAAGCTACAGAGTTATCCAGCGGTCCCCGCTAATCAGCTGATAAAGTGTGCGGCCACTGCCAGAGGGATAACATTAATCAGGCCTTTATCAGTGTTAGTGCTGAGATTAGCGCTAGCTGGCATCATCAGCGCTGTTTTTTGTATGCTGGGTCCTGTGACGATGATGACGCTTGATTGCTGCACATTACATCATCCAAAGTATGCGTCTGAACGGTGTGACAGCCAATCAGACAGCTTCATGTCTGACAGACAGAGTAGGAGGAAAAAGAGTGCGTGCACTCATGGCCCACATTCTAACACCTCTGTCAGACAGAGACTACATACTGTAGTGTGCCAAGACACTGCCAATCAAAACTAAAGGGATAGCTCACCTAAACATTACACATTTTCTTATCCTTTATTCACTCTTACTCTGCCAAAACCATGTGCATCGTTTTTTTTTTTCTTCTTTTGTGGAAAACAACTCTGAAGCTGGTTACTCTTACAACAAATTGGCAATGAGGCTTTCAAGTTTCAAAAAACATGCAAAAGCACTATGAAGTAGTTGTAAGGACCACCTTTTTAATGATACCTCCATTTTGGAACTTGAGAGCCTCAGTCACTCATTCTTTAAATGACAGGATTTACAATTTTGCCACACTTGCCATGGATGGAGAATTGACAAAATTCACCTTCCATGAATATTTCTAGTTTCTGACTTGTGATGCAGCCTGGAATTGAACCACAGTATGTTGGTTCGTTTGGCCAGAAGAGGACTGGTCCCCTGAAAAAAAAAAATAGGTCTTTTTTTTCTCTCTCTCTCCATTTTGTCACCTGGTTTTTGGTTCCTTGCCACGGTCTCCACTGGCTTGTTTAGTTGGGGACACTTAATACTCAACGATATTATTTATTTGACTGCAATGAGACCATTGGATGAGTGAACTGAGCTAAGCAATGACATCACTGTTTTTTGCAAAGCTGCTTTATAGCCGAACTGAAGTTAATATTGATGATCTTTACAACAAAACTGAATCAACCCTGAACTGACTTCAGCTGAACAACGGCCCTTTTTTCTTCAATCATTATTTTTCTGTTTTGGCCAGAGGAGAACTGCCCCCCCTGACTGAGTCTGGTTTCTCCCAAAGTTTTTTTTCTCCATTTTTGTGACCTATTGGTTACCTGATGTCACCTGTTGGAGTTTGAGTTCCTTGCCGCTGTTGCCTTTGGCTTGCTTAGTTGAGAACACTTGACTTGATATACTTAATCTGGCTGCATTGACACCATTGTATGCGAACTGAACAGAACTGGGCGATTACATCACTGTTTTCTCCAGTGCTGATATACACATAAATTAACTAAATGAATAACTATTGATTTTTACAACAGAATGAATCAATTCTGAACTATTTAAGCTGGACAATGACACCATTTTCTTTAAGAGCTGCTGTGAAGCCAAAAATTATTTGCCAGTTATTACTATAAAGCTGCTTTGACACAATTGTACAAAGCGTTATATAAATAAAGGTGACTGGCCTTGACTCACTGTAAAGCTGATTTCAAACCGTTTTGTATAAAGCGCTATAAAAATAAATGAAGACAAGCCTTTCTAAGAATATAATGTAGCATTGTTAAAATGCATACTTGACATTTCTGTTCACATCTTGCAAGACATGGACATACAGTATATACTGTAAACAAATATTATGTTACAGTGGATATTAATGACATAAAACCGTGAAATAAGAGAACATTCGGATGAGAATTTAAACTTACTGTAGGTCCGATGACCAGATATTGGATAAGTATCAAACAACAAATGAAAATGGCCCAAAACGGATACGGAAAAATGTGATTTGCTGTTTTTCCTGTTTAGATCCATGCAACTAGATCTGATCAGATATCGCTGTGGCAGTATGAATAGAGCATGTGAGTACATATTTGAGTTTTGCCAACTCAGCGTCGGGCCTGTGTTGCAGCGTTGTCATCACTCACGGTCTACGATTAGACATGTGGCTACTCTCTCCCATGCTCCGGTTCGACTTGTGCGTCCTAGCAGAGTTCATTTATTCAACCTCTTCAATCTTTCACCCACAAATCTGATTTGGTTCTGTGATAACTTCTTTCCTGCACTCTCGTGTCCTGCATTCCGATTCAGTTGACTGCAAGTGCAACCAATACATTGTTTATGAATCAAGATTGAAACACTCTGCCATCCCAGAGTAAATGTTATCAAAACGTTTCATCTTCTCCATATGTATTACTCTGTTCAACAACCATCTTTTATGGACATATAACTCTGTTAAAATGAACAAATTAGTCAATTAAGAGCAGGTTTATAGGTTCTGCTTTAACATGTTATTAAAAGAGATGGTAACTTGAGCTGGTAACTATGTGCTTTAGTTCGCTGTCCCATATCATAAAAAAGGTAACACTTTACAATAAGGTTCATTAGTTAAACATTAGTTAATGTATTAACTAACATGAACTAACCATGAGCAATACATTTGTTACTGTATTTATTAATCTTTGTTAACGTTAGTTAATGAAAATACAGTTGTTCATTGTTTATTCATGTTAGTTCACAGTGCATTAACTAATGTTAACAAGATTTTAATAATGTATTAGTAAATGTTGAAATTACATTAACAAAGATTAATAAATGCTGTAGACGTGCAGATCATTATTAGTTCATATTAACTATGTTGTTAACTAATGAACCTTATTGGAAAGTGTTACCATAAAAATAGAATAAGTCAACACATTCAAGTCGACACATTCTCACTTCCAACTTGTCACATACTGACGTTTGGTCAGAACCCCTCGGAGTCAATTTTTAATGAACCAAGTACCCCTTTAGACATGTAGGGCACTCCATTGCTTTCAATTAAGAAGCTTTGGTGTCATACACAGATGGGATCATCACTTTATGATCATGATGAAATGATGACATTTTGCTATTATGACATACTCTATATGTTGAGATGTCATTTTCAATTTAATCAGCCAGTATAATTTGATTTACATTTATTTTACTTTTTTTTTATTTACAGTATTTGGACATGTTTGAACATGTAACCCTACCCCTAAACCTTCCAATTTTTGTATTATATAATATAAAACACGGAATATAACAGGGATATATGACTACAGTCACAATTTATTCAAAAAGTACAAATATTCCAAGTGCTCTGAGGCCAAACGTTTGATTTGTGTGAGAAACAGACCCAAAAACGATAACTATCTCCATTCACAGTCAAGCTCAAATACTAAACATTCAAACATTGCCACAAGAAGATCTTATGCATTCCAAGTCTTCTGGAGTTCCAAGAACACGAGTTGTTTGTAATACTTTTATACTGTTTTTGGTCAGTTTTTGCAATAAATACCCGTGACTGTACATTCATTTGCCTGTTATGTGTGTTTATTGTTGAGAAGTGTGTAGGTTTAGGTGCTATAATTATTTATAAAATCATTTCCTCATTTACAAATTCAAAGAATGAAATGATTCGTGATCAGATGCATAAGGCAAACAAATGAAGGCAATCTGAGTACTCTGCACGTCGAAAAATGATGCTTAAGAGGTTACAAAGTGACGCCATGGGGTCCTGACCAAGCGTCAATATGCGAACATGTTGGATAAGTGTCCCATGAAAAAAGTCTCTTTAACTCCAAAAAGCTAAAAATGAGGGATGAGTGATAATAGCACTGTAAAAGTACAAGTAATCAAATATAAATTAAATACATCTCAAATCATACATTCACATGCTCCAAAAACTATGCTTCAAAAATGCATAAAAATAAGGGATTTGAACATTCTTGATCATTCATTGTTGACACTGACTTGTATTAGCAGTAGTCATGTGATGTTTTATAGTTTAATAGTAATTAATATTGTTTTGTTCGTTAAAATTGGAACGCTGTGTAAATATTTATTTAGCACTTTTTGTTTTATGGTTATGCATATGTCTACCAGCTGTGAATAACTCAGAAGGTAATGCCGAACACAGCCACTCATTTTAGTGCTTTTACATTTAGTATTAGTGACAAAAGTACCCTCTCCCAAAGTCCAAATGCCCCCTTAAGTAATTCATCCTTAAGTAACTCATAACATATCTGAACAGTTGTCTGTCATACACACAGAATAAATATTTAAGGCTACACATAACATCGACTGCACTTAGTAAACAAATCACGATGCCCATGGAGACAACGTGGTTCAGGATAGGTCAGCATCCTCCTAACACACACATGTAGAGATGCTTTGCAATGGTCTCTTTTCAACCTGTTTTCCCTGCATCTACCCTGAATGCGTGTCTCAGAACAGTGTTTTAGCCCCTCTTCCCTGTCACATCAGGATTAGCTATAAATAGCTTCTCGCCTGGAGTGGTTGAATGCACTGAATCTCATCCTCTCTGTAAAGACATTGCTGGCCCATTAAGCCTATTGCTTAAATCTACAGCAGTGCATACACAATAGCACAGAGAGGGAGAGGCGTTATGTTCAGTTGCAAACTGCTTAAGCCTGGGACACAACAAGTCGACATAAAAGAACTAGCGGCGGCGAAAAGCGACGGTGTCGTCGCCTCGCATCGGATGCGTCTGGACCAAAAAGCTGTGCTTGAACACAACACAGACTACATCCGATGTCCGACAAGCCATGCGCTCTCACGCCACACATCATGTTCTCACACAGTGAAAAATACATCACGGAGCAAAGAGGACACTGACAACGCGTCGATAGACAAGACAGAGGAGGTTTATTTTGACATGAAATAGTTTCTTGTTCAAAATATTGTCATTTTTTAAAGCAGTTTAAACAATTAATAGCGTATAGTGTCTCTTTAATGTGTCATGACAGATCGCTGTAGCTCCTCAGTTCAAGCGGCTCGTGAATCGATCATCTCTTCATACTAGTTCGTTTATAGCATCAAATAAATATGAATGAACATCAGAAGGAATGTTGTTTCAAGCGCGGAAAGACGTGAGTACACACAATTTTTCAAGTTCAAGTTCACCAACGTTAATCTACTAACTCCCGACTGCATTTGCCTATCAAACAAACTGCCGGCGAAGGGTCAATAACCCATCTATATCAGCAGGCATAAAATTAACACTGTCCAAATGCAAAATGCGAGTAAAAATCGGTGTTGGCGAGTATATAAATATAAATATTCAAGCACTAGAAAGGGCGATCAACATCCGAAACATTGAGACAAAAACTGATTATCCACAAATACTAAGTTGAGCTCTCTTTCATGCCTTCCTGTATTTGAACGGACAAATTCACATAAATTAAAGGCAAAAAAATGTCAGTCTTGGCGAGTATCCTAGTATGTATCCTCGGTTATGTCTTCAGCTGACAAAGAAAACGCATGATCTATGCATGCATTTGCTCTTAAAGTGACAGCATCCTAATAATCCTGCTGCTATGCTGTCTGCGTTTTTAATGTTAACCAAACAACAACGAAAAAAAATCATTCACTGCTCTTGAACGTTAAAAAGGATATGAGGACTATGCAGTGTTATTTATTTGATTAGACTACTTTATTGTATAAAACACACTACTTTACTGTTAGACCTGCCTGAAAATTTTTTTTTTTTCATTTATATCTTTGTTGTATTATATTTATTTGTGCTATTGCTTGAAATTTGATTATTTGTTCTTATTACTGACTGTTTACTTGTCTTTAAACATGTAGGCTATTAAAATTATATAAGTTAAGGTAGTAGTTTTAGCCGTTTTATCGAAATTGGAAAATAGGATTTTGAATTTTCACAGGTAACTAAACTAGTGGTGTCATAAATGCCTATTTTTCTTTCTTGGCTGGAAAAAAATAGTTTTAGCTGGTAAATTTTATTAAGTCACCGGCCTTTGGCAGGTGTGGCAAACAGTTTTAGGCCCTGTCAGCAGGTATCAATAGTCTATATTCGTTATTCAAAATATCCAAGATATATATGAGATACGCAGATGTACGAAACACAAACAAGCAGCTCTTTCGTACCATTTTTAATATATCAGTTACGTTGATAACTTTATTTCATGCGGCTCATGTTGTTATGAAAATATTTGTGTTTCAGAATGCTCGGGCAGGATAGCATAACATCAGACCATCCTTCTGTCTGTGCCCTCTTGACTCATTTACTAAACTGAACATCCAATCACAGTTCCCACTCTCACCGACGGCCCCGACATGCTGAATCGGGCAAACTACCGCCGACGGGATGTCTTGGTAATAATTTAATAACACTGTGAAATGTAACCTTTAGCAAATCTCAAAATTAATATCCATTTTTTCATACTGTACATTATCATGTTGTGATGCTCGATTGATTTTTGTTTGTACTGTCTTATTTTTATTCATTTAGATAAAACAGTATAGGATTGTTACATTAGCCACTTAATGGTTATCTCAACATGAAAATAATCATCAGCTGTATCTGTATCATACAAAAATGTTATACTGGATTCAGAGAATACATTTGTGATCATTCTTTAGTGGTGTGGTATGAAGAGGCTGAGTCTCCACAAGGAGCGAGCTTTGAGTATCCACCACTGTGCCTTTGAGCAAGGCACTTAACCCAAGGTGGCTCCAGTGGGATTATCCCTCTAATAAGTTCATGTGACAGTCTCACATTGCAGAAAAAAAGATTGGTAGGCCGATAAATAAAGATTCCATACATGACTGAACATCTCAGTCTATATAATGGTATGCTGGTGGGTGAGGAAGAGAGAGATGTGCTGGCAGACATTAATCCTGCCACTTCCGTCCAGCCCAACGCTCTCAGATTCTTCACCAGGGCTGGCAGCAAAGACGATGCTCCAAATTGGGTGTCTGTATAAATCAGTGCCGACAAGGCCTTAGCCTGCCAGAAGCCCTTTGGGAGAAGACACTCTGGAGTCTTATGTAATTGTGCTATTCCACTGTGTCCCACTGGCCCAAGGGACAGGGCCATATCACAGACTTGGGGTTCAACTATCAACACTCTTGACATTCGTCCTCTTGCAGCAGACAGGGAACAAACCTTTCCAGCCGTTTCCAAAGTAAACATTTAAAAAATGGGGGCATTGCCAATCTGTAAAGTGGCACGGCTTAGGAAAGAGCACAAATGATTTTCAATGGAGATGTAGAGTGATTTCTTCTCTGACAGGATGGAATATTTCCACTACTGGATAAAGCACCGCCACAAGATCCCTCAGGTTTAGTTTTAGCGCATCTGCTCAGCGAGGGAGCGGAGGAGAGAAGTTACCTACTGTACACCTCTCAGTTCAACTCTCCAGGAGCGTGAGGGATTGAAGAGGTGTGAAACAGGTTGATGAAAGAGGAGAATAGGTGAGAGCGTGTGGGGAGATGACTCATGACTACCCGTCTAAACAGGCATGTGGAATACACTGGTGTGGGCGAGAGGAAAAGACCAAGCGTGTGCGTTTTGTGTGAGTGTTCAAGAAAAAGAGGGGGAGTTAGGCAGGAGTGAAAGCTTGCAGTGAGCCAATCTCCTCCTGCTCTCTTCCTCCCATTCACATATTAAATACTTACACTGCATTTTTACCTAAATGTGTCAGAGCCTCATCTGGGTTCAGTGAGACTATGAATGGGTCACAATGTTTGACTAGTTGACTATTTATTCAGCAATCTGTTTAGTAAAGTCGACTTGGTTCTCTAAAAATGTTTCCATATTTTTAGCTTTAATATTTTTGCAGAAGAGCTTTAATTAATGAAGGAAAAATTTCCAAAAAATTTAAATAAAACATCTAACTGACAATTAACTATACAATTAATTAACTGTTTATATTATGATTGATTACAATGTCATAATATTTAATCCAGTTTTATAAAGCAAAATGAAAATGCTTCATAAAATGCAAATTAAATGTTGCATTAAAAAAGATTGGTAAAACTTTATTTTACAGTTTCAGTTACACATGTTGCATGCAGTTACTGTAGTAACAACTATAAATTATGAATAATTTCATGCAACTAACCCTAAACCAAACCCTGATCCTAACCCTATCCCTACAGTAAGTACATATAGTTAATTAAGTTTTCTCAGGACTTATTGAGTAAGTACAATGTAACTACATCACCTTAAAATAAAGTGTAACAAAAATTAAGAAACAGAAAAAAGAAAACAGCAAAACAAAATAAGGTTCCACTTTAGTGTACATGCAGTGTACTTACCTAAGACAATACTGAGTAATGTAAGGTAACATCAGAGGTTAAGATGAGGTTCAGGGATAGTACCTAGTTATTACCCAGTTATTCTAATTACTGTAATAAGTACGTCTTATGAACATGGGGAACAGGACTGTAAAATATAGCGCTACCCAAAACAAAATTGTGTTTGACAGCATCTGGTTGACACATTACGTTGTGTAATGAAATGACAAATTGCAACTTAAGTCTCATTACATTGACACTGAACTATAATGGGGGAGAAAAAATGGGGGCTTAAATTTGTCAGCTGCAAAACAAAACAATAAATAACAAATAAAATAATATATAAAATATATAAAATAAAATAATAAACAAAATTAAATAAAATACTTTGACATTTTTAAGTGCAGCTAAAACACTTTAGAGGGCCACTGCAGCTATGAAGGGATGTGACATCACTTGAATAAGACAGGAGCGTGGCATACTGGAGCCGCTCTATCACACTGGTGGCATTTCACAGCAGTTAAAACACCGGCTGTGTGTCCTGGAGCATGATGACAGCAGAAGTGCTACCCAAATGACCAGTCCCATCAGCCGCACTAACTCACATCTATCTTCTCTCTCTAAGTATTCACCTTTTATACATCCTTAGGGAACGCATCCAGGCAAGAAATACAACTCTGCTGTCTGTAAATGTGAGCGCAAAAGCCCCTGTGTTATAAATATAAAGGTAACACTTTACAATCAAGTTCATTAGTTAACTACATGAACTACTAATGAACTGCACGTCTACAGCATTTATTAATCTCTATTAATTTTAAGGTAACACTTTATTTTAGTGTCATTGTTACATGTTACATGTAGTTACTGTAGTAATAAATAGAAATTATGCATAATTACATGCAATTAACCCTAAACCAAACCCTATAGTAAGTACATGTAGTTAATTGTATGATTACACTGTAATACTGACACCTTAAAATAAACTGTAACCAATTTTAATTTCAACATTTACTAATACATTATTAAAATCTTGTTAACATTAGTTAATGCACTGTGAACTATCACAAGCAAACAATGAACAACTGTTTTCATTAACTAATGACTAACTAACAGAGATTAGTAAATACAGTAACAAATGTGTTGCTCATGGTTAGTTCATGTTAGTTAATACATTAACTAATGTTTAACTAATGGACCTTATTGTAACGTGTTACCAATATAAAATACACTAAAAAAAATACAATGCCGAAGGTCTTTCACTCTGATCCACCCATCTGAATCCCCTCAGCTCACACCTATTATCATAACCATGACTTATTCATGCTTTCTCTATTTGCGCAAACATTTGCATGAATAGCTTCAGCCTGATCCCGTGAGCGTAATGCAACTAAATGAGGAAACAAACAAACAAACAAAAGCGCCATTATTAGAGTCCAGCTAGACTTTGTGTTGTTAGTGATAACAGGGTTGAGTCATGCAGTATGAGAGGAGCAGCTGAAATGAGAAGTGGGGGTCAGCCGTAATGTAATTTCAGAGCTCATCAGTCCCACTGATGCCGTTTACACAGGTGGGAGAGTGGGTGAAGCTGCCAAGCGCTTAAATTGACACACACGGTTTGTGAAATGAGCAAGCCAGCCATAATATTTAATACACATGGCTTAGTATGGCTATGGACATAGCCATGATTTAACTGCAATAATGTTATGTATTTGATGGATGGCTTCACAAGAAAGGACAACGCTTGGTCTCTATATTCCCTTATATTATATAAATATATAACTATATTAATATATCATATAAAAATATTAAGCAGCACAACTGTTTTCAACATTGATATAAGAAAGAAAACAGTGTGTTGTAATAATATTTCACAATGTTACTGTTTTACTGTATTTTTGATCAAATAAATGCAGCCTCGGACAGACTTCTTTCGAAAAACCTTGACACCAAACTTTTAAATGATAGTGCCACACATATATACACACACACACAGAAGACAAGGACATATCAACTTAAAGGTTATGAAAGTTTGGCCTGTAAATAACAGATGTTAGTGTGCACTGAGGTGCATAGAGAAACAGGCCTTTGGGACACATTTCACTGCAAGAATGAGAAAGACACAGAAAAGAAGAAATGGGGATAAAGAAAGAGGTTAGGATAAAGAGACAAAAATCAGGCGGATATTGATTGGGGGATGAATTTAGAAATGTCAAGAGAATGCATGAGAGATAAAGGATGTTGAGGGCAAGCAGTGCAACAGAACAGGACAGAGAGGAGAAGTTGAAGAGAGAGAGAACGATAAAGTCTGGTGGAGTGACAGGGTTTTCGATTATAGACTCCACTGCTGATCTAAGTCTCCATCTAGTGTGTGTGTGTGGGGGGGGGGAGTAATATTTATCCTGATTCTGATCAGGGAAAGTAGTGTACGAAATTGACAACAGATTTTTAACTTACAAGAACAGCACCTGCACCCATTGCCCCCTATATCATTGAAACATATCCAATATAAGTCTCTGTAACACACAAACTGATCCCAGAACAGCATGTCTTCCACCTGCACAGTGGTTCAGATGTCCTTCCTCTTTTACAGGGATAGTTCATCATTTACTCAACCGAATGTTATTCTACACCTGTAACTTTCTTTTTTACATAGAACACAAAAGGAAAGGCTTAGCAGAATGTTCATGCCGCTCTTTTGCATTCAGTCAAAACATACAAAAAAAAAAGGTTTTGAGGTGCCAAAAAAGTATCCTAAAAGTAGTTTATACTACATGTGTGCTATATTCCACATCATCTGAAGCCACATAATAGATTTCTTTATGAATCAGATGTTATGTTATGATGTGAGATTTGAGAGATGTCTCATATATGGTCTCACATAAGTCATACTGACAATTTTCAGTAATTCTATATTTTATATTTTAGATGGTTGACCATCTCAGTCCACCGTCACGCTCATTGTATGGAAAAAAAGCAGTGTGAACTTTCTGCCAAGCATCTCCTTTTGTAACCCACTGAAGAACAAAGGCATTTGGAATGACATAAATGAAGAACTAAGTGAACTATCCCTTAACCTTCCATGGCATGGTGCTTATGAACACATTTCATAAGAAACCCATGACTTTCTTTGCAAATTCAGTCACGTCCAAGCAGAGCTTCAGTCAGACTGAATAATAGATCTGCAGTACTCCAGTCTCTTTATAAGCCTTCCCCTCCTTCTCTTTTTTCACTTGTTCATTTTATTTGCAGCATGATCCAAACAGATAAAATTTTACAACAAACAGACGCAAAAAGATTCCCCATGCCCAACTCACTCTCGCTCCTCAGAGACTCTCCACAACTCTATACCGCACAGAAATGAGGTAGTAATGACCATGAATATAAACCATTACTGAATAATTGATTAGGCACATGTTTGTCAGTAGCAATGGCACTGTATCTATGACAACTAAATTATCCATCAATCTAGAGCTGCATTCTAGTGATGCGTGAACAATTCAAATGTCATCCAGCACAGTGGTGGAGATGATTGCATTGGTGTGTTTAACTTTATTATTTAGGCTTGAGGTGACTGCTGATGCCTTACCCAGTGAGCTGAGAGTCTGAAAAGAAAAACACTTTTGCAATCACATTTACTGTACAACATCTTTGGACAATCTTATCACTCTACAAGTTTTCCAAAACACTCCCAACATAAAAACAATACAGCATGCAGGACCCCATAACACCCCAGCACATCGAACCCGTGTACCCATGACCATTAGCAGACATCAGCAACCCTCATGCATCTGAAAAAACACCTGACAGAAAGAGCAAGATACATGGGAAAGAAAGATAAAGAGACAGAGATTCCAGGTCCTTTTGAAAGCAAAAACACCATTGTTTAAGAAACAGATGGGCAGCAGCTAAACTGATATTCATCTAATGTGGAATTAATGTGGGGGAGGGAGATGTCTAAAGAGAAGAGAAGAAAGAGAGATATAGAGGGAAAGCGAGAACGACATGAGCTGTATTCAAAAAGGGGAGGGGCTTATGGGAAGGGGGTGGTGTGAATCATCATCATCATCATCGTTCACGCACTCATTCACTCAGATTGAAGGGTTAGCGATAAAGGGGGTTTATTGCGTGGATGTTTTGTGTTTGCAGGGCTCTACACTGCAAGAATGTCACTCAAAAACTAGTGACAATATAGAATGTTAATTGGTCGCCCCAGGAGTATATAAAAACTAATATATACAATAAGTAAAATATAACAAAGTTTATAACATATATTAAATATTAGTGTTGTCATGATACTGGAATTTTCAACTTTGATACCGTGAAAATGATTGATATTCAATTCCATTTTCAAACTGACATATATACCGCCAAACAGATCATTTGTTATTATCTCATATTTTTTGGAAATTTGCATAATTTTGTTGTAATATACATACAGCACATGGAGGTTTTATTTGAATTGTTGAACTATGTTTACAAAGAAAGACAAGTAAACAGTCAGTAATAACACGAATAAATAAAGTAATTGCAAATGATAGCACTAATAAATACAATAGAATAAAGAGACAAATGAAATAAACATGGCTTTAAGTTTTTCATGTGGTTCTAACAGTAGTATTGGGGTAAGAAATACTACAGAAATGAAAGTAATCAAATGTAAAATAACACTGGATAGTCTTCACTGTAAATATATATATAGTTTAATGCATACTATTATGCTTATGTGCTTATGCACAGATCCAATATACTGTTACACAACATTCAAAACTGACTGTAATACGTGGCAAGACGGGCATTTTGACACAATTATGTATGTATTTGTCCATTTAAGCGCAATAAGCCATGAAAAAGAACTCAATTTGTCATTCGCAAACTAAGCTTTATGTGCGCGCCACTTATATAGATCAGTAGTGTGCTTTGTATGAACGCAATACCTGCGGGAATGACTAATATTATGCGCAATACAAGCACTATTCAACCATAGCGAATTTGACGAGTGAGTGAGACGAGGTGTGTGTCAATTTACTGTCGGAGAGAAAAGAGAGTGAGAACGTGCAGCTGGTATCGATGTTTCGTTTCTGCAGAAAATGAGCATTGGAAGCGTTTCAGATATTTCAGTATCGATACATATCGAAATATCCATATTTTTCGCTATCATATATAATTCTATAGTAAACCTTAATATGTTTTTAAATGATTTGTGCCTGTATTTAGTACAGTAGCATATAACATTACAGTCATCAAAACGTTGAATGCACCTCTAATTTTCTGTGCCTCTAAAAATCTTAAAAAATGTAGTGTAGAACTATGGTTTTAAAATAGAAGTGTGAAGCCTCATATCAGGTAGTGTGACATCTGCAGTGATCTGGTAAAAATTGGCGAATATGGATCTGGAGGATAATGACCATCGGTTTTCATTCAGCACACACACACACACACACACACACACACAAATGAAGGAGAGTGTGTCCTTAGGGCAATCAAGCAGTTTCTACAAGATGCTTTTAAGAAAAGGCAAAACTAAGTTCAAATGAAACTTAAACTTGTGTAAAAGATACGAAAGCAAAGTAAGAAAAACATGGATGTGTTGCACACAAACCTTCGGGCTCTGAGTTTTCTTTGAGGACGACTTGCTTCAGTGGGCAGCAGAAGATTTCGTGACACTTAGCACGAAAAGGGGAGCCTTTACCCCTTATATCCGCAGAATGGATGGAATCCTGCCGCAACATAATGTACTCCTGGGTACCTGGGGCAGCGTCATCCTGGACTGCGGTCGGGCCATAACAAAATGAACGCAGGGTTAGAAAGGGAGAGAGCGCTCAAAGCAACAGAACTAATTCAACACAATGAAAGAAATACGCAAAGTAAAGAGACAAAGTATAAATGACAACAACAAGGTTTTAATAATAAGCAACAACAGTAACAAGATTAACAGAACACATAATAGCTTGATATACAGAAGAAAGAGAAGGAGAAGAAGGTGAGAAAGAGACAAAGAAAAGCTTAATACACAGTAGGACTGGGCGATATATAAAATATATGATATATAATGTTCAACTAATTTTAATAAATCGGTTCAATGGTCTATTAAAAAAAAACGAATCAATGATAGATTTGTCATATTACTCAAAAATTACCAATACAGGTTCTGTGTGTGTATTAAAATGTTTTGGTAAAAAAAAATGTAAGGCAAGACTGCATTGGTGCATAAAGAAAATTATTAAATATAATTATTTCTTGTTCATATGTTTGTGGAAAACATCCCTTGTTCATTTTAACTACATTTATATATGTATTATTTTATTTATTTTTTTGCATTAAACATTTTGCATCTTGACTGTTTAATTGAAATGACGCCTCCTGATTTTTTTTAAACCAGTTCAAAGGAAAGTTCATGATATACATCAAATATTGTCAAAATGATGAAAAATATTGAGAAAAGGATTTTATTATATCGCCCAGCCCTAATACACACCACATCACAATGAATGAAACAATATGACGGCAGTTAGTTAAGCATTGAGATCTGGGATAAGGTGGTAAAGTCAGAGCAGGCAAGGCATTTGGAGCTCTTCTGGCTCTCATCAACTGAAATCCAATATTTCAGAGGGTGATGACCAGAGTCAATTGTGTGTATGGACAGAGCCCATGCAAACTTACTGCATTGGATCAAGACATATCAAGAGAATATTTCTAAAGTGATTTTTTCAGTACTAAAAAAAAGTCAACTCAGTGAAAGCATGCATCATCTTCCAGCACAGGCATCTTCGGCATCACACATGCATAGAGGAAGAACCTCAAACTGTATATAGAACATTATTTACTTACAACGTGCACATATGAACAGCTGTCATTGTTCCGGTACTGATAATGAGCTAATGTAGCTGGACTCTCAAACATGTTAAAAATAGACTAACTAAATCCTTTGTAAAAACCAATGATGACTAACTAATTTAAGTAATTATTTCCTCTCCTGGATATTCATTTTGTCATAGGGTACTGACAGTTCAAAAAGGAGGACGGTTCCCATGAAAAATCGCCATGTCATGTGGACCCGGGTGCGCATGGTTGTACCGAACCCAAAACGACCTGAAGGAGGTTTGGCTGCACTCGAACTATGGCTCAATTCACATGAATGTGACAGGTAAAGCAGCATCTACAGAGCTTTGACTGTCCATGACAGCTGCAAAAAATAAGACCCTTAAGGACTGACCCCATTTTAAGGGGTCAGTGTTTGGATAGTAAGACTTTTTTCAGTTAATCCCCTGCTGATATTTGGTAGACTACACCGTTCTTGGGGGAAAACATCTTTCCTCAGTAATGGTCTTTAAAAAGTAGTGTATAATTGTAATATTACTTAACCTTGACCTCTGAACCTCTCATAACGTAAGTGCAGACTAATGCTCTCTCTAATAATACAGGCACATCCTGTGAGAGGTTAATAGAGGGTGTGATTTCCTGGTGCTTGCAGAGTCAACTTTTCGCTGAGATGAAATGTGCTAATAAAGTTCAGGCTGCTGTTTTATAGCATCTCTTTTCCCATTGTCATGATTTGAAGCCAAACACAACTACTGCCAGCAGAGGTATTAAAATTCTTGCTCATCCCTTGCTCTCTCTCTCTCTCTCTCTCTCTCTCTCTCCCCAAGACATGTTATTAAAGACAAAACCATCAATAGTGGTTAAGAGAAGACCTGTCATCTTCTCAAGGTACAGCCTTCACTGGTACAGGTAGGTTTAAGTACACACCGAAATACTTGGGGACCAATTTACTTTAGAATGAAGTGTAGGTTCTCTGACAGCCTCCTTCTATTTTAAGCCATGCAATGTATTATACTGGAGACTGAAGTCTGACTCTCGATTTTCTTGTAGCTTTTTTTGAGTAACACTTTACAATAAGGTTCATTAGTTAAACATTAGTTAATGTATTAACTAACATGAACTAACCATGAGCAACACATTTGTTACTGTATTTACTAATCTTTGTTAACGTTAGTTAATGAAAATACAGTTGTTCATTGTTTGTTCATGTTAGTTCACAGCGCATTAACTAATGTTAACAAGATTTTAATAATGTGTTAGTAAATGTTGAAATTAACATTAACAAAGATTAATAAATGCTATAGACATGCAGATCATTATTAGTTAATGTTAACCAATGTAGTTAACTAATGCTAATGAACCTTATTGTAAAGTGTTACCTATTTGTTTAATAACTTTTAATATACCATAAGAATGTATTGACTTTGCTATTGTTCATATTACAGTAGTTTCCCACTCTAATTCAGTCACACTGTGACCGAAATTATTGAAAAGAGACATTAATAAGCACTACATTATATGAGGACTGACACAAGACAAATATCACTATGGATTAGTGAAAAAAAATAGTCAGCATTATCAACAACAACACATTTTAAATATTTTGAAAAGTATTTTTTTTCTAATTATTTTTCTAAAATAGTCAATCTAACAGGATTAATATAAAATGATTTACTCTGATATTATTGTTTTTATTATGGATGTGCCCAAAAATGCAAATTCGGAAAGGTATACGCATTCTACGGAGCCCCTAAAGGGACATTGCTGCGGTAGTCGGTTACTTTACAGTACATCAGATTTCACCTATCACATGAAAATCGTAATGAGAGATGACTGACAGGACAATGGAGGATTTAGGCAGCAACAAATCCTGAGCATCACAAACAATCTTGTCTTTCATTTATACAACCTGGGGGGGGGGGATTATTCCCTCCAGAACACAGTCTCCTTTTGTCTCCAATGAATTTTGAAGGTCTTAGTCCATCAATGGTTATTAATAGCCATGTTAACTGCAGCCTCATAAACCTCAATTAATATGAGGGGCATATTTAGGACTGGACCGTGCTGAAAGAGTTCTTTACGACTTGGAGCTGCACAACGTGCCAAACCGTGATGGAGAGTGCACGGATGGGTCACAGGAAGCCTGATGGATATGCAGCCTGTCGTAGCTCCGCCCTACCTATCAGCTGGGCCTTCAAAATGAGCTGTCAGCCCGTGGCCTGATGGGATATGATCTACAGCTCATGGTCCTGCCACCACTTCAGCCCTGCACTGATGAATGCCCCTGTCCATGGTGCTGAAAGCCAATAGCTGACACTCCTGAGA
The DNA here is from genome assembly GCA_038088235.1 of Zacco platypus. Classification (NCBI taxonomy): domain Eukaryota; kingdom Metazoa; phylum Chordata; class Actinopteri; order Cypriniformes; family Xenocyprididae; genus Zacco; species Zacco platypus. The sequence goes on from CM076079.1 coordinate 7,020,377, forward strand.
GGAACTAAGGATTTAATGACACAGAGTGCATAACCTTCCTCTGTTTACATCACCTTGCCTCCTCAGTCCCAGAGTTGAAGGTATCATGTGTCACAAGTTGAATGCAAAATGACCCTTAATCAAAGGAGGCAATAAAAGTCAAAAACTAAATGATTGGTGATGGCTTAATCCATAATAGCCCAGAAGTGTACATGGGTTACAGTTACAATGCATGTCAAAGATCAGAGCAGTTCATTTACAGTGGCCTCAATGCACAAAGGCATCAAGGACAGGACTGATGCTATCAACAGCTCTGAATTATGGCCTTGTTGCAGTTTGCACATTTAGGCCGAGAGCTCACAGCAGATTGAGGTCATGAAGTTTAAGCAGCAAGACAGATTTAGAGGTGGACTGTCTCAGTTTGTACAATTCAAATGAGGGGAAGTCGGAAGCCATTTCAATCACTCTCATTTTGCATGAAACGCCAGTTAACCGTCTGTTGGAAACGAACATAAGAGCATCATCATCATCAGCTGCGCCAGTAGCCCTGGGGGACCGTGCACTTAAAATATCAGCACTTTAAATATCATCTGTATCTGAGTCAAGACTACTTTTTGGTCTCTTGGGATCTTCTTCCACAGCCTTGAAGAAATGGATTTAATTTTTATTGCTGTGTCATTCTGAAGCTCCTGGAGCTGAGGTGAAACTGAGCTTTTCTTTACATCAGTAAACCCCTATTCTCTACTTAAAAACAGAATCCATATTTTCCACAGTTTTAAATGCCTGAGAGCAGTCAACATGCAACTGCAGAGGGAAAAAAGGCAATTGTGAAAGTAGGAGTTCTTTCTAATGATTTGTCTGACCTGAAATGTGTATAACTGAATTTAAATTTAATAATTAAACATATTTAAACACAGTTCTTAAACACATATAATATAAGAATGACAGTTTGTCACTAAGAAAGCCAGATGCCACTTCTGCAGCTTCACAATACAAGCTGTAGTTTAAAGGTTATCTCACTATCATTTATAGATATTTGAATTTAAAGATTGCATAGACAGAATATAAATGTGTTGACAGCAGATAAAACAAACAACGTTTTACTTGTAAAGACATGTTTAAAACATTGTTCATAAAATATATTCAAATTCATTGAAATATTAGAGTGGTTTTACTGTGGTTAGAACAACAGCATAGACAAATGGCTTTCATTTCATTAATTTATTTAAATTATATTTTTGAGGGTTTCCAATGTTAAAATTGGTAATTAAAAGCTTTTTGCTTTATATTAGGGCTGTTGGCTGATTTAAAATAATAGTAGTAATAATTATAAAATTAACATAACATTAACAATATTCTAAATGTCCTAAATATTCTCACATTGACTCTTCAAATGAAAGTAGAAACAAGATATTTAATATTTTAAATGTTTGTTTAAATGCATATTTTTCCTAAGTACTATGAATGAAGGCCAGCATCATACCAATACACATTCTGAAACCATTAATATATCAGATTGTTATTAACAGTTACAGGAAATTTTAAATATTATATCAATTTTTAATTATAGTGAACTCAATATTCATGTAATCCCATTATGTAAATTGGTTCTATATATTTTGTTTAGAAGGTCTTGGACAAAGTTTCTTCATCTTTCACTGACGGTCTACATATGTCAACTATGGGATTCTGCAGCACAAGGTATGAGAAATTTGTGTTCTGCTCAGATTTGTAAGTCTCTAAACATATAATATACAAAAAAGTTCACATTTAAGATGCTACCAATATGTTGACATTCTATGTTGCAGTCTCAATCCAAGCAAACAAAAATGTACTCCATGTAAAAACATCACAATATAACTCCCTAAAATACTAATGAGCTAATTTAGAAGTTACTTTTCATCTGATTTGATTAATTATTACATAATGACCATATTTAGCAAAACAATGTTGTAATTAAGAACGCTTTCAGAAGTAAAATGCTTTAATGATCATTAAAAACTCTCTCAACTAACCCCACAAAAACCCTTTCCTCTCACACGTCATCCAAGCAACACCCCGCAGCCTCTACCTCAGGAACACATGAGAGTGTAACAGTCATATTACACCCTTCGTCATCGCCCCCACCTCCCTGTCGAATCAGTCCATTTAACACAACACAGACCACCTGATGCCTCCCTCCCACAGGAACACACAGCAATGACGCACAGGCCATGCCTGATTCTCCAGCATCTGTCAAACACACACACACAGGCAGACTCCGTTCCTCCCGGCCCATTCAGCCAGTGACTTACAGCTAATCAGAGGGCAGCCAGAAATGACCCTGAACGGACGCTTTTATGACCCCAGCCATCTCCAAAGACAAATTTGCTGGAAATGGCCAAATGAGCTTACGTCACAGGCCCATGTGAGAAAGACAAAATGCAGGATGGATCAGGTAAAATGAGTCACGGTCCAAGGACATTTAAAAAAAAATGTTGATTTATTACAGACATTAATTTGTTAATGATCAACTGATATTTAAATATGTATATATGTAAATACTGTATATATCTTCTGAAGTCATTTAACAACTACAAAATAGGCCTGTCACACCTACATGATTCATGTGGAGGAAAGTTACACCTCCAGGTTCAATTTAAAATAGAAACAAGCGTGAAGAAAATTGCAACAGCGAACATGTAACAAGAACACCAGCGATCACGAGGAGCAGAATGACATCACTTATGCCTCTACTCCCAAGTTTTGTTGTAAAGCAGTTCAAAAGCTTTATAGAAACTCAAAAGAGAATAATTATACACAAACCTACACAAAATCAATTATATATGCATACTAAATGCATACGATTATATCTATATAATCTGTACAATTATAGACTGTACGATATATATATATATTTTTTTTTAATATACACTACTGTTTAAAAGTTCAGGGTCAGTATGTTTTTTTAATTAATCTTTTAAGAATTTAGATTCTTAAACTTAAGAAATTAATACTTTTCCGCATATTAAACTGATAAAGAGAGAATGTAGAGACACAAAGTTACAAAAGATTTATATTTCAAATATATGCTTTCTATTCATCAAAGAATCATGAAAAAATCTGTTTATATGAAAATATTAAGCAGCAAAACTTTTTTCAACATAATAAGAAAAAGTTTCTTGAGCAGCAAATCAGCATATCAGAATGATTTCTGAAGATTGAAATAAATTGAAATAATTCTCTGTTTTTTGAGCATGAGACTTTTTTTCAAAAACATTAAACAGAACATACCAATCCAAACTTTTGAATAGCAGTGTATTAAAAAGACTTTACCAGGTTTGAAAACACAATTATAACATTGAGTATTTCCATGTTTTTCATGACTTTTGGAACAGAAGCTCAGACATGATCAAGCACACAACAAATTAAAATAATCTAATGTCAGTTCACCAATAGGAAGCTATCTAATTAATTCACTGTTACTGCTGTTGAACACACAAATGAATCACAACAAATACTCAATCAGCAGAGCATGAGAACATCAGAGACATCTTAATCTGACTTAATAAGGGTCTAGTGTTGGTTCTCTGGACCGACCTCACTTTTCTTCAGAGGCTTGAAAAATTAATTTAGATGTGGAGATACTCGCAATTTAAATGCAAACGTAAAGGTGCTGATATGCTTTCAAAGGGTGACCTTATGCCTTCCCACATTCATTTATCATCATGAGTCACCTTGGCTTACAGCTTTAATATAAACACACTCCCTTAGGTCTTAATGAAAGCGGGGTGGCAAGTTTGCTTACATGTGTACTTACAGAGTTTAAGCAAGATATATTGTTTAATACAACTGAACAAAATCAGGATAATAACATGTTCTTCCCTGAAAGCACAATGACAGGTCACAGTAGAGTTGAATGCATTATTAATAGCAGCACAGTCCAATTAGTTCTTGAGGTATTTACTCTCTCACTACAGAGGCAGTTTACTCAGTTAGTAGCACAACCCTAGCAGAGTTGTGGAGAAAGGTGGAGTGGATTAAATGCTGAGGTGGACTGAATCTTTATTGCCTGGAGGCTCTGTGGCTGTCTGGCATGACATTTGACTGTGATTCTCATTCTCTGAACACTGCAGAAACCAAGAGTACACATCCTTCCAGATAAACACCTTCTGACAAGACCAACTTAGACCAGCATGTATTTTCACACATGGTGGATCAGCACAACTTTTCTGGTGAAGCTGGGTGATCAAGGAAGTCAAGCTGAAAAAAAATCCAAATCAACGTACATTAGCTATGACAATCCATTTCCTTCACTATTTTTCATATCGTAATTTCTGATTACTGTTTTTAAATTTTTTTGTTGTATGTTGTGGTAAGTAGGGTGGGGCCGAGAGCCGTGGGAACGGAAAGAGCCTGGTGACGCTAAATCTAATTCTCTACACGGAGAAGCTCCGGAAGGATAAAAGGAGGAATGATAACAGTGCAAAATGAAAGAGGACCGGGCCTTTATGTTGGTGTTTTATTATGTTTATATGCAGCAGTCGCCCATGAGGGGCAGCCGCTTAACTTTTGTTTTGTTGTTTTGTTTATTTTATCATTAAAGTTACATTGATCATTTGCTGGTTCCCGCCTCCTTCTTCCCTGAACTTTAAAAATTGCTACATTAAATATGTAAACAAGGCCTGACGATTTAACACAACATGGTAAAAAATAACGTCTTGAAATTATTAACGCATTTAATGCACATGTCCCGCCCCAGATCTATGCAGGCCTAAACTGTTCATCTCCGAGCAACACACAGCTGCATTTCATTTCTGAATCCTAGTTTTGAACGATTGGGTGAACCATAGGCTTGTTAGACTTGAAACGGCGCTGAACAGTCTGATCGGTGTATGACATCAAAGTACCGCTAGTGATTCAAAAGCATACGGAGCCATCTGCTCTCTAAACGAAAGTTATAGCTCACCCAAAAATTAAAATTCAGTCATCATTTACAAATCCTCATGGTCCAAAAGAGTATATGTAATAAATTCTATGCTGAATCAAATAAAATATTTCTTTCTGAAGCTATTTTTTTTCTTATATTTTTGATGCTTTACACAATAATGACTTTAAATTGTGTTTTGGGAGCAATTTCTCAGCCAAATTTAATATCCGTTTAATGTGTGATTAATTATATTAATTATCGGCACATCATGTAATTAATTAGACATACAATAGGTTTGTAACAACTTTGCATAATACCTGCCTATGGTCTTCACTGGCTGCTCGCAAACAATGCAGTTGTAGCTGAGGCCAGAAAGTGTTTGGTTCATGTTATCAATGTCAACACGTTGAACAGACATTGTTTTCTGCACTGTGAAAGCAAATCCACTTGGGACTGAGGAACTCGCTCATTTTTCATCCATTCACCATGGATCTTAAACCCAACATGCTGAGAGTCAACAGGAAGAAGTGCCACGGTTGTGTGTGTGTGCGTGCCCTGTGAGGGAGAATATGGATGGGCTGCATTTAAAGATGGCACCACATGGAGAGGCCACACGGACTGACTTACTGCTTTCCAACTCAAGATCTCATTCAACAAGACTTCTCTTCACAGGAGAGGACAAAGTACAGTTGATCAATGCCAAACAGGCTTTCTCTCCCTCTCTCTATCTCTCTGTGTCTGTGTAGGTAGGTAGAAAGCAGAACATATTCCCCTCTGGCTGAAAACCTGCCGACCTGCCCTTGGATTTAAGGTAACAACATAAACACAGGTCTCGGTGCACATGACTGCACACATTTAATACTACAGGACTGCACAGCTGCGCTTCTGCCTTATGTGGTTTGCAACACCGCAGCGAACTAAAAGCCTTTACTTAACATTAATGAGAGAGACATTTTATATATTAAACAATATGTGACCATAGATCGAAAAGAAATGTAATATTTTGGTTTCTAAATGTGTCTTCAATTTATATGATTCCAGCCAGTGATTCACAGTGTAAAAAAATTCTAGTTGGCACAACTAAATGTACATATATAAAATAATGCATTGTATAGAATGCCTAGGGAATATGTAGAATGCGTAAAGTATGAAAAGCCTGTTTTTTGCGATTATGTTGCATACATTTCCTATGCATTCTCTAGGTATTATACATGCCAAGCCGGCTGGCCCTTTGGCATTGTATAGAATTACAAGGAAATGTGTGAAATATACAACATTTCATACTTTTCCTACAAACCTCAGGCATTCAATATATTCCCTAGGCATTCTATACAATGCTGGAATTCACGCACTGCTGGTAACATGCATAATATATAATTATAAGTTTAATTATATTTCCTACAGTCTAGGCATATTTATTTACCTTGCACAGTTTTACTCATGGTTTTTGAGTGTGAGGCCTTGTCACGCAACCTGTCCATGTTGGCATCTGTCTAATTCGGCTGCTTATACCAAGTGACAGATGAATTTGCATCAAAAATCTGTTGAGTTGATTAGACGCACAGACTTTGATCTCAAAAAAATATACAGGAAACTTTTTCTCCATTTTGTTGACAAGCCTACCATCCCAACTCTCTGCCATTAGTTGGCGAGTTGCATTTTATTATGTGCATTTAGCACTGTATTTTTGTGTAACCTATGAACTCAAAGCAGTTAATGCAACCCTGACATGATTACACTGTTGGTAGGATTATAAAAGTTCAGAAAAGAACATTTAAAAACAACAAATGCACAGCTGGCGACTGCACTGTAGGCCCCCAAAGAGTTATATGGTTAAATTTTGGTAACATCAAACATTAACTTCCAAGAAAACATCTTTCAAATGACATAAGCGTGTCCTGTATTCATAAAGATTTTGTGTTCTCAGTGTATGCCTTCTGCTCAGCGCAGAGTTGATGCGATTCCTTTTGGGTTTTTCGCAGTCAGAGCTGAGTCATACATATTATTGAAACTTTCACAGCGGCCTCTTTTCACAACCTGAGAGGAAAGCCTCCAAAGATGACATGTAAATCACAAAGGCTCTCCAGACTGTTTTGACACTGACAGGACCCTCAGAGCTGTTGCCTGAGCCACTTGAGATGATTTCCGAATGCATCAGACTATATATTTTGAGACACTGGAGTCAATTTTTCTTTACAGGTAAAACAGACTGTCTTTCTATCTCACATACACAAACTGCAAGTCATCTGCACTAAAGCTGAAAGCAAACAGATGTAAGAATTAAGTGGGATTAATGTTTTGGACCACTTTTACTGCAGTCAACAGCTGATGGAAGCTAATGGGATTCGGTACAATACCAGGCCTGTTAGAGGATGATTAAATCATTCATTATGCCAATTAAAAGATTAAATAATGACAACATGTACATACAGTTCAGGACATGGTGAATAGAAACTTGAAGAACTCCTCATATACTATAAGGCTTGTGGAAACAAATTTGTCTGATGGCTTTATTCGGGGTCTTGTGTACTCAATTGTGTAAAGCAATTCATAATTTAAAAAAAAAAGTAATTCAAATAATTCTTAATTAATGCACTTCCCCTTTAAAACACATTTAAATAGATTTCCTTTACAATACTTACATGTCGCTGCACAACTAACACGACCCAGCATAAACACTACCAATAAATTATTTGTATTTAATTGTCTATACACAAAGCATTGTTAATTTTAACAGAAAAGCAAGCATACCGTTTGCACGGTAGAACAAATTCTTATTTACATAATGTCTACACATTATGCGAGTGCAGAACTCACTCACCGCTCAAATGTCAGAGTTTTCTGTTCAGTGCTAACTTAAACACCTCTGATTGGCCATTGGGTTCAAGAAATCAACAAAAATGTTTGTGATTAGCAACAATGTCCAATGCAGCAAAAACGCATTGTAAATAGAAACCTTTGACGTTCTCCAGAGCGCAAACACAGATGCGCACTGGATTGTTTGCCAAATCTGTTTTGCCAATATGCTATTGTCATGGAGAAAACAGTTTCAAGACCAGCCATTATGGGCATTATGGGCCCTCTAAAAGCAATCAGAAGCAGCATTAGGCAGTGCTTTTGAGTGAGAAATTTCCACTCTAGTCTCCTCAGAATACGAAAGAAAATTTCACTCCATCTGTCAGCTAACTGCTTTCACCCCTTTTACACTTAGGAAGCTTCCCTCTGAGCTCATGTGTCTCAGAGGTGAAAGAGTGGGATTTCACACAACCCCAACTCACAGTCAGACGGCACTTCTACACTCCAGACACCAGCTCCCCAAACGGCCCTGCAGAGCAAACCTCCATTCATTCATGTAAAGCACATTTAAAAGGCAGATACTACAACTGTGTCGTCATTCAGCACTCTGAAAACTGCCTCACTATTAAAGCTGAAGCTGTTTCAGTGTTTAGTGAGACTATACATTAAGATTTTTTATGTGTAGACCAGTTTCAGCTTCTGTCAGCATGCCCACGAACCGCCCACGGTCCATTCGTTGACCATCTGATGCATATTGCCCACAAATGTAGAAACTTGCTCTTTAATTTCTCGATCTGGCAAGCTCTAATGTGGTAGGCTGACTTGATGCAACTTCCAGGAGTAAAAGCATGTTTTTTTATTAGTCTGTCTGGAAACAAATTCATTTTACATAGATACAAGTTTTTTGTTTTTTTTTTGTTAAAACAAAACAAAAACAAAAGAAATCTAGATTTGGATTGGACTGGATTTGGTTTATCAGGTTATCATCAAATCTTGAAAACAAAATAAAAATAGTGGGTTGTTTTCTATCCTCCCCCTTTTGAATTATCCCTTTAAAACACTGATATCTTCTGTTTTTAGTGACGCTGCCATTAATAAGAAATAGCTATGCCACTATCTCTGCTCTTGGTCTCACGGCACAAGGTTTTTAAGAAAAGAAAAGTGTGTTTGTACTTAATGTCAGTTCTGTTTACTCTTCCATCTGTGTGTGTGTAGAGCCTGAAAACAGAGACTGGAGCCGAGGAGACTCGAGACTCCCTCGTGTCAATGTTGAGCTAACAGAGAGTAAATGGATAGTGAAAAGTACAAAGTGGAGGTTAGGAAGTAATTGATTTCTTTCTCCAAAAGGCGAGGCGAGTTAACGTCTCCTATTGTCGCCTCAGATCCACATTCAGCAAACTTCTTCAAAGAACACAGGCTCGCAAATTTCCTGATCCTACCCACTGGACCGAAAGCAATTGGGCTGTTACACAACAGTCGTCAGCTCTGTCTGGAGGCGCTGTCCGTACACATAGTGACAGCAGCGCTTCACACGCGGGCGGTCATCACTTCCCAGAGGCTATGACATGTTGCAAGCTCAAAGTTTTGGCTTATTGTGCCAGGAGACAAGCTCTTGTTGAGGTTTTGGTTTCTAAAGGGCTCTGATCTGATCCCAATGCCCTGATTCATAGTCTTTACGCATACATTCACAGAGTGTTAGTTAGTCACCCAACTGTTGTTCCAAACCTGTATAATGTCCTTCATACAAAGTATAACCGGTCTCACTAGCTATGTTTCCATCCAAAGTTGTGGATTTAACTTGTGCCCAAAATTGGAATATTGCATAAAACATTTGCGAATAAAGCAGCAATTCCATCCCATGTGTTCAAGAGAAAAATCGTCATTTACTGGAAAATTGGCACAAAATATCTCTAAGCTGTTGCAATCGGGGAAGCCACTGTGGCTCTTTTTTCCAGAATTATAAATGAATTATCAAACCAACATTTGAGATGCTGTGCAATCAAATTGGTCCGCTGGTTTGTCCAGTTATCCAATAACATCCAATATTGAGGCAAAGTCACGGGAGTTTTTCGTTGCACATCGTGGGATTTATTTGATAAATTTGTTTCCAACGTAATTTATGCCCATGTCTTCTTATCACAATTTTTTTTTTTTGTTTTTATGCACATTTTTAGAATTTATGGGCATTTTGGAATTTCCATATGTTTTTTTTTTTATCCCAAATTGTGCATAAAAATAGGTGGATGGAAACATAGCTACTGTATACCATATCAAGTCAATCTTTGGTCATTCTTCAGAATTACTCCTTTTGTGAATGAAATAAATTAATTTCAGTGAACTGTTCCTTTAAATCATAATGTAAGATGGCAAACATTTAAAGTGATTTAGCTAAATAGCACATGTTCTTGTAACAACATCCTTGATGATCTTGGAAAAACATTACAAGCAATTAATCATATTTTCAAACTTGGCATAAACGGCTGAATTGAGTACTTGGTACTGAGAAATACACTCTGCCTCAGACAGCCTGGTGTTACTGCCTGTCTGTCATGTCAGAATTCCTCCTGCTTCTTTCCCCTCTCAACAAAAAATGTGAATCCATGCATGTGTAGGTCATTTCGCTTCAAGAATCACATTCATTCTTTATATGTGTAAGAAAAATGGTGTTTTACACAATGCTTTATGCAGCTTCATAAATGTTCTGATCCAGACAGGTGGTTTTGAGGAGAAACACCACATGACATCTTCCCTCAAGCCAGCACAGATGATTCAAAAGAGAAACACACAGGTGAGAGATTCCTCCACCATCTACCACAGTTCTCTTTTCCACTGGCAAAGGTTCACACGTGTGGGTCGTGTGTTTAATGTTCTTACGCAACGGCACAGAGCACAACACTGGCAGCCTGTGAACTCAAGCAGATCGCCCATTCATTCGCCCGGCGGCCCCAGGACCTCATGAGAACAGCAATGATCACACAGCTTTGTCTGCAAATCAGACTGAGGGAGGGGGACTGACTTTTAGATAGGAATTTCTATAGGCAATTTTCAAGAAACAACCTGTCACGGTTCATCTCAAACAAGCCAAGTTGTCTCTTGGTTAAAAATGTTAAAGTAAAGTTAGCCAAACATTAGCAATCCTTTAAAGGGACAGTGCACCCAAAAACTGTCTTATAACATTAGATAACATTTTGGGTCCTATTTTAACAATCTAAGTGCATGGCGCAGGTGCACTTAGGGCATGCCCGAATCCTCTTTTGCTAGTTTAATGACGGAAAAAGTGGTCCAAAAGGGTTGCACCTTGTCTCTTAATGAGTCATGGGTGTGTTTTGGGCGTAACGTGCAATAAACCATTCAGAGTCTCATCTCCCATTCCCTTTAAAAGCCAGTTGTGCTTGCACCATGACGGATTCGCTATTTACAAGGCAGAATTTGCCAGCAGAAAGACTGAACGCTTCTCCAGAGCGGAATCCTTTCATTTTTAATATTTAAAAATGTTTGTGTGCTGCTGTGTGAAACAAGCAAACAAGTGTGCGCACGTTGTGCACGCACCTAAAGGCGCATATTACTAACGTGCCCTATAAATAACAAATAAAAATACTGCGCCATTGACTTTAGACCATGTTTTTGTTGGTCAACACCGCAGTTGTTTTCAGTTGCCTCAAAATAGCAACACGCCAACAATGCGCTAGAACACACCTTGTTTTCAGACCTGCATGCCCATGAGTGAATAAACGTGGCGCTGGATGTGAAAATGATAACTGCGTCTGGGTAAAACTAGCAAAAAATATTTGTGTCGCGCCTGACGTTACGTTGTGCCGGGTGTATGACGGGGCCGATATCATAATTTACTCACCTTTATGTCATTCCATCCTACTACTATTCAAAACAACATTTTGACTTTTATTGTATTTTGGGTGAACTATCTCTTTACCTAGAGATGCATGTTATGACTAATAATGGTAAACAGCCGATATTAAAAGTCTATACTATTTTGTATAAATATGTACACAAGTAAATAAATATATATGGTTACAGTTTATTTTATTTTCCTTGTTACACTGTAATTACACATGTAGTTACTGAGTAATATCAATTAACAAGATATACTTTAGGATTAGGAAATAGGGTTCGTTGCACATTAATTTAAGCATAAATTACGGTTGCACTTTATTTTACAGTACGTGAATTTTGATATCTGTTCATTATTACATGTAATGTCAAAAATGGCAGCAGGGTCTACTCATTTCTTTCTATTCAACCACTAAACACAAGTGTCTGTATTCAAAGCCATCTCTGAATTTTTTTTCATTTATTTTTTTCACAGTTGTCAGCACTATCTATATTGTGTCCATATAAGAAACAGCTGTGGAGCACCAGTGGTCAAAGCTTTCAGTACAAAGTTCTCTGATTTATCTCCCACTGGGTCCGTCAGCGTGACCAGCATCTCTGAACACCTTCCTGCTGGCTTGACCTAGCTTTGCATAATAGTGCCTGACGTACAGAGTGAATATAGTATCAAACACATTTGCCAGTCCAAATCCATAACGTCTAGACATGACATCCCAGCCGGTCTTGAACAACTCAAACACTCTGTACAGCAAAACCAGCAACAGACAAATGGGTTGAGCCTCTAAATCACCTTGGGGGAACCATCTAACTTTTTTTTTTCCATTTGCAGGTTTTGGTAATGGGTTTTGCAGCAGGTATTGATTAGCTGTCCGGGTGGCATTAATCGGTGACAACAGGAATATAAATGAAACATACGGCATTGTCTTGTATACAACTCTTGAGGTGAACAACCCACATTACAACTGGGACACTAGAGTAATAAACAAATGAGATAATGATCCTTGTTTTACACCATCCAACTTTCACAACCGAACGGTTTGAGAAGCTGAGAAACAAGATTGCACAGATCCAAATATAAATGGATTGCATAACAGCACAACGGCTCATCCATTAGGAAGACACATCTGAAGATAAATGAAGCCAATTAAAGTTTAATTTTGAAGATGAAAAGGCAAAATTAGCTATTTTTGTCAGTAATATGAAGACACCTGAAATGACCCAAAATAAATCTACAAACTCTGTTCTCATCACAGCAACCTCATTCTGTCAGAAACGACTTCTTTTAAAGAAAGAGAGGTGGCCTAGACAAAAAACACTTAGTCTGTCTGCAAAGCGTTGAGCTTTACAGAGACAAACAACAGCCATTTAACAATATGAAAGGCTTTTATCTTATCATTCCTTTGTCTTAGAAACTAATACAAATGAACCAATAGTGCCCAGGCGAAATAACGTGAAGAAATAACACTTATATACAAAAACAAGAACATTTTCTGTAGAAACTGTTTTTATATTTTGAAAACATACATGTTTTTTATTTAAACGGACGGTAAAAGAGCAGAACTGTAATTTCTACTGTACGTAGAGTTTCATTTAACACTAGTGAGTTATGTAAGAAGTACACACTGTATGATTGTTATAAAACCTGCAGAACCGCAGTACAGATGAAAAGACAAAGACGCGTTTGTCCACCGATGTCCTTTAACTCCTTCAGATCTGACCTTCTGGTCTAGCGTCAGCTCGTGTTCTGCTACGGTGGGGGCTGATGGCTGGAATAGCTTCATGAATAATTCGTGTTGACAGAGAAGGTGGCCTGGGAGATGAACACAGCCTCAGTTCAGCAACACTACTGCTGTTCAATACGAGACTACCGAGATAATGATTACAGGCTCCGAAGTCAGAGAGGAAGAGAATATGCCTTTATGGTGAGGCATGTTTAGTGCAGCCACCGGTGAGGATGCTGGATCTTTGTCTTCTGTTATGAAAGCTGAACACATCAGTGCTGCAGGGGAACTATCCCACGGAGAGGAACAGATCTGCCACAGATCCTCATAAACACATACTGGAAGGATCTAGAGGACAGAAATAATCTGATAAGAGAACATCCCGTATTTGAGTTAGGAGTGCGATAACTATCTCTCGTTGCACTGACGTGATTGTTAGTATGCTGATTATACACTCTAAAAAATGTTGGGTTATCTTTTCAACCCAAACACTGGGTTGAGCCTGTTGGGTATTTTTTGTTTTTATGTTTCCCAGCTCGTGGGAAGATGGAACAACCCAGCGGAAGTTACTTAGCGCTGGCTTTTTGCATCCTCTTCAAGAGAGTGGTTCTCAGCAACATTGAATCGGTGTATGTAATAAAAAATGTTTTCAGAACTGTTCACCGTTTTCAGGTTATGGAGTCAGTCACAGCATAGTTCAGCAATGAGTGAAACGGACGGCTATCTGATGTTAGCAGTTCCCCCACCGAACACGAACTCCAGCACCATTATGGAGACTGGTTGATTACACTTGAATAACTTTTAAAGGTTTAATTTTTACTTCTAAAATGTTTGTTTAAAGAGTTTACATGTAGGCAATATTGTATATATGTAAAAAAATGGTATACAATATGCTGTGTTAAGCCGGGAACATACCAAGCCGACGCAGACAAACTAGTGGCGACGAAAGCAGACTGCGGGGTTGGCTCACATCGGCAGCTTCTGGGTCCAAAGTTGCCCGGACACACCAAACCGACGCTCGACACCCGCGTATAAAGGAGATAACTGTCTATTTAAGCAGATATATTAGTCAATATTCGTCATTCAAAAAGGGAAAACGAAACTAAGACTGCATGTATACAAACCATAAACAAATCAAACTTACCGTTTTGAATATCAATCATGCTGATTATGTTCTTTATTCCAATCCGTTCATGTTATTATGGACATATTTGTGCATTCGAGTGCTCAGGTGAGATGACGTAAAACTATAACAACCTTCATGACTATGCTTGCTTTCATAAATTTTGCTTATATTCTTGTGAACTGACTCGTTTACTATACTGAACAACCAATCAGAGTTCTCTCTTTCACCGACGGCCCGACGCCGATTCAACATGTTGAATCGGACGAAAAACAGCCGACGAGGACCAACTTCAGCCGACGGTGTGGAACACAGTGAGAAAACGAACAAAAACTGCCCGACGACCGACCGTCGGCTTGGTGTGATCCTGCCTTTAAAAACTATACTCATTGAGAATAAAAGATGTCATGTAAACTAGTGGTTGTGTGGAGTATTTTACAAAAGTTCAGCGAATTTAAGTTACTTTGTAAGCACTAATTCAAGAATGAAGATAAAAAATGAATCATGGGTCTTAATGAATCAAGGTGATAATTTAAAAATGTGTTATTAAGGAAATTGTAGTTCAGTGTTGTATAGAAAATACTGAGAAAAAACAAACTGGTAATAATAAATATACTGTTAATTTGTTCTGTACATCCAATTACATAAACATTTAACACTAGTCCTAAGCTTGGTTCAAAACAGTAAAATGTTGCTTTGCTATATCTTACACCACAGCACATTCATTCATTTAATATACTGCTCTTTACAGTATCTTAAATGGCACTTTATGACCTTGAGAGCTCAAAGCATCACCATGGGAACAGTTGGCAAGACATATTTGACAGGAATATAAAGCCCAATTCAATAAGACTCGCTTCTCACAGCTTACACAAATATAGCCAGCTGCCTTTTACATAATCCAGTTGTTGTTCTAAAGTCAAAGCTATGTTTAGAGCAGACAAATTGCACTTTGTCTGAAAAAAAAAGGTTGATTTGCCAAAAGACATATGTCAGGGATATCAGAGATGTCAAGTGGGGAGTGTGTTTGTATGTGAAAGTAAACACCTGCTGGCAGAAGCTACGGGAACTCTGTGTCTCTGATAACCGCTGACATCTCTCCTGTACTCTTCAGAACTCTCTAGAAGCGTCCACCACCTAACACCAAAGCCAGGGAGAGATTTATGGGAGAACAACTCAGCTCAGTGCAACAAATAATTAACTTATATACTTCAGAGACAATTGGTAAAATCCTGCCTGAGCCTTTATATTTTTTAGAGATGCACAGATATTAAAATTTTGGCTGATACCAATAAATATTTTAGTGCCAAGTCTGAAAAGCAACAAATGGATGTTATAAAAATTTTAAAGATGTCTCTTGTGCTGAAGGCTGCATTCATTTTACAAAAATACAGCAATACTGTGAAATGTTATTTTAATAATTTACGTAATTTAAATTTTAATCATTTAAGTCTTTTGTATTTTAATGTATTTTAAAATGTAATGCATTACAGTTTTCAGCATCATTACTCCAGTCTTCAGTGTCACATGATGCTGATTTGCTGCTCAAGAAACTTTTCTTATTATTATCAATTGGAGAAACAGTTGTGCTGCTTAATATTTTGTGGCAATCGTGATAGGATGTGATAGAAGTTGTTCATGCTGTTAAAAATGTTTGGCATTCAGGAGGAATGACATTACACACAGTATATACTAGATAGGCAAGTCTCCCTGAGGGGAAATTGAGTGTTGTGTTATGATGACATCACAGACAGCAGCTACTCTTTAGTCTGCCTCACTCAAGCGGTCGATGGAGAACAATTACATAAATTCTTCAAAACCGCATTTATTTGGCAGAGCGTCCGCTAGCGAAGGGTAAAGCAGGCTCCAGGGAGAAGGTTACGTTGTCATTACTAGCCAATAGTCAGGAGAGAAAAACACAAAATATCTGTTCTAAATCGTAACCCTAGGCCTGTCAATGACTGGCACTGGCAGGATTCAGAGTAAAATAACCTCTGATAGCTTACTTGAAGTCACAAGCCGTCTGCTTCCCAAGACAAGATGTAACCCATTATTCCTAAATCAAAAGGCTGTGGTGGGCATTATTGCAGCCCCCTGTGAGGACACATCTATTGTCTCTTCAGACTGTTACAAAGTAATAACTTGCTGCTTTAGGAGAAAACTGAATCAAGAGGAAGGCACATACAGTATCACATCTTTCATGCAACCGCCCCCACGTTACTCACTGAAACTGGGGAAATCACTCAGTGATTCAGCTTCAGTCACATTCAACAGTGCAGGGTTTTGTTTTGAGAAGCAAACAGGCTAACCATTAGCCTCAGTGTTCCAGAATTATAATCCCTTCGCTTTTGTGTACGGAACATCAAGAGAAGCAAAATGCCAGTAACTCTGAATCAAATGTCAATACAAAGAACTCGTTGCATTCATGTGACAAATGGATCATTAGGTCTTTTAAAGGTGAGGTGTTTCATTTCTGCACAACTAATGGAACAAAACAGAACTGCAAAAGTGCTGTTTGAAAACAGGTTTCCAATAATGATGTGAGTGATTCATTCTTTGAACCAGTTCACCTAACTGGACGGAATCATCTAAAACAGCTTTAACTGTCCAATAGAACCAGATCACAAGAATTTCCACTAGTTTTCAGTGTGTCATAAGAGTACGTAAGTTTTTATGTGTACACTAGGGTGTGCGTACATAAATTTAATCATCAACATAGTACATGCACACTGTAAAAAAGAATTGTTGGTTTAACTTAAAAAGGTAAGTTACCTAGTTGCCTTAAAATCGAGTTAATTGAAATTAAAAATTTGAGTTAATACAATGAAGGTGATTGGTTAAATCAACAGAAACTCAAAATATTTTGTTATCTGAACCACATTTATTTAAGTTTATTTGAAAAAGAAAAAAATGTTGCGATAAGAAATCATGAAAATATTTTTTACAGTGCATACAGTACACACACACTCAGATATGTATTTGTACGCTCAGCTCGTATATGCGGCTTGAATTTTTGAGTTATAAATTCTAAAGAGAAACTAGTATGTACATTACTTTGTATATAGTATGGAGTATACATTGAATGGCTGCATTTGGCATTTGGTGCACATACACTAAACGTTTTTGTCAAAACTGAAGGTTTTTTTTTCTTTTCAATAATCTACTACACTATACTAAGTTGCAAAGAAGGTTCACAGAAGAAAAGATCTGTTGCCAATTCAGTTTCATCAGACTTTAATTACATTTGAATGCTCAGGCGTGTGCCCAAGAAACCATGGTGCTGATATACCTAAATACAATAGAGCTCTAAAGATCTATTTATACTGCTGTAACATAAAACTTGCTCTATTTTAAAGCATTAAGGAATTGCAGACATAACATTATGACTTATTGTAAAGCTGCTTTGAAACAATGTGTATTGTGAAAAACGCTATACAAATAAAATAGACGACCTTTGGGCTTCTCAAACAGCCAAACACAAGGGCCAAATAGTTCAGTCGGTTTTAGATAAACAACTGTATATTATAGACCTTGCATTTTCAAGTTTAAATCTGGTCTCCCACCAAACAACAAACCAGTCAAAACAACTGCGAACGTTGGGTTAGCAAACACTTGGCCATTAATCAAAGCCCCTCCCCCATCCTGAATGATACACGCAGCCCGTCTCTTAGTTTTGGGCTGATCTGAGCAGCGAGAAAATAAGAGGGAAATGGCAAGTTCTTTTCATTTGACCGCGGCCTCTGGCGCAGCGGGAGCATGGAACCATTAAATTGTTTTTCAGTCAGTTGTTTCCCTCCCTCTCCCTCCAGATGTATGTCAAGGTTTTACATCACTACCCTTATTAATGTCAGCGCTTTGAACCTGAGGTCACCTGAGGAGGACACACACTCCGTGAGAGCGGTAGAGGTTATTGTTTATGCCACACATGGCCTAATGGGATTTCAACTCACTGAGTTGATTTCTGTAAAAAGAAAATGCTTTAGGAATTTAATGCATGGCAATTGATGCTGTTATGTAATGAGATCATGACTAGGAATGCACAATTTTTTCATGTCTGTAGGGTATCAATGTGATTTAAACGCCTGATGAATGGTCAATTACATCAGACAACTGTTCAGCAGATGAACAGATCAGACACTACGATCCTTTTGTATCAATTATGATCTCTGATTATAGTTAATGACACTGAACAACAGAGATTTCTATCTCACAGTTATTTGGAAATATATGCTAAGAAAGGAAACATGTGAGAAGTACTTCTGTTTGACATCTGCAAGCTCTCTCTTCACAATGATGATAAGTGCAGCTTGAGGAGACACTTAAAAATCTCGACCAGCGACCTGGACACTGAAAGATTATCAGATGCACCGAAAATATATGCTGCCTCTCAGTGTTCAGCGCTCAGGTTTTACTCTCAGAGCATTTTTTTGTAACTTTGCGAGCGGCACCACTTCTGAAGATGCACGACTTTGAAATGAAATGAATAATTATTATTATAAAAAAAATAATAATAATTTTCAGTTTCGGGCAAGCGCATACAGAATTTTTGGTTTCAGTTTAGACCCAGAATTTTCATTGTGCATCCATAATCAGTGCAGCAATTGTCATATTATTGACCAAAACATTATCCAGCTATATATATATATATATATATATATATATATATATATATATATATATATATATATATATATATATATTTGTACATTACAAATGCATTGTCCTTTTACTTACAAACATCAATGTATAAAGCAATTAAATGTGTTTAAACACAAGCAATTGCAACCAAATGTAAAATAATTGTACTTCAGTACTAGCAATAAATTTAAAACAGAACAAAAGTTCATTAATAAAAAAACAAAAACAAAGTTATATCCTATCTGGTATAAAACCCCTAATATAATCGTTTGATTTCCGTACAAATTAAAAAATATATTATTTAATATATTACTGTAGTATAATTTATAATAAAATTATTATAAGATATTATTAAAAATCATTCAATAAATAAACACTACTGTTTTTACGTTTAAATTTTTAAAAAAAATTTAAATTAAAGGTTAAATTAAATTTTTTTAAATTATTTTTTTTAAAGAATCACATATGACAGCAAAAACCTTTAAATTGTAAAAAAAAAAATATTATCAAAATTTTCAAAACAAAATTACGCAGCACAACTGTTTTCATCATTTATGATAATAAAAAAAAAATTCTTTATTATTTATCTGCATATCAGAATGATTTCTGAAGGATCATGTGACACTGAAGACTGGAGTAATGATGCTGAAAATACAACTTTACTACCACAGGAATAAATTATATTTTAAAATATATTAAAACAGAAAGCACTTATTTTAAAATGTAATAATGTATATATAAAATACATATACATTACTATTTTGTAATAATTCTGTATGTTTGAATCAAACAAATGTAGCCTTGGTGAGCATGAGATTTCTTTCAAAAACACTAAAAAAACAAAAAAAAAAGAATCTGTAAAATCTGCGGTGGCGTATATTCTTTTTTTTACGGTCAAAAGCTTCCAGAGTCATGTTGAGTAGCACCAAAACATTCATATCCGATATGGTCAAAAGTAGCTGAAATCTCACACATCTGATGTTTTACTCACTGTCTATTGATAGCATGTGTATCTGTGTGGCTGTGTAGTCTTGAGTCAGCACTGATCAATAGCCAAAGACCAGCCAGACAGGCCCTTAAAAAGAGTGATGGGAGGATGAGAGCTGAGGTTGTGCGGCTTCAGCGAGCACATCACTTCAGCAGCAGGCTATAAGGCACCTCAGTTTGTCTCATCATTTCTCAGCTGTCAGCCAGCAACAACCCAACCACTGCAAAAAGCTGGAACAGGCGGCGAGGTAAAGCAGCGACCATCTCAACAGCTATCAGCACTCTCTAAAAACTGTTGCCTCCTCATTCCTTCCGTAACTCTCATGCCTTGAACTCTGACCTCTATGCCTAGCAACATGCATCTGTTACATTGGTTGAGACCTTTTGACCCAAAGCTCATAGTGATCACAGCTGTTTAGTGGCCAATTTAATGTTCACACTTTAAATCATTTCACACAGTGACCTACCCAACCCAAGGCCACATAACTTCAACGCGGCTTCAGTGCGTAACCTTACACATAACAACTTCCACATGCATGCAGTCTATGAAGCTTTGGCAGACACAAATGGAATGACAATTACCTCTGTCCTTGATCTTTTTGCTATGAGCTGAAGATATACCAAAAAATTGAGAAATGCAAATGAAAAAAAGAAAAAAGAAAACGTATTGAAATGAAGACGCCAGTGAGTGGTATTTTTCTGCAGATGACACGCAGCTTTAACAGTTGTCATCCACTGCAGGAAGCTGCGACTTTGATTTACAGGCAGACATGTTTAATGCATCTTCAATGGTGGATGTGTTCTTTACACGAACTTCACTTCAGGCAGTTCTCTGCTTTCCTACCACATCTCACCAACAAAAAGTGTACGCAGAATCCTGAAAAATGCATCAGTTTCCACAAAAACATTAAGAAGGACAACTGTTTTCACACTGATAATTATTTTTTAAAAAAATGGTTTTTTGAGCATCGAGTCAGCATTTTAGAATGATTTCTGGTTTGCCATAACAGGAATAAATTACATTTTAATATATATTTAAATAGGAAAGTTATTTAAAATTGTAATATTTCTCAATATTACTGCTTTTTTGTATTTTTGATTTAAAAAAAAAAAAAATCTTACTGATGCCAAACTTTTAAACAGTAGTGTATTGAGACCAGGCATAGAAAAGTCTGTACTGCATTGGTGTCACATACTATAAATAACACTCAGCACAGGAGATTCAAATCACATCTGATTTCAATAAAGTTCGGTGCATAAGCTGGATAAAATTGTATGTTTTAATAACACTAATTATACTTTTTAATTACTTAATGAAATATACGTTAATTTATAATATTAAAAATATTTAATTTTCACTGAACTCACAATGCATTTTGGGATTGTCATCTCTGAGACTGTTACATGCTATGCTGCCTTACAATTAGGTTATAATGAAAATAATTAAAGGCTGCAATACACTACATGACTTTTGCCAAGTTCTTTCCCCGCTTTACAGTCGGAAGAGTCAAAGTTAGTTGCTTAAAATCACTCAGTCTGCAGATTTGGGGCAATCGGAGTTTACAAGATTTTCTGTGAAATTGGTAATGCATGATGAAAACAGACTCAGATTTTTTAGCTTCAGACTATGATTCCGTCCAGTCACAGTATTTCAAACATGTTTGTTAATTTGAGCCAATTTTAGAACACAATGTTTTCATTTGTCATAAATCTAGCAATGAGCCGTGTTTCGAAACACGAAAGTCTGGTATTGTTATTAAAGTGACATTTTTATTAAAGTGAAAAAATAGTTATTCAGTCAAGAGCAGAAAGTTATTTTCTCTTTTGTTTGATTCACATTAATGACAGCAGCAGGTTGGTATGTATACTGCTGCTGTAATTTAAGACCAAACGCACGGATCCATTATACTGTTACACATCCGGTTCACACCCAACTGTTTACTTTCAATTAAGACATAACCGGCTGTGTTTACATGAATACTCCACACAATGTGCATTTTGACACAATTCCATGTGTATTTGACTATTCAAGCGCAATAAGATGTGAAAGAGAACTAAATTAGTGATCGGAGATACGTGGTTTTCTGTGCACGTGCTTATGCTGTGTGTCAGTTCTTTTCACTACTTTTTGTACTTAACACTTTTTACCACTGACCACGTCCCAAATTCGCGATCGCCTTCAGGGACAGGCAGCTTTCTGTGAGCACACTTGGGTATTGTGCCAGTCAGCACGAGTTCCTTTTCTGGATATATTGCGCTTATAACTCTGTCAATAGTGTCAATACCACTATATATTTACATACCGTGATATACACAATATAGCAAAATCTTTAACGATAGACATTTTATACCGTGGTAATGACATATCATTATACCGCCCAGTCCTAATTCCATCCTTAGGTTTTCGAGCAGTTTTCGAGTCAGGTATGTCGGACACTTTAAAATGAAGCCTGTTTAGGCAGCTCACTAGGTTTAAGAAAAGAGCATCTTTCTGAATTAACATCAGTGCTTGTCACAGAGCTTATCCTCAGAGTCCAGGGTGAGGACGAATGCTGATGTAACATGCAGACAGAACGCTTAGAGGATATGCAAACCTCATGTCTTGTTTCTTTTTTTTTTTTTACATTATTCAAATGTAGCTCCCTGTCAGCTTCCAGATTTAGACTCCAGCCCATAAATAATTCAGCATTAAGATTACAGGTGCGATTAAACACAAGCTCATCTGCATTAAAGTCACAGTGAGCGGCCCTGATCAGTGGCGCTGTACCACTGACCACTGAATGTCTGTGAGTAAAGATCAGACATAACTCAATAATTGGACATTTACAATGTGCTTCAGCATAAACTAACATAGCATGTTTTTCAACAGAATACAACAACACTATACCATACTAGACAATTCAAGAATAACTTCAGACAGGCTTTACAGAAGTATATAGTTCGGCTAATATGAACATCTACATGGTTCCAGCATGGTAACCCCTATCCTCAAGTATGCTATCGGCTCGATTTACTAAAGTAATACAAGTAATCTGAGACATGAACGCAAAGATATATTCACATCAAGTTCGAAGTCACAAAAAAGAACAAGCATGTAGATCAATGTGTGAACTCCTCGACATCAAGGCTGAAATATCATACTGACACATTGGAGGAAGGTTTCCCCGCTTGTGTCTGATAGGTTGATCAATCTTTCAGTCATGGAGGATGTAGGGTTAGGGCTTTAACACCCATCAGGCACTTACAAGGGCGATGGGTTATCAAAAAGTGATGAATCATTCCTAAAAATTACAGTTTCAGATACTAAACATTCCAAAATGTCTCTCAGAGAATGACAAAATTATGCATTAGTGTAAATACATTAAGATGTGGATAATAATTTATTCATGAATATTTTATAAAAGCTTTGGTTGGGCTTTATGGTAGTGTGCTGTGTCTTGTAGGGAAAGGCTCTCCGTAATGAAGTTTGTTCCCAATCAAACACTAGTAATCCTGCCAGCTCGTTCATTCCTACCACACCAATTCCTGCCATTACGTCCATTTGCTCTAGATGAATCTTATGAAGAACAGCATCTAAATGCTGAATCAAAATGGAGGAGGGGAGCGAGGGGGCTATTTCAGAGCCCCATCCCGTTGCGGAGAGAGATACCCGCAGGGTCTTTGTTATTCTGTGAGCAGCCATGATGACAACCTTGTAACTGTAATAATCAACTTAGGACTCCTCAGAGATGAGATTAGAGATGATGTCAGGGTACAACAACGAACACAACCTCAAAAGAACTGCAGACGCTTTCGTGTACAGCAGAGCACTGCAGTGTCTCCGTGAACCTGTGGAGGTCAATAAGAGTACATGTGCAGCAAGAAAAGGCATTTGAGTTATAGAGTAAGACAAAATGTGGTGAACAGACTTTTGACTTATAACCACCTCTGCTGCATACTGCACCAAAAAAGTCTGCTTATTCTGGCAGAGAACTGGCCACTTAAACAGGAAAAGAGAGAGCATCTGAAAAGACCAATAATAGATTGTTTTATGTCCTGTTTAGGGGTGGTTTTATTCACATGGGTTATTAAAGCATATTAGGTATGTAATATAGTGACGCATGATTAACTTTACAGAAAACACCATAAAAGTAATGAATACATAAATTTATCAAAAAGTACTACAGTAGTTCTATAGTGGATATCTACGTTAATCGGTATTTAAGTGTTATTTTAGTATTATTTATATGCTATTATAGTATTTATACTAGGGATGCACGGCATGAAAAAATTTAACCGATGCCGATAACCGATAATTAAGTCCTTCTCATTACCGATACCGATAACCAATAAATTCATATTTCTATATTATAATTTCCATATAATCTGCAGTTTGTGCACCCAGGAGAATAGAAAATCTAAGATGCACTGATGAAAGTGATATTTTAGTAGCCCTGGCCTAACTATAATAGCAAACATCAGTCCTGATTCTTCAAATGTTTTTATTTTTTGTGTAAGGCACCATGAAAGAGAAAGGGTTTAACACAACTATGACAGAACTCGGTTTATCTGCACTTCACAACAAATTTATATTCAAGGATTTCATGCATAACAAAGAAATGCATCTTATTCAACCTTTAGTGCATGAGGATGAGGAAGGTATATCGACTAAGTCACATGCTTTTCAAATACATTGTCAACCTCGGAAAATAAAAAAATGCAACCATGAACAGACGCCACGGGAGCGCAAGCGCTTTGAACGGCCCCAAATACAGCTTCACCGCTACGGCGACCTTTCACGTGAAGTATAAGATTTGCTGTGTTAAAACTTGATGCTTTTTTTCCTCCTCTCTGAATCCTTGCTAAACATGCTTTGCAAATGGCATTATCCTCTGCTGCCACCGAGAAAAACATCCAGACCGGCGAAGTGTTCACAGATAATGATGTAATGAGTGCGACAGTTTTAAAGCTGCAGTCAATTGCAATTGGAAAGTGGATGAATCTCGGATAAATGAGACTGATTGATTTACCAGTACTTTATCGGATCTAGTTATCGGATTTCATTTATTTATCCAAGTGATAAAAATGACGTCATTTTCTCTCATATCGGCCGATAATTTATTGGTCTGATAAATATCGTGCATCCCTAATTTATACAATAAAATAAAAGATTGTTCAAAACCAGTTGTAGTAATTTTATGTAATTGTCATATATATATATAAATTTGTCATTTTTAAGTTTTTCATCTTAAATTTATATTTTATTTCAATAACCAAAATGATTTTTAATAGTTTTAGTTAACAATAACAACACAAATCTCTGATGCCACTAACCTTGGCAAATCCAGTGATCAGTTCTTTCTCAAAATGGCAACTGTATGAACCCCAGGACCTTCATTTTTGTACTGAAAAAAACAAAAACAAAAAAAACCTCTGTACTCCTAGAAGTACCAGTCAACTATAATATATATAATGAAACTGGCTATTACAGCCATTTTCATGAGCAGTCAATAACCTGATTGCAGGCGGCCCACAGACATACTGTACCATCTGAGGCTGAGACTTACTCGTCAGATGAATCAGAGCAAAGAAATAGTTACTCAAGATGGTTAAAGCAGACAGTTGAAACCCAAAACCAGTGTGTATCTACGCAATGCGTATCTATGTATGTGAGCGCTTTTGATTCAAATGTTCACATTCAGACAGGACAGAGGTTTTGTGTCACTTTCTCTCTTTTTCAGTCACCTTGTGAAGGCAACATGATTTGCAAATCAGCAATGCTCTCACACTTCATTCCTCCTCCTCCGCCATGCCATCATAGTTCTCTCTTGTTCTCTGTCTGTTTCTGTGAGTAGGTGTGATGTCTGCCACCTCGGGGTTCAGGCCTGCCGCTGTATTACGGCCCATCAACTGTTTGCTGCTTCATAAACTGACATGACTCTTTAACGGTGACCTTAACGTTACCTCACATCCTCTGCTAACAAGTCATTGCACCTGACGTTCTTTAACTCTAATATCTGTCCTATCATAAATTCCTGCCATTGAAAGAAATCAAATATTCCAACCCCATTTATCCAAATAAACATTAAACGGTACAAATGTGGCGAGCAGTTCATGTGTGACATCATCAGAAATGCATTACTTTTGCATTACAGAAATGTAGTATGGTGTTGTAATTTTAACTTCTGCAGCTTTTATGTCCCTTTATCTGATTGTGATCAGCACCTTAGTCATCTATTGTTGTTTTATTGTACTTTATTAATAAACTGTCGATTGACTGATAAGAAGCAACAATATTTACTTTAAAAGCAATATGAAATCAAACACTATTTACTTTATTACTACATATTTCTGGCCATATTTCAGAAAAATCCTGGATATTTTCATCAAAAACCTTTTTTTTTCTACTGGAGAAGGTAAGACATAAACATCTTGGATGACGTGGGAGTAAATTATCTGTAACTTTTTCATTCTGAAGTGAACTAATCCTTTAATGGTTTTGAAGTGTGTACGTGTCCCTGGCAACTGTAATGTTTATGCAGAGTTATCTGAAAAGACACTCGTCAGGACAGGCCTGGGAGCTGACTCTTTTACAAAACACTGACTGCAACAACTGCAGCTTGCGCTCATATCTTTCTCTCCTTCTGTCTTTCGCACACACATGCACAACAATGATTAAGAGGTCACAAATCACACTGAGAACAGCTCCCACATATGTTCAGCCATGTTCACACAGGCAGTTATCCACGAGTTGTCCTACTTTTGCATTGTTTTTTAATGTAAACAGGTGGTGGATGGACATCGTCTCGCATCTTTTGCAACACTTTGCGCATGACACGGCATTCTAAAAACACGGCGCTCAATTTAAAAGTAGTTCACTTCAGACTGACACGGACTTGAAAAGTAAAGAGAAGCCGAAATAAAAGAGAATGGCAGATTTGTGGATAGACTTTCAGTATTTGTTGGTGAAGTGTCAGAGGCTGCAATAGAACTAGAAAAATTCGAAGTCAGCTGAATGCAGATGTCTTGAGAAACGCTGAGGAGGAGTTGCAGAAGAGGCTTAAGGTCAACTCTTGAGGATATGTCTTCACTAAGCTCTCCCAGTTTTGACACGACACCCTCCATATAATCCATCAGAAGCATCCTCATAAAAGCCTCCATTACAGTCACAAGACAGGTCTGTTCATTTATAAAAATTACACTGCCATAAAATGTAAGCCTTAATAACGAATAGCCAGGATTTACAACTAATTTAAAGGGATGGTGCTAAATAAACGAAATACATTCCCGAAATAAAAGACCTAGAATACAGTTTAATGTATCTAGCACTACTGAACAGCTATCTAATGCCCCGCAAAATAAACTATTCATTTAATTATTTTTTTTCTTCATGTTCTGTAAATTTTGGGATATTTTATTTAGAAAATAAAAAGGATCTATCTACCAAGTCAAATTGAATGCAAAACCTTTGAAGTTTCAAAACTGCTCAGAATGCAGATAGAACCTTATAATTCCAAGGGGACGATCTTCTGTCCATGTCAGAACGCAAAACCTAAAGTGTTTAAGGCAACCTCTAAGTACTAAATTGAGTTATTTTTCAGCTGATTATTTCACTTAAACACAAAATAATGTCAAAATGTTGGTCTTGGCGAATATTCACGTAAACACAGTCAGTTATGTTTTAAGTGAATGTAAAGAGTTGAGAAAGAAAACGCGTGTGTAACAGTATAATGGATCCGGCAAGTCTTAAAGTGACAGCAGCCTAATATACCTGCTTCCATATTATGAGATAATATTAAAAATATCTGGAAGTTTTTCCCCATGGTATCGATGTCAAAATTGTGGCAAATGCTGAGTGGCTAGTAACTTTGGAAAACCACTAGCCACAGTGGTTGGTGAGCAAAAAAAAAAAAAAGGCCTGCTTGGGAGTATGTCAGAAATAGAACAGGCATCAGTTTGTTGCCGATTTGTCGTGTCACCATTTCCAATATAGACACCATCACTGATTAAAATGGGTTTGTCACGTTGTGTCGCTCGCTTCTGGTGTAGACACGGTGCCCATTTTACAAAAAAAGCACAGATATATCCCTGAAAATGTCTCCTTTTGAAGTATGAATCTCACAGAAGAATGAAAGCCATACAGGTTTGTAACAGCATTAGGGTGAGGGTGAATTGCCTATTTAATGCTAGACGATCTCTGACACTAGACACGATGCTCAACATTTCAGAGTGTCCTCAGTATGAGGCTGCGAAGTACTTGGTGCTTTCATGCACTGTGAATCGTACAGTCATTACATTATACTCATTCATAAAAACATTCCTCTCCTACAATGATTTAACCCTGCTGCTAGTGCTAAGGTCTCCTTCATAAAAAGATCGAAGGTCCACCGTACACAAGGTGAGCTCAGCCGGACTGCTCGTGTTGAAGTCCCATCTCCAATGATCTTCAAGGCGCAACAGCTCATTAACACGTGGAAGTGGGTGGAGATAATGCGTTTCAAAAGACAAACAACTTAATTAGCTTTAGCAGCCTTTAACGCCATCTCTGAATAGTGTAGAAATGCTTCTTAATATATACTAGTAGCAATCCAGTAATTACGGCCTGCTTAAATTTCAGCACTCACTTATTCTTTAGGGACAAATAATTAAACTGTAAAGATGGTTACAAGGTGTGAGGTCACTACTCTCAAGCCATCATGAGATAGATTATCAGGACTATCTACAGAGCAACCAGGCATTTAAAGAGCGTATGCAAATTACAGGATGTGCATATGTCATTACTAGATGGAAAATGAAAGAAGATCTAGAACAATTTATGGTAACAAGCATGTCATGCATTATAATAAACAATCTTTAAAGATGAAAGCTGTTCAAAAAATGACACAGAAAGCTCTACCAAAGTGGTAATACTCAGAGGTTTCTCTTTTTACATATTTACTAGAGTATTTAGGTTAATTTGTCATTTGAGTATCAACTTTGTCTCAGATGTTTAAAAATTCCTTGAGAATGAATCAAATGTTGTTGTTGTTGACATACAGTAAGAAAAGATTTTAAAGAATACACACAAACACTAGTTTGGGGTAAGCAAGATGGGTTTTTTTAAAGAAATTTATCTTATTCTGCAAGGACGCATTAATTTAATCAAAAATGGCAGTAAAGATGCATAGTATAATGTTAGAACAAATTATATTTCACATAAAAACTGTTGTTTTTTTAATTTTATAAATCAAAGGAATCCTTAAAAAATGCTTTCCACAAAAATATTAAGCAGCACAACTGTTGACAACAGTAGAAATGTTTCTTGAGCACCAAATCAACATATTAGAATGATTTCAGAAGGAGCATCTCTGAAATGTATATGTGAATGTATATGTAAAACATTGCTGGTGCGTTAGATGATGCAAGAGAGTGAGGTTTATAAATCTAGTCTGCTATGACATGCACAGACCAAAAAAAGGAAGTCAAGAGAGAAACAAAGAGAGACACATCCACACCACATGCAGTCTGAACTGCTGCACGTCCTCTGTTTACCGGTGCACATACAGGACGAGCGAGATGTGGTGAAACAGAAACATGAAGATGTGAGCTGCGTGCGATCACTCGTTTCACCCTCTCTCACTCTCAGCTTCGCTCTCTCGCACGTGGCGCGGTGCGGTGCTTTCAGAGCCTGAGGTTTCATTGACCGCAGTGTGCAGCCAGCGTGTGCGGAAGGTCATCACTTTCTCCGCAGGCTGGAAAAATAACTTTCCCTGCACATTCGTGTACCCCCACCTCAACCTCTGAATAAATCAGAAGTCCCTTGTCTCACTACATCTACATGTCACACGCTGCTGTTCAAGCTAAGCTTAAGTCCTGTTCTTAAGCTCAGCAGAAAGTGCAACAGAATTATGCGGAGAACGTGCTAGAATAACATCATATAACGTTGATTACTGTGCTAATATAGGTCAGGTCACCTGGAGCCCTACAGCCGGTGTGTAAGCAGTGTAGGAAGCCAGAGGCTAAAGAAGAGCTTGAAACTGTGATAAATATAGGAGAGGGCTGTCGGGGCCAAAAAGTGTTACTCTTTCTGTGTGCCAGGACAGGATGAGAACATAGAGATAGGGAACAGGAGAACAGCAGGATGGCAGAAGGGCCATCTGTCCCTTGAGCAAAGCAAACAGCGCTCTGAGCTATGTGTGCAGTGATCAGACTCTTAAACCAGATTTAGAGCTCTTCTGTTGAGCCAGTTCAGTAACGGCACAGCAGAATGGAGCACTATAGCAATGCCATTATTTCTGAATTATTACTTAGCAATCACAGATGCTGTTTTAGCATTCTTGAAATATTCATTAATGGGCAATTTCTATATATAATTGCCTATACCGTTTCTGTGCTCAGTTTGGGTGAAAATCTGTGGAATACATGAAAACAAAAAAGGAGTTAAAGGGATATTTCAAACAAAAATGAAAAAGCTGTCATCTTTTACTCACCCTCAAGTTGTTCCAAACCTGTATGAGTTTCATTCTTCTACTGAACACAAAAGAAGATATTTTGAAAAATATGGGAAACCAAACAGTTGATGGGCATCAGTATTTTTGACTTCCAATGGTGCCTCACAACTGTTTAGTTAAAAACATTCTTTAAAATATCTTTCTTTGTGTTCAGCAGAACAAAGAAATTTGCACTGGATGAGGATGAGTAAATAATGACAATTTTCATTTTTCAAATGGTGAACTATCCATTTAGATGCAGCTACTGTCTCACTTGTAGCTAAAAGCGTAATTAAATTAGCTGAAATATTTAATAAACCCACTTGGATCATGCCATTTGGCACCCTATGAGAGACACCTTTGTAAAAAAAATTAACCTTATATATATATTTGATAAATATTTTCAAATATTGATGATACAGGTCATTGTACGTGGAGACAAGCATGTGCAGGTATGTGTGTGTGTGTGTGTGTGTGTGTGTTGAGCTGGTGATAAGTTAATGAGGAGCTCCAGTGGTGCTAGGTGGTTTCCTGTGGTGTGGCCTCTCACTGAAGCTGCCTTTTCTCTGAAGGGGGTCTTCAGTCATTAAACTACAAACAAAGATCCACCAACACTGTCCTTCTCAATACAGCGCACTGGCATAAACAACACATTTTACATTATTCTGTGCCAAATTATTGTCTTTATATAGCATGTGCTGGATCATTTAACAAGAACACAACATGGCAGACACCAGAAAAAAGTGCAAGGAATTGGACATTCTGGTTTTGGATTAAATTCACATTGCTGCATATCACATTATGTACAAATATCTATCAATGCCTCCACCTTGACACCATGTAGGCGTCTATGGTAGACCGATCTAAAGCAGAGAGATGCGCAAAGCAGGTATCTTGCCAGTGGACTCACCAGGAATCATCCCACACCCTCTAGGATGAGGAGACAAGAATGAGAATGGAGAGGGACAGAGATGCTGAATACAGCAAAGGCTCAATTATGTGGATGCCTGGGAGGTTAACACATTGCTTTGTGAGGCTTCATTGCTTTTGTGACCTCAGCTGTCTAACTCTTTGGTACTCAGTGTACACACATAAGTGAACCCAATGACTTTATCACTAATAGATCTTTACACACTCTTCTAACTAAAAACTAGTTCACACTGCCTCATTGAACAACAAATTTCACTGACTGTTGTGTTTTTTTGGATCAGTGTGTTAACACTGTGGTTTTGACCCAGTCACCTGAGCCATGAATGCCATGTGACTAATGATTTTGGACCGGCAAGAAAATGATGTCATAGTTCATGCCTAATTACCCGATGACAGCACAAGAACACTTACCGTCCCAAACCCTTCACTATAGGGACTATACTGAACTGTGACAGCAAAGGCAGCCGGGGGGAAAAAAAATCCACCTCATACTTCTAAGAGCCTCTAAATAAGATGTAAAATATCTTCTGTAAAACTACAAATATTTAAAGGGTTTGTTCACCCAAAAATGAAAATTATATCATTAATTACTCACCCTCATTTCTTTCCAAACCCGTAAGACTGAAGATCTTTTAAATGAAATCTGAGAGCTTTCTGTCCTTCCATAGCTGTGTTGGCTGTCTATTGAAGGACAAAAAGTTCTCAGACATCATCAAAAAGATCTTCATTTGTGTTTCCGAAGTTAAATGAAAGTCTTTCGGGTTTAGAATGACATTTTTGGGTGAACTAACCCTTTAATCATGTAAGCAAAATGTCATGTGATACAGATACTTTTGCATGGCCATCATTGGGGGGAAAAAAATACTAGAGTGTGTATCGACCAGGCACCAATACCAGACCATACTAATCCACTAAACTTTGATCCCTTGGTTGGGACCATGAACCAGCCTAAAGGGACAATCAACCTAAAAATAGGTTGGAACAGCCTCATGTTGTTCCAAACCCGTACTTTCTCCTGTGGAACACAAAAGAAGAGAATTTTGAAAACTGTCATATAGTGAAAGTCAGAGGGGTCCAAATTTGTTCTGGAACCCACTGACTTTAAATGTTATGGCACTAATTAAATAATGACAGAATTTAAATTTTTGGGTGAACTATCCCTTTAAGATAGAGGACAGACACTGCTCGATTGCTGCCAGACACTGCTTTTAGACATCTGCGACATTCAGCTGATAGTCCAGAAGGATGGAGGTAATGGATTATATGAAATTCATAAACAAAGACATGCTCAATTTGCTGAAAAAAATGACAAAAATGCAGACATCCTCTCACACTACTAGGGCAGTCAGAGACAAGCTAATGCACTGAAGTGCTTTACTTTGTCAAGCATATCTGAACTAGACTTTCTGACTCTCAACGATTTCTATCCATCCAATTTCCTCATATATGTAATGCCAAGTGCACACTACAAGACTAAAACTCACCAGCCTGAGCTTATTTAAAGGCACAGTTTCATGTTATGTCATGTCTATGTGCACAACTAACAGCAAACAATGTGCGACAACTACAAGATCATCATTAAACAACACTCTTACTTGAACAAAATAACTTAAAATATTGTAAAGTCTTATTTCAAGCATAAATATAATAAAATACCCCGGTCATTTCAGAATGATCGGTGTGCTGGTTGGTCCAGTTATGCCATCTCATCACGCAGTCACGTGACTTTTTGATGCGCATTGAGGAATTTATTTGGTAAATGTGATTCCATCGTAGTTTTTGCACATTCTTATCAGATAAATTTATCAGACTGAATTGAGCGCATACGTAATTATGAGCATCTTGGTGTTTCCATCCATATCCCAAAATGAGCATAAAAACAGGTGGATGGAAACATTGCTAGTGTGTATGACAAGTGTGCACAAGAGCATCTGGACTGAGAGCAAGTTGGCTACATTCTGGGACTTCTTGTCGCTGAATTCTTTGCAGACTCAAAACATCAAAGGGCAACAAGCGTCATGTACTATGTGCTTGGCTTATAGCACAAGCCTGTCAGCCTTTCAAATGATGCACTTCATTACAAGCAAATGGGCCTGACTTAATGAAATCAGTTGCTTCTGTCTCTGTCACTAGGTATTTACTGACAGTCACAGCTATCCAAAGAGAGACTGTTTAGAGAGCATCTTTTCCACTATCCGACAGCTAAAAAATGCAATTATACAAGAATTTTGACAAAAAAAAAAAACATATTCTGTTGTGTAATCTAAACTGTTAAAAATACTGTTAAAATTGTGCTTAAAAAAGGCAGCTGTTAATGCCAGAAATTCACAGAAAAAAATACATTTTTAATGTTTCGGTATTACGGAGTGGTGTATTGTTGCCTGTATATTTTACACCTTATAACCGTATATATTTCATCAATTAATATAATGTAAATAGTAAAACTTTATTTTAGGGTTTTGCTTGCATATTACTAGAAAATTGGCTGTTTATAGGCACTTATTAAGCACATATTAATGCCTTTTTCTGCATTCAATATTCTTAATCTTACCCTATACCCAAACTTAACAACTACCTTACTAACTATTAATAAGCTGAAAATTATGAGTTTATTGAGGGAAAAGTCATTGTTAATAGTGAATGTGTGTTCTCTATACTAAAGTGTTACCAATCTACTTGACTTAACAATATCTGCTTTTTAAAGTTCTTAAAATCTACTACTAATAAGGGATGTCACAGGGGTATTGAAATCACTTTTGAATGTGTGCTCACTTTTCGCGTTTACTTTCAAATTTGCGACAGCGGCTACTGACCTCACAAGATATTTGTCAATGACGCTCAGTATCTTTTGCGCCTACTTTTACTTTTCACTTCGTCTAGTCACGTCATCATCGCAACACAAAAATGACACTAAATAACAGAAAATGCAACAAAACACACTAATGCGCATTACTAACAAAAACTGTCCAAAATAAAAAGTCCAGGCAGGGTCTTTTATTGTTTTTCAACAATAATTATATGTCAATTCATATTTTTTATTTCCAAACCCATACATTTTTACATTACTTTACAGTAAAATTGTATAGGTTGCTTCTGAAAGCTTTCCCTTCAGCATTTTTCAGCTTTCGGGCGCAGCCATATAACGTAAAATAAAAAAAATTAAAAACACATTTACAATTTCTCACTATATATGTTAAGGTATCTTACAATTAATATGGGTTTACTGTAGCATTTTTTTGTATTATTTTTCTGTAAAAATTACAGTGTTTTTGATCAATTTATAGTGATTAATTCAAATGCCATGCACACTACTGATTATTTGCTGGTTCAGTTGACAGCCCTCATTCCATGAAGCATTAAAACATCTCTATTGCTAAAACTGATGCCTGACTTAGAAGTGAAGGGTAAAAAAAGTCACTAATACAGGGTACTTTTTTCCAAGCTACTTTAAAATCATGGTCAAAATGAGGAAGGCATTTATATTCTGTGAAAACCCAAAAGATTAGAAGCAATGATGGAGATGGAATAACCAACAACGGTAGGTAAACTTCACGTAAAGCTACCAGAAGACTTGGAATATAGTTTCGATTTAGAGAGATTTACTCTTTCGTTGTATGGAAAAGAGCATCCAGGACATTTTTCCAAACATCTTTTGTTTTCGATGAAAGTAAAAACAGGTATTGGTTTGGGACATCATGAGGGTGAGTAAACATTTTTCTATTTTGGGTGAGCTACTGCTTAAGACATCTTTCTTTCCTCATGTTACAGTGCAAGACAGTTGAGAGCGTCTGTGACTGTTTGCTCATCACTTATTTCTGATTTGTTGTCTTGGCTGTCTCCTTGTGTAAATGATTCCTTCCCCCGTGTGTGTGCTCCTCCTAACACTGAAGCGCATACACACACACCCCTCATAATCGTCACTCCAGAGTGTGTGAAATTGTATGCTTTAGAGAACAAGAGCGAAGCTATATTTAGCCGCTGTCATCCTCACAATGTTTTATTTCCATTCTTCTTCATGAGTCTATCATACATAAGACCGAGCTTGGAGACACAGAAGTGGATGTCAGTGTACATAAAACACTTCTGGTACATGTATATCCAGAAATCTGAGTATCTACAACATTTTTCAGACATTTGAGAAACGATGTAAACAGCAACCTCTGAGCACTCGAGAGTTCATCGCTCATCTAAATGTCATTACAGCACAATAACAAGGTAGATGGAGATTCATTGCATTCTCTTCAAATCTGGTTGACTCTAAATCACTCAAAGAGGAACTGAAATGCAGTGAATGCACATGGGTTAAATTCCCAGGTTTAACCTGAAATAAACTACAAAAGAAGCATCCCTGGACTTATGTAATATTTGTCTGATTTCAAGCCATGTACTTCTGAGGAGTCCACCTCTCTACAGGAAGAACTGTGTTTCAGCATTTGAATGCAACAACCATATTGACCGTGTGACCCCAGAGATCAATGTGGTCAATGGTGTCAAAATCAGAGATGCAAAGAGCACAGTAAAATGCATTACTCCTGTGACACACGACCAGCTAATCTCAACCTTGACGGCACACCCACATACTCTTCACAGACGTTTACAGACCATCTTCTGCATATTGCAAACAAAAATGGCAAAAGCTGGATGAAATCGCCACTTCCAATCTAAATGCCAAGATTGCAAGCAACTTCTGAAGTTGTTACCAGTCCACAACATTTAACAAAGACCACTGGCCCATAATAGTTTCTTGTAAACTATTCTCCAATAATCTTTTTTATTTACAAAAATCTTTTTTTAAAGTGAACCCACCCCAAAATGGTACAGGGTTGGTGGTACATGTCAGTCACAACTTGCTTGATTAGTCTTGTCTGCATGGGCACTGCAATTGGATCACACGGAGTATTTACCTCCACAGAAGTGCTTAATTATCCTCGTCTTGAAGAGTTGCTGGAAGTGGTGCCAGACACTAACAGTGCAAATTTACGTAATGTTTGCTCTGGCCAGAATGGTGTCAAACTGTGGACTAATGGAGTCTTTATGATGGCACTCTGGCCTCTCTAATCATTCCTACTGGACAATTTGTAAAGAGAGGCACTAGGAGATTCAACACACTCTACTTATAATGAAAAGATAGCTGGATGTCAATCAAATCCTCATCTACATGTGTGTAATCAGAAACCATCCTCACACTGCATTTACAAACTTGTGCATTGTTAAAATGTGCCCTATTTTGCCCCTTAGGGACAGTCAAGGCCCTAACCCAAGCCATTTACTGGCACAAAGCATTGAACCCTGCATATATCACAGATAACCTCCAGCAATTACTCCCCCTTCACTGACCCATAATGCACTTTTCAAGTGTTAGTCTGTATCATCTCAAGCCCTGTTAGGCTTTATTACCTCACTGTTGTAATTTGGCCAACTTTAATTTGTTCATGATCAGGCCGATGACTAATCCTCAGCACAGTAAGAGATACCAGGAAACAGACTATTAACATGTGACACAGATGTGCACACACACTCACAATCACAGCTATTTGCTTTAACAACCATTTCACTAAACTACTTGAAAAGCAGTCTTCAGTCCTCAGTCTTCATCTCTCACACTGAAACGAAAGGACAATAGTTAAATTGTTAAATGTTAAAGGAGCGGGACTCCGAGTCACCTGATTATTAGGGTGTGTTCACACTTGTCATGTTTGGTTCGATGGAAACAAACCCTGGTGCGATTGCTCTGTTGGTGCGGTTCATTTGAACATGTGTGAACGCCATCCGAACCCTGGTGCGCACCAAACAAGCGGACCGAGACCACTGAAAAGATGGGGCTCTGTCTGCTTCCGAACGAACTCTGGTGACGTTCGAATGATATATGAACGCAACACGAACCAAAAACCCTAGATGAGACCCTAAAAAGGACAGAACCCTCACGCATATCGGTTTTTCTCGTCATAGCCGCTGTGAGTTTGCCCATCACTGGCATCAGACGTGCGTCTCCACGCAGCAGATTGTTTGTGTGTGTGACGGAGGGATTCCTGACCTTTACACATTTTATAAGCTCTTCAGGAGTTCCCAGCTGGCCAAATTACACGCGGGGCTACAACAAACACAATAAGCGTGTTTATCTCAGCACACAGCATTGTTTTGGATGATCCATCTCAAAATAGACAATACGTCATAAAATCTGACCAGGTTGTGAACGTATCCCTATGCCTTTAGGTTTGGTGATAAAATTACCAATCTGAGCGCTAATGAGACCAGGACTAAATGTTTTTTTTGTTTTGTTTTTTTTTGGTCCAGACCAAACTAACCGAACAATAAGTGTGAACTTAGATGTGTGACCTCGGTTAGCACAACAGCCCTGCGCTACAAACTTTCAGCAATTACTTAAACTGTCAATGATCGAGAAGGGAAAAAAAGAAGCTGGACCCCAACTGCCAATGGGAATTACCATTCAAAGCACAGAGTTTAATTATGGATCTCTTTATTGAACCATGGCAGAGAGCAGGGAGTAAAATGCCCATGGGAACAGACAGCAGGGACAGAAGTGGAAGACTGTGTTGGTAGTTCAGGATTTCCAACCATATGATGCAAGAACGACTTGTCTTAAATTACCTTTTTGCCATGTACATCATGATCATCTTTTAATGACCTTAATTTGGGGTTTTATTATAGTACAGACATTTGCCTTTCTCTATACCAGTGGTTCTAAACCTTTTTCTGTTGGGCCCCCCTTTTAAAGAGAAAAATATTTTCAAGCCCCCCACCTATGCACCCACATAAAGAAACTCAGACATGATCTTGCTTGCAAAATCCTATAGGATTTATTTGAAATAGTAATTAATGCAGTACTACAATTTCAACGGGCTTCTCTTTTTGAGGCACACAACACACTCTCTCTGGTCTCTCTTCGTTACCAACCGTTGTACTGGTGAATCTGAGGGTGAGATATGCACCGTCATATTTTCTTGAGGCAGTCTACACTGGATGCGACAAAGTGAATGTTGCAAATCCATCTGTCGTTTGTGTCAGAAGTTGCGTGAGCGTTCAGAGTACGTCTTAAATAGAACGGGGCATCAGTTTACTGTTGAGAGTTTGTTGTGTCACATTGTGCCTCATCCAGTGTAGAACACATCAGTGATTATAATGGGTTCTGTTTGCTTTTGTCTCATCACGGCGTGCTGCTCACGTCTGGTGTGGCCTCGTTGTTTTGATAGTTGTGACGTTTGATTTAGATCCATCATCTGCTTTACATTTCCCTGGAACTAGCCGTACTTTCGCAAACTTGCCCATGCTTTGTGCAGAACCATGCATCATTCATTTATATTTTTCTACTGCTCCTTGCTTTTCTGATTCTTCAATCGCGTCATCTAGTGGTCTGTTATTCCATGACAACAACCGCTACAACTGGTAACAGTCATTTTGAGGTAATAAAATATGTCAAATCAATATTTTGTGTTCAATTATTTACTTATGTGGAAAGTAGCCATAATAAGTGGGATAATTTCATAGTGGGGTCTTGTATCACCCTGAAGAGGGTTCTTTTGCATATCAATCCACTGACTGTTAACTAGCTCTTACCCTTGGCCCCTTTTTTTTCCCAACTCCCAGTTTGGGAATCACTGCTCTATACGGAGAGTGCTCAATGTCCTATACTTCTGCTGACTGGCTATTAGAGCTCCATGTTTTAGGGGGAAAAAAATTTAATTACCTTTTCTTTTTTTTTTGCTAAAATTGTAATTATGAATTGTGAAGTTAAACAAACTCAAGCACTGACTGTTTGCAAGGCTGCGCAAATAATTTAGCCAAATATTTTGTGATTATATATCAAAATGGCTATAAAAAATTATAATAAGAAAAAACTATAATAAAAAATAAACAAAAAATAAAAAAAATACTATTTTTGTAATATTTAACTGTAAAAAAGAGTATTTAAGAAATAGAGCACAACAACATATTTGTAATTTAATCATTTATTTTACAGTACAACTGTAAATTTACAATACTAATAATTATGGCTGTCTTAACTCATTAAGGATTAAGGTTGGGAAGATGGCAGTCCCATGTTGCATTCCCAAATAAATGTTATAAGCAACCTAAACTTGTACAAAAGTTTGTGTGGAGCAGCATTTACTTTGAACCGAGCGATTCTGAGACGCTGCGAACACCAAATCGTTGACTGCTCGCAAGTAAAAGAACAGTGTCGTGCTTCACTCTGAAACACTGAGTGCATATTTAATTACAATTTCGGTTATAAAAGCATTTTTGGACCTCTATGTACTTGTTGCTTACGAAATGCAAACACAAAGAGTCATTCCCTTAATTTGATAACACTGAAATACTTATCAATCACTGAGTGAGAAACTTGACCGCTAATTCACAAACAACTTGTCTTCTGTAGGCTTTGCAGCAGAAAATTAAATCCCATTAAGCAGTACCACGTTCAGGCCCGGGGGAAGTGTAATTAAACATAACACAATATCCACAGCAGGCTCTGAGTCCGAGCAACCGGCTCAGGGTGTCGTTCACACAGGTTCATAAATCAACAAGGTGTCATGGTGGTTTTAGAACTGAACCACTGCCGCTATACTATATTTCATGCGTGATCGAGGTAAAATATTTGTCAGCGCAAGTGACGCGGATCACTGGACATCACGGTGTATCACAGTAATTATGCACTCGGTAGAGTTTCTGTAGCTGCAAGGTTTATACTTGCTCTGGAGAGCAAAAATAAAACTAAACTGCAGGAGTCTGATGAAAGTTTCACTCCCCTACATTTACCATGTCTAAGATGTATAATGAATGCACTGTGTGACCTTGTTAGAAGCAGCTGAAGCCAGTCTGATGTCTGAGAACTCATATGTCTTCAACTAACAACAATTATCACATTCTCCATTTCAGCCACAAGGTTTTGACTTGCTGAGACAAACTGCTGAGATTCATTCAGTACAACCCTCCAGACACATGGACTCTGTCTGTGCCTACATAGTTAGTCTCAGACGTTCACACAGAGTCCAAGTCTGAGCCGTTTGAAATGAGCCCAAATCAAAACTCAAATCTCTTTTGTTTTCTATGTTGCAGGATAGACATATAAACCCTGTCGCAGAACAAATCATTTGAAACATTTTTAAAAATGTATTATTTTAAGAGATTTGCTTGATCTTTAAATTGTACGGTGGGACATGTCCCCACCACTTTTTGCCAGGGTCGATATTGTCCACACCATTTTTTGAAACGTCTAGTGACGTGGATGTACCTAATGCAAATGAAACATCTTCAGTTGACTGGCAGAGAATTCATTTAATTTTTTTGTTAAATAAGAGGAGATTTGGCACTGGAATGTGTTGTCTTTGAAATCATGCTAAGTGCTCAAGTGTTCGGTGCCAGAAGGCACCCGTCTTCTCTTGGCGCTCGTCTTCACACAGACAATAGCTTCAATCTATCGCTTAATGCCGATGCGGAGACTGATGTGTGTTCCAGAAATCACAAAACAAAATGCACCAAAACATGTCTCTGCTCTTGATGTATAATTAATCACTGATGAACATCTTTGGTTTTAATGAGAAAAAACAAGAATAAACTATGTAATAAAAGCTTAATAAAAGTTCTACCGCCAGACCATTAGAGCTCACAAACATATCTTGCAGATCTATGTATTTATTCACTGACGTTAAGAATGCCGGGACTAATGAAATATTGTATTATAGTAGATGTAAGGATGAAACTATTACATTAAACATGACTTCCATGTCGATAATTTAAACTCAAAGTACTTCTGAAATTTATTTTTGGACATATTTATTCGGCAAATTTACTTTATCAGAGCTGAAGCAAAGCAAAATAATGCTTTGCGAAAAATAAAAGCGAAGATGACGAACGACAAGAAAGAGCAAAATTTAACATACAGCACGCAAGAGTATGCGAGAGCGAGCGTTTGTTGTTAGTCGCCAGCAGCACAACAGCTCCAGACAAACAATGACACTCAAAACTGTCCTGTTACTAGAGCTAACATTACAACAGCTTGGTTCTGTGAAACATAGCAAAATCAATGTTACTTACATTTGCAGCAGAAACAACACAACCTCAGGGTCTGTTTTCAGGACTGGAAAGCTTCTATAATTTTAACGCGGGTCTTAAAGCTCTTGCCAGATCATAACTCTTCTTTTTGCAGTGATATTCTTCTGAAAAATATTTTCTTTTGTAATGTCTCTCAGGCATCTCTCTTTCTACAGTCTTTCAAATCCCCCTATTACTCACTCTCTCTCCTCCCCAAACATTATTGGATACGCCCCCAACTGCTGATTGGCTACAAGTGTGTTGTAATGCTCAGTCCGATCCACTTTCAACAGCATTTCTCAGAAATCGCTTACTGCACCTTTATTTCACTCAAAAAAGAAATTTTTGTCATTATTTACTCACCTTCATATCATTTCAAACTGGTATGACTGACTTTCTTCTCCAGAACTCAGAAAAATACTTTGAAGGATGTTGATAATTATGCTGGTGACATTGACTTATATATACAAAAAACACTGAGACTTCTCAAAATACCTTTTGTTAGTCAACCACGTTTAGAATGAAATGAAGGTGAGTAAATGACTTTTTTTTGGGTGAACT
The DNA here is from genome assembly GCA_038088235.1 of Zacco platypus. Lineage (NCBI taxonomy): Eukaryota > Metazoa > Chordata > Actinopteri > Cypriniformes > Xenocyprididae > Zacco > Zacco platypus. The sequence goes on from CM076079.1 coordinate 7,062,368, forward strand.
CGTCTTTTAAAGTCCCCATGCAGTCAATAATTGTATCCCTCATCTATCATAATCAAAGTGACATATTTAAATGTTGTTTTTTTCCATGTGAAAATAATTTCTCTATACCTTAAAATAGCTTGAATATAATTACACCCTTCTTGCTTGATTTAGTATATGCGGTCCCATGAATATGCAAATAAGCCCTGACTCAAACACGGTCGTCTACAAGTCAATATTTCAGAATGGTAATGTGTTTAAGCTATCGCTCTATATGCTCTCGGACACATTACTGTAATAGATATGATTAGCCTTTTGACTACGTTATCAACCAGCTAATAACGTGTCGCTAATGTTACACAAACCATGTTCCTGTTCGCCATCTCAGAGTCAGACAGCTGCCTTCTGAAAATCAGCATCCTTAGAAACGCTTTGAACATCATAGAAAGTCAATGGAGAAAGACATAATTCATCATAACATCGTAACAGCTATATTGCTATTGGTACCTGATTTTTCCTGTCCTGTCTTGAAGGTGTTCTTGTACTCACGGTGGAAAACCCCTGCACCGCATGTTGACAGGATTAGTTACATGTTTGTGACGGTAGAAAACTGGGGCGTTTTTGAGACTGTCTTTGGTTCACTGCAGTTTTAAGGAGAAAATACTCAGCAATGGTGTTGGCTGTCAAAGCACATTAAAACATCACATAGACATAAAACAACATTAACAACTTGATTTTCAGCACAGGGGGTCTTTAAGTGCAACTTGAAAACAGGTCTGAGGCTCAGACCCACCTATGGTTTGTGCATACAATGTGAAAACTAAAACAAAGAAACAGAGTAGCTGTGTCCCAGTTCACAGGCTGCGTCCTTCGAAGGATGCTGACTTCAAAGGCAACGCATTCGAAGCTGGTGGAGGTCAGACCATGTGTTGTTAAATGGGACGTCTAGCCTACGGACTATTTTTCTCATCGTATAGCAACCGTTGACATTTGTACTGGTCTTTTTTGAAAGTTATATTCAACTGTCTAAATACAAAACAGGGTTCACAACCGGTCTAAGTATGTTAACCTAGGTCCATTTCCATACATACTAAAGAGTATAAACTAGCATCTTAGTAAGATGCAAGTCAACATTTGAGCCTATATTTAATTATAGAGAGAAACTCAATATTTACATTTAAAAGTGTAATCCGGCAATTTCTCTCAAAAATCCTGTCGTCTCCGGCGTGCAATGAATTCTGGGGTAGGGCATGCTGTGAAAGATCCATCTGTTGAATCCTTTATTCGAATGTGGCTTTTGAAGGGTGCAGGCTCTGAATTGGGACACAGCAATCGACAGTGTTTTGTGGATGAATCTTAAAAAAATGTTCCATGATGTTACACAAATTACAGTCCTCCGAATTGCCCTACTGTACTTCAAAACTCTTTGTCCATAAATGACGCTAAACAAAGCGGCTTATCTTCATATCAACAAATGGCATGAAAAAGCATTTCAAAATCTCAAACAATTCCATTCAGACCTGTAATCCAAAATCCTGAATTGCAACGTAATCCCACACCTACAAAAAACAATGTCCCTGAATCAAGCCATTAGTGTAATGAAAGAACCCAACAAATAATACAGATAACTAGATCAGTAAGATGCGATTATGAACATGATTATTTCAGAGATTATGACTCACCTGAAAATAATACCCGACATACTGTTGTCTAAGAATTCTACAACACACTATTGCTGAATATCCTAACCATTATAACTAAATGGAGTGGAGGAACTGGAAGAGGAACGCTGAGAGGTTGAATACTTCCAATTTAGAGGATGTGCGGCAGTGGCCTACATGCACAACACAGAAAGACTGATTGGGTTTTAATCCCCATAAATGCATTGCTGCATAAATCCCATTACAACCATCACTAGGCCATTGCTGTCATCAGTCATAATATGAAAACTCTTGCACAATAGACCATTTAAGGTCACTCGCTCTCTTTCTCTCTGCCATTTCTTTCTCATCAATTGTTTTTCAAAACTGAACTTCTTGTGAACTCAGCATTGGCGTAACATTACACTAGAACATCCAAATTATTAAAATGACAAATCAACAGTAAAAGACAAAGAAATCAAGGTTTGTAAACAGGGCTGGAAATGTACAGCAACCACATGTTTGTATTATAAGGTGTTTAGGGGATATTTATTGGAAAATACACAGCCTACAATAAAATAGATAGAATGCAATAATAGTTGGACTTGCCATTGTATCCTTGAAAACACTACTTTGTTTGCAAGGCAGACTGATAAAATCCTGTGTGTCCTTTACTTTCAAAGACAGCCAATCAGATAAGACCTAGCCAGCTCAAAAAAGCAGTTTTGAGAGCAATATATGCATCAGTGGGTCAGCGAGTAGATTGTGGGCCCATGCACTGAGGCTGAGACCGGGAACAGTGAACAGTCCTTCTGATCTGAGCAATGTGACCTATAAATTGCCATCTGAAGCAAAGCTGATTTCCACAGGAACTAAGATGGTAGCTCAGACCTCCAGTCAGCTCCAGAGCTCTCTCACATCACCACAGGTATTTGAAGACTTTAAGGTCGCATCATTTAATTAAGATGACTCACCTGGCTACTTTGTGCTCTACTATGTTTGAAGGTGACATAACTATAATTTGCTTGAATATTAATTCCAGCATGAATATGCATCCCGCTATAATTAAAAAAAAAAAGTAAACCATAGCGCTCGGTTCAGGCAAATTGCCAAAGCGAGGAGAGGCACTTGAAATTTTATGACTGTTCTCCAAAACAAAAACAAGATTTGCATTATACTCTTCTTTCTTTTAAGGCATGATTTGAGGCCGCTGTTATGACAAGCGGTGGGGTCTTGTGAGGAGCTGGAGATCAAGCTAAAGCGAGAAACAGCCGGCCAATCAGGGAGCACTGATCGTGCCGTTTTCACCAGTACGAGGTGGAGGGAACAGCTATAGAGACAGGCCCACGACATTCCCAAACATTTCAGAGAGCAAGGCGGCGATGTAGAGTGACAGCTCTCTAATGCAGATGGAGCCTTGCTGTAGGGCTTCATGCTGAGATTTCTGTCAGTGCTGAGGAAGCTGTAGACTACAATGTGTAGCACTGTCCTGAATCACACTGTCCTTACACAGCCTTTACAAAACACTTACTATACAAACGTCAGACCCTTCAAAAACTATTAAGATTCTGGCAGAGCATTGTGCACATAATTTGCTTACTAAATGAAATACTTAATACAACAACACTGGTCATTTCATGATAATGGGGAGTCTGTGCTTGTATTGTTTCATACTAAATGTAAGTAATGTGGAAGCAAACTACCTTTGTTGATGGAGAAAGTTCAGGGTTAGTAAGGGAAATTAAGAGTATTTCAGCATAATAAACTGATTAAAAGTGACAGAAAAGACATTAAAATGTTACAAAAGATTTCTATTGCCAATAAATTACGTACTTTTGAACTTTCTAATAATCAAAGAATCCTGAGGCATGGGGGAATCACGTTATGTTTCTGAAGGATCGTGTGACATTGAAGACTTGAATGAATTGAATGATTTGAATGGCTGCTGAAAATTCAACTTTGCCATCACAGGACTAAATTACATTTTAAAATATATTTAAAAAGAACATTTTGAACAGTAATATTTCATAACGCAGCCTTGGTGAGAATAAGAGCCTTATTTTTCTAAAAATCCCACGGACCCCAAAATTTTGAACAGTAGATATCAGTCTGTTGTACTGAATATCATATTGACTCTTGTTTTAGTGAAATTGCTTAAAGTATTAGTTCACTTCAGAATTACAATTTCCTGATAATTTACTCACCCCCGTAACATCCAAGATGTTTATGCCTTTCTTTCTTCAGTCGAAAAAAAATGAAGGTTTTTGAGGAAAACATTCCAGGATTTTTCTCCATATAGTGGACAAAAGGTTGAAGGTCCAAATCGCAGTTTCAGCGCAGCTTCAAAAGGCTCTTCACGATCCCAACTGAGGAATAAGAGTCTTGTCTTGTAAAACGGCCGTTCATTTTCCCTACCGCGGTACTTCCGCCTACATCACATGTGATAAACCCTTATTCCTCATCTGGGATCGTGTAGAGCCTTTGAAGCAGCATTGAAACTGCAATTTGGACCGTCAACCCATTGGTAACTGTTGAAGTCCAATGTATGGAGAAAAATTTCTTTTTGACTGAAGAGAGAAAGACATAAACATCTTGGATGACAACGGGGTGAGTAAATTATCAGGACATTTTAATTCTGAAGTGAACTAATACTTTAATTATGTAATACTTTAGTTCTGAAACTCAAGAACTTAAAGCGCTTTTGCGTTTGAATGTCAAAGCAATCGTTTCCCCTTACTTTGTGGGTGAAACGTGGGTGGCTACATCCAAACAACAAGTTCAAAGTCTGCTCTTTAATGATACTGGCAGCATTTAACCTACTGAAACATGGAACTGTACAAAGCATCCCTTTATACACAAGGCATATTCAGCTATTTAATTTACTTGGGTCCAGCAGATCAAGACGGCATTTTTTTTTTCACCTTCAGTCTCACCAGTGAATTTGGATGCTGCAGCAGTCAGGGTGTCGCTATGCCAAGAAGATTAGAGCAGGTGTCAGAGCAGGGTACAAAAAAGAGCTTCTGCTGCTTTGTGATTAATGAAGCCTCTCTAAATTATGCTCTGGATGCCTATTGATTTGGCACTGCATCTGGCCTGGAGATGAATTCATCTGCAAGAAAATATGAAAGACTCGCAAGCCCTGCTCAGCCAGTCCAGAGCCTGTGGCATTCATCCTCCGGCTAATTAGCCGGTGCCCTTGAGCATTCAGCACCATTGGCCTAAATTACATTGCAAGTGTACTCTGATATTTATCAAGCCCTAAATAAGACACACATGGCTAAAAAAATCATAATAGAATCAATGTTCCTAGCATACAGCTTACATTGTTAATTTTGAGTTTTTGCCTCTTTTATTAGAGAGATAGCGATGATAAACAGAAAAAAAAAAGAGAGAAAGAGAGAAGGGGGAGTCAATCTGTGTGCATTTCAGGCCAGATTCAAACTTGATCACCATAACTCCAATGTGTCAATAGCTACACCATGGCATTTTTCCAACAGCCATGTCAACATAATGTTATAATCTGTCATCCAAGATGTTTATGTCCTTCTTTCTTCAGTTGAAAAGAAATTAAGGTTTTTGAGGAAAGCATTCCAGGATTTTTCTCCATATAGTGGACTTCAACGGCTACCAACAGATTGAAGGTCCAAAACGCACTTCAAAGGACTCCACACGATCCCAGATGAGGAATAAGGGTCTTATCTAGTGAAACGATCAGTCATTTTCTAAAAAAAATAAATAAAAATTATATACTTTTAAACCACAAATGCTAGTCTTGCACCAGATCTGCGATGTGCCACGCGTTATTGTAATCACGTTGGAAAGGTCACCTGTGACGTAGACGGAAGTACCGAGTTTACAAAGCAATCGTGCAAAGACCAAGTCAAACACCCTTTACAAAAAAAGTTGGAAACGATAAAAGTAAACAACAATGTTGGAAGATTTTGAAGTGGAAAATGAGATGGAGTTTTTTGCCCTACCACAGTACTTCGCCTATTTCACACGTGACCTTTCCAATGTGATTATGTAATGTGTGGCGCATTACAGAGCCTGTGCAAGACTAACATTTGTGATTAAAAAGTATATCATTTTGTTTTTTTTTTAAATGACCCTTATTCCTCATATGAGATCATGTAGAGCCCTTTAAAGCTGCACTGAAACTGAAGTTTGGACCTTCAACCTATTGGTAACTGAAGTCCGCATTAACACTTTACAATAAGGTTCATTAGTTAACATGAACTAATAATGAACTGCACTTATACAGCATTTATTAATCTTTAATGTTAATTTCAACATTTACTAATACATTATTAAAATCTTAACATTAGTTAATGCACTGTGAACTAACATGAATAAACAATGAACAACTGTATTTTCATTAACTAACGTTAACGAAGATTTATAAATACAGCAACAAATATATTGCTCATGGTTAGTTCATGTTAGTTAATACATTAACTAATGTTTAACTAATGAACCTTATTGTAGAGTGTTACCAAGTCCGCTATATGCAGAAAAATCCTTGATTGTTTTCCTCAAAAACATCTAGGATGACATGAAGGTGAGTAAATTATGAGGCAATTTTAATTCTGAACTGAACTAATACTTTAAGTCAAGATTTGCAGTTTATTTGACTGAATGGACTGGCTGGCTACACCAGCCAAAAGCATTTTTACGGGTAAGTTTAAGTAGAAATAACCCTTAACGCAACAACTGCCCACATCTATTTTACAGTGTATTTGCCAACCACACACAGTGTGAATGACTTCACATAGTTTCTATGAAAACAAAAATGATCTGAATGACAATGCTCATACCGATACAGAGTGCTGAAAACCAAAACCTAAAATTTCACAAATTAAACTAACAAAAGAACAATCCCAAAGTTAATGGAATCCTGAAAGTTTTAATGATGTACAGGCAGCCACTGCAATGTGTTTCATAATAGCTCAAAACAAATAAGACGAAAGCCGGCATGTTGAGTGAATGAGTCACGTACAATGCTTCGACACATGCTGCCTAAAACAAAAAGAAAAATGAACTCCTGTCGGTTTTCAACAAAGTCTGCTGTACATTTACAACGCACACTAATAATAATAATAATAATAATAAATACAGAAGGATATGCTATCATTTCCATAACATAATGCTGAGATAACCTAAAGAGGCGAACGAAATGGATTTCTTTCTCTTTTCCTCATGCACATGTGAGTTATTTTGTTTTAAACACTATTTTCCATTACAAAATCTAAAGCTATCGCTCAACTGATCAACAGTACATTTAGATCAGTAAGCCTATGGAATAATTCAATTAACTTCACAAAAGATCTATGAGAAGTCACTCAAATCACGTTTTATTAGGACAAAGAAAGACAGATTCGATTTAGTTAAAGTTGCTCGCTATCAAGTCCGGGTTTATCATCAGTCGGAACAAAGGAGCACAGCATATTCATGTCGTTGTAAACTGGAATGAAACCCCTCGGCAGACAGCATGCACATCAATTAATCGTTTCTTTGGCAACCCTGTAGCCCCTTTGTCTCCATGGCAATGGCTGGCCAGTTTACATCCCGTTAAAGCGCGGCTGTTCCAGAGACATGCAGAAGCTCAGTTTTACGCAATAGGTCATTTGCGCAGTAGCTACCCAAACAAACGATTAAGCGTCATAACACGGCGCAGAACGCTGCAAATGTGATAAATAGCCTATTTGGATAGTTACTCAGACCTACCTTTTGTGCAAGGAAGAAAACATAAAGGGACTTTCAACAGAATAAGCATTGTTTTATTGCAAGCAACGTTAAAGCGACAGCCCAAATAATTCATCTCTGCAGAACAGGCTGATTTTCAGTCTTTATCAGGTGGCAGTTTTTTCCAATACCAGCGAATCAGTCATTACTGTTTTAAAATAGTGCATATATAAACGTTTGTCCTAGACCAACGTTTCACGTGCACTTCGGCCAATTTCCATTACTGCTTTTATGTTTTCACAATTGAGCAACAACGCAACGAGTGGGAGATGAATGAGCTCACGGTCGCTTTAAACCTGTGATGCGCGGCGAGGAATCGAGACGTTTTAAGACTGCTCTTACCCTTTGAAGCATCCTTTTCTTCTTTAGACTTCGCCACTTTTCCGCTCATAGATCCCAGTTTGGATGTATAGATCCCGATTTAGATTAAAATCCTTCAGTCGCGTATACCCACTGTCGCTTTAGAAAATCCTTGGCAAATCCAAAACAAAGGTGCCAGGTGAGGAGATAAGAGCTCTGCAAGAAACGCATTGTAAATAAACAAAAGTACATTTGTGTGTGTGTAAAACATCAGAGAAAAAGTAATGGTTCTCGTACCTTCTATCGACATTTATCAACAGCCGTCAATGCAGTTAAACATACAGACAAGTCGAGTTTACAAAGCGCGTGGATAGTAACAAGTCCGCCAATGTCACAATCAAAACGCAGACCTTCACGTTGTGCTCTTTGTTATCAACAAGGTTATCTCACCTTATCTCTTCCACGTTGTCTCCTACATTAATGCACATTGATATAGAAAAACGGCTCCCGCATGAAGCTCGAGGTGATGCAATTATAAGACGAACCCTCGCGAATGAAGCAAACCGGAGAACAAAAAGCGCGAGGGAAGGAGAGGGGCTTCCACCGAGTGTCAGTCGACGTCAGCGGTGACACATTGGTCGCGAACGCTGCTATAACATGAGGAACCACCTTTTGATATACTGTAGCAGAGATATTCACACACGTACCAGCCTGTTGCGGAAACTGGGTTTGATGTAATATAGTGTGAGCAACAGGATCTTATTGAGTCAAAAGGGAATTAGCACCTACACTGCATGTGGAGGAAATAAAACCACTGATACCCATAATAATTGCGGTTTACGGTAGAAAAAATGGGTAACACTTTATTTTACAGTGTCATTGTTACATATGTTACATGTAGTTACTATAGTAATAACTATAAATGTATCATTACATGCAACTAACCCTAAACCAAACCCTAATCCTAAACCTATAGTAAGTACACGTAGCTACTTAATATTACTCAGTGCTTAAATGTATAATTAAAGTGTAACAAAGACACCTTAAAATAAAGTGTAACCAAAAAATGTTTGTAGATATTTTCAAGAGAGGCAGACTCTGTGTTTTTTTTAACAATGCTATTAATTCCAACAGGATTTCAATTCATTTTAGGCCAAATATAGCTTTGCCTAATATTAGCCTGATATACAATAAAAATGTAATGTAAAACTTTGTGCTGCTGAAAGTAATTTTCACAGTTACAATTTTAAGCACCATATTTTCTCGAAATTAATCAATAATAAAAAAATAATAACCCCTTAAATGCTAATAGGCCTACATTTCCAAAAGTATAGGCTTTTATGTTGTTTCATGATGAAAGTGGCTTTGTAGCCTACAGTTACAGTAGAATGCTTGCACGAGACAGCTTTCAAAATATGATGTAACATTAATTATGTGTCTTCCTACTTTTTCCCCATATTTAAATGCTACAAACTCCGGGTGAGCATGAGAGAAATACATGACAAAAAAATGATAACCTACATGTAGTACCAATGTTAACCACACGGGGCATGCATTTTTTTTTAACACCCCCGCCTCCGCCCGCCGGTTGAACCCCTGGAAAGTCATTGTATAAATCCCACCGTTTAAATTGACCAAACATGAATGACTAAATCCCTCTGAATCCCGTTAAAGTAACCCTGTCTATATATATCCGCCTATAATTCTCCTGATCAAATGCACTGGTAACACTCAAAACCACAATCTGCAGATTATGACGTGCATTGTGTAGGATTTTTGCAGACTTCATTAATAAAGTCCCCAGAGTGGACAATGCGCAGTCTTATCCTTACAATATTCACAAAGGTAACTGAAGATACTTAAGCGTTTACTTTATAAGATAGTTATGAATATGCTATCTGCATATATCTGGAGAAAAACATTGTAGAGGATTAGAAATTGCCTATAAATGCGCTATATTTTGAATGTGAACGGATACGTCCGTATTTATAGATCATTAACAGGCAATAAAATGATTTAGTACATCTGCTTCATGCGATCACACGTGAAAACGCATTTTCAGAGTTGCCAATCAAACTAAATAATGTCGAGTCTTAAATTTAATCCTGACACAGTCTCTCAAATAAGAGATCGTTTATCTTACCTGTTTAATCGGTGAAGAGAAGCACAAAACCGATGAACTGTCTTCGCTTAGTCCTCACTCGACCACGAAATAAAGTTCTCCTTGCCTACTGTGCAGATCGAGTCTGCTTTTGACACCTACTGAACCACAGATGTTTCACTTTGAAATGCTGGATTTCTTTGTCCCTGCTAATTTGAAGTTGACAGAAAAGCGACATCAGACTGTTTATCACCTGACGGATTGTACTCCTTTGCTGGACTGAGTGGAAGGAAACAGAAGGCGATGGTTTCAGGATCCATACTTGCTATTTTTAGCCACAGTTGGACGCCTTTCAAAGTTTCTTTGACCAGACTTTCTTAAAACGCTATCCAGAGCTTTAAACTGACAGTGCTGCTATCTCATTTGTTAAATCAAGAAGTTAATTAACCAAATTATAGAACAAACAAGGGTTATAGAAGACTATTGCTTAAATATTCTGAATCATTCCTTGATATATGGCAAGCCGTTTTGACTTTTATTCATTTTCAGGATATGAACTTTTACTAGTAGCAATTCAATTGTTGATATCAAGAATAGACATTTCAACTAGTAACAATAATGTTGATATCAGAAATTTGCATTTGTACTAGTAAGAATTGTATTCCTGATATGTGAAACTGGAATTTTAAGTAGTAAGAAATTAATTCTTGATATCAACAATTGAATTTGAATGGCAGCCTATGGCGAGATTTCACTAGTAAAAATACAATTCTTGATATCAAGAATTATAGTTTATACTAATAGAAATTGAATTGTTGATATCAAAAATTGCCATTATTACTAGCGGAAATCTAATTCCTGATATCAAGAATTAACATTTTAACTAGTGAAAATGTAATTGTTGATATCACAAGTTCATATCCTGAAAATGAATAAAAGTCAAAACGGCTTGCCATACTGATAGCATAGATGTGTTTACATATGGAAGACATTTTTTAGAGTGTTTGCTCATCTGCAATACTTCTATAAGATGTTTCCTGTCAGATGTCAAATAGATGTTTAGAAGATGTCTTTAAAATGTTTATGATTTAGAATGTTTGTAAAACTGACATCTTAAAGACGTCTATCAGATGTTTGTAAACAGTAGATGCTTTCTAGATGAAACTTTCAGTTATTACATATACACAACAACTCCAGGCTCCTCTCAAATGGCCAAATAAATCCTACAAAAGGGAAAATGTAAAGGTTTTACCGGAGTGGGTGAATTGGGAACATCATTTGTAGCAGCTGAATTTCCAGCATATGAAGTTTGCCTCCACAAATAATGATGGCATTTTTAGGTTGCAATCTACAAAGTCACCTTGGAGAATTTCAAGAAGATGTCAGGCATATAAAGAGGCCATCCAAGATGTGTGGGTTAAAGTGGATTATCTGAGCAGTGTATCTTCTGGGTTTGCAGTTTGTCAGGAAAGAGCTCACATCCTGAGAGAGCTGAAGGCGATTCTAACCTCCCTTTGCCCTTCACTGTTCCTCAAACATCTCTGCTAGCATACGCAGATTCTGTCAGATCTAGAGCCCAAGCAATAATAAAATCTACTAGATTTGAGTTGACAGCTAATGCTTGCTTAAACATGTTAAAATGCTGATTTATGGTGGACAACAAAGTTGACAGTTCTGAGTATTATTTGAGCTAAATGCTTGAATTATTGCAGTGACAGTTATTTACAAAACGGTTCGTGCTGGAAGTCTCTTGTTCTCACATTGTAATTATTTCCTTTCAAGTCTGTCATCGTCCTCTGTACCATCAGCATTAATGCTGAACGGAATGTGCTTATTCAAATAATATGGAACAATAAATGCGTGGTTTTTATGTACTGAAGAACTTTACTGAACATCACTTTGAATCTTTACGATTAAGTATATTGTTTGGAGAATTTATAGATGTTGAACTGTGGTGTACAGTATATTGTGTTGGCATTTCCTTATGACGAAATACGTACGGTGTCTTTGCATGAGCATAAGACTTCAGTGTGGATTAACAGCCTCCTCCTTCATTTATATTCATGAGAAGTGAGAGATGCATAAGAATTTTCTGTGCTGCGTCTGGTAGAATTAAAGAGAAGAGCAGATTTCCAAACGGGGAATCAATATTTACAATGTCCAATCAGAAGCAAAAGGTCATGGAGGTCGGTGTGCTCCTGATCAATAAAGAATGGGGTCACCAGCTGAACGGCATGATGAAAACGTCTGTCTGAAAAATGATCTCACTAATCTGCAACTGACTTGTGAGATAAGAGAAATGGTGAGATCTATAAAATGAGTCAAAACATGTTCCACTCCAGTGGCATCTTGATTTTATACGCTGATTATTTAAATTAGACATCATGGATTAAATTAACAGACTACTAATTCAACCTTGGTTTGTTGTTACATTTAAGATCCGAAATGATTTGTTAGGATCATATTGATTTACGGTCTGCAATAGGTCTTTCAATTACTGATGTCTAGAGATCAGGGTATATGCAGTAATACACAATACTATTTAATAATGTTAAATTTAATAATAAAATTGCACATTTATCATACTTCACACAATATTTACTCACAGACGTTGTTCAAATTAAAAAATGAAATCCAGAACCGATAAGTGAAAACAGTTTGTGCTGAATAAAGTGTATATTTTTTTCAGCCCCTCTATTAATTTCCCTAAACAGTAATAGATACATTAAGTCTAAACTTGCTTTTAGCTCTGATGCGACTCTGCCACACTGTCTGTTGGGCCACTCAGTCGTCACTCTGTCAACCTTGTTAAAATAACAGTAGTTAAGATTAAAGACTATGAATTATTTCCCAGCGGTGAGTCAGGGGTGTTGATTTCCAGAGGTGTCCTTGAAATGCTTTTACTGATGAATGGTTGGAACGATGGTATTATGTGGGCAACAATTATCCAAACGTTCATGAAGAAAAGCTCAGTAGGGCTGACATTAATGGGAGCTTTACTTGCACAACCAGGACACAGTCACGGTGATTTTTTCTCGAAACTTGTTTTGCTAGGAGGCACACACTTGAAAGTGACTTTGGAGAACATAAGACTAACTTTTGTAGAAGTTTTTTCCTTATCAAAGACGTCAGAGACACTTTAATCTGAGTATTTATAAGTCTACTTTAAATAAAGTCTGAACATCTGAGCTCAAATCAACAAGCAAGTCAATGGTCAATCAAATAGTTTTTTTTTACACTCCAAATGCTGAATAAGAAAATATGTCATTTGAAAGTGTTAGCTTTGAGAAGTCATATGGGATTGTTTCTAAAATAATTTTCTGGGACAGAGAGAAAAGTGCAAGTTTTAAGAGCAAATGATTTATGGACTGCTGTTATGCTGAGGTTAGAAGACTTATTTTGTAAATATTATTATGTCCAGTGCTGTGGGTGAGGCTGATAAGGGAGTAATTAACCATCAGTATTCTGCTACAACAGTATGAGGTTGCACTTTATTTTACAGTATGTGCACTTACCTAAGAAAGTACTGGGCAATATAAGAGAACCACATGGGTTAAGGTTAGGTTTAGGTGTAGGTTCAGGGTTAATACCTAGTTATTACCCAGTTATTACAATTACTATAATAAGTACATAGTCTGTACATGGGGAACAGGACTATAAAATAAAGTGCTACAGTATGACATCATACCGAGAGGGTTATGGCTGACTTTGCAGTATAGATAATTGACCACCACACACACAGGTATTTATTAAATATCTAACAGAGGATATCTCTAATTTCCACTATCTTTGCTCCATCAGCACTTCTTCAAGTGCTATATAGTGCACATATGCTAGCAATGACAGTTCCCAATGGAGTAAGGCAACTGTTAGAATTGAGGTCAAAGGTCTTGACCTGACACCACAATTCTGTCATCCCCTCTATCTAAAAGTGGCACAACTGACCCCACTGGGTTTATGGCTGCAAGTGTCATCACTCATAAAGGCCCCTATATACTTAGTGAATTTCTTTTTCGTTCTTCAGTTCTTGGTAAAAAGAACTTTGAAATATCTTTGCGATGAAATAATGTTGGCTGCCCACTCACGCTGATGAGAGAGATGTTTAGATGAATGTGTAAATATGTGCTTTCCTCTCAATATAAATTAAACTAAAAAATGACAGAGGTGAGAAAACAGCAGTTAAGAAATCATCTGATCATAGTGATGTGGATGTTTGCATGAGATCTGCAATTCGACACTCCGGTGAGTCATGTGACGTATATTTATATAGCACTTTATTCAATAGATTGCTTTTAAACCAAACAGCTTTACAACATTAAACATGAAAAAAGTGTTGCTTTCAATTTCTAATTCTAATAGAATCTACTATAAAAAATATAAATCTAACTAAATCTACTATAAAGCTCTCCAGTGTTTGTTTTCACTTGTGGATGTCTGACCTCGACGAAGAAATAAACCAGACAAGATTTCCACATCAAACAGGGCGGAGCCTCAGAGCACACCTACCTATTAAGTAATTGCCACGAACCAATGGCAGTTCAAAGGTGTTTACCATATTTTGTCAAGCTGGTAAGCTGTTCCGAACTCCCAACGAACTTTGTTTTGGCCTGATTTTGCATCACTTCGATTTTCGCTTGAAGTATATTGGGGCCTTAAACTTTTGGAGATCTACTGCTTTCTGGCAGTCAGTGAGAGTGATCAACCCATGGTTGTAACGTATAGTCTTGGAAGAAGGTACGAAGAAGAAGGTTTCACGTAGAACAGTTTATTAACTCAAAGATCACAGGCAGGAAGAAACAAAACACGCAACTTTAACGACCGACAAAGACTGGACTGACACAGTGGGAATATATACAGATGAACACAAGAGGATAACGAGTAGGGCACAGGTGACTGACATGATTACAGACAAGACACAGCTGATGACGATAGACTAATAATGAGACAATGACAAACTGAAAACAAAGACCACGTGAAAATGACAGGACTGGAAATCAAAACAAGGAACATGTGACTGAAGACAGGACTGGGGAACAGATTAACAGACATGAGTCTCTAACAATGGTATTTGTATATTGACCATAAAATATTTTTATCTTACATTGCTGTTATCCAAAAGGTTTAAAAATGTAGATATACATGTAAGAATCTAAGGCTACGTTCACACTGTCAGTCCAAATCCCATCATTTGTATATCCGGTTTGAATCTGATCTAAAATTATTGACTGTCCACATTGTGTATCGCAACTGTTCAGATCTGACTTTTGTGTGTCCCATGCTGCCATTTAGTTTTTTACGGAATGTCTTTATTGGTTTCTATTGTTTTATTCCATGCTGTCATCTTTGCAGGTTTCAAAATACGTCTCTGTTATATTGTCATTTTCTGCTCGTCCAGTACTTTGCACCAAAATTGCAAAATTGTATCATGTTTCCAATAACAATGTCTGACGTTTACATTTTAAGTGTTGTGAGACAGTCACATTAGGTGACGTTCAGACTGTAATCTAGTCCAAATCCGATTTCTGTGCATATCTGATTGAAATCCAATCAGATTTAGCAAGTGCAAAAAAAATCACATGAAGTGCAATTCTGTTTTGAGCTACATTCATATGGTTTTAAATTCTATTCCATTTACATTTCTGGAAATTGGTATCAAGCGCCCTGATTGGATTTTGCGTGCAGATTTTTCAGTCAATAATTTCAGATAACATTCCAATTGGATACACAAATAATCTGGATTTGGACAGACAGTGTGAATGTAACCTTAAACCACATCGGATATGATCCGATCAGAGTAGTCAGACTGAAACGGATTTGTAGAAATGCAAATTGGATTTCAAACAACATATGAATGCAACTCGAAAGTGAAAGTTTTTTTTTTTTTTTTTTTTTTGCCGTTCACACTTGCTAAATCTGATCAGATTTCAATCAAATATTCACAAAAATTAGATTTGGACTGTTGGTCTAAACAAGACTCAGAGATAGGGAAAGGCCAGGGCAGAATCACTATTTGTTTTCCTGTCAGTTAGTTAACCTGAGCTTGACATGAACTACCCCCCAGAATGAACAGGCATGACTCCCTACCTTTCTCTGTCTCCCTCTTGTCTCTTCCTATGTAGTCCTCAGTCCTCCATCTCTGCTGCAGAGCCTTGAGCAGAGTTCTGTTTAACATTCCATGGGTAAACATTAGGCTTTGTTGTAGGTCTGTCCTGAAGGGTTCAGAGCTGAGGAGTTCTGGTCTGAATGATCCCCAGAAGACTAGTCCAAACAGCGAAGATGCAGAGGGCTGGAAAAACACACTCGGGAAAAAACTATATTCCGTTATAGTGCTGGAAGTGTTGTGATATTTTGCTGGGCACAATGTGAACTTTTCTTCATGATAATGAATGAACAAAGTATGTGCGATTGTCTTGTTTTGGCATTTCGATGAATCCCGGAGGTCTGAGAACGCTCTAAAATGTTAACAGCTTAGCAGAATATCTTCTTAAATATGGGGAGAATATTTTATGCGTACTGTGGTAAGTACATTATCTGCAGTTGCCCACTGCAGTCCAAAAATTAGTCCTGCATGTAAAAATGTTTGGAAACTGGAGAATTGGGTCATCAGAGAATTACATGGGAGCATTGACACTGTTTTTAGGCATTTGTGCTTCCACTTCCAGCAGCTGATTGTGGTGGTGGGATAACTGTATGGGATGCCGATGATACTGGACTTGGTTAGGGGTTTTTGTTTTCTTTTTTTAATTTATACTGATCGACAAATGAACTGGAGGAATTAGAAAGAATTAATAGAGTTCCAACAAAAGATTTAGAGGTTTTAAAAGCACATTTTTTTGCATAAATATTTGAATGCCCATTAAAATGTTGCAGTTGCCATAAAAGTTACAAGTTAGACATGGCTTATCCAAGACCCATTCCTCATGATGAAGCACTGCAAGTCTATAGATTGAGAGAGAGAAAGAGAGAGAGAGACGTGTTTACGGTTTTGAGCACACATAAAGTGGCTATTTCTTTTCATCCTCCCACTAAATATCAAGAAGATTGTTTAAATGTCAGCTGCTTAGATTGGGCTGGACTGGAGTGGCGCACAGGGGCTGTGGGTGTGAAACATTACCCTTTCAGACTCAGAGAATGACTGTGCTAATTAACAGAGGTGCACTCGAACAAATACCAGATTAATGTCAATGGCCACATCCAGGAGACTATATAAGGCATGGGCAGATTCTTCAAGCCTGCAGTCGTTCCATTTATAACCGCAGTACTGCACCCACAGGAAGGGAGTCTGAGCGCTCTGTGTGATTTAATGGTGGAAAGGGAGACAGATGTCAGAGCCAGCAGCAGTAAATGCCCCAATACTCACCTTTAAAAAATAAATGGGATGCTTCCATGTCATGACACATGTATGAGAGATTAGACAAGCGGTCATCAGTCGCAATCCGAACTGATTAAACACACTGAAACACATATCTTAACATGTCATTGACATGATTAAATATCTAATAATGGGACAGATACTCTTTTTTCTTTTCACTTTTTTTTTTGTCATATGAACAACAAGTGCTACTGTACCTTAATATATCAGGTAGTCCCTGATTTCCAAGTCAAAGAATACAGGGGAGATGTGGGCAAGTCACACTTTCTTCAACCACTATTTGAGCCGCTATTTTCAACATCTCTTAAAGGGTTAGTCCATCCAAAAATGAAAATTCTGGCATTTTCGCCATCATGTTGCTCCAAGACTTTCGTTCATCTTTAGAATACAAAGATCTTTTTGATAAAATCTGAGAGTTTTCTTCCCTTCCACAGACAGCTAGGTGACTACCACTTCAAAAGGTTCATAAAGAGATAGTAAAACTTATCCATATGAATTGAGTGATTTAGTCCAAATTTTCTGAAGGAAAACCAACCTGCCCTGACATTAACATACACACAGTCCACGTTTTCTGTTAAAATCTGCCTAAGTCTACTTGTGGTTAATCTAAAATCTTATAGTTACTTTGATATAACCCCACAAACAAGCAGTGTTGAAGTTGATAACTATTATTAAACTACATCATTGAACTAAAGCTTTTTGTTAAAAGAAATAAAGATCAAATAAGATCAAATATAAAGATGAAAACTTAAAGTTAAAAAAAACGAAACTCATTTTTATTTCACAGTAGCTCATAACACTTTACAACAAGGTTCATTAATTAATTTATTAACTATAATTAATGTATTAACTAGCATGAACTAACCATGAGAAATACATGTGTTACTGTATTTATTAATCTTCGTAAATGTTAGTTAATGAAAATACAGTTGTTCATTGTTTGTTCATGTTAGTTCATAGTGCATTAACTATTGTTAACAAGATTTTAATAATGTATTAGTAAATGTTGAAATTAACTTTAACAAAGATTAATAAATGCTGTATGAGTGCAGTTCATTATTAGTTCATGTTAACTAATGAACCTTATTGTAAAGTGTTACCCTAATTTTATAATCTTGAGATTACTTTGATAAAGTGATAAAGTTCAGAAGCAGAAATCAAGAGCCCAGCGCATGACCCAAAGGAGGGCAAAGTTCTGCAAGTGAAGTGGTTTTTCAATAAAATTATATATAATTTGCATAAATAATAGCTTTGGTTCATTATGCCACTGTGATTGAAAACGCACCCACACACGCTCCGGACCTGCAGCAGGGTAAACACACGGTGTGGAGTGAATGATGTCCATATTGCGTTCTCAGAGAGCGAGAGAAACAGTAAGGACTTACATGGTGAGTCACTGCTAATCCCTGTAACCGCAGAAACAGAGGCAGATATTGTGGTGTGTGCGTGATGTGAAGGTTATTCTCAGACAGCCTGCTATTCTTAGGCTGTCTGCATTTGTCTGAGATGGTGCAAAGTTTATTTTTCTCTCTTTCTTCCAAAAACGAACAAAGGAAAGTGAAGTAATTACAAACTTCCTTAGTCTTCTCTGTGCCGTTTCCTGTTGGTGTGATGTTTCTCTGTTCTCACTGTTCACTGTGATGTTAACTGCTATATATGATATTATAATATATCTGTGGTCTGGCCTGCTGCCTCGCCATCTCTGGAGGATAATCAATCTCGCTAAAGCAAGAAATTCATGTGAAACTCAGCCTCCGTTTACAGTTTTATTAAGTGCATCCTCTAAAATAACTTCAATATACAATATACTAACTCTACATGTTCTGGATACTAAATGTGCATGATACAAAATGGACACATGCACTGTAAAAAAAAAAAATATTTTTATTATTTGTTATTGCAATATTTTTTCTTCTATCAAATCAACTTAGATAATTAATGTGGTTCAGATAACAATATTTTGAGTTTTTGTTGATTAAATCAATCGCCTTAGTTGAATTAACTCAAATTTTAATTTCAATGAACTCAAAATTTTAACTTTAAGTTAAACCAACAATTCTTCTTTTTACAGTGTTCAGTATATTTTGGAGCTTAACATGCCCCGCTTTCATTCGTAAGGAAAAGAACATCCTTCCTAACATCTTTTGTGTTCCTTGGAAGAAAGCAAGTACAGGTTTGAAACAGCATGAGGGTGAGTAAATGATGACACAATACATTTTTTTGGAGAATTATTCCTTTAATAAGCTAGGCACAAAGGTACATAAAATTGCCAGCAATGGTCATAGCACATCAGAGAGTGAGATATTCACTTACACATTATATTCCAAGTCTTCTTGAAGTCAAACAATAGCTTCATGTGAGGAACAGACTACAATTATCTCCTATTATCCCCAGATAATATTTCCAGATGCTGTAGCTCACAAATCTCATGTGTGCAATTTAAATATGCGCATATTTAAATGTCGTGCATCCAGATTGGTTACGAGACACACAAGAAGCAATGTTAGGCATGTCCTGATGCACAATATTTAAAAATATATGCAAACCAGTAAGATTTCTGAGATACGGTATAGAAGTTTTTCAACGAAACTTTAATTTCAGTCTTTTTCTCACACAAAATACGACTTCAGTAGACTGCCAATATATTGCAGGAGTCACATGTACCCCTTTTCAGTAGTGTTTTGGGTTTATTTTTGGAGCTCAACAGTCCCTCGCTATCATCAACATTATGTCTAACGTCTCCTCTTGTGTTCAACATAAAAAACTAGGTTTGAAACAACATGAGGCTGAGAAAATAATGATGAAGCTATTCCTTTAATAAGCCGCTTATCATTTCCTGACACAGTTAATACTGCAAAATTCACAGCTTCACATATCTCTTTCTTCATCCCTTCTATCTGCACATTATGAAACACCCAGTCAGGTGCTTTTCGAGGCCAAAAATAAGTTTGTACAAATGGCTTGGGGACTCTAATGAGCTACGCTGGACGTATGCAGAGTTCACAAGGTCTGGGACCTCTGCGATCTGCTCACCTTCCCAGAGTGAAGATGCTCTCCATAATCAATTGCACTGAACAGGCGTCACATTTTTATTATCTACTGCAATGGGCCGATCCTTCGCAGTAGCCTCTAATCTAATTGGAGATGGCACCAATTCCCAGCAGCACAGGGCAGGCAGACAGACGCACATCACTGCTGAAATCAATGGTGCTGTGTTATAAATCAGATGCAGTTCCAACATCAACCTGCCCTGCTATCATCCCACAACAGAATACAGTCTCAGCACCTGCTTGGTATCAAGCGAAACCTTTACTCTGTGTTAGCTTAGGCGTACCCTATTATTCGCCACATTCAGGTGCCCTGAAACTGCGAGATTTAGAGTAAAACTTCACTGTGTTGCATAGGCTATTACATTATTTGTTAGTGAAACTTAAAGTGTTGTATATTTTATTGATACAGAGATGGTTATGTGTATTTTTAAAACATTTACATCTGCTTTTTATCACTTAATTAAGCATCACAATTAAATCGTGTCATCTGTTACGTACAATAGTGGGGACTACTGAACAGATATTTAGAAGTTTATTTTAAATTGCAAACTAAGTGTTGAAACTAAAATGTGTAAATAAAGCTTAACTTCCATTTATACAACACTGGATACATCCAAAATCGCATTCTTCCTTACTACAAAGTATGCGAAAAACAGCATGTGACAAAAGATGTCTGAATTCACTCATAAAAGAGTAGGCAAAGAGTACCCGGATGACCGAAAGTGTATATACGATGGACACTTTTCTATCCAATGAGGCCACAGGAGAGGATTTGTGAATGTCAGTGAAGCAACGCAAATGATGCTTGTAGATCACATGATAATGACTACATGTGACGGATGTAGTACATCCAGAAGTGTGTTGGTTTCTGTTCCACCTACAGACAAAAAATTATTGGATAATATTTGAATCGGATATTAATACCGTACGTTCTTTAACTCAGAAGTTCAGGGGAAAAATATACAATAGGACTGGGGAAAAATATTGATTTGTCGATTTTAATCGATTCTCCTTTTCACGAACCGATATCGATTCTTAAATTCCAAGATTTTGATGAATGAACAGAACATTGTAGTGCGCCTCCCATCCAATAAATCGCAATAAGCTTTCCGCATTGTTAATTTTGATATGAAACAAATTCTCAGCTTTCAAATTCTGTCCATTTTATGACGAAATTCGAAAATTAAATACCGTTTTGGCTGTTGTGTGACGTAAGGGGTTTACTCACGACAATGACAACATAGCGACTCGGAATTTCATTCATACTAACTACAAACAAAATACTGTAGGCCTATAGAACGTACTTTTTTTTATCGTAAGTAAATTTAAAACCAATTACAGTAACTATTATGCGGTATGCTGTTTCTGAAGCACGTAAACTTTGGACAAGCCCAAACTGTTAGTTTGTGGAAAGTTAGTGGAAGAGAATATACAGTATAACCGAGCCTACATCTAGCCTATACTGCCCAAATAGATATAGCTGGGGATGGCGCGATTGTCCATCCATTTTCCATACCGCATATCCTCTCTAGAGTCGCGGCAGGCTTGGGCCGCAGGCGGGACAGTCCGCGATGGACCAATCACAATCAAGTATTCCAAGGTAGTAAGTAGCCTTGTTGTCTGAATGTATCTAAGTATAGCTCTGCGTTCAGAGACTTTAGCTTCACTGACTGGTGGTTTGGTTTTAAAAATGGCTGTGAATTCAAGGCTAACTGGGGGTAAAGCTTTTCCAAGTAATGAAAAAGTTTTGAGTGATGTAGTCATTTCATGTTCTTCCTTATAGCTGCAATAACAGTCTGTTGATTGCTCCTTGAGAGGCTGTGAGCCAAAGCCCATCTCAGCAATGAAAAATCTCAGTTACAGATTGATTGGCACTCATACAGTGGGATTGATGACCAGTGTTAATTACTTAGAAATGAATAATTCAGCCTCGTAATGGATGGATGAAAACGAAAAGCCCACAGTCAATAAAAAAGCTCCATCTGAGAAGATAACAGATTCCCATGGGGAGAGAATACATCAAGAGCACTTACAGTGAACTGAAGCGTAGACTGGGCTGATCTCAAACCTGCTGATTCAGCCCCTCCCACAGTCCCCAATACTGAGCCCATCTGTGGAGAAAATATATACACGATATTGCATACTTCATTTCATTATAGTGCCATTTCTTTTCTCTATTTGTGAACCAGTGAGTGCTAAACTGTGTCAAGAAGTAAAATATATCTGTTACATTATTGATCTAGTCATTGGAGCAGCAGCACCATCTAGTGGAGATTTGATTTTGAAACCTTTTCATGCCAAGGACTCCAGCATGATACTCTTCCTGAAAAAAATAAAAGCAATGTATAAAAATCCATCTATATTGTGTGGGAAAACATTAAACGCAATATTATAAAAGCTACAAAGTAAAATACATTGAAATATTTGCATTTCCATTACAAAAATACATAAATTTAAAATTTAACAGCATATCTGAGTTACATATTACACTAGTCTTTATAAAGCAAAATAAAATAATATGTGGATGTAAAAAACAAAAAAATAATTCTTTGAAACATTTCATTAACCTAATATCGGACCTCCAGTTTGAAAGTAGAATTAGAAAACATAAAGATAATTTTGATTATTAACTTTAAGTGTGATTGTGAAATGTTCAGTAAAATCAGTTTTATTTTGTACTTTTATTTCTGTCGCTCAGACAGAATGTCCTGTGGCAGTGTGTACTTTGATCAGGTTATTTGTCAGCTCACTGTGGAATAATAAGGGACTGAATCTGGTTTGACATGGCTTCATTCATTCTTGTACTTTTCCCATATATTTTGCTGCAGGCATTTGCAGGTAAGACCTACAAAACCATTTACCTCATAAATCACACTTCTGAAATCTGACAGAGAACCTAGAACAGACAGACCTGGCATTTGCCTTCTGACTCTTTGAGGGTTAAAAATCAAATTGAAATGGAAGCTTTCCATAAAGATCAGTAACTCTCAAACTCTGTAACAGCCCCAGGTTCGGTGTTCCTAGATGGGGAGAAAGCTGACAGCATTTTGTGGAGACGCAGACGAGCAAACACAGGACTGTTCGAGGAGTTTCTGAGGGGGAATGTGGAAAGGGAGTGTATGGAGGAGAAGTGTGTCCTGGAGGAGGCCAGAGAAGCCTTTGAAAATGATGAAAAGACAGTGAGTAGAAAAGTTGTGGTTTGTCATTTGTCATTGCATTGTGTAACAGCAAATGTGTGTTTTTCAGATGGAGTTTTGGGCGAGTTATGTTGGTAAGTCTGTTAGATCATTAACTTTTATATTTACCTACACTAAACAGGGAGGCAGTGGAGATGTGTGTTGGTTTCTGTTCCACCTATACAGACAAATAAATTATAGGATAATATTTGAATTGGATATTAATGCCGTACATTCTTTAACTCAGAAGTTCAGGGGGAAAATATACAAATAGGGCTGGGGAAAAATGTCGATTTTAATCGATTCTCGAACCGATATCGATTCTTAAATTCCAAGATTTTGATGAATGAACAGAACATTGTAGCGCGCCTCCCATCCAATAAATCACAATAAGCTTTCCGCATTGTTAATTTTGATGTGAAACAAAGTCTCAGCTTTCAAATTCTGTCCATTTTATTACGAAATTCAAAAATTAAATACCGTTTTGGCATTGTTTAACGCCTCGGTTCAAGCTAAGCAGCAGCGCGAAGAGCACGAAAGTTACAGCACGAATAAATAAAATCTTTTAACCTCTGAAGGTTAAAAGATAGAGTACAACTTATCAAAATGCATTTCATGTCTCATGTAATCGCTAAATCAGTGTTTTAACCGCTGAAAGATGCCAATAAAACAGCTTAATATGTCACGTAACGTCTAATTTACCTCATAAATGACAATAAACTAGTCAGTCAACTAGAAAAATGAACTCTAGAGATGATATATATTGCATATTATCATTTTTAATGTTCTTCAATATTTAATGCATGTTTGAATAAATCCATCAAGTTTTTAAGACAGCCACTATTTAAATCTTTCTATTTCAAAACACCAATTGGAGTAGTTGTAAAATTATATTATGACATTATTTTTGGTAAAAACTTCCTTGAGTGTAATGTAAACAAATCAGTTCATTTTAACCTTCAATATTATAATAAAGTAACTGACTAACATGTTTACAGCATTTGCTGAGACATTTGCCATCTACGTGATATATCCAAAATAATCGATTTTGAATCGAATCAAATCACAAGCTTGTGAATCGAAATCGAATCGAATCGGGAAATTTGGGTCAATGCCCAGCTCCATTGGACTTAAGTGCAAAATCAAAATTTTCAAGATATTTATTGTCTAATGTACCAGGTACAATGAAATTGTTATTTTGTTCCTCCTCATGAGAAGACATTGGGGAAACAATAAAAGAAAGGGAAAAAAGAAACGAGAAGGGGAACAAACAATAAAACTACAAAGACAGTGATATAAAGAAAATACAACAATATAAAAGACAAGAAAATGCAATATCTAAGAATATACCATAAGAATGATGATAAAAAAATAACTGTATAAACAATAGCAGAAGGATATATATTATATGAATAAGAGAATAAAATTCTTTACAGTATAAAGATGCTGTGCATGTAACGATAAGGTGGCAGAAATGTTAAAGTGTCAAATGTATATCAACCTTCAAATGTTTGTTTTTTTTTGTTGTTGTTTTTTAAAAAAAAATCCTGTTTGTTAGATGGGGATCAGTGTAAATCATCACCCTGTCAGAACCGAGGCACATGTGAAGACCAGATGGGCACGTACACCTGTAACTGTCAGCCAGGCTTTGTGGGAAAAAACTGCGAAATAGGTGAGACAGGATCTCTCTTTCCTCAAACGCACCGTGTTTACAATGTTAAAAGCTGTATTGTGCTGTTTCTCAGTCACGGCCAAAAAGTGTGATGTTGATAATGGTGGCTGCGAGCATTTCTGCGTTCTGGAGTCTCATGGGACTGAGTGTCAGTGTGCATCCGGATACAAACTCACTGACGACGGATTCACGTGTGAGCCTATAGGTGATTTATTTACTTCTGAAATTCCTATGTCCTGATTACTTCAGAAACATCTCACAGAGCTTCTTTCATTCTTAAAGCTTCTCATGTACAGTATTATATGACGAAATATGAAAAGTGGCATTTAGAAAGACACTACAAACACAATTTACATGCAAAACATGGGTGACGTAGTTACCGGTTACCACAAGTACTTACTCAAGTAATAACAGTAAATTATGCATAACTACAAGTAACTAAACCTAAAACAAACCCTAACTGTATAGTAATAGTTAATTAATATACTTATTTGAGTAAGTACAATGTAACTGAGTTACCTTAAAATGAAGTAAACATGTTTTTTTTGGTTACTCTTTATTTTAAGGTTTTAGTATTACAGTGTAATTATACATTTAAGGGTTAGGATGAGGGTTTGGTTTAGGGTTAATTGCATGTAATTATGCATCATTTCTAGTTATTACTACAGTAACTACATGAAACATATGTAACAATGACACTGTAAAATAAAGTGTTACCTTTTTATTTTATGTATTACCAGTGAAGTTCCCTTGTGGCAGAGCTAGCAAAACAGCTGTGAGAACATTTGCCAGCAGTCCAACCCCTGTAACGAACACATCTGCACAGTCTTCCAATAGGACAATCAAATCCACATCCAACATACTCAAACCGGACAATCAGACAATCTCTACAGATTCTAAGCAGAAAAAAGCAAAAATTTCGTCATCTCGTGTTAAACTGCCTCAATGGATATTTGCTGAGTATTTGACGTCGCCTACAGTAAGTTCTCCAAAAAGCCGTATTGTTGGTGGCAATCCGGCCTTACCTGGAGAAATTCCTTGGCAGGTAAAGAATTTTAGGTGTTTTAACAGTCAAATGTCTTTGATCAAATCATCTTGAAGTAAATTATGGAGTTACTTGTATATCTACAAGTACTACAACACAAACTGTTTATTCACTCAAAGTCATGTTAGTTATCCCAGTTGACTGCTGATCTGTAGGTGGCGCTGGTGGCTCGCTCAACACAGCAGGTGTTCTGTGGAGGCTCCATTCTGAGCCCGTTATGGGTCATTACTGCAGCTCACTGTCTGGTAGGGATCCAGAATGGATCCTTCTTCATCAGAGTTGGTAAGACCTACAACAGAACAACAGCAAAATTTTACAGCCAACCAAACATTAAAAATAAATTGATAAATGGCACAAAGTACATTTAATATATAGCATATTATTAAAAAAATGTAAAAATGTTACTACATGTACTTACTGTAGTAATAACAGTAAATTATACATAATTACAAGTAACTAACCCTAAACCAAACCCTAACCATAACTCTATGTTAAGTGCATGTAGTTAATTAATATTACTCGGTACTTATTTGAGTTAGTACAATGTAACTACATCACCTTAAAATAAAGTATTACCAAAAAACAAAACAAAACAAAACAAAATTAAAATACAATACAAATTCCTTGTTTGGCTATACACTTCAAAATTACGCAATATTTTTATATATTCCAGTAAAAGTATCTAAATCCTTACAACAAGATAAAATTACTTAAGAACAAAATTGTTTGAAGATAATAAAGTCTTTTATAAAATATATATGAATTGTTTTTGTTAGATTTATGCTTAAACCAAGAAAGGACATTTTGCTAAATGGGCAATAAAAACAGAATAAGATCAATTTAAAAATATACTAAAAATATTTTAAAGTATATACAATAACATTCAAAAAAAAGTTGATAAGATTGTAAAAAAATGACTACTTTAGACAGGTATTTAAAATGTTACTGAAGATTTCTATTAAAAAATAAATGCTGTTCGTTTGAACTTTCTATTCATCATGAAGAATCATGGAAAAAAAATCTATCAGCATATTAAAATGATTTCTGAAGAATCATGAGGCACTGAAAAGACTGGAAATTCTATCACAGGAATAATATTTTAAATTTTAAATATAATTTTAAAATACATTAAAATTGAAAAACGTAGCTTTATTTTAAATGGCCCTTGTTACATGTAGTTACTGTAGTAATAACTGTAAATTATTCATAATTACATTCAACTGACCCTAAAATCAAAGCCTAACCCTATAATAAGTACATTTAGGTAATCAGTACTTAGTATAATTACACTGTGACAGGGACACCTTAAAATAAAGTGAAACCAAAAACTATTTTACTTGCAATAATATTCCATAATATTACTGTTTTTAGTGTATTTTTGCTCAAATAAATGTAACCTTAGAGACCTTAAGAGACTTCATTCCAAAAACATTATCTTATGCAGCTTTGCTTATCTAGTAAATTGAATGTTTTATGAAATCTTTAAGACCAGTTATTAATAATATTATTAACAATCCATGTTTTACAGGGGAACATGACATCTCCAAGACTGAAGACACAGAACAGAATCTGGACGTCACCCGTTTCATCTCTCATCCCCGTTATGACTCCAAATCAAGCCTTTACAATCATGACATTGCCTTGGTGCGGCTGCGCACCCCCATCCGGTTAACTCCAACAATACGTCCCATCTGCCTGGGACCCATGCGCTTCTCCAACTCACTGCTGCAGTCTGGATCTCTGGCCACAGTCAGTGGCTGGGGCCGCTTGCGCTTCCAAGGACGAAGTGCAACGACTTTACAGAAGGTTGAATTGCCTTATGTGGACAGAACGGTGTGTAAGGAAAGCAGCAGTGACCCAATCACATACTTCATGTTCTGTGCGGGCTACTCGGATTCTTCTAAAGACGCCTGTCAGGGGGACAGTGGAGGACCTCATGCCATGCGCTACCACAACACCTGGTTCCTCACAGGCATTGTCAGTTGGGGAGAAGAATGTGCCAAGAAAGGGAAGTATGGTGTGTACACGCAGGTTGGCAACTATTATCGTTGGATACAGTATATGATGGGTGTTACTAAAGGAGCACTGCTTACAAATGTGGACCAATGATCATGAATTCTCATTTAAAAATGTAATCTCAGACATGGTGAAAGCAACGTTCGAACCTTGAGAGAAAAGCTTTTGAATGATATTTAAGTTGATATTTGCCTAAAAAAATATATACAGCCCTGGAAAAAATTAAGAGACCACTGCATATTTTTTGTTATTTTGACCAGTTGTTGCTTTTGGCAAATAAATGCTCTAAATTACAATATTTTTATTTGGAATTTGGGAAAAATGTCAGTAGTTTATAGAATAAAACAAAAATGTTAATTTTACCCAAACACATACCTATAAATAGTAAACCCAGAGAAACTGATAATTTTGCAGTGGTCTCTTAATTTTTTCCAGAGCTGTATATATATATATATATATTGTACCTAATCCACTGATCCCATTGTAATGGATTGTAATCATGCTCCGCCCCTCAAGATCTGGCTGGCTAATGAGATTGCATCATTAAAGCCTGTGCAGTATTTCATCAATTATGCATGACTTATCTTCACTGTCCCATAAGGACATTTAATAATCGATAATTATACTCAGTAGTGCTGTTTTCTCCTGTGTTCTACTGAAAGCAAAGTACTGACAGCAAAAGAACCAAAATGTAGCCCCTCAAGCTTTGAACTGCCACCTTATTAAAAGAGAAAACTGGAGGAACGTGAGGGAAGGATAACTCAAAATATCTGACACTAGAAACCTAGTTAAGATTTCAACAGCGTTCTTAAAAAGACCCGTGCCCTAGTTTGGAAAATCACTGGATATTACCCATAAACACTGGAGGCATCGGATCACTCACTTCTCACCTGTGAAAGATCCTTTCATCATTTCAGGCCAATCTCTGGGAGATGACAAAGTGAATGTTTGTAATGTATATGTGCCTTTGACTCTTCAAAAGTCTAAACATCTTGTTGTTGTAAATTAAACTATTATTATTATCATTATTATATACAGTACCATTCAAAAGTTTGGGGCTAGTACGATTTTTTTTTTTTTAAAAAGAAATTCTTTTATTCAGCAAGAACATAAATTGATCAAAAGTGACAGTAAAGGCATTTATAATAGTACAAAAGATTTATATTTTAAAATTAATGTTTTTTTTAACTTCATAAGATGATCATAAGAAATGTTTCTTCAGCAGCAAATCAGGATATTAGAATGATTTCTGAAGGATCATGCGACACTAAAGACTGGCGTGTGTAAAATTGTAATACTTTACGGTACAAGTTTTATTTTTTTTACTTTAGTTTTGATCAAAAATGCTGCCTTGGTGAGCATAAGAGACCTCTTTCAAAAATATTTAAAAAATCTTACCGACCCCAAGTTGATTAAAAAAAAAAAAAAAAAAATGTATTTCTTCATTTGAAATAGAGCATTGTTACAATACAAGTACATTCCCTCAAAAGGAATAATTTAGAAGCCAGCCCTCCGTTATGTATTATTTCTATTTTTTAAGCACAATTTTTTCATTACAAATTATATTTTGAATAAAAGGTTGAAGTGAAATATTAACATGAACATGATGGAAAAACCATAGATTTTGAATCATAGATTTTCAATATGGTCTCAGACATTAGGACATGAATAAGCATGTAAATATGAAAAACTGACAGTACAGTACAGACTAAAGGCCCGTTCACAACAAGAACGATAGCTACAGTATAATAACAATAAAGATAGTTCTAAAATCCGTTCTGAATATAAAAGAATATCAGCAGTCCACGCCGCAACTATAAAGATAACGACCCAGAGAAACGATATCATCAGAATAAGTTTCAGAACACTTTTTTTTCCAGCAGATGAATGATTAAAAACAATGACAGCCAATCAGAATCCATCCTGCTTTAAAGCGCTCGAGCAACAGACAACAAAACGAAAACAGAACGACATCGTCCGCTGATTAGATTATTATTATAGTTATCCTTCTTGGTGTGAAAGGGGCTTTAATGCAACACAGGCACATATCCTTTACGTGGCTTGATTTTGGATGTGTGGCTGAAGCTCCACGCTGGAAGGGAACTACTTGATAGCAAAATTAATAACATAAGAGATATGTATTCCACAGCGTCTCCTGCTGCTACACAGCTCATTTCCACTTCAAACGCTGGTATATCAAAGTCAGCCCTCCAACTGTGGGCCTGATTTTGTGTAGTAAATTCATATAAGGCTGCAATTAATATTTAATTAAGTATTCAAAACAGTGGATATATTTAATGTTTGCTGTATGATCTCACTTAGTAAGAAACCGCCATTAACATGGCTCTGATTTTGCAGCCGCACATGGCGCTAAGATCGTGACAAGAAACACACATGAGCTCTGCTCGCCCCCTCATGACTCATATTTGCGGCTATAAAGTCAACATTTACACGACAGCCCCCAGGTCTTCAAGCTGGTGGAGTAGATTAAGCATGTAAAGAGCCTGACAAGAGAATTTTACTAAATAAGAGAGGTAAGAATTGACGGCATGCAAAATTCAACTGGTTTAAAGCTGTAGAGAGACACATAAGACCACAAATCTGTGTGACCTGAATAAAGTGCTTTGAAATATTTTTTTTGAGGTAACTACATTAAATAAAAGTGGGGAAACAGGCATTATGGCACTACATGATTTGGCATTGAAGCTCTCAGGTAGAGCTCTGTTTGTTCAAAGAGGATAAATACAGTACACCATAAATAACAGCACAAACGCACACAGTTTAAAAATCCAGGTCCGTTACGAACAGGACGTTTTCATTGGTCTTCTAGGAGGGTTAACCACGAAGACAGCGACAAAGCCAGATCGGGAGTGTTTTTCATGGGCCTTGATTCATTAAAAAACACTGTCAAGTCTACTGGGACAATCCCAGAGTCAGAATGTTCTAGGCTTTACATAGTCAGGAGGACTGAAGTGTTTAGACAGAGGACAGATCTTTAAGAGCGCTCTCTGGGTTTTCTGAAATGGTGCAGATCTTTTGTAAGGTGTAAAAAAAACAGTGTATTTTGCATTTCAGTAGTGTCTGATCACAACGACGATCAGAACAAGAATGTTGGAATACAATCCTGCTGGTCAAGTCTGAATCCATGTAGTCACATTCAATCTGAGCTACCGAGTGTGAATGTGAAGGTCCAACATAGCACTGGATGATTTCTTCACGGCGAGCTGAGCTTCCGAGCTTTACGGTTTCCTGGGTCTGCAAAAAAGATAGGGCAGCATGGATCATATGCAACAAGGAAGCTTTCATCTCTTCAGGGAACTATACTAAACAGGAAGAGGATATCCAAATGGACTCTCACCTCCAAGCCGGTTGGAGTGATTCTTCATGCCGTCTCCCAGAATGCCCTTCAGGTTGGCAGTAGTGATACGGCCTTCTTGTCTGCGACTCATATTCTTCACCAGCCTGTGACAGTACACAGCTAAACTGATTCACAGCAAACTAACATTTAAAGTAACTTTAATGTTTTTTTTTTTTTTGAACTACCGTAAGCATTTTAAAGGGATAGTTCACCCAAACAAATGAAAATTATCCCATGACTTACTCACTCAGACAAATGCCCCCAAAAATTCATCCATCCATTATAAAAAATAATCCATATGGCTCCAGAGAGTTAATAAAAACCTTTTGAAGTGAAGCGATGCATTTTTGTTATAAAAATATCCACGTTTAAAACTAGCTTCTGGCGGAAACAAGTCGACTTGCGGCAAATGAGTAACTCGATATGATGCAGGATGTAGTAGTATCGTAAGCTTAGACGCCTCTCACGGTTCAGACAAATAGAGCTGTGCAACAAACTCAAGCTCCTCTTCTCTTATATTGAAATCCTCCAACAATTCTCTTTAAAAAAAATAACGTTTTAGACTTAATTTGTGCCCGGTGTTTTGTTTTGCTCTATCCGTCATTATGCCACGCGTCGGGTCAGAGGTTACTCTTCTGATGCAAATCGATGCGTACAGCCATCTGCCGGAAGCTAGTTATTATAGTTAATAAAGTTTTAAATATGGATATTTTCTTACAAAAATCCATCAGTTTACTTCAGACGGCCTTTATTAAGCCCCTGGAGCCGTATGGATTACTTTTATGTCGGATAGAAGCATTTTTTTGGCTTCGAAATGTGGCCCTCCCTTCACAACCATTATAAAGCTTGTAGGAGCAACGGTATTTTTAAATATATCACCGATTGTGTTAGTCTAAAAGAAGAATGTCATATACACCTAGGACTGCTTGAGGATGGGTAGTCTCGCGTAGCTAGACCTTCAGACTGACTGCAGAAGGTCTGGACTCTATCGCAGCTTTCATTGGCCAAGGACCGCCCAAGAGGACGACTGACATGTAACACAACCAATCGCAGTTCGTTTTGTTCCGCATCATGTTTAGGGCTGTGAAAATGTAAAGTCGATGTCCCTTCAATAACAGACTTTACTGTAACAAAGAAGCCACAAACTTTACATAATTTTGAAAATCCTGGGTTTAGTTGATCCTGGTAAGCTCTCGTTGTCACAGTTGTAAACGCAACAACGTCTTCTTCCACGAGAGGGTTTAACATCACAGCATTTGTTTCCAGGCGGACCGTTAAAGAACGCAACACAAACATCCTGAACAATTCAATCAACCAGATGCGACTTCGAAACTTCTCAAGTGTTTCCAGAAAAGTGTGCGTGATGTCTGAGGCTGAGACTAGAAGGTGAGTAAATCATGGGATAATTTTCATTTTTGGGTGAACTAGCCCATTAATGAAATAATCTTGTTAAGATCTAGAGTTAATACAATTACTTAATACAAAGCTTATGGAGAGTTTAAAAGCAGAAATGTGAATCTCATTTTTTTGTTAATTATGAATTATTCAGTAATACATGTGATATTTGATCTGTAAATTTCAGGGTTGTGCATCATTCACATTCAATTGAGAATGTAATTCCAATTTAATTCCTGAATTTAAACTGAGGTAACAAACAGATTGTAGAATCACATTTCGAATTTGAATATTAAGAAATAGAATTAAAATAAATTGAATTTCATATACAGCAGTTTTTTAATACATTTCTTGCCATAAACCCTTTGCCCAACCCTTGCTGAAATTCTTTTTGATAATGGGACTAACATTTCTCAAAGCTTCACATTGAAAGAATCAAATTCATGATTCTGTTGAGTTTAAAGTGATAGTTCACCCTGAAATGAAAATTCTGTCATCAGTTACTCACCCTCATCTTCTTTTGTTGACAGATATTTCATTTTTGGATGAACTATCCCTTTATATTGCATTTCACCCAGAATCTCTCTCTATGTTCCCCACACATCACTCACCACTGGTCATTTTCCTCGTGCTGTAGTTGTATGACATCACCACACTTAATGATCAAGTTATCCAGCCCGTTTTTTCCCCAGTCGACAATGGCCCTGTATCTGCCTGGAACCTAAAACAAACAGATGAACAAAATGCGTCACCCTAGATGAGTTACCACATCTGAAATAAGTGAGTGAGTGTGGGATGTCTCACCAGATGGGCGGCGTCCTCCTCCTCAGTGTCAGACGGGTTAGAGAGGCTGTTTGCTGCACTCCAGTCCTCCAGACCTTCACAGATATCTACAGAATAAGGTGCACCCGGCCAGCCTACACAAACAGACAAAAAAAACACAAATCCACATAAACAGCACACTTAGGCTTGTAACCTGAAGGTTGCTGGTTCGATTCCCACGCCGAGAGGAACTGAAAGTGGGGATTGTGAATAAATACCACTCTCTCCACCTTCGATACCATGACTAAGTTGCCCTTGAGCAAGGCACCTAACCCCTAATTGCCTCACTTGTAAGTCGCTTTGGATAGATAAAAGCGTCTGCTAAATGATTAATGTGTATGTGCAAGTGTTTGAGTAATACTCACTGCGTCTGTTGCGCTGGTGCTGGCGGGAGCAGCTGAACGGGTCTGGACTGCTGTGGCCTGACTCAGT
The DNA here is from genome assembly GCA_038088235.1 of Zacco platypus. Lineage (NCBI taxonomy): Eukaryota > Metazoa > Chordata > Actinopteri > Cypriniformes > Xenocyprididae > Zacco > Zacco platypus. The sequence continues at coordinate 7,096,468 of CM076079.1, forward strand.
CCCCTCTGAGCTGACTGACGCTCTTTGCTGTTTGCTGTGGGACAAGAGCAGAGCATGAAGTAAATAAACAATCATTCACACATACAGTACACCATCTCTTATACATGAAACAGGAGCCAAACCAGCCATCAGCTCAGCACAAACCATTTAAGAAGCTGGCAGATATGGACAGATGGCAGTAATTTCATGACTCTTTCATAACAGACGTGCTGATAAGAAAATGGAGCGAAAATAAAGAGATACTGTCTTGGTTTGTCAAGATACGACAACAGGCTGAGCTTGTTAGCATATCTGTCTTCATTTTTTAAAAAAAGGGCCGACTTCAAAGCGTTGTTCAACAGCCAAAACAATGGAGTCAAACCAAACTCTTCTGGTGTTATCTTTTGTTTGCATGTCATGCAAAACAGATGCAGAGATGAGCTGGCAAAGCATCTGCTTGTTATATTGATGAGCGTCTGCTGGTGAGGTATGTATGGAAGGGACGGCGATGGTGGTTAAACTGTGGCCGTAGCAGCCATGTACAGTATTGTGTCCCCTCCCGCCTGCTTTACCACTGAGCGTCACTGTCGCTGGGAGGGGCGGGTGAGGCATGGGCTCCGAGCGCGAAGGCACACACACACGCCCCCCGACAGGGACACAAGGTCCAGGCGGGGCAGGCAGCCCTTAAGAACGCCACGGGAAGGCCGCACGGCCCTGTGGGAGGACAGGCAACCACACACAGCGGCTTCATCCCCATCATCATCATCATCAGAATTTTTTTCAGACACTTTTACTTAGGATTTGTTCAAATGAAACAACCTGAATGTGTATGGGCTTCATATATGTAAATACAAGAAATAGGTCAGGCTTACGCACAAGGTCCAAAATTAACACTCGCCAATCGCCAAATCAGAGTAAAAATGGTATTAGCCAGTAACTTTTGTAGAAACTGCAACATTATATGATTTAAGTGAAATTTTAATAATGATAATCTGACTTATATATATATATATATATATATAAGTCAGATTATCATTATTAAAATTTCACTTAAATATATATATATATATATATATATATATATATATATATATATATAATTTAAATAATGGTTTTCTATTTTAATATGTAATTTATTCCTGTGATGGCAATAACTTTCTTTTTATTATCAATGTTGAAAACAAGTTGTGCTGCTTTATATTTTTCTTGGAACCGCGATAGATTTAGCAGGATTCCTTAATGAATAGAAAATTCAAAGGAACAGCATTTATTTGAAATAGAAAACTTAAGTAACGTTTTAAATGTCTTTACTGTCACTTTGTTCATTTGTGTCCTTGCTGAATAAAAGTTAATTTCTTTCAAAATCATAATAAAAAAATACTGACCCCAAACTTTTGAATGGTAGTGTATATACAAACATATATATAGTATATATATAATAAATATGAAATGTAATATAATTTAAGTAAAATAACAATGAATATTATGAATATAAAATGTAGAAACAATACAATTTCATGCCCTGAATATTTACGGCAAGCAAGCTTTCTCAATTCACAAAAGCTACATATGATTAAAAAAAAGAGGATGTTAATTTTGGACCCTGCTTACACATCATTTGAACTGCTAAAGCAGGGGCTATAAAAGCAGGGACGGTACTATAAAAGCTATTGGCGGGATTCTGGGAAGGAAGTGTCATGTGAGAGATCTAATAGCTAAAAGCAGCAAAAAAGCTGGTCTAAGCCAAAGGATCAAGGAGAGAGAGTGATAGGTGAGAGTTGAATATGAAGGTTCAGTTTTGCACACTAGTGGATTCTTACCTCACTGAGAGGGGCGGAGACATCTGCATCTGCTCTGAGACTGCAGCAGAGTGACACAACTCCTCTGGACCAATGAGAGAAGACGACAGATTACTCAGAGTACTTGTGGAGGACTAATAGTGGCAATTAATCATGGGAAATGTGTTGAAACCTTTGAGTTGTTTCTGCTGGTTGGTCAGGATCTTTCTGATCTCGTTCAGCCAAGCGATCTTCACCTCCACTGTGGGTGCCTATGAGAAGTTTTTGCATATGAATTGTACATGGTCACCGTCCATTAAATTAATACAAATTTAATACATTTTTTTGTTGTTTCTTTGTTTTTTGGAGCTTTAACTGTACAGAAAAGAGCAGCCAGTACAATTAGTCCTTCAAATTTACAAATTGATCATTTAAAATGAACAAATTTTTGCATTTATTTTTATATACTTTATATTTGTATAAGTAACATATGAGAAAGTCAAATAGATAATATATTTGAGCATTTATTTCTAAATATTATATTAGAAAAAGGGGGTGGTTAGAGATGCTCTATTGACTACGAATCATGTTTTTATCTGAAGCTTGATAAATGTGTATGTAGTTCTCAACACTTGGCAAATTTTGGTTTGAAACGTCTAATTGAAATGATAAGAGTTGAGAAGAACTGCTCATACTGCAATTGCATTAATTTTTGGATGAACTGTCACTTTAAACATTCTTACCTGTATCACATAGACTTCCTCTCTACCACTGTACCAGATCTCAAACTTTCTCACGTCTCCTTTGACGTTCTCCGTAATGCCTACTGCACTCATCTGCATCATAAACACGCCATATCATACTCACAGATACACAGCTACCTGCTGTTTAAACATTTATATGCTATGACATCCTGTGATATACAGTATTTTAAAACATGGAAAGGATGTTTTCATGAGCAAACAGGTTGACAGACAGCAACGAATGCACATGTGATGCTGTCAGGGCTTTCTGGGATTTCATATGTGCTCACAGCAGGAAGTGTGCCGTACCTTAAGACAGTGCTTGAAGCTGTAGGAGGGCGTTTTGTCAGCATTCTCTCCATGTTCCTCTCGCCGCTTGCAGAAGAGAAGCGCGTGCTCATGCAGGAACAGGTGGCGCTGCATGGGCTTGAAGCGGGCCAGCTCCTTCACGCGGGTCGGACCCTTCTTATGACTAATCCACACACTGAAGGAGCCCTGCATTAGCACACGGCCCAGATCACTGAGATCACCCTGCAACGAGAAACATGTTAACTACGCATTTACACAGAGAGTCAACCTCACACACACTCACTTTAAGTTGGTAAAAATGTCACCTCATATCCAGTGATGGCAATCTGGTGCATTGAGTCATTGACTGACTTCAGCAGGTCCAGCATGGCTGCCAGCGCCCCCTGCAGTTCAGAAACCCTCTCACAGCCTGAGCTGTACTTCAGAAGCTCCTATTATCAGACACACATACAATTCCTGATTTAATGAACAAAAAAATGCTTGTGTTATTTTAAGCTTTATTTTAAGGTTTTATTAATATTTTTAATTAGCTTTTATTTTTATATTTATGTTAATTTTACTGTAATTTCTCATAATTTCAGTATGTGCTTTTGTCATTTTTTTTAATAATAATAAATATTGCTATTTAGATTTTTTTTAATTATTTAGTTATGTTTTTAAATTTAGTGTTTCATCTTTAAACAAAAATGAGAAATGAAGCCTTGGCAATAAACTGAAATAATTTTGTTTGTTTTCCAACTAATATTTATATTAATTTTTATTTCAATTTTATTTCAAATAACAAAAATGTTTTTAATAGTTTTAGCTTTAGTTTTAGATAACCCTTTCACGCGTGGGTTTAAAATATTCTTCCTGACCCCTCCAGAGTGAGTTTTTTTTTTAAAGTGACCGTTATCTTAAAACGTTTCCCCTTATTGTTTCCATGGCGACACTTCATGCTTGTCATGTAACACCGCAGCCACAATAACACTGTATGACAGATGTATCGCTATTATTTTGTTTTTCCTTTTTTATTTAAAATATTCACAAATTGCTTACCATGTCATCAACTATCTGATATTCTGATTCTCGAATATGTTTGAATGAATGTGTTTTGTTGTTTAAAATCCTTTATAATTTAAATGATCTTTATGTTGATCTATAACACGAGATGGGCTTTGTTATCTTAGTTTGCGCAGGAATTCACACTTCGCAGTCAGATTTACATCACATATATTCATTGATTTCTCTCGAAATGCCTGAAAGTAAGTGGCTGGTGAACTGGAAGAATAATAAAGTAAACTTTATAGTAACTTAGACCCACTTATATGTGTCTGATATTAATAAATGTCAGCAAATTATATGTGAATGGATTGTTATTGCTGCTTCCACTGATGTCTAACATCGGTGTGTATTTTACAAACTCTAAATGTATCGTTTTATCGGTGCTTATGTATATTTAAATGTCTGAAACCTTAAAAAAAACATTATGTGGCTGAAAACTCTGCATAGTTGTGATATATGACTAGCGCTGAGCGCGTCCGTCTCACAACCAAAGTGCGACAGCACAGTTTGTAACTGTGACGTCACTGAACTTTCTAAATCCCATATGTGGGACTGTACTCTCAGGGGCATAGAAATAAAAATTCCATATGTGGGACCGTACCGTTCAAAAGGTTAATGATAATAACCCTTATCCTTACATCATGAAAACTACACTCACTGTTCACATTATTAGGTACACTTTGCTAGTACCAGGTTTTTTGCCTTCAGAACTGCCTTCGTCTTCGTGGCACAGATTCAACAAGGTGCTGGAAACATTCCTCAGAGATTTTAGTCCATTTTGACATGATATAATCACGCAGTTGCTATGATGTGAATCTCCCGTTCCGCCACATCCAAGAGGTGCTCTATTAGAATGGGATCTGGTGAATGTGGAGTCCATTTTAGTATAGAGAACACATTGTCATGTTCAAGAAACCAGACGATTTGAGCTTCGTGACATGGCACTTTATCCTGCTGAAAGAAGCCATCAGAAGATGGGTACACTGTGGTCATAAAGGGATGGACATGGTCAGCAACAATACTCAGGTAGGCTGTGGCGCTTTTAAAAGATGCTCAATTGGTACTAAAGGGCCCAAAGTGTGCCAAGAAAATATCTCCCACACCATTAAACCACCTGCAATAGCCTGAAACGTTGATGCAAGGCAGGATGGATCCATGCTTTCATGTTGTTTATGCTAAATTCTGGCGTAAGCAACTTGAGTAGTTGAACAGGTGTACCTAATATAGTGGCTGGTGAGTGTATTTCTTGGTGGACTAAAATGACACAAGATTGCAGGGGGATATGATACCAATTGCAGTTCACATGAACCGTATCCCACCTTTTCAAGCATGCAATTTTCTGGTCAAACAGACTTAGCACTGTAATCAGTGGTATGAAAACATCCCAAATGCACATTTTTGTATTCAGCTGAAGTTCATACCTTTAATAGGAGTTGATACTTTGTAAGGCGCTGGACTGGTTTCAGCAGGTATGAGTCAAGAGCAAGTTTGTGTTCCAGCTTCTTTTGGCACTCCTGAAACATAAAGCACACAACACAGATTTTTTTCTAGATGCATGCCAGTAAGATGCAAGTGATTTTAAAGATGGAGATGGTTTAATACCTGGAAGAATGGACAGTCAGAGAACTGCCTCCATAAGGACTCAGATCGAGGCTTGTTCTGACAGTAACAATCATATAAATGGAAATGGTCTTTCTGAAAATAGACAGATATTTTATGTTAGATCTGTTTTGTGAAAACAAAAAAAAAGAAAGACATTGAAAACTAACCTTAAATTATTCTCATATGGTGTTTTAAACTTCCTCACCCGTTCCAGAAAACATGCCCCTACTGCCTCTGGGCTCTCCAGACAGCTTTCCAAATCCTGTAGGAACACACTGGAGGACAAAAGACACATGTCACACACTTGGGCTGCAAAATATATGAAAATATAGATATTAAATAATGTGTTCATTATTTAATGTAATAAGCTGTAATAAATTGAATGCAATACTATTCTAAAGTTTGGAGTTGGTTAGGATTTTTTTTACATTTTTGAAAGAAGTTTCTTATGCTCACCAAGGCTACATTTATATGATCAAGAATTCAGTAAAAAAAGAAAAAAGAAAGTAATAATATGACTGAATTTTTTTCCCCCAGTGAAGTTTCACTCTTCAGTGTCACATGACCCTTCAGAAATCATTCTAATATGCCGGTTTGGTGATCAAGAAATATTTCTTATTGTTATCAATGTTGTCAGGATTATTTGATGAATAAAAAGCTCAAAAGAACTGCATTTATTTAAAATAATAAGTCATTTGGAACATTATAAATGTCTTTACTGTCATTTTCTGATCAGTTAAATACATCCTCTCTGAATAAAAGTATATATATATATATATATATATATATATATATATATATATAATATCTCATTTTTTTCTTAGCACAAATGTTTTCTTGTTTTAAATATAAATCTAACAAAAAAAGTAAAAGACACTTAATTCACATTATATTCACTCTTCATCTTAAAACGATTTTGCTTCTCAAGTAAACTTATCTTGTTGTAAGGATTTTTTAACTGGAAAACAAGAAAAAAATATTGATTAAGAAATTAGTTTTTGCTATGTATAGCCTTAAAATCTCACAGACTCTAGCAGTGGTAGTGTATGTGTATTGTATACAGTATTGTTTAGTGTGTTTTGATCTGTATGTACAAATCCTATATATTCTACTAGTGCACATTACATTAAATATGCACTACATTTGCTTAATAAATCTAATTTACTCCATAAATGTATACATACAGTCTAAAATGCATATACACACATACACATAGTATGTGTTGTAAAAATCTGTATGTACTAAATATAAAATAGTATGCATTCCACTTAGTATGCACTTCAAATGTAGTTCTAGTATGTGTAAATAATTTAACAATATTTCAGTTCCTTATTTTCCAGTCACACTATGCCTGGTTCCATCTCTCTAGTAGATAAGACTGAGTGACAGTGAGGGGTCACACAGTTGTCTATCAGAGCTCCTGCTCTGCTGATGTGCTCCCTTCCAGCTGAGCTCTTATTGGCTTAATCAAATCCTTATTTGACCAACAGCCATTTAGCTATAATTAAAGTGCTTTAATTGGCGTAACAGCTTCCTGCAGTCAACCAATTTGGCAATTTGCCTCACCCGGAGATGAAGACCCAGCAGGCAAGACAGGTTTCAAAGCTACTGACAAAAACAGCTGTATAAACCGATAAGTTTTATTTAAAATAAGATGTTTTATGAAGGTGTCTTGAAGTCAATACTGTGAGTGTGCAGTTGTGTCTGATTTGCTTTATCTCACAGGAAACAGAACCATATTTCGGTCTGAAGTTATTGTTTACATTTTGCTCCTGCCGTTAGCAGCATTGTGAAGTTCTCTGTGTGTGTGACTGTGTGTGGCCTTGCCTGCTATGGAAGTTGTAGATATCAGGCAAGTTTCCAAACAGCACATCTCTCTTGTTGCGAAGACTTGTTGGCAGGAGCGAAGCAAGAGACGGATTGTCCATTTCAGCCCTGTAGCCCTGCAAATCCAGACAAATAAAGTGAGAGAGATCATAAACAAAACCCCAGCATCAACGCCTCATATCTTCAGAAAAATGAAGGTCATCTCACCAGGAGCACTGCCAGCAGCTCCTCCACATAGATCCTCTCGGTCTCTATCAGCTCCTTCATCACATGTCTGGAGTCACACACATTCACAGGGTCATCAGACGCGTCACAGTGTCATTTAAACAGACCGTGTCAGACAGCAGACTCACCGTTTGAGCAGGTCAGTGCCGTCTTCTCCATCTATGCTGTAGGGGAGAGAGCTGGCCATCTGATAATCATGAATCACCTCAATCTGACCCACACAGAAAACACTAAATGATTTCCTTTAGAAACCAGCACATGGTGTTTTAATCAAACCACACATTCTGTCATATGAAGATCACATTCAAATGGAAACTGATGTGTGAGGAAGAGTCAAAAATCACTTCCAGTACACTCTAAAAAGGTCTGGGTTAAAAACAACCCAAGTTGGGTTGAAAATGGAAAAAAACAGCAATCGGGTTGTTTTAACCTAGTGGTTGAGTTAAATGTTTGCCAACCTGCTGGGGAGTTTTGTTTAACTATTTAACTATTGTTTAAAAGTTACTGTATTGCTTGCTTAAAATGAACCCAAAATATTATGTAAATTAACACTTTTTTAATATATTTAATAAATTACCATGTATTAATATGTTTAACGAATAATCATTAAACAATCATTATTACTCTTGCTTCTAGTAATTATGTGTATGATTTTTAATTTAAATTTCAACCAATTTGGGTTCATTTTAAACCATCCATATAGTAATTTTTAAACAATAGTTGGGTTAAATAAAACTGCCCAGCAGGTTGGGGAAACATTTATCCTAACGACGGTGTTATAACAACCCAATTTCTGGTTTTCAACTCAACTTGGGTTGTTTTTAACCCAGTATTTTTAAGTGTATATTTCATTGAAAGTTTTACAATTCACAAATTTAAAAAAATATATTTACTTTTTAAGTTTCATAATTACAAATAAAAATCAGAATTAACTTTTCAGACATATTCACAAATATATTTTTTATGTTAGTCAATTGTGTCAAATGTCACAGTAATTTCCACTACTTAGCCATCACAACAAACCACAATAAAACAATAAATAATTTGAGATGTGATGGAAATGAGTTTCAGACTAAAATTAAAGAATTCCACTGTGACTAGACAAAATTAAACTAGTGACAGAGTTTAAACTAGTTTATTTTCTAAGATGGCACTAAATTAGGTAGTAAAAGAACCTCGCAAATGCATTTGTAAAGACCAAATGAAAATGTACAGTTTACCTTCCTGGAGTTTGGGCTTTTCCTTGATGTTCTTTTGCCTGGCAGTGGGAGGTCAAAGGTGAACTTTAAACTGGAATTAAAGTCTGTTTTAAACAAGAAGAGCAAGTGGAAAACACTAATAAATATGTTTTTAAAAGTTGCATTACTAAAATATACCAATGACTGCAGCATAAAACATTAACGTCCACAGCACATTCAGACAGCACTGGACATAACACAATAAATGCTTCCAACATCAGTCTGATCTGACTTTGGAAGTCAATCCAGTTCACATGAAGTGAATAAAATCCTTCCCAAAGCCCTTGTTTCCTATCAAATCCTATCTTGCTGAAGATCACAGTGTGTCAGGTGAGCTCTGCACGTCTCTATCGCTTCATCCCTTGATCTCTCCATCTTATAGTGCTTCAGCTCTCGCAAGAATACTGAATGCCAAAAATATCTCTCCCTTAACATCTCCTTCACAATTAACTCCTTCATAATTTTAATCTATAATATGGTATTATTAATCCCACTTACTGTTTCTCTGGACTGGTTAGGTAACACATTTAACAGAAGTAGTTGCAATGGACACTAATAATATAAACAGTTTCATGGTCATTATACATAAAGATATGAGAGCTGAGATTTGACCACTATTGACCAATCAGAATGAATAAAATGTAATAAAGGTTTGCATTCTGTGGTAAACAAAAAGTAATGATTCCTAATTTACATGAAGGCATTCATTTGACTATAGGTCCTAAAAAAGCCTTTGTTGTGAGTCCCTTGAGTTAATAATGATCAAAAGAGTTTGAATGTGAATTGAAGATGCACCCTATTTCACAACTCCCCAGGAAGTCTGGATTATCCGCAGGGATTTATTAGGAAGAAGTAACAATCGTGTATTTGTAAATTTAGATAGTAGGTTGTTTCCATAGACTGTTTCCATGACACAATTCAAGTGAAGCTCTGATCAGGCTTTATTAATGTGTGTGACAGTATACATTTCGTACTGTACCAAGTGATGTCATGATCTCTAGTTTCATCTCACAGATATGACACTTTTAATGCAGAGTCTTGTGAAGAAGGACTATTTATAAGATTGGGATTGTTGAAAAAATATTGAGGATAAGTGGACCTAAATTAAAGTATTCATTATAAAAGTAGCCTTTTTCAAGGTCTCATACTGGCACATACCATGTTTGGGGGAGAAGAGGGGGGATTTTGAGCGTGGTGGGTTCTCTGGTCGAGGCGCCACCAGTTGGATTGGCCGGATGTGTTTGTCTGCCAGTTTCCTCAGGCAATTCTGTCTGGACTGAATTAGAGCCTGCACAGAGCTATGCTTTTGAAATGTCTTCTCTATGTGAGCCTGAAACAGCACAGATAAACACAAAATAAGGCATTTACATTCATATTCAGCCTAAGATGTAGCCAAAAGCCACTTTTTCACCATCAGGCCAAATCGTTCTTGTTGCTTAACCATTCCATTCTGTGCCGATCCGGCCCAGCCGGTATGGATATAGTTTCACTTTCCACTGTGGGGCTGAGCTCTTTGGTTAGCCAACTGTGCTGAGAATTCTGGGACAAGAACCGTTTCCCGAACCAAGCTCAAGTGGAAAAATAACTGGAACCATTCCTTGCCATTCGGCCCGACACTGGAAAAGCGGCTAAATATTCAAGATTGAGAGGTTCCAAAGATCAAATTTTAAGAATTAGCCATTGAGAACTGTTTTTCTGAATATTAACCAACTCAGTCATAAATACAACAAATACAGAACAAACAAAACTTTCAGCTTGCATCAAAAGCTAAAATGTACATTTCTGTAATTACTATCTAAAAAAAAGATACTTAAGAATTGACATCAAACATTATTGAAACTGTGTCTAGTGTTTTTCTTTTTTTCTTTTTTGTAGTCGTATGTCAGTTTTTACCTGTAGATAAGGAGTGAGCACAGATTCATACTCCAGAAAGAGCACATCAGTGCCTGCACCGAGGAGAGGTGGCGCCGCCTCCTGGAACTTCTCGATATCTCGAAGAGCTGTCTGTGCACCCTCTTTAGACTGAAATTTATCCACCTGCTGATTGGCCAAGAGATAAGCGCCATCATCACACCACCTCTGAGCCTGTAAAACAAAAGATATAATCAAACCATGAAGATCAAAACACTGAAATATTGTCAAATATGTACAACTTTTAAAATGATGCTTCTTTAATGGCATCTAAGGTTCCATGAAGAACCTTTAACATCCATGGAACCTTTTAATTTGAAAGTTTTTTTTTTCTTTAGATTATTCAAATGCTTTTACACTAAGACAAAAAATGGTTCACATAAAGAATGCAAACAATGAATATAGCTAAAATGATAACTATATTAGCACTATAAAGCACGTTCTGTTCATTCTAAGCGCACGGAGCTTCTTTTGTCTCTGTTGTCTGATGATTTAAATGCTAAAGCTCCTCAAACCAGGATGAATACTGATTGGCTGTCAAAGTTTTTATCCTTCATCAGCTGAAAAACATTGTTCTGAAGGTGGTTCCAATGATATTGTTCTTCCGTTCCATTGTTGTAGTTGTGGTGGTTTCTTTTAAACTCAAAACAATATTTAAAACTATATATTCACCATTACAGTAATTATCCTTGATTTGAACTGGCCTTTAAAGACATTTATATCACAAAATTACTTTCATCAAAGGATCCTGAAAATAATGTATCACAGTTTTCACAAAGATATTTAGCAGCACAACTGTTTATATCATTGATTATAATAAGAAATATTTCTTGAGCAGCAAATCATTAGAATGATTTCTGAAGGATCATGTGACGCTGAAAAGTAATGGAGTAATGATGTTGAAAATTCAGCTTTGCCATTACAGGAATAAATGAGTTAAAAATATATTTAAACAGAAAACAGTTATTTTAAATTGTAATAATATGTCACATTATTACTGTTTTACTGTACTTTTGATCAAATAAATGCAGACACAGTTGAGCATGAGAGAACTGACCCTTCTCAAACAGTTTGATTGACAGGTAAGCTGACCAATCATAACCCAGAATCCGCCATTTTGTCTGACAGAGCAGTCAGGGGAGTTAGTAGATTAACGTTGGTGAACTTGAACTTCAAAAATTGTGTGTACTCACGTTTATTTGATTATTAAATGCTATAAATGAATTAGTATGAAGAGAGATGATCGGTTCACGAGCCGCTTGAACTGAGGAGCTACAGCGATCTGTCACGACACATTAAAGAGACACTATACGCTATTTATTGTTTAAACTTCTTTAAAAAATTACTATATATTAAATATGAAACTGTTTCATATGTCTGTCGACACGTTGTCAGTGTCGTCTTTGCTCCGGGATGTATTTTTCCGCTGCGTGAGAACATGATGTGTGATGTGAGAGCACATGGCTTGTCGGACAAAGCAACAGTAAGTAAAGGGGGCGGGTCTTTGCGAGGGTCAATTCCTTCAAAATAATTGAAAAGATCTTACCCACCCAATTTTTTTTGCATAGGAGATACTACAAAAAATAAAGACCAAACGTGTTAGCCCACCTCTTCGAGGCGGCGCAGTAGGGTCTGTGCTAGTGTCAGCGAGCTGCGTTTAGTACTGAGGGCAGAGGTCAGGGTGTCACACTGATGTCTGAGTTCATTACAGCGCTGGATAATCAGAGCCATGGCATAGTGGTGCCCAGCAGCCAGCTGATGCCCATGCAGGATAAGAACCTGAGCCCGACTCATCTCCTCCTAAAACACACACTTCCGTCAGAAATATCAATATATTTGTGACTACATGTACAACATCAACAGAGTGGCATGATGCAGCTACCTGTGCACGTTTTTCCAGACTGTCCAGCTCTCTGGCGGTCTGCTCCGTTTGGGCCAGGGATTCTCCTGTGACGCTTATCTTCCTTTCCTGTGCTCTTAATTTCTCTAAAGAGCACTCCATCTGACAGAAAGAGAATATTAGGAAAAGTCTGATGAATCTCTCTATTCTTTACTTTTATTCTTAAAATTAGGTAATGCAGTACTGCTAATATTTATCTTGTAAGATAAATTGCTACTGTTTGTAGAAATGAATTGAAAAGCAGGGCAATATTCCATAATTTGTGACTAAATATTCAATACAATGCACTATTACCATACTAATAAACAAAAGCTATCAGCATTTTTAGAAATTTTTATTTATTTTTGCACAACGCAGCATTGGTTGCACGCAGCATCCTGTTGAATTTAGTGGAACAAAGAGAATCTTTTCCACATACATTATATACACAATATATTATTTCATATTTACTCATTGCTTGGCCATGTCACATATTTAAACTCTCATGCACTGTTGTTTACTATAGTCTTGCTCTGTTTTATTCAAAATAAGCAAGATGTTTATACAGTGTTGGAGGAATGACATATTTTATAGGCTAAAACTCAGAAATAAGTTAGCATTTTAGCACGTCTGGTTCTTTTGCCTTAAAGTCAATGTATTTTTTGATTTTGGTTAAAAGCTTGGTACTAACTTCCGGGTTGGCCAACAAAAATACATCATCACTTATGCACTCTATTGCAAGACATTAAGTATTAAGCAATTATTATGCTGATTTACAATGCCAAAACTAAAAAATAAAAAGTTAGTCAAAAATTACTCAGATTAAAATAAACTCAGACGATGTGGATATGATTAGATTCGTTTCATAATCAAACGTATAAAGCATTTGATTGCGAGCCAAGATCGCATATCAGTATACTGTGATCATGTTTAAAACGATCAGAAGCTGTTTGGGACAGGTTGTTCACCTCCTGGAAACTGTGCTCATATCTCAGCAGTTGTAAATACTGCTGCAGTTTGAGGTGGTGCTTATCAAAGAAGCCGTCAAAAGCCATCTCCATATCTGTGAGCTGAGCCAGCAGCCTGCAGGAACACATACAGCTAAGTTTAGGAAATTCAAAAAGTTCACATCATTTTGGAAAGGAACACGTAATGTGTATTTGTGACGCACACTATTTCAGGATCAAACTCTATACCTCTGCATGGTATCCCAGTCCTGTGTCATGTCCCAGCGTGTGTCAGCATCCCCCTCCTTCCTTGAAGTCTCCAGGATAGAGAGCAGCTGCCGCCCCTCCCTCATCACAGATCTGATGGCATCCTTCACCCATGAATAGTAACAACAACACTTAGCTCTGTGTTCTGCTTTCACTGACATCACAGAATCATGGAACAAAACAACAGCCAGAGGACAAAGGGGCCGGAAAAACACAAGAAAAGACTAGACAGGAGCTAAAAGTGACTGGAGTGCAATAGACATTTTGTGCTCCCAAGCTCTAATTATAGTTTACTCCTCTAGGTTTGGTATATCAAATATTTTTGATGTTTTCCTTGGCAAAAGCAAGCGGTAGGCTATAAACAAAGGACCTTAGTTAGCAAATTCTTTTAGAATTATTTTCTATGCTTCTCTACTAACTTTGTATTAATTGAGAGACTGGTGCAAGATAAGTATATGTTTATAATAATATTATTTTTTCACTAAAGAAACCATTTAAAACAAATAGACAAAAGACCCTTTTCACAGACTGTGACAACGGTTATCAATATCGTAAATCCTGCAAAGTTTTATATATTTTCATTTTTAAACAATTATATGTATATTTATAACACTATACTGAGTATTATATTACTGTTGCATCAAATTACAAAAAAAGAGTGTATTAGTTTCTAATGCAACGGCTATGGAAGTGAAGGTAAAAATTACATCTTTTTCTCTTCCGACTGCTGTTATAAATCGCTCCCTATTTTCATCCTCTTTTTGAGATTTATGACAACACTATTGTGGAGTTTTTCTTTTGCTATTTGTGTCTCCCATTCACCACTATAAAAGTTTACCCAAATATGACGACTTCCACTTCCGAGAAACCCGGAAATGTGAAAAGGGTCTATTAAAAAAAAAGAAATTATTTAATAAAAATCAGTTTCAGGACCTAAAATATACACTATCCTTTATACACTACTGTTCAAAAGTTTGGGGTCAATAAGATTATTTTTTGAAAGAAATTAATTTAACAAATTAACTTTTATTAATTAAATTGTCCAAAAGTGACAGTAAAGAGATTTATAATGTTACAAAAGATATATATTTCAAATAAATGCTGTTCTTTTGCACTTTCTATTCATCAAAAAAAAATAATTATATATATATATATATCATGGTTTTCACAGAAAATTTTAAACAGCACAACAGTTTTCAACATTGCTAATAATAAGATATATTTCTTGAGCAGCAAATCAACATATTAATGATTTTTGAAGGATCATGTGACACTGAAGACTGGAGTAATGATGCTTTGCCATTACAGGAATAAATTACATTTTAAAACATTAAAATAGAAATCAGTTATTTTAAATTGCAACGATATCTTACTCTATTTTTGCAGCCTTGATGAGTATAAAGGATTTTCAAAAGCATTTTAAAAAATCTTACCGACCACAAACTTTTGAACAGTAGTCATAAATTATACATGCTAAGCTATAATTTTGATTTTGCTAATACAGACATTAAAGATCAACAATAATCATTAAAGTAAAAGTGAGAGCATTCCCTACCAGTGTTGGCGAAAGTTACTTTTAAAAGTAAAGCATTGCAATATTGTGTTACCTCCTAAAAATTATGTATTTTTTATGGAAAGTAATGCGTTATATTACTTTAGCATTACTTTTTCTCATCAGGGCTGGCCTGTTTGCGTTTATAACAACAAAAAAGTTATATTTTTGGCAAATGTAAAGAAAGTGAGTAAATTTACGCTGTACTTTTTTGAAAAAGTAACTCAGATATTTTGTTGTAAATTTAAAAGTAATGCATTACTTTACTAGTTACTTGAAAAAAGTAATCTGTTTACGTAAATGGCGTTAATTGCAATGCGTTACCCCAACACTGTTCCCTACACATGAGAGCTTCATTGAGCTGTACCTTAAGTCTCCTGTATTTCTCGGTGTGTGACAGCAGGAGGAACTCAATAGCACTGCACTCCTCTGATAAATGTGTCTCGGCCAGCTCAGTACCAAATGCCTGCAGCATCTGAGCAATGTCTTTAACCATAACCGCATAACTCTCAATGGCCTGAAATGAGCAAAGAGACTGTCTTGTTTAACAAGATATTGATGTGTATTTAGTATTTGTATCCATTCCATCATTCTTTACTGTTCTCAAAACGATCCAGTCGCTGTGGCAGTAGTCAAGAGTTCCTCCAAACTCTGAGGTCAGCTGGTTCTCATCAATGTACCGCAGCAGATCTGTGACGGAGCTGAGCATCACCACCTTAATAACAGACACACATGGGGTCAGGGTGGTGCTGCAGTTCACAAAGATTGTAAAATTGTAAAGAATTGAGGTTGTAATGAGTCATACAGGCATTTTGAGCATGAAGTCCTCTTGACTAAACCGGAAGCCGAGATCTGTGACGGTACGCTGGAAGAAGCTGGTCGGTCTCAGCACCAACACCAGGTGCAGGTTTCCAGGGAATGAGGCCTGAGACAGAGAGAGAGAGATGAAATCAGCCTGGCAGACACAAGTTACTTGAGTTACTTTTCAATTTACAACAAAATATGCAAGTTACTTTTCACATTTATTGACTGACAGCTCTCCTGTCCCCATGTTGAGAGAAATAAAGTGCACAGGTGTGTGTGCTGTGTGTGAACATGATGTTATTGTAGTTCTAGACTAAATGTGAACATGCATTTACTCATCTCACTTGCGAAAACATTCAGTATTCATAAAAATGAATAAAAACAGTGAAATGCAATCTCATAATTTTATGCAAACCTGTAATAATTGACTATATTAAATCACACAAATATACTTTATGTATTTAATCTCACTTTATTAACCAATGTCTTTGCTGCTGACCTTCAATGATCTAATTTAACCATACTAATAAGCAAAAATGACTTTAGATTAGATTTAGAAATAAGAGTGTTGAAGTTCCTTCTCCTGTATCCTATTCCTCTTTAATCTAGAATGGCAGCACAGCTGAAAGGTTTGTTTGTTTGCACCCTCTACTCTACAGCTGTACATTCATTTCCTTCAGCCTTTCCTTCATTTCACTTTAGGTGTGAAAGGGCCTTAAAATTTTCAAAAAATATAACTTTTTTTGTTGTTATTAAAAAACAAACAAGCCAAGGGGAGAAAAAGTAACGCAAAAGTAATACTTTACTTTTCATACACAATTAGTTACTTTTTTCGGGAGTAACACAATACTGTAATGCATTACTTTTAAAAGTAACTTTCCCCAACACTGTTTAAAACTATGATAGGCATAAAGAAATCAAAAGTTATTGCAAATGCTAGCTATATAAGAAATTAGCTTCAGCACGTCTGCCATTGTAATAAAGAAAGAAATAAATGTAATTTTCACCATTAGGAGTTAAAAGTGAAAATCATGCGAAACTTTTTTTTTTAAAGCACTTATATTAATCTTTTCCCATTTCCTTACAAAAACATGTTATTTGGCCTGTAAGGTTGTACAAGTTGTACAATGTGAGACTACTACTGTGTGCTGTAAGAACATCTGACAGTCTGTGAAAATGAGTTCACATGATCAAATGTCACAAATTTAATTATCTGATTAGTCACTTAGTAATGGAGTAGAATCATATTCCTAATTCACTTTAAATCACAAAAACCTCTTTGTTTTAATTCTTCATATTTTCTGTTTATTTCTAGGTTTAGATCCCAGATTTCTTTTTTTATGTGGTCTCAGACTTTTGGAACCCTCTGATAAAAAGTACATATATTTAAAAAAACTCAAAAAGCAATTATAAAGCTCAAATATTACTCATTGAATTGAATCTGATGTTAATCCATATCCTGTAAAGACTCATCAGCACACATCAGTCACATTGACAACTGACAATAAGTCTGGAGTGACAACAACAAGCTGTCAATCAAACTGACGAGACAACACTAAAACTAGTTAACACGACAAGATCACCTGTTCAGCTGCTCTCAATGACATCTACTGTAACTGCACAGATTATTGAACACCAGAGAAGACGCGAGCTGAATGACACGACAAGTATTTGAAACGAATCTAGCCTTATTTATCACCGACAAACAGAAGGACAGTTCCCTCAGCACCGTTCACAGAAAGGACGCTACTTGACATTGACTCGTCCTTACGTATTTGTAAACAACAGCATCATCTCCGACAAAATTCACTCGGATATTGCTTATATTGATGATAATACATTTGTTCATAGGTTACATGAATAAATAACGCCTTGGCTAGCATATACCCAGGACGAATGACTAAGCTAAAGGCGTGCGTCGCGTCGCAGTGTATGAGCTCGCGCTGCCGCATTGAGCAACTTCAGTCCAACTCTTTACTGTAACTCCTCCAGACACATTACCGTGGAGCGGCGGATCCTCGGAAGTCCTCGCCTGTAGTTTCGCTCACTCATAGTTATCGATGTTTTATGGGGATGTTTTAAGACCTCGCCCATCCTGCTGTGGCAGACCGGCGCCCGGTGCAGTGGACGGTCTGCAGGATTCATCGCCGCAGCGACGGGAGGGTGGCAGCACCGTCTCTCCTGCGGTCTCCTCACCTCTCCCTTGCCCCAAGAGCGTCATCATGTAAAAACCTGCGCATGGTTTGTGCTAACTCATGCATTCCCTTTGCCTGGCAGGGAGCTCGGATTTCACACACTGTTCAGTAAGCTGTTTTTAAACGCAAACTTCGCTCAGAGCTGCCGCATTTAGTTATTTATTCAGACTAGAGCTCAGAGAAATGGGCTGCAAGCACATGCTGTACTGTAACTGATGCGCTTCAGCACCGCGGACAGCGACAGGACAGGACCAGTTCAGAGGCGCACAGTGAAATTTACAGACCTGTGATGCATTCAGTCCCCAGAGGACGTATGAGGGTCACTGATGCTCATTTATTGCCTTGCAAGCTTTTCAATAATACAATATAGATACATGCAAAAATATGAGTTGAACATCTACTCTGCAACTAGCCTATTTTCACTTTCTGAGTTAAAAGTTAATGATGTGTTAAGGTTAATACCTTAATTCCCCCTAAAAACACAGTCAGTATCTTCACAAACATGTTTGGAAACTTGGTAACACTTCACTTAAAGCTTTTATGTACTTATGCAATATAAAAGTATTTTTATGCACTAATTATACCTTTTAATGGACCTTATAATGCATTGTATGTTCTCATGAATGATTGTAACCACAGTTATAATACATTACAAAAATATATTCACTGAATAGACCTTTAGAAAGAATAAATTAAAACGCATTACAAGCAACTAATTTCCAACGTAACAAGGAGTGTATCTGCAAATATTATAGTGGATTTTGGTTACACTTTATTTTACAGTGCCGTAGTTATATTGTAAGTACACAAATAAGTACCTAGTACTATTAATTAACTACATGTACTTACTATAGAGTTACAGTAAGGATTAAGGTTTGGTTTAGGGTTAGTTACTTGTAATTATGCATAAATAACTTTTACTACTATAGTAAGTACATGTAGTAACTACGGCACTGTAAAAATAAAGTGTTATCTGCATTTTAACCTTGGTTACAATTATTTAAGATATAATACATTATAATGAATACCATTATAATGCATTATACATAAAGGTTTTAAGTAAAGTGTTACTGAATATGTATATGAAATATATATTATATATATATATATATATATATTAGAAATAGCATCAAATTATTGTATTATTTCTCATTGACCCATTAATAAATTAAAATAATAAATTATAACACACACAAAAAATCATTCAAAATGACAAAACACTTCATACCCTTTTGCTTCAATAAATAAATAATTATAAATAAAAGATATTGTAATATCTCACCGCTATCCTTGCCAATGCAGTTTTGATTGAGGTCCAAGTATCCAATCTTCGGTCTAAAATTATGATAAATTTTACACCAGGTTGCCGTGCTCTGAAAACATGTTAAATGCATCATGTATCACAGTAACTTCTTTGTTAAGAACATGACATTGTAAATGTATCTAAATGTACATTCGCATTTGTTTGCATTGCATGGAGGGATCAGTGCACTGTATATATATATATATATATATATATATATATATATATATATATATATATATTTCACATATTTAGAATTCAAACAGTTCTGCACTGCACATCGTGAATACATTTTGTCTAAGGGTTGTTGCAAGGCTTTATGTGAAGAGAATACATAAGGGAATATTGCTGTACTGCAATGCAGTGAGATGGAGAGGCTCGTAAATATTAGACACGGACCTTGGGATCAGTGTGAGGTATGAAAGAACTTTGGCCAGAGCTTCTTCTGGAATGTCACTGAAAGCGGAACATTCTGGGAGAGTGATGATGACACTAGAGTCCTCACCACGTCCCCCTGGAATTCAAATAAACACATCGAATTATTTACTTTATAATGAAAGTCTCTTTCATCCAATGAAATTTATCTGATATGTTACAACAAGCCATTAGTACACATGTATAATGCACTGTCTCCAAAAACTAGTTAACAGAAACTGAAAACCCAACCTGATAAATAGGCCACTTGCTTCTCAATGTAGCCGGCCACTTCCTGCAGACTCACAGGCACTGTGACCTCTGAGGAGACAATGAAGATGTGCCACACACACATAAATTCAGCAGCAACCTTTAGGTCATGTTTCTTTGAGCTAGTGTGGCTTTGTTACAGTTATGTGAAAATTCAGAAACAGTACCACCCAGTGTTCATATGTACAAACTACAGCTGTAATTCATAGTGCTATATAAAATGCACGAGTTATGGCCTGTTAATGGACTCCTCAGTAATATTGACAACATTAGCAGTTAGTAGGAAAGAGTCTAAAGCATTCGGGTCTGCAGAGCCATCAGGATCGAATGAAGCCAGAGACGGTGGTTCGGTTTCCTCTGAGCCTCATCTCATGCTACAATACACTGAAAGTGGAGGTTGACATGAGAGGATGTGTTCAAATTACACATACAGCAACATTGGTCTCCAATGACTTCACCATCAACTCACTTCCTGTGTCTGTGGCAAACACAAACAAATTCCCCAAGGAGAAATTTAATACGCTGCAGAGGAGATTGATTATTTTAGGTCTTTATCAAGTTACGTGCATATCCGCCTTCTTTTTCCTATTATAAGGCTCCCTATATTTTATACTATAACCATGATTGGAAAAAAAGAAAAAAGAAAAACATTTACTCTTTTTTTTCCAAAGCAACTTATAAGAGATGAACAAAGCAATTTGTCAGGGTATATTCAGAACATACAGTGCCAGGTTTATTTGAGAACTCCTTTTAATAAGCAAACTAGAAAAGAGAAAAACATGCGGAGAAAAATGTGTGCGTGTATGTGTGTGTAAGTGCATTGGTTTAACATACTATTGTTCTTAAATATAGGATCATGTATAGAAGAATGCTAACAAACATGTTGTAATGTGTAAAAAAAAACCCTGCTAGATAAATAACTGTTAACATATTATAATAAAATATGAATGCTGACGTTAAAGTTTAATGAGTTTCCAACAATGTTGCAGGAGCAGAGATGAATGTGAATGAAGTCCTGGCTGAATAATTAATGACACTTGAGACCGTTTCGATAATTTTTAAAACAATACTGTACAGTATACACACCTCAAAATATAAATTAATAAGACAATTTGTACACCCTTTTATATGAAATAAATATTCTAGTCAATTTTAGTGAGATGTATGTAAACAAGATGGTCTAAACTAGAAGGCATCATTAAATATGTTTCAGCCTTCCACTAATTTTCATTGAGTGTGTTAAGACACTAATAACCAAAGTATTTTGTTCATTGTTCTCCGTTTGTTCTTCAATGTGACTTCAGGCTTTATAAGAAACCGCACTGACACTGTTAACTTTAGGCAGCAACTTTAGGCCTTTACAGTAGCTCACTTTAAGACTTCTCACTAAATAAATCTGTACTGCTTTACAAATCTCAGTAGTTACACATACTTGGTCCTGTGAGAGACAGGTTTTATTTCAAACATGCTCAGATGCAGAGAAAACTGTAAAAATTGATATTAAAATGCCAATTTTAAATACATTAAAATACCAATGCATTTTCTGTGTAGTGTAGTGATTGCTGTTTTTATATTTGATTTACAAAGGATGATGTATAATTATTGATGCATTAATGATGCTATTACGTAATGTAGACTCAGACACAAACAGATGGAATTAACAGTTTATTTGCAGCTTTGCGCAAACAGGAAGAGAGGTGAATAAATGGATAAATCTTGAATATGGAGAGAGAGTGATGAATGAATAACTTGAATGCCCTTTTCTTACAGATGAACACACCTTGTCGTGATGGCCTTGAGTAGAATGGTAAACTTTAAACAGGGGCACATAGGAATGGAAGATATGTTGGAGATAAATGCTGGAGTACAGGCTGGCCACGTCGTAAGAATGAGAACGGACAATAAATGTAGACGAGGTGTGTGCTTATATAGCAGTTGTTACGAGTGTGCTGATGGCTTGCAGGTCAGTGTTCAGGTGATGGTGTATGCTGTGACTGGTTGGTGTTGGAGCCTGGCAAATCTGTGACAGCACCCACCCCACCCACGGCCAACTCCTGACCGAGGACCCCGGCGTCGTGGTGGCTGACCTCTTGCCCGGGGTGCTGGGCGGTCTGGGTGAGAGTCATGGAATGCTGTTTGCAGGTGGGATCAAGGACATCGTCTCTGGGTACCCATGAGCTTTCCTCCGGGTCATAACATTCCCCAGCTGACCACCACAGCACCAGGAGCCCAGGATCAAGAAAGGGAAAAGAAGCAGGAAAAGAATCTGTGTGGAAGCAGAAACAGGTGGGTGATAAGGCTAATGTAAGGCTTCAATTGGTGAAGGAACTCTCGGACCTTATCATGTATAAAGTCCTGGAATACGGAGGGGGCACTGACCAATAAATATGGCATAAGATACTCAGTGGCCAGTAGGTGTCACAAAGTCTGTCTGCCCGGAATTAAGATGACAGGATTGTGTAGCACTAACCACAGGCGCCCTAAGATCACAACCAAGTGTTGTCATCTTGCAAAGGCTCATTTCCTGGTTCTGGAGTGCTGCTGAGCTCGGGCTGGTGTTGATATTGGCAGGATTGCTGGCACTGTTGTTCTTCCAAATATGACTGCATATGATCGGCAATGCGGATGGACAGCAGGATGAACCACCCTAAACTGATGGAATCATAGTATGTGGCTCTCAGTGGTAAAGCGATGCGGCTGTATCTCTAGGGCCAACGAACAAGGGATTACAAATCCGTTGCAGTCCTCCACCGAGCCAGAGTAGGGTGCTGGATTGGCCATAGGACTGGCCATTAACAAAGTTTATTTGCAGATACGTGCAAACGGGAAGACAGGTGAGTAAATGGATAAATCTTGAATATGTAGAGCATGATGAATGAATGTCCTTTTCTTACAGATGCAGGAGATCGTGGATGTGAAGAGGGATAAATGGAGAAGTGCACACCTCGTCGTGATAGTGGTGAACAGAATGGTAAACTTTTCTACACAGGGAAACACTGAAGGCACATAGGAAAAGAAGATATGTTGAATATAAACACTGGAGTACAGATAAGCAGTCCACTTCATAGGTCCACATTGTCCGGTCTTCAAATGACACTGGACAATGAAGGTAGATAAGGTATAGCAGTCCTGATGGCTTGAATTTGCGTGTGATCAGTACTCGGGTGAGGGCGTGCACTGTGATTGGCTGATGCTGGAGCCTGGCAATTCCGTCAGATGCATTTTGTGAAATGTTTTGCGAAATTTTGAGAAACTTAATTCAAGCTGTGCTGTTCCAAAAACACAATAAAATGACATCTGTGTAAATAATAGCCATTTCTGAATGTTTCCCAAACATTATCCCAGATATGTGTTACTAAATTGGCTTTAATGTTAAGAGGATTAATTGCCTGAGGTTTTATACTGTAAATTTAGAAAAACACCAAACCACGGACAGTGACAAGTGACACTTACAGCTGTTTTGGATATCAGTGCATTACATATCATTGATATATGCCCATATGCCCAAGTAAAACATTACACATAAAGTTGCTGTTTAAAAATAAGACAAATGTATCGTTGTCTCAAATGTTAGTGGTTAAAGGGAAAGTTCACCCAAAATTCCGTCAGCATGGATTCACCCTCAAGTTGTTCCAAACCTGTATAAATTTGATTGTTCTGCTAAACACAAAGGTAGATATTGCAAAGAATATGTGGGGCACCACTGACTTCCATAGTATAGAAAAAAAAGAAAACTATGGAAGTCAATGGTGCCCCACAACTGTTTGTTTACAAACATTCTTCAAAATATCTTCCTTTGTGTTCAACAGAAGAAAGAAATTTCTACAGGTTTGGAACTTGTGGGTGAGTAAATGATGACAGAATTTTCATTTTTGAGAGAACTATCCCTTTAATGTGATGAACTACCCCAGACTTCACTAAAAATCATACTGCACATTCAATAAAAATCACCTTGACACAGTGAATTTAGTTGTGAGAAAAGCTCAAAAATCATCAGTTCGCAGATGCCACTTGGCTTAATATTTTATCTTTGACACTGATCAATTATTAAGTGTGGCTTAAATGTCCAAATATATTTTGGGGCCATTATGTTTGGTATAACTTGGACCATCATAAATGATTCATCTTATCTTCAAATTTAAAGCCAGATCTAATGTAATGTGGTTGCGGGAATGAAGGGATGAGAGTTCATATCTGAGGATTAACAACGCAAAGCATTCGAAACACAACAGTTCAGCTTTAAAACGGAAACTCAGAAAGCAATTTCAGATTTAATTTAAATACACTTCATCATAATTGTGAACTTAATGTGTCAAATATACTGAGGAATACTAACATCTGACTTTCTTTGAGCAGATCCTGGCATGCATTAGTATGAATGTTACCCAAGCCCAGACAGGTGTTCACAATGGCTCTGTGTCAGAATGTTGTTGTTGTGAACCTGTCTCGGCCTGAAAGGAACTACTGTCTCATATTACACTGCTTCATTACAACATAATAAACACCTTTCCACAGCATTACTTTAACACAGACGTGACGCGCACATAAAAACAACACCAACATGGAGACAGATGCCAACGACCCAAGCCACACTGCCAATGCTAATCCTGCAGCAATCACTTTGAGGAATCCAAAACATAACAAAGTAAATATTGCATAACAGAACTGAGTGATTCAGACTCGGACCTTTAAATGCATTTAAGTGACGCCTGAGGAAAGACACAGTGGCTAAAAATGAAGATGCTGAGTCACAGTCTGAAGATCATTCTCTTGGTTTAAAGCCGAATTGAGAGCCAGAGAGCAGGGCAGGGGGCTAATAATACTGGTGCTCTACTTCCTGTGTCTCAACGGGCAACTGTTTGTAAAATGGACATACTTCTATTTCTTCTTTCAATCTCACTACTGGCCCAAATTCATATTGGATGATTATAAACTGATAACTTACTGTATCAGCCAATCAAAACACTTAATATTGAGATTTTTAGGAAAAACATTATGGTTTTCAACAGAAAAATGTTTATCCGTCCAATTCCAACACATGGATCTGGGATTCCAAATGCATTTCATTACAGAAAGATTGAGTCTTGCTCATCTTTCAAGCAGATTATCAAATATCAAATCTAGGTTATGGCCAAACCTATAAATAGCGTACATAATCCCTGTAACACTACATAAAACACCAGTCAACATCCTGATAACCTTTATGGAAAAGCGATAGTTTTAAAGACATATACTCACGTTGCAGCGTGCACTCCAGCTCCGAGCCTGCCTGCAAAAGGTTGTAATAGCCCTCCATGTCTTTCTGGGGCTCTTGAGGAGAGGCCGAGCCCATTCCCAGGCTGTTCCCGGAGAGGAGTGACTTGACTCTGGGCCCGTCAGGCCCTCACATCCCACTCCACCGAGGATTCATTTCACTAGCTCCACAGATCAGATCCCAGCTGAGGCTTCACTTCAGTTCCGTGCTGCCACACACGCCTATGAACTCTCCAAGTCACCTTGAGCTGGAGCAAGTGCATCCGCAAGCTCCAGCAGCACAGACAGACCCCCACTGGAGGAAACCGTAGCTGGAAACACCTATGGCAAACAGCCTGCTGCAGCTGATAGTGGCACTGCAATATCACATCTCAGCTTACAAAAACCACGCAAACACATAAGGGAGGGGCAGAGAGGATGAGGTCCTGTCTCAAAAGTGAATCGGATTAAAAGGGTTTCCTGTCCATAGTGCTGATGGCCTGGCCTCTTAAAAACACACCACACACACTCCCATCCGCTGGCAACTCCTGAGTTAGAGTGCGTCAGATCTGCATCGCTGTTAGACTCTTGACACTCTGCCAACTCCCTCCCCATTGACTTTCTCTACTGTAGAGTTCAGACTCCGCCCCCAGCTGATCTCCACCCTCCTCATTGGTCAGTTTTCCCATTGGCTTCCTCACTGCTGTAAAGGATCTCTGCATGCTGTATTACACCCTTACAAACACACACACACACAAACGGGCAGCTGTTCTGAATATCACTATTGAGAGCAAAACTATTTTTCTTCTGAGACTAAGGAGTTTCATTGTTCAGAATACAGAAAAGTATGACGAGTGGGAAAATTGCAGATAAACAGCTACATGAATAAGAGGCTTTGTTATCACACTATTTATGCTTCTACAACCACATCTTTTATCCATGAGAGACTGTTGGTTTGAAATAGCATATGGCATTATAATCTTTATTTATAACGCACACCCTCTGCAGATTAACGAACATCTGAAGACCAATAATGGCCAATACCACAAAAATAACATGCGCAAAGATTTGATCAAGATTTTACTAAAGTTATCATTTTTAAAGTTTTTTAGTACTATAATGTTTTATTCCTGAAAATTTAAGAATTTAGGTAGAAATGTATAAACATATGAATATATATTATTATTATTATTGTTAATAATATATAGGTATATATTCATGTACACTTCTACATAAAACATTAATGTTCATGAATACAAGTTAAAATCATCACATTAATAATAACGCTATTATTTATCAAGATATACTTTTATTCACATATACAAAAAAAAATAATAATAAAAAAATAACCACTTCACGTCCTTTAACTGGTTACCATTTCTTTTAAATTTGAATTTAAATAATTTTTAGCTTGTTTTGTCTCTATGGCATGACAAATTCATTTTTAAACATACAAATAATGTAAAGTGGTTGTAATTACTTCGAAGCCCTATAAAATGCATGTATAATAATTACAAACATTACAAAAAAACAAAACAAGAACAACAATTGAACTCTATATCTAAGAGACGTTGCAAAAAAAGGTAGCGTTAGACACAAATATTTTCTTTCAAAACAGCTTTTATTAAAGAAAAGTTTGAAACAGACTGGTCTTGAGAGGTACATTCAGATCAGCTGGAGCCTGAGGGACATGATGGAGGGAGCAGGGCTGACCAAGTTAGTGCCCGATTCATTTCACAGCAACACACCTCAGCCCTGCATCACACTCCACAATCAGGCTGCCTTTCTCGGCTGTTTTTTTTTTTTGTTTGTTTGTTTTTGTTTTTTTATTTGGATATTTTCTTTTTTATTACAAAAAGTGCCTCAAAAAGTTTCATTAAAAATACAATCAAATAATTTCATATTTTATATATATATATATATGTATATGTATATATATATATATATATATATATATATATATATATATATATATATATATATATATATATATATATATTCAGGCAACATGAGAATCCAAGAATTATCATAAGCTTTGAAAATAGCATCTCTGAAGTAATTTAAAGGTCTGTTTGGAAATTTCAAACATTGCAGGCAAGTTCCATTTACCCCTCTCAAACTGAGCTGAACAAACACATGAATGTCTTCATCTTGATGAGTGTATGTGCTCACCAGGGTTCAGTCCAGTGGTGGCATTAGTGGTCATACATGCACAGAGAGAAAACAAAAGGGCACAAGCTGAAACATCACCCCAACTGACCTTACCCGTCTAGCTGAAAAGCAAATGCAAATAGAGCTCTGATATATTTTCTCTGGAAAGCTGATTCATGATGTAATCAGAAATGAAAAGAAGGCCTGGTGGTTATGCAGGGCTGTGATACAGCTGAATTAAGCCTGGCCCAAGATTTGGAGCTGAGCTTAAGATGCTTAGCATCATGACACAGTCAGAGGTCTAAACACACACCACTTTCCCTTGAATAATCCACAAACACACACTTGAAGATAGTTGAAGCTGGAAAAGGGCATTTTTCATATGGCATTGTTTTAGGAGAAACATCATCATGAAAGACAGTGGCTCTTTTGACACCCATTTTGGGTTACAAGCGGAAAGAAGAATGGAATAGATCATTCATATTAAAGGGACACAGAGATTTCAGCTTCATTCACACCACATATTAACAGAGGATCTATCAAACTGATCTCTGATCAGAAAAAGAGCCCAGAGCTGCTGGTCTACAGGGTCTGCTCAGGCTTACAGGACAGAGAAACCCAATCTGTTCAACAGCGGATTGCACAGGCAAAAAACAAAACAAAAAAAACAATTGGCACAAGCTGATAATGATTAACAAAGAGAGGAAACATCTCTAACAAAAATATAACATTTGTGAGTATAATTACAAGGTACAATAAATATGTCAAAAAGAATCACATAGTAAAGAACAAAATTCAAATTATACTCTAAAAGGCGATTCAAATCATGGCACATAGAAATGGAATGTATTCATAAGTGAAGAAAGTAGAATGAAGAACCATTCCCTCCTAACCACTAGAGGGCAGACATGAGATTCAATAGGGATTGGACCTACAACTCCTATTTCACCGGACTACGTTCCACCCCTTTTTAGTGATTCATTCAGTTACCTCAAAAAAGTGAAATGTGTGCATGTGGACGTGAAAGTGTATTTTTGAGCACTGGCCTGGTATGTAGAGCTGACACATTCAATATAAACCTCATTAACGGCTCAATAGTGAAGCTCATTCGGAAATACGCAATTAACTTTGCATCGAGGACTAATCTTAGCAACGTTGCACGGATAATTCACCTTCAAGGAAAAACTGAAGAGAGACGGTCGCCCACTTTTTTTGGCATCAAGCAACAATTTCCACTTTTTTCACTAGTACATTTCTTAAATTTAAAATCCAACTGTAAACTGATCCCCGTTTCAACAAAGAGTAACATTGAAAACTGTGACAGTACGTTATAAGAATATCTGGAGAAAATCTGTAAGTGATTTTCGATTTCTCACACACACACGTACATGTACAGAGTTGTTGGGCACCGTGGGATATCCCAGAACTCCATGTGGTCGAGCAAACAGCAAGTTGTTGAAAGGCAGCTTTAATACCCATAGGGTCAGTGCCCTCAGTGCAGCATCTTAGAGAGAGCTCACATTTAGGGATCTCGAACAGCTACATATCACAAAACTCTAAACTACGATTTGGGATTGTGATCACACCTGCAAAATCAATCACAAAAGGGGCTAACTGTCTGCCAACAAAGTAAAGACAACTAGAGAGCATGTTGACGGTGGAAAGTGGCATTTATAGGACTTTTTTTTAGGGGGGGGGGGGTCATGCAAGAGAACCAATAAGGAGGAACCAGGTGGAGCAGGGATGTTGGTACATTCTGCAGCAGTCGAGTGCTACGGAGAACTTATCCAGTGACACATTTATCCCAGTAGGGTGGAATATGAGAGTATGGCAGTAGGGCAGGGTGAAAAATGTTGAGAAAACGTAGTTCCTGTGGAATTGTTCTGGGATGAGAGGTTTTAAAAGAAAACAGAAAAGGTGGGAAGAGGACTGCTGGATCAGGGTCTAGTCTGTTCAGTTTTTAGGTGGTTCCATTGTCATGTTTCATTTAAACAGGCAGGAGGAAGGGCAGTGACCCTGAAAGATGCGAGGGTCCCATCAGTAGTCTCAACCCACGGCTGTCTATGCCCATCAGTAACGCTCCTTCAGATGCTTGTAGGAGAGGGGTGTGACAGCAGCCATCTATGGTGTACAAAAAAAATAAAAAAATAAAAATAACAAAACTGTTTAGCACACATGGAAAAAATGTATTTAAAAGGTGAGGAGGATAGATCTGATTAAAGTCTGAATAGCAACGACGTGTTAAACTCTTATTTGATTGATTCATCAAAACTAACCAAACCACACACATAAACCCGGACAATTCTGTACACAACACGAAACCTAAATCAAACTGATCTGCACCAAAGAACCATCCTAATCACAGGAGGATCTCGTCGTCGCTCATATTATTAGTCCAAATAAAATGCTGATGTGAATCCTGGTTTAGGGAATGTCCTGGATTTAAAACAAGTACTCTATGTCTCAGATGCTGTTACCACAGACATTAAAAGGGGTAATTCACCGCTGGCAAAACAGGGTTTTAAGAAAACCAGGCTTTCTATGCAGTAAAAGGGCAAAACAATTTCTGAAATCAGTGCTACATGACTAGAGAAAAAGGGCTGTGGCATTCCCTTTCACCAAAACCTTTAACACCCATAATTCACTTTTGATTTTGCACTTTAAAATGCATTAGCAACTACCAATGTAAATGTAGACATATAAAATGTGTTATAAGTAACCAAAATTGTTCAATGAATTGTCTCATTAACTTTGGGCCTTAATTCTTTTGGGTGGATTTACACACAGATACTATACGAGATCAATTTGTGTTGAACCCAGAACATTCCTTAGATCATATTGAGCACTTTACCTGTCTGTGTCAGTTGAGGATTCCTTTGACAGCTGAGAACAACAGAAGAGCAAGTTTAATGCTGGTGAGTACTTCCTATATACAGTCTCACTAATAATGGTGTTACGACCATCACCAAATGACCCAAAAGCTTCAGACACAGACAAACATGCAAAACACGCATATCAGCATGCAAAATGCGAAGCATTAATGCAAGGGAACAATCACTGGAACCAAAATGTCATATAAAGGTTAGACAGCCAACTTCCATAGTCACAAAAAATCATAATAAAAAGATTCCAAATTACAAACTACCACACCACACAAAATACCCAGCACAGCAAAAGACACAATAAGACCAACATGACACGGCGGTTTCATCTCAATGTATTAGAGTATTACACAAAAACAGCCACACTCATGTTGTCATTCACACACAAATAAATGAGATTAACCACAACAACACGACAGATAACTGGTTTAGTCAGTTAATAAGGACCCAATCATAAGTTACTTGAGGAGCACATGCAAGGCATAATGAGGGGCGGAGCTTCCCCTGGCAGGCTGAAAGGATCATTTAATATTCATTCAATCATTTTTTCCCCCTTCGGCTTGTTTTTTGATTCCTTACAGCCAACAGTACTGCACTGTGATCAATTATTATTGTAGTGTCACATTAAATATATAATTAGGTAAATAAAATACTATAGGGTAATATGTCCTGCAACTCTTGATACTTTTTTATATAAAGTGCCACAGCAGAAATCTATGGAAGCCCGTTTCCGCCACTGAAAAAAATAAATAAAAAGAAGATTATTGTGACTTCTCACAATTCTGACGTTTTTTCACAGAATTGTGAGGTATAAACTCGCAATTGCGAGTTATAAAGTCAGAACTGCGAGATATAAAGTCAGAATTGTGAGTTATAAAGTCAGAATTGTGAGATATAAAGTCAGAATTGTGAGATATAAACTCACAATTGCGAGAAAAAAAGTCAGAATTGTGAGATAAAAAGTTGCAATTGCAAGTTATAGTCAGAATTCTGACTTTTTTTTAATATCTCGCATTCTGACTTTATAACTCGCAATTGTGACTTTATATCATGCAATTCTGAGAAAAAAAGTCAGAATTGTGAATTTATATCTCACAATTATGAGAAAAAAAAGTCAAAATTGAGAGATTAAAAAGTCGCAATAATCTTTTTTTTCAGTGGCGGAAATGGGCTTCCACAAATCCCATTAAAAATCTCCATAGAGAAAATATTACAACTTATTTCACTGCAAAATTCCTGGTAAGATACGACACTATAAACAATCCTGAAACAAAGTCTGTTAGGAAAAAGGAACAGGGTTGTTATTCTTTCAGGCTTGTGGAGGCTAGCAAAGTGATGCAAGTTATCTACCTAACTTTTAAATACTAGTTGGTAGGGGTGTGACGAGGTCTTGTGCCACAAGATCTCACGAGATTAAAATGACAAGAGTTCTTGTCAAGGTGAAAGGCGGTCTCACAAAATCGCCAAGACTGAGTGTGAGGGTGAAATTAGGATAAAATATGCCACCACTATGTTTACATTATCCCTCCACTGTCATTTTGCTTTTTATAGAAATAAAAACCATTTAATTCAGTTGGATAACTGTCACTTCTATCCCATCCAGCAGGAATCAGAGTTCACTGATCATGTGACGAGATGACTGACATGACCATGGCGGAGGATTCGTTACAAAACAGAGCCAAAGCGTCTGATAAATGTCTTATCTTGTAGAATCCGCCCTCAGCACCGCCACTCCCTATTCACAGAGTACGTGTGATCGCGAAAGTGAGAGTAAAACGAGGGAACATTCAAACAATCCCCCGCATTTTGCAAACGGCTCTCTGATGCATGTAAATATCTCCCAATATGAAAGCTATCTTAGGCTGGGCTGTGTAGAAGTAAGCATCTCTTAGAGATCAAAATTGTTTTCTATCATGACACAGAGCTATTTGCACTTTGAACATTGAGAGAGTACTTTGATTATTGTTACACGTATTATTTGCACTTAGGAATAAGAGAAAACTGTTATTCATTTCTATTTATAATGTTATTTCTATGATCAATTTGTGGAAGGGAGTTCAGTTAGGAGGTCAAAATCTCATAAATCATGTACAGTAAGGCCTGAAGAGACAGTCAGTTAAGTTTGTGACAAAAACTTTTACAGTGTTTCAGTTTTGTTGTCTTTCAATGCATATGATAATTTATTCTCAGAAAGCAGAACTGAAATGACATTCATTACAAGATGACTGGTTAAACCATTTCAAATGCACCTGCAGACTATTTTTCTAGTCATGTACTTCGTCAAAAATACTGTGTAAAAATCTCGTTCTCGTGAACTCAATCTCATGTTGTTAGCTAACGGTCTCGTCACACCCCTACTAGTTGGTATGGGATTTTCGTTGTGTTAAAGCATAAAAGACAGCAGTGATTTCTCCAATAAGAAAACACATTAGTTGCAAAATCCACAGTTCATTTGTATGTCTTTTTCACATTTTAAAATACTTTTTGCTTCAAATCAAATGTTGTAATTGTAATTGTCAATCTCAGAGCTGGATGGTAAGGTTCAATAAATTTCAAATCTCTATGGAGAAAATCAATAGGAAAAACAGTTGAACAAAAAGTGGGCAGTTACTGTTGAGCTGTAGTGTGTTGTTTTTCTTTGATACGTCAAAGACTAAATGTCTTTTCAGCCAACCGATGTGAGTTCATCCTGATATAGGGAGAATTTCCACGTCAGAATTCAGAGGAAATTAACAGCATCCCACAGAGGGGGCCCGACTGAACCCAAGGGGAGGAACTGGACAGACTACGAGGCAAATCCCTTGTGAATGACTAGGGTCAGGCACTCAATTGGGGCTCTGATTGTAAAGTCTGGGGTCTTGTACCTGTTCATATGACAGAATTGGACTCGTCTGAAAAGGTTCTCATGAGCAGGGGTCTGGCTGAAGACTGAGAGGACTGGCTGCCCACAACATTCGACTGACCCGGCTTTTTCTGAAAGGGGGTGGTGAAAGACACTTAAACGATGGATCAGACACACACACATACCCACTCAAACACACAACTGCTGTACAGTAAAACCTCCTTTAAAATAAGACAAAACACAGTGAAGGATGTTTATAATTGATAAACATATAATAAAATATAATATATGATATATATTATATATTATAATATATATATTATAAATGATATTTCAAATTTGAGGGCACAATAGCGTTTAAAGTTTCCATACAGATTAGCTTTCATGGAAGAAATCATAATGGCCATTTTCTAACGTAATCTCTGTACTAGTAGTACTAAATTGTGAATATGACCCAAACAAAAGTCAGCAAACACTCAAACTCACAATATAATCCCACAAAGAACAGGAATGGGTTCCGATTCCTCTAACTGACTCCAGTTCCTTAATGATTCAGTTAATTATTTTAGTACTTTTGAAATAGTGCCAAATAATTGATCCTAACTACACTACAGATTGACGTCAGTAAGATTTTTTTTATTTTATTCAGCAAAGATTCAACTTCTATTCAGCATTTTTGAACGGGACTGTATATTATACCACATAATTATATTTAATACAACATTTGCTTAAAATTCTAATTGGAACCCAGAGAGGACGAATGAGACTCATTTGAACACCATTCTGACTAAATCAAGAACCGGTGTCATGCCATTTTATTGTACTGTATTTAGCTCCTAATTTGAAATCATAACAATAAAATAAAGAAAGAAAGAATAATTGAATTATGAAGTATTTATGTTTAATCGTGAAATTATTTTAATTACTGTTGATTGCCTTTTAAATTGAATGTCACATTATTTATATATTTAGTAATTGCATATCACATTATAACTTTAAAAATGATGAAAATTAAAAATACTTTTCTTCCTTGTTCTTTTGTCTCCCCCCACCTTTTTTTTCCTGACCCCCAACACTAACAAGACAAACACGCTCTCTCACAAACACACAAAATCTCACTCTGAATCAACCAGCACAAATGCACCCATAAAGTCACAGTGGTTTGGGTTGGGAGCGATGTAGGCTGGACCGAGCATGCATGCAGGAAACCCTGTGTTTGTGTGCTGCATTCTCCTGGCTGGGCATGCAGAGACAGCAGGCACCTGGAACAGGCAGCTGAAGGAATCCCCATCATACCCTGCAGCCCTTACAGACGTACACAGAGGACCACCCACCATCACCACAGCTCAGCTTTTGGGGACAATTCTTGCACAACGCCTCAAGACAAACAGCCACTCAAAAAAAAAAAAAATAATGCCACCACGGTACACAGTTTGACTGACAATCCAAACCCAGAACCTGTGACAAAAACATTTTGGCTAGCCAAGAACAACTCCTCACAAAGAGGGAGCAGAGACAAATGGGTGGAGAGACAGCAGGCAGGACACTGAAGACACAGACAGGCAACCCAAAAGAGGAGGGACTGCGAGACAAAAAGCAAAAGAGGAGCAGGCAGAGAGACCTCAGTCACTCCAGGAAAAGCTGTGAGTGCTAGCAGTCTGCGACAGCATGAAGATAGTGGATGTTCCAGAGGAAGGAAGACGTCGTTTCATCTACGGCACAGCACATAGGTGGGCAAGAGACCAAAGAGGACAGGAAAATTAAAAGAAGATCAAGAGTAAGAAAGGGTGGGAATAAAGTTATGGGGTAGAGAGAAAAACAAGAGAAATGTGGCAGAAACGCAATTAAACATTCAAGTGAAAAGCTCCAGTAACTAGAACCCTGAATATGAGCCGTTTGATTCAGTCGAAAGTTCAGCTTAGCATAGATGAGTCACTGAGCTTTCTTTGAGTTACAAAACAGACTAACTCTCCTGGTGGAAATTGCTTGTCACATAAATCACATAAGATATTTATGGTCTGCAGAAAAGAATATTAAACTCGAAGGAATTTTAAAACATTTTTAAAAACTCATACACTAAAATTCAAAAGTCTGGGGTTATTAAGATTTTTTTTAATGTTTTCTAAAGAAGTGTCTCATGCGCAGCAAGGCTTCTTTTATTTAGTAAAAACAGTAATATTGTGAAATATTATCACAATTTCAAATAATTGATTTCTATTTGAATAGAATTTAAAATGTAATTTATTCCCGTAATGGTAAAGCTTAATTTTCAGCATCATTACTCCAGTCACATGATCTTTCAGAAATCATTCTAACATGCTGATTTGCCGCAAAACAAATATTTCTTCTTATTATCAATCTTGAAAACAGTTGTGCTGCCTAATATTTTTGTGGAAACCGCGATACCTTTTTCAGGATCATTTGATGAATAGAGAGTTAAAAGAACAGCCTTTATGTAAAATAGAAATATTTTGTAACATTAAAAAAAAGTGTCATTACGGTCACTTTTGATTAATTTAATGTATTAATTTCTTTCAAGAAAATCTCACTGACCCAAACTTTTGAATTGATGAGCTGCACTTTTATGTGTAGTAAAATGCTAATAAACACACACTTATGACAGCGTGTTCTATATTGAGCAAAGCCGTTTCAATTTCATGACGATGTAACTAAGTCCAGCAGAGCTTGACTTTATGTAAATGATGCTGGCTTAAAGTCTGAACTGCAAAGAGTTTTTTTTAACAAGCTGCAGTCATTAATAAAAAATTGCTTTAAAAATGTATTAAGAGTGTAATAGAGTAATTACAGTTTCTTTTTTTTCCAGGGACCTGTAATACAAATTATCTTGTGATACAACCTCTGCACACAATGTATCATTAGTACATTTTACAAGTTACACTAAAGACCATGTTTCTCATCTGTCGGACTTCATTAGGCTATAATTATGAAACCATTATTAAAGTTGTCAAATGAATAAATCACATCATTATTACATCAAGTACTTAAGACGTGACCATTCATTCCCTTTTCTCCCCATTGGCAGTTTTAATTGACATGTGGCATTCTTGGAAGAGACGCGGCACCTACCTGTGAGGAAGCAGGGGGCAGATTAGCCCCGTATGCTCATCTCTGGCCTGAAAGGCTGCTTAACTAGTGTCACAAACATTAGCGACTACCTACAGCGCGAGTGCTCACTTCCTTTAAATAATTCAAATGACTGGAGGGGTCTAATTATTGTTTATTGATTCTAACTGTGGTACATGTTAACTGGTTGGGTAGCCACTGACAGCAGCACGAAGAGATAGAAGTATTTGTGCTTGACTAATGAAATAAAGGTCATTTAAATCAGAGTGATACATGGGACAAAAAGCTGCAGGAGAGAAGGATAGGACATCGAAGAAGAGTGATTGTAACAATTAGACTGATTGACTTCCTGTCTGTTTGAAAAACCTCAACAAACCAAACTGTTCAGAGCCTTGAAACAAAGCAAGTTGGTCTGTTAGGAAAAAAATCAGTGTAATTCATGACAGTCAGGGGAAGTAAGGAAAAGAGACACCTGAGTAGTGACAGAGATTAAGAATGAAAAATGTAAGGTCCTAAAAGGTAAAATAAGGCTGGGGATACAGATATACAAAAGGCAACAGAGTATTGCTGGGTTCAAAGAAAAATGTGACTCCGTGTCCTAACCAGGTGTGGCGTGATAAAGCAACAAACGATAAAAGCTATCTCTCTACAATGTAAATCAGAGTTTATGTGCCAACAGCCATGACCACACCAAGCAACAGTGCATTTTTTGGATCTAAAATCCTGGTCAACATGGCTGTGAATTCAACATCAAATATCTTCTAATTGGCCGTGACCACGTCGTGTCATGCCTGGTTAGGACACAGTGTAAGATGAAAGAAGAACAGAAGAGTAGGTAAATCAGGGAGAATAAGAGAACAGGATGGATATGGTAGAAATTACAAATTGAGAAAGTCAGAGAGAAGGAAAAAAAATGGGAGGAAGAAGTATACCTGTCGTGAATGGGGGCCTCTGGGCTTGCGGAGGACCACCAAAAGAATCTCTGGCAGCAGACTGAGGAGAATGAGGATGATGATAACCAGCCAGGCAGACACTGAACTCAGCATGTTAGCAAACACAAAGTACAAACGCTGCTGCTTCAAAAACGGCCTAGAAAATAACAGAGAGAGAGAAGGAAGGAAAGAGAAAACAAGAGATTAAGACAAGTTAACTCATGTGATTAAACATGGGTTCATTTTTTTTTTTTTTATTTAATCTTTACTGATAACCATGTTGTACAATCACAGCTGCAGCACAAAAAAGTCCCTTGTGGACCGCATGTTAATTTGTAGTCTGAATTATCATAGGAATCTACTGTTTAACCATTCAATATATGTATAAATCAAACAGTTGAAGTTATTTGCATCCGTTTTAACTACAAATATAATATATTAATAATAATACTTAAAAAGTGAAAAATTATGTTTATAGAAATATCCTGTGCGCTTTTGTACAGTTTGAGAACAATAAAATCTGTTTGTTTTTATTATTAATGTAGTACTAAAGTATGCTATTATTATTATATATGCTATATATGTATACTTACATGATTGTTAACCATGAAAAAAGTGATTAATCGTAATTTAATATATTATTAGTTGACAGAAATATCTGAATTTTAAGTCCCCATAAAATATACAATGTACAACTGTACAAATCTACAAAATGTACAATTCTCATTTTTTATGGTATATTTTATAATGTATAAATGATGTACCTCTATATTTATGATTTTATTATAAATTATGAAATTGCAGCAATTAGCAAACAACAACGATCCAATCAATTCCTGATGGACAAAATCAAGCGCGCCCTTCATTTTTTCTAGTTTTGGATATATTTGATATATTTTTTCATTTTCGTATATACATCCCAATAGAGAAGAAAAGACTTTCCCGACTTTAACGTTTCCTCACCATATGATGCCTCCCCAGAAGAAACTGAAGAAAACATAAAAGGCCAATGAGCCCCAGATCACAAAATGGTTGATCCACGTCCAATGCCGTGTGTCTAAAGCCAGCTGGGGGAGGGAAATCAGTCAGTCTCAGACAAATGAGGATCTGAGATACGTTTTTTTATAGTTTAGATGTTTGAGACAAACCAATCAAGCCACCAACCTTCAATGTGACAGTGAAAACAAGGACTGTAAAGACAATTGTTCCATAAGACCAGTTTCCGAAGACCTGTAAAAGGAAGGATTAAATCAAATGCAGTTCCCACTTTTTCATTCAGACAGTTTGAAGTCACCATGAAAACAAAATTGACAATTCTTATTTTTGTAAGTAATATTTCACTATTCATTATAAAAGGATTTATCTTTTTTTATTTTAATTCAGGTGCCCTCGTAACCTTTAATCAAAATAACTTCCACTCCCTCTTTTAACATCTCTATTCTGATGGCATGTTTACTGGCACGGGTGCACTCACATGACATCACAGCAAGAGCAAACCACAACAATCCAACAAGCCAATCAATTACTGATAGACAAAATTAAGTCCCACCCAACTTTGGTTTGTTCGAGAATCCATTTCACCTGAAAATATGTCACAATAGGGTAGAAAAGTCTATGGCGACTTCTGTTTCATGCAGACTTTAAAAAGCAAAACAGCTCTAACCTGCCCGTTATCCTGCAGTGCTGGATTGCTGAACAGGAAACGGACACCAAAGAAGAACAGGAGACCCTGAAAAAGTCCTAACACTG
The DNA here is from genome assembly GCA_038088235.1 of Zacco platypus. Classification (NCBI taxonomy): domain Eukaryota; kingdom Metazoa; phylum Chordata; class Actinopteri; order Cypriniformes; family Xenocyprididae; genus Zacco; species Zacco platypus. Next base: position 7,135,627 of record CM076079.1, read on the forward strand.
TCCAGTAGAGGAAGGGGCGCCAGCGTAACATGGCATTCTTGGCTATTTCTCTGTAAGAAGGATAAAAACAGTACATCAGCAACAGCATGGTACAAATTAAATTAGCAGAAGAGTGCAGTGCAGACTGGCACCTGTAGAGGGAGGCGTTGACCAGCAGAATTTCGATGGATATGTGCTGTTCCAGCAGGCTGTAGGCCAGAATGGGCATGGAGGTGAAGCAGATGTTGTACATCGTCAGATAGGCTGCGTCGTACAGGGGCTGGGAAGGGGAGCGAGGGAAAGGACGGGGCACCGGGGAGGTTAATACCACGTTAAGGACATCACACATATGCACACAACAAAAAGAGGGAAACTGACTGCGTGACCACATGCAAAGGTCAGAAAATGTGATGTCAAGATTCATTAGACCAACTATAGGAAATCAACTTTGAGCATATTATTATATTTTTTGTTATATTTTCTTTTTTTTATTGATGGCAGAAGTGACAAGACACTATTAGAGGAGAAAAAAGGAAAGAGATTGGACATAACTGATATATATATCAGTTCAAAGAAGGGCATAGAGGAATGCAGAGGAAAGACGCAAAATAAAGAGCAGAGGCAGAGGAGAAGGACCTGCTGGGACATAGTCTTCTGACAGGCCCGTTATTTGCACATACCTGCTGAGAGTATCCACAGAAAAACTGGTAAAGGAACTGAGGTAATATGAAGCAAAGATTCTAAGGGAGAGAAGAAAAAAAAAAGGTTTAAAAGAGTCACTAAAATAACTACCTTTATATTTACAGACTGAAACATGGGCCACTGGATACCATACATACCTTATAAAAGAAATACTGGACAAGATGAGCAATGCGCACATAGTAGAGATGCCCATGAGCCAGCAAAAGCTTCTTTAAATGTTTGAGTTTAGGGATGGCATAGTCACTGTTCCTCACAGCTTGACGGCCCTCCTTACCTTTGATACCTGAACACACAATAGTAATTACACAATCACATTCCATCTCAGAAAAAAATGCTGAGCAAAATATGTTCACTTTAACCATGTACACTACTATTCAAAAGTTTAGGCACGGTAAGATTTTTTTATGTTTTTGGAAGAAGTCTCTTATACTCATTAAGGCTGCATTTATTAGATCAAAAATACAGCAAAACAGTAATTTTGTGAAATAACACAACAATTTAAAATAACTCGCAAAGCTGAATTTTCAGGATCATTTCTCCAGTCTTCAGTGTCACATCAACCTAATATGCCGATTTGCTACTCAAGCAACATTTATTATTATTATTATCAATGTTGAAAACAGTTGTGCTGCTTTATATTTTTGCGGAAACTGTGATTCTATAATGAATAGAAAGTTCAAAAGAACAGCATTTATTGGACATACAAATCTTTTGTTATCTTTTTGTCAAAAAATTAAAATAAAATAATAATAAAAATCTTACTGAGCCCAAACTTTTCAACAGTAGTTTACATGAGGACGCATGATGAAATCTCACCAATGCCCACGTGTGCCTCAAGAATCATGCTAACATCATTGGCCCCATCACCAATGGAGAGAGTGATTGGAGAACCTTTGGAGTTCTTCACCATCTTCACTATCTAAAGTGAGTAAAAGAGAACTTTAGCCAACTAATTCATAAAGTATAAGTGCAAGTTATTATACCATAAAGAGATGCCAAAGTGGAAGCCTGCAGGTGTGACCTGAGCTTTCTGCAGGGGGGCCATGCGGCAACAGAGAACGGCAGTGCAGTTCTGGCAGATCTGCAGAAAGAGGCTCCTGTACAGAATGGCATCTGTATCACGGGGAGGGTTCATCAACAACGACAGCGTAGCACCATCTATGATGAAGCCGTACTCCTGATTTGCTTTAGACCAACTCCTGTGGTACAAAAATGACACTAAATTAGGGGTCATTAAATACACTTAGCATTTGAAGGTTGCACCCATATTGAAATTCAGATTCTAAAACTCTATACACACTTTTGTCTATATAAATTAAAAATAAAACGCCACAATATTATTATCTATCATCTTAAATGCTACAAGTGAATTTATAAATTTAGAGAATGAATGAAATGATTTTTTTTTACTTTTTAAACAAGGGTAGTTAGTTCAATGACATATTTGTAATTGTATTTATTCATGTTTTTAAAGATTAACTTATATGACCATTAGGTGACAAAAACAGGTCAAAAACAGGTCAAAAACATCAAATGAAAAACAGGAAATGAGTACATGCAATGAAAAATTCCATAATGACAGATATATTCAATATTAAATTTAAATAAAATAAGTAGCTCTACATCATATCACACTGTCCATTACTAAACTGTACCAAAATTCACTACAAAGCCAGTAAGATGTCAAGGGTCTGACCTGGTGACCCCTGCTTTGACAGGTGGGGCATCCAGCACTGCTTTTCTATGGTAGTCCCGTAACAACTCAAGAAGTTTGTCCTCGCGCTTTAACCTTGCATCTTCCAGTGTCCGCACAGTCAGCTCCAGTAGTTCTGTACCCCGCTGGAACAGGCGACAGGCATAGCAGGTGGACTTGGCCGTCTCCATTTTGTCACCCGTCAGCACCCAAATCTTCATCCCTGCACCTTGCAAGGCCTCCATAGTCTCAGCTGCCTCTTCCTGAAGTCTGCGGCACAAGATGTTAAGATGTTAAGCTATTCAGAACTTCTCTACGAGATGTGGCATAAATAGCAATTTGGGTCACCAACCGGTCCTCCACAGCAGTCGCTCCAATCAAACTCATTCCCGTCTCCACTTGGTTATACATGGCCATGAGTTTCTCCTCCCTGTCCTGAAGAGCCAGTCTAGCCTCTCTTAGCCCAATGTCTACCATGGCATACTCCTCAGCACTCAGCTGCTTATAGGCCACACACAGTGTACGGTAACCTTCCTGGTGAGCGAAAACACACAATTAGGCCAGAATTTACTGACTTTTTCAATACTTCATCTATTTCAAGATATAATGAATGATGTTTATGCTTTATTCCAGCAAAAAGGTCAAAATGGTCACAACATCCTGCAATACATTAACATTCTGTAAGCTATTGTAATACCGTTGCATTTCGCTCAACATGCAACCGAATCCTGTCCACCTCCTCTGGTTTGACTCTTGGGAAGATGGAGGAATCGGCTCCCTTACAGAAAAGCAGTGTCTCCTCTAAATAAACAGTAGAAGACAGGTGAGAGACATTCAGAGGTACAGATTCACACATAAACTTGCTTCTTACATCATCTGCAAAACTGACAGCCACAATCCTGTCTTGTGCGGTTGCTTAGTGGTTCCGGTGTCTGTGAGCGGTCAGAGATTTTTTTATTTTTTACTTAAATATTCATTATCAAGTGGTATGTCGCATTTTAACTCAATAACAGATATCACCCAAAACAGACAATTATTTTTGTCAAAATGCAAAATAAAATTAAAATAAGAATAAAAAATAAAACTAATAAATTAAAAGAAAGAAAGAAAGATTTCAATGTAAACCTATCACATTTTCCTGCCAAGTCCATCCACCAAGTCCGATAGCTTAAAAGGTCACCTCTCCTCAACAAGTCACTTGGTTTAAGTTATCTTTCATGTCAACAGCAGAAATGGTGCAAAAAAAGTTATGCAATTCAAATCTCTAACCCTGCAAATGAGCAATAGCAATAGCCTTATAGCAAGCATCCCTAATGATCTCTAGCTCACCTGATCTGGTTTGCACAATGACGCTCATTCTTCGTCGGACCGGGTCAAAGTTTAGGACATGGAGCAATTTATATCTGAAAAGTTAGATAATATATAGAAATATTCACAACTTCCATACAGCTAATTATATATCACTCTAGGTTTATAAACATTCAGGGGTGTAAGTACTGAAGAAGCATATTAGCAATATTATTGTGTTTGACGTCAAGGACCATAACTCACTCTTCTACATCATTTTGCCTGTTCTTGATCTTCATGTTCTTACTCTCCAAACCAAGGAAGGTGAAGCCGTATCTAAACAGAGCAAAAGTTACGTCAGTAAGTTTCAGTGCTCCCACCATTATCGAACACAAGAGGAAATAAGAAACGCATATCATGGTCCCACCTCATGGCTCCTTTGACCAGTGCGATCTCATCTGGAGAAGATGCGATGAAGCCCCTTTCTTCCTCTGGGTGGGGAAACATCCCATCAATACCATCAACTTGGTCCCTAGGAGTTTCCTCCGCTCCATCCTCCTTGACCTGCACCGTGTGGCACAGACACAGGGCCCGCAGAAACAACTCCTCTTTCTCCTAGCAGACAGAAATGAAAAGGGAAAAATATAACACATGCTGCTTAAGAACATGCATATTTTTGCATATTAATGCAAAATTCAATTTATTTTAAGTTTATTTCAATACTTGGAAAAACTTGAAGTACCTTTAAAAATGAAAAATAACAAATAATTTTGTTGAATTGTTTATTTATTTGTTAATATTTACAATATAATATATTTTTAAAAAATGTAGGATCAAACTTGGTGAGCACAAGAGACAAAAAAAAATAAAAATTCTGACCCCAAACTTTTGAACGGTAGTGTAAATGGTACATAACATAACATAACATATAACATATTTTAAATAAAGGTAGTTCAATAACATATCATTTAATCAAAATTGGTAGAGAACAGTGAAATGGCACTGGATGCTATGATTTTGGTATTGTGACAACCCTAGTATACAGATCATGTGGACTACACACTGACAAGGGCATTCAGAAAGAGGAAGTGCTCTCAAAGGACCATCCATTTATGCTGTATATGAGTGTATTATAAAAAAGGGAGTTAATTCACATAACTTTAGTCCTTCAAAGCCTGCCAACACAAACATTAGACGTTTACTGCCTTTGTATTTATATCTCAGCCTCAGAGGATTTATATAATTCAAATGGTCTGCAGTCAGTTTACATATTGAGGTTTACACATGCAACAACACGATCCGTAAATGTAAAATCAATCCCATCTGAGGTCCATTGGGTCTCAGAATGAGTGTAACTCACCTGTCCAGCCCTCTGCTGCAGTTTATTCACAGGCCCGTCCGTCACAGTTAAGCCGTCCAGCTCGTCTCTGTGTTTGTACTGGAAGCCGTCTATACAGCACTCAATGAACTCCATGTTGTTCTGGGTCAGTGTGCCCGTCTTGTCTGTGAATACATATTCCACCTGCAGGGTGCAGAGAAATGTTGACCTTACCAACTATAAACCCAGGCAATAAAGCACTCCTTCCCAAATTAACAGAGTCCAACGATAAGGACGGACAATTAATTTGTGACAAAACCAGTCTGCTTGCATAAATCAGTTTAACGAAGCATGGCCTGTAATTTAGAGTAATCATCTGCATAACCAGCCATAAGTGATCTACGACCTCACTGCCCATGGAAGAGCCAGGGACAGCTCAGATTATATTAATGTCATGATTTACTTTCATTTGACTGTTCAGACTAAAAAGTCTGAATATTCCCCCCCAAACATATGAACATAAAAACAAACATATAACAGTCATATTTGAGTCAGATATGCCAACGTAATCCTGTATCTAACCTGGCCAAGTTCCTCATTGAGGTCTGAAGTGTTGACAAGTGCGCCCTCTTGGATCTCAGGGTCAAAGAAGTCTTTATCCCAAGTGATAAAGAAAGAGCCCAAGAATTTCTGCATCTCCACAGTGACGTACATGGACACGGGGATTATAAAGTTGAAAAGGACCATGAAGGAGAGGAAGTCTGTAAACATCTTCAAATACTGAAATAAAGACAGAACACCTACATTCAGTCTCTTCAAAGCCCCTCAGACACAATATCATGGCTGGAACAGCAAAGAAACACGGAGGTTAAACATAAAGCTAATCCCTAATTAAGATTTATTAAGTATGATCTGTGTAAGAGCTGACCACAGCCACCAGAGACCAGATTAGCTTGTAATTTATATTAATTGCATAAAGAATGACTGATGATATAGAGGAAGTTGCTAATTGATTCATGTAATCGTGTTCAGATTGGTCAGATGTGAAATCCAGACTGCTCACCACATAAGTGTCTTTCTCCTTCTGTGTTTTCTGATTGTACCAGGGCTCATCCTGACCTTCTTTGCTCTGCCATATGTACTTTAGTGTTGTACACACTACAGCTTTACTGATGAGGATACATAAATACACCAACAGAAAGGCATTGATGGATCTGGAAAAAACAGGAAAGAGATAAACGTGAGCACATGCACTTTATCATGTAACCACACGTAAACACACCAAGAAAAGATGCTAAGAATGTTTTTTTATTATGTATTTTATTTGTTATTAAGTATAGTTGTTGTCAATATTATTATTATTGTTATTATTATAGGGGATGGTAAATAAATAAATGATCTCTGCATAAGAATTTAATATACACTGCCGGGCCAAAAACAGATCTTCTGTTTGGCAACAGTTCTTCTAAGCCTAATTGATGGAGTGTGAAGCTTTTCATTTCTTAAAAAACCATGTAGGAAGACATATCATGTCTATATTCCAGGATGACAATGTCAAGATTCATCAGGCTCAAACTGTGAAAGAATGGTTGGGAGGGAGCATGAAGAATCATTTTCACACATGAAATGGCATCTCTGAGTCCAGGCCTTAAATTCACTGAAAGTCTTTGGGATGTGCTGGAGAAGACTTTACAGAGTGCTTGACTCTTGCATTGTCAATACAAGATCTTGACCAAAAACTGATGCACCTCTTGATGGAAATAAACGCTGTGACGGTTAAAAGAACATGCTAGAAACATAATAATCACTGCAATAATGATCCAGTCATACTTTCTAAAGTACTTGCCTATTTAAATCCAAACAGCAACTTTTTTTTTTTGGCCGGGCAGTGTATATTGGTTATATGAACTGGATTCACTCATTTTGATATTGATTTAGGAATATCTAATTAATGTTCCAATTAATGTTTAAGATTGGAATCGCTATTTTCACATAAACCAAAAACAGACAGATTAAAAGATCGATCTTGGGATCTAGGGATCAATATCAGATCATTAAAAAGAACATTGCTGATAATCCGAAAATCAATATTTTGAACCTTACTGCACACTGGGGTATAATACTGCTCTCATCACTCACTTTTCAACAGCTGATCGTTTCTGAGATTTGCCCTGGTAGTTGAGCGCCATCTTCGTCTCCATGCCTGTGTATACTGCGACACCTTTAAAAGGAAAGGCAATGAAGAGTGATTCGGCTGAATATAATTCCTCAACATCAAAAGATTCCTCCAATTAAAAGGTGCCAGGACCTACCATTAATCTTCTTGGTGTTTTTCAATGTAGCACCTTTTAGGAGAAGGTTCTCTGGGCCCAAAGATCTAAATTAAACCATAAAAACAAACAATTATGTCAATAAAGACACATTTTGGCACCTAAACCCACGTTAAAGTGGCTCCTAATGAGCAGCATTGCTGGAAGTATGTAGGCCGGTTTGGCCTGGTGAAGGACATGGCGTAAAAACTCATAAAAAATATTTCAAACAGCCCAGTGACAAATGGAAGAACGTGCAGGGCTTGAAAAGCTGCCAGGCCAGCTTTACTTTAATGCTTCTATGGCATTGCGGGTCGATAGAATAATGATCAGAGGCTAATGCAAAGGGAAAAGACAGAGCTGGAGAGACTAGGAGGTACTGTAGGATGTAGTGGGCCCATGGGATCAAACCAAAGACAACCTCACCTTACTGCTGGCTCCTGCTCCGTCTTGTAAATGTGCATTCGGCCCACAAACCTGCAGAAGAACAAACAAGTTCCAGTTAAGTACGCTCATACATGTTCTGTCAACCCAAAAAAACACACGGAAAAAGGTTGAACGAACGCGCAGACGTCCCATGAATGTAATCAGAGTACTTGATGAGGTCAACCTGAAACCATTCATCATCCATGGAGGCAAAGTAATTACGCCATCATGCACATGCATTAGCGTTTCGTTTGTTTTATATAGGCTCCTTCCTCATTAAAGAAGCTTGATGATAATATCTGCATTCCAGTACAGTACACTATGCAAATGAGCCTTGTACGAAATGAACCAATTACAAGGAAGATGCTCATTGGTGATGACCCAACAGTCTGGCATATTGGCAACAGCCCTTTGAAGTTTTTTTAGAGACTGACTTTTAGCAGGCGACATCTGGTGCTCTAGAAATCTGAAATGCAAATGTCCTTCCACCTAAAGAGGCTTTAAAGAGATGCGCTTAGCGATAGGGGGCGCTGGAGTCAAAAAACTGCAATTACAGTTGGACTGCCTCTCTAAACTTGCAGATTGTGTTTGTTTCAAGGTCTGTTTGTTCTTATTACTCAAGCAGAGAGGCCAGATAGTGTTCGACTCTTCCATGAATCACACTGTTAGCTGCTGATCTAAAAATCACACGACCGCAAGAAACAATGTTAAATGAGCTCAAAAGACATAAGAAAATACGTTTTTTTCCAATACGTTCGCTCACAATGCCTCATGTTTCAAAAAATTAGATGGTAGTGAAAGGTATTTCTGTTAGGTTTGTGTTCGTACTTGTAGAGGTCAGGCTGGGGTTGTTCACACTCAATGGTGGCATAGAGAGACTGCAGGTCCTTCTCTGTGTCCGGCACCGTGTAGTGTGTCTGCAGGAAAGACAGGCGAATTAGTATTCCAGGTTGCGTTGAAGACACACAAATCCACACGGATGGAAGACGCAGAAAGATGAAGAGCAGAAGGATGATGATGATGACAAGATCTGGGCCATCTATTTAAAGAGTTTGACTAAAGCACAGTAAACGAATCCATCTTTTTTATATTACGAAAAGATTCCTTTTTAAAAATAGCATCTATAATCATATCAAGACAATCATTTTTGTGCCCAAGTGGTTACTGAGTGAGAGGTGCAAAAGCTCACTTTATGGTTGGATTCTCCATCCAGGCTGGCTGTGGTGACAAAACAAGTGCCGTCTTCTCGACTGGACTGCAAAAGAATCAGGTCACAGGGAAAGGTCTCGTCCTCCACCACTTCAACCACATCACCCACCTAAACAGAAAAAACTTTGACATTAACCACACACAATACTCTCACACACATCCATAGATCATTCTTCTTAACTGGTGGGTTGCAGGTCTGTTCAGATTCAAAATGAAATAACATGCATAATTAAATAAAAATATAGAATTTCAAAAATGTAATTCAATTTATAAAATAAGGCTGCATCCACAAGTATCCTTTGATTTATACAGGCTAACTTTTAACTTTTACTTATGAATTATTTTAGTACCATACTAGACCGCCGCTCAATGTCTAGTCAGGGCTAAAGTCCTCATGGGTAATATTAGGAATATTTCTGTTCTTAATATGTAAGATTATTAACACAGTATGAGAGAGTGTTTAGGTATATGATTGTTAATAGTAACAACCATGTTTAATGTATCTTAGTAGTATCTTTTGCTCATCAGGGTTGCATTTATTTGATTAATAATAATCAAAATATCAAAAACTGTAATATTGTGAAATATTACAATTCTAAAAAAAGCTTTGAATATAATTTGAAATGATTTATAAAATTTGTACATGAATTTTCAGCCTCATTACTCCAGTCTTCAGTGTCACATGATCCTTCTGAAATCATTCTAATGATTTGCTGCTCATGAAACATTTCTTCTTATCAATGTTGAAAACAGCAGTGCTGCTTAAAATATTTGTGAAAAACCATATATTTTTTTCAAGATTTGTTGATAAACAGAAAACTCAAAAGTAGAGCATTTGAAGTTATTTGAGAAACATTATAAAATGTCTTTACCCTCACTTTTAATGCATCTAATTCATTTCTTTAAAAAAAAAAAGTTTTCAACAGTAGTGTATGGTTAAAAAAGATCACAAAAATTGGCTTTAAAACACAAATAATTAACAGCTGGACTTAGCCACCCTAAGCTGATCTCAAGCCCCCAGCGATGATCTGAATGATTATTATTATTAGGCTACCTTTATTAATCAAATTATTATTACATTTTATTTTAATTTCAGTTTAATTCACATTTATTTGTATAGCGCTTTTTACAACACATATCGGTTCAAAGCAGTTTTACAAAAAATGCACGTCTACATTACAATTTAAAATGATCTGTAATCAGAGGTGACCGTGTCTAAGTTTTTTTATTTCAGAATTGTGCATATACTAATCATGCAGTTAGCTAACAATGTATTAGTTTAAACAATACATTAATTTAAAAGCAAAAAATTTGGCCCGCAATAATTTCATAGTGCATCACCGCATGACCGATACGCTGTTATGATAATAAAAGATTTTAGATTAGATTACTCCTCATTTAAAAAACAACTTATTTAACACAAAATACTTCATTTTTTCACTATGTATGAGCCACAAGAGAAATATTAAGAAAATATGTGTCCGGGCACCGAGAGTGGCTAGCTGTAATGGCAAACACCCTAACGGTTTGATAGTGTACAGCGCATTTGTTCCATTCCATATACAGCAATGAAACACTCCCAGCAGTGAAGGCCCCTAGTGGGCATACTTCTTTTCCAAGTATGGCAGCTTGCCACACCCTGAAAGACTTGGCAAGGGTGCAGCAACAGAAAGGTACCTTGATCTTCTCGCTCTCCTTCTTCACTGACCGCCCGTCCTCTAACACCGTCACTGGGTACTTATTCACCTCATAGTCTGCTTTGTGCCGCAGCCAGTCCTCATAACCCTGAGGAGAGACAGAGAATGTGACAACAGTATGCTGGTGTTTGTGAAAACAGAAGAAAGTCAAATGAGGACTGAGCCAGTGTAATACCTTTCTCACATGCAAACACAAAACAATTCTCTGTGAAATTCACACATAACGGATGTGGCTTTCACTGCACACAACGGGCCCTATTAAAAAGGAAAACTGAGCTGAGGGAGGCAAGTCATTTGAAGTGGGCTGGGGTCACACAGGCCCCCTGGGATCTTATTTCAAAGCCCAATTAAGGCCTGAGCCCCTCTCAGTGTGAGGCCACAGAGACCTGGAAGGAAGTCCACCGTCCATTGTGTTTTTCTAAAAAGCTTGTGGCAGGCCGGTGGAAAAAGTTGATCCTAAAACAATACATCTTAAGCTGTGAGAGGACCACTGTGTTGTGACAAGCCCCCGGATCATTTGTTTTGTGTGTGAGAGATGGACCTCGGGGTCAGCCGGACTCTTGGCTGGGGTCGGCATTATTTAAGCAGTGACACACTGCAATAAAACATCAAGCGCTTTAGCGATAGCTTGAGAAAATGGAGGTGGCAGGTGAACGAAAAGAGAAAGAAATGAGAAAAGAGTTAAAGAAGGATGAAAAGAGCAGACAGGGCATAAGCGGAACATAATTCAACTAACCTGTTTGATGGCCGTCACTGTGATGACAAAAAATAAAGGTAAACCACTGGTCACGGGGCTGGTCGGGGTATCAACAATCACCTTTAAGAAAGGACAAACATAACATTATTTACATTTACAGAATAATTTGCATTAACATTCATGCATTGCATTGACAATGGCATTTTGGAGAGCAGAAATGCAATGCTTATTTTTTTTGTTGCCACTTATTTACTTATTTCTCCAGTTCAAAATGCGTATTATTTAAGATTTAAACGTCCACTCAGTAGTGGGGCTACCATTCAAGTGAATGGTTGAACGTTTTATTTTTGGTTACCTACTACTCGTGTGGGTGTGTTCGTCTCTATATCAACAATGCTTTGTGGATTGTTGCATCATGTCTCTTCCTTGTGAGTATCATGCAAACAATATACCGGCATGGTCATATAGGTTAGTAGGCGATAATGTCAGTCAAGCCAACAATATGCCAAATAAATGCCGTTATTGTGAACTTTCTATTAAGCAAAGAATCATGGAAAAAATCTATTATGGTTTCCAGGTGTTTTCCAGATTTCATAGTTGTACTGATAACCTTTTCTATTTTAAAAATGCGGCTGGACAGGAAACGCATGTGTCATGTCATGATAGCATGAACACTATCTTTAACTTGAGCAGTTTGACACGCAGTAGGAAGAACAAACATCATTCTTTCAGTTTGGTGTATTTATACTTGTCCTATATTTGTGTATATAAAGGGAAGATATAGGGTAGGTTGAGAAGTCAAACCCACAGAGGTGTGAACATTTTTTTTTTTCCAATGAGCTACGGCCAAACCCGAAACACTGCGTTTCCATCTCATACACACACACAGGAACCCTGCAGGGACTGGCCGAAAGTGCAAAAACCACACGCCAAAGTGAGGAACGGCATCTTCACTGCAGTAAACAGCTCAAACACAAAGATGCCGTGTGTGGCATATCGGTGCCAAAATTCCTGTAGCGAGAGAGTGTAAAGCCGGCAGGACTTCAGAAGGTGAAAGCCCATCTCAGACCAGCAGCACTCCAGCTCAGAGCCTAATAATCCCCATCATCCTGATCACACACACACTCGACACAAACACCACAAAGTACTTTCAGCCCTTACCCAGTCTAAGACCAAATAATCCCAAACAACCCATCTGAAACATCCACACACACACTTTACTTTTGGACTCGGCCATTAGACGTCATCTAAACCGCTTTGCGATCCGAGCAATCATGTAACGTCCCCTTCTTCATCCCACACACAAGCCGTTGCTTAACAGCCACAAGTTAGAGCTCGCAGACTAACCCAAATACACTCAGGCATCTTTAAATCCTACCCTGCAGCTAAATATCACGAAACTATGAGAAACGAGCGCCATATGGGCACATGCATGTTCACAGGAGCACAGATCTTTCAACAGTGGCCCATTAAGTGTTAAACATCTCTCAGTTGCCAGGTGTCTGCCGACAGCTGTTTTGTTGGCACCGCCATCAGGAACAAAAAGAAGAGGAAGAGAAAGGGGGCTTTTCCTGTGAACTCACCACACATGCAGGAGAAAGCAACATCAAATGGATAGTCTAAATTCTGTCATCATCATTATGTCATTCAAAAACCTGTATTTCCTGTAAAACCTCACTTTCTTATGCGGAACACAAAACAATATGGAAGAAACAGTTAATATTTTACTGTTTTGAGTAAAAAATTTGAAATTTTGAGTAAAAATCATTAAGTGATGTTAATATAAAATCTGTTTCTAGCTATATAATGCACTGACAAAAATTAAAAACACAAGTGGTGAAGAGAAAGCCACATGATGATTGACAAATTTTGGTATGTAAATACCACCCCTGGTTTCCCACGTGGCACGAGTCTTTCTCTCCGAGACTGACCCTTCTCCTTGGGAGCCAGGGCTGAGTCTGGGATTCGGTCAGCAGAAAGCACTTTAATGCGCTTGTGGTTCCTACAAGTGATGGATGTTGTTTTGGGGCCAGCGTTCCCGCACGTCGTTTTTTTGATTTAATAAATTGATAAAGGCCCATCTGGATGGAGCCCACTGCGGCTTCCCACTCGATTAAAAATATTAAGAGAGATGTGGTCCAAAGTGCTGAGGACAGTCTGTCCTGTGCTTTCATTTGGTTTCTGTTTTATAATACACACACACATAAATACTGTACATGCGTAGTGGGAGTTTATTCCCCTGGATCGCTTAGTAACAGACAGCACCACTGATATAGTTCATCAGCGACTGTAATGAAATACAGTCACTTCTCTGATGAAGTGCTGCCCCTTCATCGTTTTTACGCTCACACAAAACACCCCCACCCATCACTGCCAGACCCACCTCGCTAGTTCCACCGCGTAGAGGCAAACACCATTCATTTAACCGCCGCCTCGAGGGAGCCAATTTCCAAAGCCAACGCTGAACACATCAGTTACGACCAAAACACCTTACGGAGGCAGACACGCAACGTGTGAGTTACTAAATACCAACATAGACCTTAGCGAGAGTAGACACCACAACTTAATTGGTTGCAAATTAAAATGAGGAACACAATCGGTTCAATATGTCCTACTGTCTTAAAGAGGTACAATTTGCATAAAATATCCCCAATATGTGACAAATATCCCTGAAATTATTGATGAATTTCCACAAAACATTAAATTAAGGAATGACACGGAAAGTTAAACGCTTGACACCCAAGTGCCGATATAAAAGGAAGACATCTTTAGGTACCTCACTACTTCTAGTCCTCAATGAGGGGGTCAAGGCCTGTTGGGGGGGCTCAACAAACTTCCAAAGGGGCCACAGAATGACTTACAATTAAATGACTTAATTAAAATAGAGATGAGAATTTTCCCCCTCAATAATTATTGTTTTTATTGAAAACTGACAGAATATTTTGGAATCACGAAATGAATTGTGGTTAATTCATTTGAATGTACATTCAATTATATATTAACTATATATTAAATTAAATTGCATAATTTTTTAGAAAATGGCCGATCGTTTCACTAGATAAGACCCTTATTCCTCATCTGGGATCGTGTAGAGCCCTTTAAAGCATCATTGAAACGGCAATTTCTCTCGTTGGTAGCCGTTGAAGTCCACTATATGGAGAAAAATCCTGGAATATTTTCCTCAAAATCCATCATTTCATTTCTACTGAAGAAAGACAGACACAAAAATCTTGGATGACATGGGGGCGAGTAAATTATCAGGAAATTTGAATTCTAAAGTGAACAAATCCTTCAACAACAGCATATTTTTTTTTTACAAGTTAAAGTGACCCGTTACCAAATTCAGCAAACAGTCTGCATAAAAACTGTACTAAATATGTCTGTTCTTATCTGCCAACAAAAACACTATTCTACGTCAATGAAATACAGCATCAGAGCAACATTAAACTCTGCTATTGTCAATAAGTAAAAAGTGATAACTGATTAAGTGAAAAGTGATAACAATAAGTGGAACTTCGGTTTAATGATTCCCCAAAATAAATGTAAAATAACGTTTATTCAGGCTTTTTGTCCTTGGCTATAAAATGTATCTGCAGGCTCCCACCTGTGTGTGTTTGAACAGGTGTAAACCAATGTTTCTCAACGGGTGGGTCACAGATCTGTTCTGTTGGCCTGTTCTGGTCTCAGACAGCATGAAAAACATGCTAAATGAAAATAATAAAATGAAACGAGGATATTATTTAATAATAAAAGTCAAATTTGCTTTAAGGACATTTCAGTTTACTCCTGTACTGTAAAAAGTTTTGATATCGTGTCGAGTTTTAAGGTATATATGTCACTGCAGATGCGCCCCTGTTCCATTTTTAAAGCATTACAGCCTGGCATGGCACTTGTGCGTCATGTGTTCCTCTGCATATTGTTTCAAGTAAGAACTTATTTAAAATTAAAAATAAGAATTTTTGTGGTTCAACCCAAAATAGTTTGATAAAGAATCAATGAATCATACAGTACGCGCTGTTCTTCTACCCTCACATCGATCTACTCTAAGATACGCACAAAAAAAAACTCCATCTCATTTCACTCTCTCTCTCTCTCTCTCTATATAACGTTTACTCAAGATTATGTGCTAATTTCCTCTTTACGGTTATGCACACTTCCACTCGGCTGAACACTGACTGCTTGTTAGCGCAAATCCTCATCTGCATTCACACACACACACACACACACAAACACACACAGACACACACAGGTATTTAGAACATTCCAGCAGAATGTGTGTCAAAATGTGCGTGTGAAAGACAGAGATCCCCATCGACTCCTCCCCTCCTTCTGTTCTCCTCTCCTCCCATCTCTCTTTTCCCATCAGGACCCCGGCGAAGGCACGCAGTGCTATTTTTAGCATACTGGTGCTTTTTTATCAGTCCGTGTCTATTTGTGGCTCAAAAGAACTACAGAGGGCTTCCTAGCTGCTGACGTCAGCAGTACTGTGCTGCAGAGGCGTACGGGAGAGGGAGAGAGAGAGAGAGAGAGAGAGAGAGAAGGGGGGAGAACAAAGAAATGAGGAAAAGAGAGGGGGTGTGGAACAGAAAAATGGCAGGATGAAGAGACGTGGAAGGATGGGGAGATAGAAATGGGCATAAGACGGTGAGATTGCGACAGTGCGTTTGCAATGAGCCTCAGGAGAATTGTGCGGTTCTATTTGGAGGTTGGTGATTTAAGAGCAGGTCTTGTGTGACAGGAGCGTGTGTGTCTCCCTCGTGCTGTTATAATAGTGGGCTGCATGAGGAGAGCTAGTCAGAGAGGATAAGGAGCCCCTCAAGAGAAAAGCAGGATTAGCTGAGGCATGCCAGACGCATGCCAGAACCAGGCAAACACCTGGGGATATCTCTCTCACACATATGCACACAGATCACATCTCAGCATGGATGTACACAAGATATACTGAGCCATGCACATTTACTATAGACCGTGTCCGAAACCAAATCTCCCTTGTTTAGTTAGTCAATCTTTTAGTAAGAAGACAACTTTTATAAGCCATGATGTCACATTAAGCACCAGAATCTGATGATCTAAAACATTTAATTTATGTAATCTATTCTGCTTTCTCTAAGGGAGAAATTGTTCATAAGATTGGATTTTTTTTATTTATATATATATATATATATATATATATATGACTTTGCTGCTTTCAAATGTATATATTTTCAAAGAACTGCTAATTAATGAGACATTAAAATAATTGGCTTATAAGCTTAATCCATTCATGAGAAAGATTATAATGGACGACAAGTCTCTGTGTTTACAAAGTCTTGTCCTTTTCTATTTTGCAGTATATACAGTAGTCGTATCTAAACACATTCAGTTTAATTCATGTAATTTTTTTCTTTAATATTATTTCACTACCGCTCAAACATTTGGGCTCAGTAAGATTAAAAAAATAATAATACTTATTGAGCAAGGATGCATTAAAATGCTCAAAAGTGACAGTAAAGAACAATTTTTATGTTAATTTTATATTTCAAATAAATGCTGTAGTTTAACTTTCTATTCATCGGGGAATCATGAAAAAAGCACAAATTTAAATATTGATAATAATAAGAAATGTTTTGAGCATCAAATCATCATTTTAGATTGATTTCTGAAGGATCATGTGACACTGAAGACTGGATGCTTTGGCGTCACAGGAAAAAATTACATCTTAAAATATATTAAAATGGAAAACAGTCATTTTAAATTGTAATAATATTTCCTGATATTACCGTTTACTGTTTGTTTGATGAAATAAATGCAGCCTTGGTTATTTCTTTCAAAAGCATTAAAAAAAATCTTACTGAGCTGAAATTTTGAATAGTAGTGTATACATCTTGATGCCACTTTACCTCAATATACTGCCTGAGAATGCAGCATATGCAGCTTTTGGATACATTCATTACCACACATAAAATTAGCCTTGATCTCACACACACAAAATCAGCTGCCAAATCAGGTGTCAAATCGTGCATTTCATTTTTCACTCCTTCTACAAGGAGAATCAAGACCATATGCTCATGGGCGTAGCTTGTGGGGGTGCCAGGGGGGCTTTTACTAAATATTTTCTAATTAATAATAAAAAGTAAATATGTATATAATGTAGTTATTTTAATACATTTTAAATGGTTATTTTGTAAATAAATTAATAAATCAAACTTCCTAACGCCTCTCCAATCTCATTTGTGTAAAAAGTTGGCACGTGATGAATCTGCATTTTGGTGGACAATAGCTTATGGTATATACTGCTTGCCTGTAGTTTGGGGTGAATGGATATTCAGCAGTTTTTTTACAACGTACAACAACTGCAGAGAAATCTGAACCGAACCATAATAAACTCAGATGAAGATGCCAAAGCTCTGTTGCATTTATTTCAGGAAGAGGACCATTTACATTCAAATGTTATTTAATTTACACAGCACAAAACTTTAGTTTTTTTTTTTTTTTTAGAATATATACTGCTTAAATCGGCCATGTCCTCAATATAAAGTATTTGTGTGCCTGCAATTGTGCGTTTAACTTTAATTATGTCCAACGGATATCTGTTTTAAAGCTGTTTAAAAGTCTGCTTTGAGATTCTATTGACGAACATGTTTATAGAGCATTATTTTAAACATGTTCATAGCTGGCACAGGAAAAGTAGTAGCTCAAATAATTTGTGTGCCATGTATCTGGTAGCCATGACAACCTTGCACTTGCTGCTGCTCAATGTAATCAGTAAAACCACTTGAATGGTACACATAATGTGAATTTGTAAGTTTACTATAGAAAAGGTTAAATGCATTTAAAAAAATTGACTGACTAAATCGACTAGCTTTGTTTGCCCCCCTCAGATGACATATGTCTACGTCTATGCATATGCTCTTCATCAATCCTCCATTAGCCTTTATTAAATACACACACACCACTAAATGGCATCAGCTGTTTACACGGTTCCACTCTCTAGTTTAACTAAGGTCATCTTCATGTGCTTTTATGGAGTGGAGCACAGGCTTCCCCGTCTCGCTGTCTCTCTCTCTGCCATTCTCACAGGTCCAGTGACATCAGATCAGCCAGGCTATGAGTCACACATAAACATACTCGTATCCTCACACACACACACACACATCCCTTGTTTCTCTAGGGATGGCAAATGCTTATGACTGATCAAATGAGCTCACTTACCTGCACCAAGAATATGATGAGGAAGTAAAAATTAGCAATTCTTCTAAACTGCTCAAATAGGTTCTTTGGCAGGAAGTTCCACACTGTGTACTGAGGAAGAAAGAAAGCAAAACAAAAAATTAAACAGTAACCAACAAGCTGTCGATCAATTACTATAATCATTTAAAGTTGAAAGAAAAATTAAAGGGTTGTTTTCCCCAAAAATTAAAATTGTGGCATCATTTACACATCTTCACCCAAAGCTTCAGAAAACTCTTAATATAGAGCACAACAAGGCTCTGAAACGGCTCAAGGAAAGAAAACAAAAACCGTAAAAATGAACAATTTTAACAGGAACATAAATGAAATCCAGTTTAAATGTTCTGAACAGAGAAGCTTATTTGAAATTACCATAAACTGGTTATTAACGTTATTTCATCATTCTGTTTAAGATTTTAATTTGCTAGTCAACCAATCATGAATTCAAATCATACGGCAAATGCAAATGTAACACCCAACGGGAGTGAAATGTCCGAGCAGCTGTCAAGTCATCCTGAGTCGCAGAGCAATGTGCTGCATTAGCAGTTGGATCGCGGGATGGTTATATCCAGAAAGGATATAGCAGGTTTTATCCAGCGTGGTGTGTTTTGAAACTAGCGAAAATTGCAGGTTAGTGAGTGCAACATACTATTCAATTACTTTTTAAATGATTAAACACCTTGTTGTCAAAGTTAGTATTGTGGTTTTATTTATGGTCATCAGACGCTTGTGTGTCGTTATATTGTTAAAATATTTTCAAAAATAAAGCTCAAATGGAGTTACAAGGTTTTTCAAACACATCAGGCCACGTCTGAGGCAGTAAGTGCATCGCATTAAGTTATCATCAACTTACAGGTTACAAGGGTTATTGTAACTATGTGGACGATCAGGTTTTACTGTCTTTTAATATATCTTGGAAAAAGTTTGCGTTATAAAAAGACGAAGTGTTATGCACAGGCTGTATTGACTTTGACTAGACGGCAAACACGCTTCTCCGCTTTTCAAATACATAGAGCATTAGCCTTTACACACATTGTGTTTTGAATAAAGAAAACACTACTTATTTAAAGAACCAGTTTTTTATTTACCCTTGCACAGCAAACAAGCAGAGACAGTCTCCAAAATGAGTGCAGGACGACTTCTTTTTTTTTTTTAAATAATGTTATGAACCGGTAATTTTTCTAATCAAACCATTTTCGGAACGATAATATTACCGAAGGAACGCACAAACAGAAACGTTAAATATTGATTCTGCTCGGAGCAAACGAATTGATTTTTTTTTTTTTTTTTTTCAAGTCTGGTGCACAAGTTGTATGAACTACTTTTATGGTACTGTTTTGTCATTTTTTTGAGCTTATCAGTCCCAGTCCCCAATCATTTTCGTTATATGGAACTGCAGCATAAACCATAAATAATACAAAATAATCCAGAATTTTTATTTTTAGAAGAACAATTCCTTTAGCAATGTGATTGTAAACCTAAATCCTGATGAAAAGCTAGAGGAAGGATTAAATGCATTCAATATTCATCAGCTCCTGTGTTTGTGCTTTTCTGGGAGAGAGAGCTGAGATGACTTCAATAGCTCCAGAGCGCTCTGATGTGTGTGACCGGGCGCAGCTCTATGGGCCAGCAGGTATTACATTGATTTGGATTAGAGACCCATCGCCTTCGTTCGGCTAACTCTGGATAGGGGAACCTGCCACCTGATACGTATGATGGTGTTTCGCAATTTCTCCACTTCTCTTTTTGGAAATAGACACAATAGGCAGAAGTGCACTAGTTTATTAAAAGATAAATAAACATTTAGGGCCAAATCTAATAAGAACATATAAAAGGAAAGCGTTTTATATTTTGAATATGTTTCAAAATATAGCGTGAATATGCGCAAATGAATAATAAAACTATATACACTAAAAATATATATACACAGCCAAAAAGCATAAGAGTCTATGATTGGATCATTATTACAGTGATTATTAAATTAAAATTATTTAAATATTAAAATTGATGCACCTCTTGATGGAAATCACATAACAACATTTATATCCATCAAGAAGTGCATCAATTCTTGTTTTGAAAATGCACTCTGTAAAAGTACTCCAGCACATCCAAAAGACTTTAAATGAATTTAAGGTCTGGACTTAGAGGTGTTAAATCATTCAACCATTCTTTCACAATTTGAGTTTGATGAATCATGAGATTGTCATGGAATATGGCCAAGAGATCTGTCTTCCTACATGGTTATTTAAAGACTCCCGTGGAGAAAATCACGTTTTTAATGTTGTCTATATATCTGAATGGTGTTTTTAATGTGACTTAAGACAAACCATGAGCAAATTCATAAGTAAAACACCATTACTGAGTATTTTCTCATAAAACTGCTGTTTCTGATGTCAAAAACTACGTTGTAACCAATCAAGTCAATGTGTGATCTTCAACGAGTGGATCTCTGAACCAGTGCGAGTGACTGGAGGCGGGGCTAATTATCATATTCATAGAACCACGTATACTAAATGAGGCAATGATATAGGAGTTACAATCAAGCTATTTTGAGTCACGAGGAATTTTTCCTCAAGGAAAAAGAAACATTTAAATATGTCATTTTGGTGATTAAATTATTGTATATTCTACATTGGAGACTTTAAGAAATGAAAAGCTATACACTCCATCAATTAGGGTTAAAAAGAACTTTTGCCAAACATAATAACATGCTAGAAACATAATAATCACTGCAATTATGATCCAATCATAGACTCTTAAGCATTTGCCTATTTAAAACCAAACAGCAACGTTTTTTTTATTTTGTTTTTGGACAGGCTGTGTATGTGTAGCTATACTAACTTTTTACTAAATTTAAAAACACATTTTTTTTTGTTTTTTCTGCAATGCAGTATCTGTCACTACTGTCACTGCTTGAATTTCAACTACCCAAAACGGAGCAATTCCAATAGGGTCCTCGCACTTTGGTGTTCGGCCCTTAATAAGACAAACACTTTGCAACAAATGCAAATACTGACTGGAAATAACGTGGAAGGGGAAACAGAAAGGGAGGGAGAGACAGAAAAATAACTGAAATATGGATAGCTATTTTCACCAAATATAACCATCACTGTGTGTCTAAATAATGGATCACTAAGGATGAGGAAAGTGCAGATTGGAGCACCAGCAATAAGATAAAAGGGAATACATCATAATTTCTAACAGAGCAGATGTTATACTGAGGTGAACTCGAGAAGATGTGGCAGGTTTGGACCTCTTTAGAGGGAAAAACTGGATCCAAGGGATACCTAAGGCGAGTTTGAGTGGGTAGATGCACAGCAGATGCATAGAGAAGTGTAAACATTGCAGTGAGGGTAATTAAAGTGTGTTTAGAGTCTCATGCCAGAGAAAAATTGATCACCGTACACCACAGCACGGCCACAGGTCTGATAAATCTATTACTTCTTACTCCCTCGTTTCTTCCTTTCGTATCTTAAAACACTCCTCATCTATCGACTGAATGAGGAGATTCAGGAAGTCCCATAAGATTAAGGGGGGCAAAGTCAACCACCCTGAACACTTGAACGTTAATTGCAACTATGTATTTATCAGCCGGATCTCGAGCACTGCTCTGACAGGCAAATTAGGGTGTTTCGTTGGGTGGCAGGGGATGGTAAGATTTACAGCAGTTGGTGAATAGCGAATGATGAAAGAGTAGAGGAAAAAAGGCGAAAATGGAAAGGAATTTCTGGGTCCAGACACAGTAGGGTGTTCCAACAGTCTCTTCACACCTGGAGGAACAGGTGGCTGAACACCAGGGCTTGAGAGAAGCATGTTGCAGCCATACTCTCCACATGCTGCTGCTAACACGCATCTTCTATCTTAACGCTGCGGTGCAGTTGCTATGGCATTAAACAACACTTGCTAATTACAAGCTAAAGAAAATTACAAACAGGTTCTTCCAGGGAACTAAACCCCTAATGCTGTTATCTAGTAAAAATCTGATTACACAGCAGCGAGCTTAAGTACACCCCAGCTCATGCTTTCAGATTCGTGACGAGGTGTAATATAACAAATACCAGAAGTTACCTTGGAGGACACGATCCTGTTGTCACAGAATTTGGAGGGGATGAAGGCCTCTGTGTCCGGACATGGCCGATGTCCTACATAGATTGTCCTGCTGTCCACTCGCTTCTCATCTCCTCCACACTACAGAGACACGTGGGGAAACAGGAATTCAATTATATGAACAGTTAAAAAGTGATAAGTCTGGCACAGCAATATCAGCTGAAGCAATGTCAAAAAAACAATGTCAAACAGGAAGCACGTTCAGAGTAACATGTTTGAAAACAGTTATTTTTGCTCTTCAGTATGGTGACGCTAGTGTTGTTGTGAAATCTTTCCATTTAAAATGCCACCGAGGTAATATTTTGTGGCTGGTCATACTAAATGCACCTGATGCCACTAGAAAAAAAACAGTTAGCAAGAATTAATCGCTTTCATTAGAGCTATGAAAGTTAACCCTGGGTCATTCTAAACCCTGGGTAAATGGAATACTGGGTCATCTTGGTTCACACTGCTCATAATTTACCCAGGGTTAACAATTAATCCTGGGTATTCATACGCTGACATTTCACAACATTGTACATTCCTAAACAATGGGTTAACGTTCTTATTTGCCTATTTGCGGTGTCAGTGTCATTGATTGGATAAACTCAGTACGCGACCTGTTTAAATAGCTGTAGCATTGTGCATCCTCCTATTGCCGACTGTGCTATTGAATTTTTACTGAATGGACATTTCAGACTATAAAAGGTAAGAATAAAACTGCCTCTTCACTCAAATTGTCATGTTTTCTGTCAGCATTTGAAATTTTTCCTCTCAAACACTGAATTTACGGTTCTCCAGAGCAGGGTTTCTTAACCCCGGGTAAAAAGCAGTGCTAACCCTCCTTCTAAATTACAATTGTGAAACATTCCTTTACCTGGGGTTAAAAGCAGTGTTTAGAACGACAATAACCCGGGAGTAAGTGCAGTGTGAAAAGACCTATTGTGTTACAATTTTAATTATTAGTTCGCAAATTGTTTATTTACTAAAAATTTATTTAATGTATAAATATTTTTGATATAAAAATGTTTTTGTGGCAGGGCCAATTAAAATGCTAGCAAAATATTGAGGAAAAAAACAACAATCCCTAACTTCAATCAAAGAACAAACAAAAGGTCTGAAATGTTTTATGCTTTATCACAGCTCCAAATTTACTGAGAGACACAGCCAAGTATAACAAAGGTCAGGTGGGTCAATCCCACAAGCTAAAGTGTGATCAAGCTCCGGAGACTGGACAAGTTTATTATTTGACAGTTGTAAGACCTCACTCTTAGAGCTGGATGCAATAACATGAATTATAGGGTTTCCTTTTTACTTTTTTAGTTTACTTCATGGTAAGATGGGGTAAGAGGATGTGTGGTCATTCTCACACTTCAGTTAGTGTTTGGGTATTGTTGTGTGAAAACCAGAAAGGGAGTAGCTGGGGTGAGTATTCAGAAATAGTAAATGAAAAGAACACAGCTTTTCACACTCTGCTATTCAGCAGAGACAAAGCGAAGATGCTGAATCTACAGCATCAAAGCAAAAGAAATCATATTTTTACCCTGAGTTGGGAGTTTGAAGTCTGAGCTGAATGTAATGAGACAAAAAGAGTGGGTACCGCAAAATAATATATCGATAACAAACAGACAGCATGTCTTTCTTTTGCATCGCCTTAAACCTGAAAACAGGGCGGACCCATGTAGTTTGGTCATGAACAAACGAATCTTACAAGCGGTTTCTTTTAATAAATTAGTCACACAAAACCATTTAGGCTTAAATGTGTATGGCAGACCGTTTGTGGTTTGGGCCTTCCCACTGTAAAAATTCCCTAGGAAACCCTGAAACAGGTTTGTGTGTTTCCCCTGTGGTCAAGTTCGTGACCCGGGACATTCTTGTAGCGTGAAAAGGGCAACAACTTGACACAGAGCTGTGTAAGCATTGGATTGCCGGAGGAAATGTTGGCACAAAGCACACACGGTGATTGACAGCCAGGAAGCCAGGTCTCTGCAAGCTTTTCCTTTTGTGGCCTACAAGTCAACATTGGCTTGATTATGGTTTATCACAGGAGAGGGGGATGCTGTGTGCATGTATTTCACGTCTCCCTCAAGAGCAAGAGATAAGTGGCAGTTACGATTACTCCCACCAGAGCTGAGGACGCTACTCTAAAACTGTACTCTACTAAGCTACAAGCTATTGAAAAAAGTATCTAATTGCATTTAAGGTGCTTAAATGGCAATATCTTTATAAATATATCAGACAATGTTATTCAAATTCAGTCTTTCTGGCACAAAAACAATGAGCGTTATTTTTTAAATGAATGAAAGGAAAAAAACAAAAATCCCAATAAGGGTGACATCAACACATGATATCATTCAAGTGAATTACTCAGAAATTGACATTATTAATATAAGATGCAGTTATAAAATTAGAATAGGCCCTAATTTACATAACAGAGTACAAATTTATTTTCAACTAAATCCACTGATTTCATTTACATTAAAAAAAAAAAAGATTCCCTTAAATTGGAATTTCCAAAAACCATTTAGAACTCAATTAATTGCAATGAATAAAAGGCTATGTTCAGCACTGCAAGCCTTAATGCTCAATTCTGATTTTTGCTCAGATCCGATTTTTTTGTACAGCTGTTCACGTTGCTGTTTTAAATGTGGCAATGTGGCAAATGTATGTATGCGCAAAAGTAAAATACAAACAGGGTTGCCAGGTTATTATCACAAAATCCACTCAATTCCTTCTCAAAACTATTCCAAAACTAGCCCAATCACATTCCATGGGGTATCCCGGTAAAAATCGCGTTCTGGGGGTTAAATATCGCGTTAGTGCGGTTGCTTCAACCTACGGAGTTGCAAAACAACCCGCAGAAAAGTAACCCAATTCTTGGTACTTGGCAACACACACAGTGCTCTGTCCTGCAGAAGTAAAAAGCATTAAAGTAAGCGATAACGCATTTATTTATAGTGTGATCTGCAGCAGAAACCAGCTAAATTATCCACAAGCAATATGAAAAATAAAGACAATGAAACAGAGAAAGGCAAAAGAGAGCAGAGTTTTGAAACTTTTATGATACGAGCCCTCTTGTTTTGCTTGTATCACGTCTCTGTAATACTTAAGAGTTCTGACACATCACTTCCCTTCTACTGACTACCTTTCATAACCGTCTTGATAACGTTGGGTATCTAAAATCTTTGAATAGACTCCCATGAGCGCAGAATCATGGCATAAAAATCGCATGAATTATAATATGACTTTCCCACTACGGTCGCATTACAAAACATCTGACATGTATCGGATTTAGCACCACATATGGAAGTGGCCCAAATCGGGAGTTGAAAAGATCAGATTCCATATGGTTTGTACGGTTCACACTGTCATGGGGAAAACAGATATGACTCATATGCAGGCAAAAAAAAAAACAAAATAAAAAAAAACATAGATTTAGGCCACATTTACCTGCAGTGAGAACGTAGCCAAAATCAAGAATTTCCAGTTCTACATATATAGAGATGAAACATGATTAGCATGAAACTTTCCGGTGCTATACATACGAGACAGAGAGACAGAGAGAGAGAGAGAGAGAGAGAGAGAGAGCAGTTAAGGACAAAACGACTGACTAGAATAAAAGTGGAATTTCCAGTGCTAAATATGAAAGAGGACAGTTTAGGATAAAATGATTCACTCGAATGTATCTGAAAGACTCAGTGCTACAAGCATGAGCAGATTAAACAAAACAAATCATGCGAGAGAGACGTTGCTATTTAAAAATCTACATTTAGTTAGTCACACCCCAACACTGCCATTTCTCTGTCTCTGAGGGTTTCGATAAAGACAATACAGACTGTCATCACATCTCAGCGGGCTCTCAGCATCACACTTCAACCCCACCCACCGCCCACTCTTTCTCGCCCCCCCCTCCCAGTGTTCCCTGGGACAGTGCGAGCAGTAGCACTATAACTGTTGGTGTGAATAATTCAGAACGCATTGAGAGAAAGAAAGTGAGGGTTTAATGCAAGCCACAGTCTGAGAACGTGTGTGTGTGTGTGTGTGTGTGGGGAGCTCCCCTACATCCTGAAGGTCGGATCATCTGTCCCACACCTCTGCCCCGTCAGGTAGAGGGATGGTAGGTATCAGGCCACAGGCTAAGTGCTGTCACAACCTCTCCGGACATGTTCAGGTACTCGGCGACAGGACTTACGGCATGTATCAGATAACACAGTGATCCCGTGCTCCAGCATATCTGCCTGAATCGCTCACATCAGTGTATTCATCACCTGAGAACTCAATCTCAGCGCATCAGTATGCGTCAGTGGTGAGCGATAACTCACTTCCCTCACTCAGGGCCTTGAGGAACAAGAGGCTTGTGCGTATCTACTGCAAACTAGATGCAAATCTTCAGCATACAAGTCGCTCTCATCCACATCCGCGCTCTGAGTCAGAGGAGACAGCTATTTAAAAACAGTCAACGACTGTTTCTCCCCCTTTCATCTGCATCATCTTCTCATCTCCCACTGGATCTGCTCTCAATTCGGCTCCTTCTGGAAACATAGGTGGCGGTGCAATGTGTGCATTCTGGCTCTCCGGTCAGGAAGAGCCTGGGATTATGTAA
The DNA here is from genome assembly GCA_038088235.1 of Zacco platypus. Taxonomy (NCBI): domain Eukaryota; kingdom Metazoa; phylum Chordata; class Actinopteri; order Cypriniformes; family Xenocyprididae; genus Zacco; species Zacco platypus. Next base: position 7,162,842 of record CM076079.1, read on the forward strand.
GTTTTTGTGAAGCGTGACGGCTTTTCGCACATCACCGTGGCATGCGGTGCGTTGCCGGTCCCGGATGAAGCAGGCTGGTCTAAACAGAGAGGGGAGGGGCAGGTGTGAGGAGAGAGGAAATGGCACAGGTTCCAGAGCTCAGGGGATTGAATCCACCTCCAAATGCCACCCGGTGTAAAGGAACACAGCCCAGGGCCTCGGAAAAGAAAGCAAACGGATGCGGACCTGTGTAACATCTAAACAGAATTATAAGGTTATCAGAGCTGTGACGATGCTTGTGTGTGAGGGCTGCCGTTTCAGCATTTCACAGAAAGGTCAAAATGCTACGTAAAAGTGAATGATTCAGTGAGGCACTTTAGGTTAGATGCTTGCTCAGATAAAGTCTCTTCATTTCATTAGTTATACATCAACCACAGTCTGGCAAATGGTTAGGAAGAGGGGAAAAGGGCCTTTGGGAGGGAATCCACCTTGAATGACTCTACTGATGATGATTATTTTCAGGCCTTCACCTGAAGGAATTGTGCAAATGCTAGGGCAATTTCAAGGAAATAGCATCATAAAAACATGGCCAGACAATGGCTGAAAGAAGCGCATGGAAAGATTGAGACAGGGAACTTTGAAAGACAAAGTCCAAAAATGTTTTACTTACTACCCATGATCACTAGAAAATGTAAACAAAGCCTCCATTTACTAGAATGAATAAAATATGGTTCAAATTATATTTCTATATAATGATTCCAGTTCCTACGTGACAAACATTGACATTATGATTCTGCACTTCTATGTTCTATCCAATAAGCCTCATTTGCACTCAAAGGAGACATGTTTCCTAGGAAAGAATGACAATAACTTTTTAAATATTCATGGTGTAGCACTTTAACAGCACATACGGTATGTGCTTGCTTGCAACAGAGGCCTCACAGAGCCATCGGATTTTATCAAAAATATCTGAATTTGTGTTCTGAAGATGAACTAAGGTCTTACGGGGCGTAGAACGACATGAGGGTGTGTAATTAATGACAGAATTTTCATTTTTGGGTGAACTAACCCTTTAAGGCATACAGCGGATTTAAGGCTGATCTGTGCCTGCTCAAAATTCGGTGTAAAGACATAATGCTGCATAAAAGCCAGACAAAATTATGACTCATCTGACCCACCTTAGCCCCTAGTATAAACTATTAAAATCGCTACCTTTGAGCCACTTTAAACAGTGTTTACAGTGTAAATTTGTCATTAGTAAATTATTTCCACAGTCGTCCTCGTGAAACCAACCTATCACAACGCTAAAGAAATAATTACATTTTCTGAAAACTGTTTTCAGGAAACCGAATACAGAGGAATTAGTGTATAAGTTCAGTTCTGACAGTGATCGATTTCGGTGCGGGGTTAAGAGTACAGGTCAGTGAACCTGTGTTTTAAACTAATCTTGCTCATCTTCTCGTGTCTCTCTCATTGGGAGTCATTAACCACAAGATCAACGTTTCAGCGCTGTGTCAAGGTTACCCGCTAAGCAAACACGGACAGGCCTCGGTGTATCTTAGTTACTCAACAACAGACAGAACGCTACAGCAACATCATTCTAGAACACTGTCAAAACAGACATAGATAGTTAAGAGAATACAAATGACAGGCAAAAAAAAAAAACAATGTCGCACACAGAAAGACAGTGCGAGATGGAAAAAAGCCAGTGTACAGGAGAGATAAGAACAGTGCCATTGAACTGGCATTGATTTTGAAGGGAGTTCAGTGTTAAACATAATGAGTGTCAGAATATATGGCACCGTTTCATTTTCGAAAAATGCTACACGTTTGCGATAGTCTTTTCACAACCGCTTACTCAAGGCCAAACAATGGAGGTGCTAATGTAAGAAAAGCGATGTGTGAAATGTGACCTCAGATGGACCAGAAAGAGCCACTACAATTGCTGACTGAGCAAAAGAAACAAATGCATTACCAGTTTAGTAAACTCTTGCTTCCAGGAATGCATTAGCCTATAAGGGAGAGTGGGGTAAAATGTGTCAGTGGGTAAACTGTGTTGTCCATTTAATATAATGTACACAATTTTTTGTCACACAACCATTTAAGGCCTTCAGCTGTCTATGATTGTGAGATGAACATGAGAAAATGATTTTTTTTTTTACATGAAAACAGTTAAATTAAATTAAAATGCCAAACCAAGTTTAATCTATGGTTTTGCAACACTAAAATAAATATGGCATATCATCCAACAGTGAGGTTTGCATCCGAATGCAAAAAATACTATTACATTTGTGTTGTCAACAACAATTTTCATTAAAGAATCTGAGGTACTCTTTTCTCCTTGACTAGAGGTCAAAACAATGAAATTATTATGTGGCACAGCTTACCCCACTCTCCTCAACTGGCTAAAGGAATGAAGGATCAATAACTCAAACAATGTTTGCTCAACTGAGACCCAACACAGCTGCCATTGAATAAACATGACGTTGGGGAATTGAGTAAACCGTATCATTACTATATCAAATTAGACTTTAAAGACGTAATGTTTACACGGTTTCAAATAAATGCACAAGCACAGCAGTTGTCCCAGGCCTCAGAGCGCTGTGATTTCAATGGAAACATAAAGCTGCATTCAGTCTGTGCCAGCGTTACAGCTGCCGACCACTTACTCAGATGCAGACAGCTCACCTCGTATTTGAGATCGACACTCAAATTAGATGAAAGCAGAAGTGCGCCATTACTGAGGGAAAATCCCTAGCCCATCTTAGAGTAGTTCCTCAAAAAATATTAAAATTCTGTCAATATTTACTCTGCCTCACATCATTTCAAAATCAATTGTCATTATTTCTCCTTTTGGACATACAAAACGGAAGTTTAAACTTTTATCATATAACGTTGTTTATAGTGACCATGGGCCGTCAAGCACCAAAAACGAAAAATTAAGCTCTGGAAAAAAAAAAAAAAAAGTGGTCCATATGTTATATTTTAAGTCAGGGGTGCCAGATCCAGTTCATGGAGATCTACTGTAAAGTTCAACTCTGATAAAAGCACCTGGAGCGGCCAATTAAGATCTCCAGGAACGCTTGATAATTACAGACATATGTGTTGGAGCGGGGATGAGGCTGAAATTCACATAGGACTGGGCAGCCTATGTGTTCTAAGGTTTCTTAGTGTGTTCTAAGTCCTAGCTGTTCTAATGTGTCCTAGCTGTTCTATCATGTTATGTGTTCAACAGAAAGAAAAAAAAAATTACAATAAATGGGATTGGAACGACATAAGCGTAACTTTGGATGAACTTTCCCTTTTAATTAAAGGAGGCAAGACAATACAGGTGACTAAACAGCAAAAAAAAAAATATATATTTGAAGTAAACATTTCTTTAAGCTGCAGTCTGTAAGTTTTGTCTTTGTCGCCATCTCTGTTTGTAACCTGCAGTTGCAGTTATTTGCGGAATTATCATTTTTACGTGGCTTGTGCATTGGCACAGCTCCTCAGCGTGAATGAATCTAATGCTTTGAGGAGAACGTGTGGCTGTCAGTCACCACACCGCTGGATACTGTACCTCAGAATCACAGATTGTAGTCTTGGAAGTGTGACCAAAATAAGAATTTTCACCGCAAAATGTCACCAAATCTGCCCCTTTTGTTCTGACCAACTGAGAAAAAAAGCATTATAATAAATTGCGCTACCAATGGTGATTAAATATAGGGAATCGCTTAGCTATCCCTTATCTCATGGGAAAGCTTATCGCTTATCTATAAATGATCCGCCACCAGCAACATCCTCTCACATGATATAGCCGACAAGCTGGGACTTGTTCTTTATGTAAACAGATGCGGTGTAATGATGCAAAGCCGAATTTCCAACTGAAACCTACCAGCACCAATCAAATTAGAATACATTATTACAAGCTTAGCGTTGTGAATCGGGCTAAGGTAAGGAGATAGTTTTGAACACTGGCTGGTTATGTACTAATAGGATAATTTTTAACCAAAAAAAAGTTACGGACTGCAGCTTTAACATTTAACAGCTAACTTAGCTTAACAAGTTTAACGCATGAGAATGTATTATAAGATTTGTCTGATATGTCCACACTTAACCACTTTGTCACACTAAAATGTACTAGAACATCCTGTGCTATTTTTTTTTTTTTTTTTTTTTTTTAAATAGCTACCTTTGATAAATGGACAAACCACAGATTGCACAGTCATGGCTCATGATCCCCATGCCTATTTTTGCTTTTAAGGCTTTATATTTTATTTTCGGGTAAAATAAATGAGGCTTCCTGACAAAATTGCCAAGCTGAGCTGCTCCTGCCGCCCAGGCACCTGGAACTGTAATGAATATTCTGATGAAACGTTTTAAAGTTGCAGGAAAACACAGAGTCAGCTTCTGATGAAGTAACTCTCAGCGAATGATTGATTGCATCGCTGTTGAGCAATGGGATGAGAAATGGTCTATGATATATCACTTATAAATACACTTCCTGAACCCTAAACTGTTGCACCTCACGTTCAGCGTCTCTCAGCAGTAAATAAAGAGTGGATGAAAGAGTGATAGCGTGACCTCTATCCAACACACTGCTGAATTAACAATTGATTGCTGCAAATCATATCATTTCTCTCTGTGTTTGATAGAAAGGCATGTTACATATATAATTAGCAGTGCTTGCTAAGGCAAGCATCTCTATTACAACTGCTAATACTTATGGATTTGAACTGCATGGCTGTTCCATTACTTTTCCAAGCAACTGAATTTATGATTTTTGCCTGGCGAATAAAACAATGAAGAAAAAAAACTCCACATATTTACTCATCTTGGTTGGAACAGTAAGCAACTGCATAGCAACTATGCATAGCAACATGCTAATAGCCACTCAGAAGACCTTAGCGACCACTCACTTCACCACATCAATTATTGCAGCCTTGGTATAACTTCTTTCAAAAACATTATAAAAATCTTACCAAACTTTTGAAAAGTAGCACAAGTAAGAGTGATTTCACATTTGGTACGATTGCCTGGTCCGAACCCTACTTTGATAGCCCCCCACCCCCTACCCCCTACCCCCACTGGATTGTGTTCACATTATATTAGCTGGGTATGAACCGCGGTGCGTTTGCATCAAAGCAGCAGCTGTTTACCCCATGGTGCTTGGTAATGACAATGCAGAAGTATAGTAAAATGCATAGTGTTGCTGACCTCACTTTTATATTTTAGTTTTCAAACCTTTGGTTTTGTTTTCAAGGCATCATCACATAACAGCACTTGCGTCTGCCATTAATGCAAATATTCTAAAGAACGCGGGAGTCCATTTCTGCTGAAGGAGAGCACAAATGACATATACATACTCTCTGCTTGCAGTGGGTCCGTCACGCTTGTCAGGAAAGTGAGTGAGAACACAGTTTTATCAAACACATACGTCATCAATTGCGGTTTGCTTCTGCCATTTAGTACGACTGCCTTCATAAAAGCAGCAAACCGTACCGGAGATCAAAAGAACAGGACCCCAGACCACCTTTTTTATGTGGATTTGGGTATGTTCACATCTTCCATACAAACCAAGCGTCAATCGAACATGGGTGCGCAACAAAAGTATTAGTGTGAAAAGTGTTTTCGCTCATTACAGTACAGACTGTATATAACAGAACCACAGTGGGCTCAGAAAGCAACCAGTGATTGAAGAGAATGTACCATTGGAGGAAAGCGTTGTGATTTGGCCGTATGAGACAGATAAACCCAGTGTTCAGAATTTCATATAATTTCACAATAATGGGCCAAATTCTGTTCTATTTTTAAAACATCCCCCAGGCCGCATCGGAACAAGCAGCAAGCCGCAGTTTGGACACCCTCTGAGTTAAATTAATAATTAAGTAATGGAAAGAGTACAGCACAGCTGTAAATCTACCCAGAGCAGGCCGTCCTTGAAAAGCGATCGTGCAAGAAACCAAGAGTCCGACGAGTTATAAGCTCAAAACTGCAGTGTGGATGCGTTACCAGTCACATGTCGTATGACATATATAGGCACATGTGACATTTGAAACCAGCTGGAAGAAGTTTCTATGGTCTGATGAGACCACAATTGACATTTTTGGCTAAACGCTGCGCTTTCTTTTTTTGCATCATCACACAATATCCCTCTGTCAAGGTTTCTTGTGAGAAGGCCCTGAAGGGCTTTTGAACACTTTTTGTAAGCAGTGCAAGCAATAAAAAACATGTCAAATTGTGTGTCCTACAGATGGTGAGAAAGCAAGAATTTGGTTCACTGAAAAGGGGATTTCCATAAAATGCACTTCCCCTTTATACATTCTTAAGAGAATGTTTTGCATTTCAAATGGTCTCAGCTGCTATGTAGAAACGCACAGCCCTTGATCGTCTATCAATGCCAATGGCTCTTCACCTTTCCACATACCTGTATGAAACATTTCCCTGCATTACACAAAAACACGAGACAAGCAGATGAAAACAAAGACAAATAAAGTAGTTTATATCCACAGTGATACCGCACCACTGACATTCAGAGCAGCAGGCAATCTATAGTAAGAAAACAGGGCAAGAAGACAAGGGCATCAAAGTGACAGTGACAGCCAGAGAGCAGAAGAACAGGCTCAAGTCGAGTGTGAATGACTGAGTGAACAATGAGCTTCTAAATACTCCTGAAAGTGGATGTCAGAGGAGATCTTGTGGCCCAGCGCTGATGAGATGCCAGCCCACTTCTGTAGGAACAACCACAAACAAATGGCGAAACAAATGGTCTACTGCCGACTTTGCATATTAATTTGCATACTCAAATATGCAAGGATGCTTGGTCCGAGTGGTCGAACACTGACAGAGGGAGACACTGGTTACCAGAGGAACAAGACTGTTGCTACACTGAAAAAGAACCAAGTAATTAACAGCAATTATGGGGGGGGAGAAAATGACTGAGCGCTTAAAAGAACTTGTAAGATTTTGAGAGTTGGAGTAAAGTGTAAGTTGCTTTATAAAAGCTGTATTAAACCATTCAACACCCACTCACTGCTTTCAGCTCATAACCTTATGCTAACATCGTGGCAAAGTTCAACAAGTCCAAAAGGGCATGTTTTCAGAGACCCAAAAAGCTCTCATCGTGCACATGTTTTGCAACTCCTAAAATCAACAAAATCAGTCATAAGGATGAATCGCAATTGACCCTTCGCAAGTCATGCGCTCTCGCGCCACACATCATGTTCTCACGGAGCGAAAAATACATCGCGGAGCAAAGAGGACACTGACAACGCGTCGACAGACAAGACGGAGCAGGTTACTTTTGACATGAAACAGTTTCATATTTAAAGTATTGTAATTTTTAAAAGATATTTAAACAAATAGCGTATAGTGTCGTGACAGATCGCTGTAGCTCCTCAGTTCAAGCGGCTCGTGAAGCGATCATCTCTTCATACTAGTTCATTTATAGCATCAAATAAACATGAATGAACTTCAGAAGGAATGTTGTTTCAAGCGTGGAAAGACGTGAGTACACACTATTTTTCAAGATCAAATTCAGTAACGTTAATCTACTAACTCCCCTGACGGTTTTGTCGGACAAAATGGCGGATTCGGGGTAACGTTTGGTCAGATCTCCTGTCAATCAATCTGCCGGCAAAGGGTCAATTCCAATTTCAAATGCAGAACTCTCTTCACAATACATCATTTCAAAGCAGTTTTACAAAAAAATAGTAAAGATATTTAAATTGATCATTTAATTTTTTTTTTTTAAATTATACATTTAACATTATTATTTTAAATGTATAATTTTATATATCATTCAATATGTATTTTGAAATCTCTTGAAAATATTCATTATAAAAAAATTTACATCAATGTTAATAATTTAAATGACACAGTTAATATTACATTATTTAATAATATTATTTTTAAAAAATTATATTGTAATATATTTTATATTATATTATATTATATTAGAATATTTAATCCACTGTCACTGACAATACCAAGACTATCAAGAGTCATTCTTCATTCGATTAAAATATTGACAGGAGCTGAATTTGCATTAAATGAGTGAGCGTGCCTTTACCAATGCACAATAAGAAAGTCACACACTTCTTTGACAAAGAAAAAAAGTAAAGGTATCAAAAGGTGTGTAGACACACGTCCAATTATGATCCCCGTGTCTCTGAACCGTTCTGAATGTTGTGCCAAGCACTCACAGTGCTAGCTCTGTGCTTTACAATAGCGGCAAAACATTCAACAAGCTTGAAGCCAAATAAAACAGGCTAGTTATGCAAGGGAGTGCCGAGGTTCCCACAAATCATAACAAAACCCACATTATTTCGACATCAGGACTGCATTTACACAGCTAAATTATCAATTTGTCTGGCACAAAACATCATTTAGATCTGATTTTGATTGTGCTTTCATGTGGAAAAAAGTTAAATACATCAAGTAATATCAACTTCATCAGCCTTACATTAGGACTTCAGCTGCTGCGTCTGTACGTTCCGCGCATTACCTGATAATAAACCTGAATAAAAGGCTTAACCACCTTCATTCATCATGTTTTATACCGATAGTAGTCACCATGGAGTAGCAGATCCCACAATGCCTTGTGGTACTGACTCCTAAGTCTTTTATTCTCCATCACATGCAGAATACAGGGTGGCATAAGGAGGATATTAATAGCACCACGACACGGTGAAGTCAAGACTGGTAGTGAGAGAAGTCTGAGCAGCGGTGCAGCAGTAGACACTCTGTACTGTGGCCTGGCCTATATTAACATGGCCTCACTGATAGAGAGACAAAAAAGGATAGAAGCAGAAAAGGGAAAGTAACTAAACTGCGTCTGGGAATTTGGTACTCCACGCTCAAATGATGCGTGAGATCAGTTTTCACGGCAAGCGATGTCAATACTGATGCCTTTTGTTTGAGATCTTTTTCCTTTCTTTTCACCAAATGAAATTACGTAAAGATGTGTTCCCAAGACAAGCCTATTCTTGCTCTGAAATGCATGTGAAAATGCAACTGGTCTGAGCTTGCTTGGCTCAAGCCCAGTTCTCAGCTGGACTCTGCAGAGACATGTTAGATTACAGAGCGATGCGAGAGGTGAAAGTTTAAGGAAAAGCTGAGGGGAAGAAAACAACAGGAAGCCACTGTGCTGTTGTCTGCACAAAGAGAATGTGACTTGTGATGACAGTTTGCTGTCAGTGAGGCTGGGAACTCGTTTATGAACATTACGGAGATAACAGGCATCATTACATTCCTTAATCATGATTACAAACGTTATGACACACAAGACAACACAAAAGCAAAATCTATGAGTGTTCACTTTCTTACCGTACCTTACTGTATGCAATTCATCAGGTCTCACATGTGTGTGTGGGGGGGGTGTTTAATTATTTCTATCCTTCTCTTTCGAACATTTGAATCTGCGTGGTCAATCGTGTCACATTTTGCTGTATAGCTGTGCTAGTTTCACTCTCTTATATCTTCACATCGTTTCTTCTAACGCAAGAAATTTTAACTCAAATCAATCTAAGGTCCGTTTACTAATCTATATTTGTAGTCATGTAATAAGCAGTAAAAATGCACAGTCAGCCAATCACTAACACAATAAACTCCGACAGCATGCATTACTCCATACATGTATCAGCATATCCATATTGATCCAATCAAAAGTCCTGTTCTACACAATTTCTCTCTGAAAATCCTCGTTGTAAGTTAAAGGGAGTGTGAATGCCGTTCCATGTTCTCTTTAAGGACATGTACAAAAGCCATGAAACTTGATCTGCAAGATCAACCATGGATGCTTAGCATTTGACAAAATAACAGAAGTATTGGTAGCACTTTATTTTACAGTCCTGTTCCCTATTTACATACTATGTACTTATCATAGTAATTTCAATAACTGGGTAATAACTAGGTACTAACCCTGAACCTACACCTACACCTGACCTTAACCAATGTAGTTACTAGGGATATGTGCTATGACTAATTTGACTATTCGTTTAAACTGAAGTTTTTTATCCGACTAGTCGACTAGTCTAAAAGCAAAAAACCCCCAAAAGATGATAAGAAAAAAAAACCTGTGTATGTGTAAATAAGTCTACATTTTAAATACTTAATCTATGAATCACACTGTCGAATTTCTTAATGAATTCCGTTAAAAAATAGGTTATGATTAAGCGTACACTAGCCTCGCGTTATCATAATTTAATTTTGGTTGTGAAAAAAAAAAAAAAACGTACAATGAACATCAGCCAACACATATCTTATTTATTCAAATCAGCTGGGGCAATGCAGAATGGAAAATCAATCAGTAGAATTCTGACAGAATTCTTCATCTTCATATAACGCGATAGCCAACATATTAAAACAGAAGTCAAAATAACAAGAATGATAACCAATATAGCATTAAACGGCTTTTAAAAACATACTTCATGTAGGTTATATCCTCTAAAAACAAAACAATGCCCATTTTACTTACTCAGACCATGCATTTTTGTTCAGTGAAATTAACATGTCAACGTGGTCTGGTGAAAGACGGGACCTGAGGCGACCAACAACTATTCCTGCACTTAAAAAAACGCGCTCGGGAGGAACTGAAGTCGAAGGCACGCAGAGATGACGACAAGCAAGCCAATAGAGTTTGGGAAAGCACCTGGACATGCCGCACCACCACTGAAGTGGGTCTTTGTTAGATGCTCCTTCCAGTAGATCTCGTCTTTCGCGTGGTCATTTTTGAGCTTGCCGCAACTGACACGAAGAAAACGCATGCGGTCTGAACTTTCTTAAGGTAAGTACACTGTAAGTACATGTAAGTGCATGTCCTGTAAAATAAAGTCCAACTCAATAATGAAGACAAAGAAACATTAAACTGCTTTTTAAAAACAATGCAGATGAAAATATGAAGCGAAAAAACACAATGCCAAAAATGTACGAATAGAGTGTGTTTAATTATAGATATTTCAACAGCTCAGGTTATCATATCCAGGATTTCACAAGCTGTATTTTATATTTATAAATCTTTTATATATTAACATGAAACAATTAAATGTTGGTAATTTTATTTAATTGACATTATTGAAATTTCAGTTTATTATAGCTAAAAATTTAAGAATTGTCAGTTTGAAGAAAAAAAAAAGTCTACGCAGAAGGCTTTCAGGAAAGTGCCTCAAGAAAGACATTTTAAATGCGCGCATCTAAAAGAAGATAATTAAAGATATATAAATGCACACAACAAAATGATTATTTTAACATCTATACTACAAGAGATTGCACATAATCAATAGAGCAACCTCTCCAGCTAGCATGTTGCAGACATTAGTACCATGGTGTTAATTTAGGTACACGTCTCCTCCTTTGCACGGTGCGTCTTTGGATAAACTAATCATTTTGACTGCACTGTGGCTTTCATCCCAGAGAAAGAAAAAGAGGGGGAGGGACAGAGGAAGGAGTGATGTAAAAGAGGGAGTCGTTCTAGCTACCATTCAACATCGGATATTTGCATCTAAATGCTGACATGCGAAAAAAATCTGCATCTCAGCTCTTGTGTCTCTGATACCATTATCTTTTACTATACATTGAGCATCATGGACTGTAATTACCGTTCAATTAATTACAGCAAATTGTGTTTGAAGGGACAGAGAAAAGGCTAGTTCTGTCAGAAAAGTGCAACAGCAAAAGGAAACTAACGGCGCATCCAAGTTGCTGAGGCGGCAAGCGGTTTGAGCTGCAGGGCCACGGCTGCGCTCGCCGGCACCGGTGAGCTGAGTAAAGATTCATTTCTCTCCCTGCAGCGGACTGATGGGAAAGCTCCAGCGTGGGCTCATCCAGTTCTCATTGGAGCCTGTTATTTAACCAGGCACTCTGTGTGTGTGTGCGGTGTGCATCAAGGCCGGGTAATGGGTCCTTTTGCTTTTGCTGGTATAAGTGGAAAATGTCATTTTTGCCAGTAGAAGCAGAAGTACCAAGAAACACTAACTCACATTTTCTGTTTCCCTTTCACACACTCACACTTTTCATTATTCTCTTCACACTGTAGCGAGAGTGCTCTTGGGGTATTGCCGATAGCTAGGGCACAACACAAGGAATCTCAGGATGAGGCTTTATAAATATATCATGACAGGAATGCATTTCAAGTCCACAAGTCTGGTGACTATATACAGCTGGAAAGGGAGGAATGCTGTGAGGAGAATTTTAAAAACGAGCCACGTAAATTATTTAAAATGACAAACTGAGAATTCAACCTTGCTTTTAGAGAGAGACCGGGATGCTCCTTGATCTCCAACGCTCTCGCAGTGGCAATCAGCCTCTGAAAGCCTGTCTATTATACATTGAAGGTAACGGAGGGATACAACAGGTAGATGTGCACATACGCTGCCATTGCCTTGTCTGCTTTCTGCACTGTTTTCTCTCACCCATCCTGACTCTGATGGGATGTGCTGTTCAGCCTTGTGCGGCTGGCTGCGTTTTCATTATGGGGTGCCGAAGTGCAATGAGAGAGAGAGAGCAAAAGAAAGAGGGATAGGGAAAGAAGTAGTAGTCAGCATAAGCATTTCTGTCTGCCAGCCAGTTCGGGAGGGACAAGACAAATGGCAGCAAAACGGAGCAGGACTCTAATCAATACGTGGCTCTCCTGATGAAACAAGGCCAATAAATCACTGGTCCAGGCAGGCCAATGTGGGCCCCTCACCCTCCGCCACTAAGCCCAAAAAGCCCATGACACCATCAACATGGTTATCATCAGTTTAACTACCCCTGCAACAGGTGGACAGTGAAGATTAGGGGCTGTTTGTGGTGGTCAGACGGGTGATCTGAGACGGAGCTTTAGAATCGGAGTAACATTTATAGCAATTAAGTGGCTTCAGAAAAATTGGACCAAGGTCTTCTGAGATGGTGAAGGTACATAGAACAGCTTACACAAAATACTAGGGACATTACACTGATCTGTTTTAAAAAAGACTTTTTTTTCTGTATTGTCAAAGCATGAGCATAAAAACACAAATAATTTTTCAGAATTGTTCAAGTTCTTCCCAGCGTAAAATACAACGTGGCTGGAATTAACATGGTTTGATGCATAAGCTTCACTGGTTATTTGTCATGATACTAAAATTTCAGTAGTTGGTACCAGTTCCAGTGAAAATATTACAGAGCAAAATGGAAATGATAATACATTTTTTTAAAATGTATATTTTAATACAAATATTACCAAATTCATTTAAAATAATGTGTTGATATTTGACAATAAATTGACATTTATTCATATATTCATTTAAGAAAACAAGCAAGAATCAGAGAAGAACAACAGCAGTTCACAGCATTCACACTGTGCACACGCAGCAGTGCATCACAGCAGAAGTAGTTTCAGCACTGAGTGTTTTTCTGCAGCATGTAATTTTTGGAATATAGGCTTCTATGAAGCAATGTAAAAAAAAGAGTTAACTACTTTTGTACACTACTGTTCAAAAGTTTGGGGTCTGTAAGATTTGTTTTAATGTTTTTTAAAGAAGTATTTTATGCTCACCAAGGCTATGTTTATTTAATCAAAAGGTAAAAAGTGAAAACAACAACATTCTGAAATATTTCAATTTTAAGTAAATGTTTTCTATTGTAATACCCTTTATAATGTAAATTATTCATGCAATAAAGTTGCATTTTCAGCATCATTACTCCAGTCTTCAGTGTCACATGATCCTTCAGAAATCATTTTAATATGCTGATTTGGTGCTAAAGCAACATTTCTTATTATTATCAATGTTGAAAACAGTTGTGCCACTTAATGAAAACTGCAATGCATTTTTTTATGATTCTACGATTAATTGAAAATTTAAAAGAACAGCATTTAATTTATAAATATACTTGACAACTTTAATAACTAATATCAATTTCAAACATTATTAAAGAGGTAAATATTCAGTTATAAATAATAAACAAATAAATACAATTGAAGTTCAGGTACAGAAATTGAATGTAAAAACTGCACAGTTTTGTTTTTATAGATAAAATATAGATTAATCCATATCAAGGTTACAAAAGTTTCTCAGTCAAGATGAGTGAGAGATTTTCTCATTTTCTTTTGTTCTTTAATTAACATTAATCACACAGATGGCATCACGTATATTAGGCTGCTGTCACTTTAAAAACCTGGCACACAGATCCAATATACTTTTACACGTGTTTTATTTCTTAAATGTTTACGTTCACTTAAACTCCCCCTGTAGTCATCATTTTATCTCTTAAAACTCATCTTTGATCACCAAAATAATATTTAAATGTTTTTATGTGAAAAAAAAAAATTCTTCATGCTTCATTGCTTCCTTTAGTATTCACAGATTTATATGCTAATTAGCCCCACATCCACTCGCTCATGCCAGCTCCGAGATCCACTGGGTCAACGCTGCACAATGATATCACTTTTTACAACGTCGGACACGTAACAGTAATTAATATGATTGGCCTTTTGCTTGACTACGTTATCAAAAAAATTTTACACGACTTCCTTGTTTCAGAGTGGTCATAGTTAATGATATGTTACAGCCCACTGGCATGTTAATGTGATTGGTTACAAGGTAGTTTGCGACGTAACAAACATCAGTGATTTCAACCAGCGTTTTTGAAATTGTTTTTAGACCACAGCAGTTTTAAAGAGAAAATACTCAGCAATGGTGTTGGCTCATGAATTTGCACATATTAAAAACACCACATAGAAATATGAACAACATTAAAAACTTGATTTTCACCATAGGGGGACTTTAAGAGAACAAACTGTGCTAACAAGAATAGAAGAGGACATAAAAGAACTCAATTCAGTATTTGGACACTATATGAAATGCAGCTTTCTGTGTGTACGCTTTAGATGTGAGCACAACACAGAAAGCCATGCACAAGTGCCTAATTGAATTCTCTTTCGTGTCTTCTTGAGCTTGAATGGTTTAAAAATCACATTTAAATGCAACTGAATCAATTGCATGAGCATGAATTAACTGCACCTGACCTATCGAATCCACATTTTTTAGAAATTTGGAATTGGTTCAAGAATGCAACCAGTTCTCAATACCCAACCCTAATTATAAGCTGCAGATTGGCATGCACAGATTGACAATCAGCACACAACTGACATGCACTCTAGATACTCAACAGGGTTGACAGTAACACCTCGTCAAGAAGGGCATTTGACCCACAGAACCGCATTGCCTCACAGAGGGGTGTTGGGTGACCCGCCTGGCAACGCCCGTTTCCAAAAAACCTGCACACCAGGTTCCTTGAGGCCGCCGACTTCTGTTTACGATGCGTTCCTGCACCACCCGGACACCCAAAAAACATCCTTTGCAGGCACAGCCAGACGGCACAACTGATTAGCAGCTAGGACACACCACAGTGGAGGCAGAGGAGCAGAGCAGGAGTGAGCGGCCCTTGCGTGACAGTACGCCTGGCTACTCAGACAAAGCAGAGACAAGACAGCCAATCACAAGCTAAACCGAAAGCCCTTGCTGGGTTCAAAATCTCAGCAGTATTGAAAAAGATATCATACAAATCATGCATATCACCTCAGCAGTTGCTTATAGTGATGGGACGTCCTGAAAATTTAAGGTACTCTATATTGTCTGGCTTTATTCTAGGGCTCACAGGACACTGCAGTTATTCGCAATCAGGAAAGTTTATTATTTGCATGCGTTTTAAAGCCTTGCCAGTTAAACTCCATTCCGAAGTGCGTGCGCACTAAAAGACTCTCAAACAGCACCAGATTACTGTACTAAGTTATCTTTTGCATCTTATTGCACTATTACTGTCAAATACACAGTTAACATTAGGACAGTCGGTTATGTCTAAAGTGAAATTAAACAGTTGAGACACAGTAGTGAACGCGAAAACACCATGAACACACCGGGAGCAATGGGCAGCTTTTTTTGGGGGGGGGGGGGTTTACTGCGGTGCCCGGGGAGCGATTGAGGGTTAGGGCACCTCGGTTGTGGGTAAAGAGAGTAGAAGAGAGAGCTGTCCCACCTACATTACCGAGTCTCGAACCCGTGACCTTCGGGTTACAAGTCCAACTCTGTATATTAGATGCATATTATATTATATTGTATTATTGTATATATATATATATATATATATATTATATAATGTCTTAAATTGACAGCAGCCTAAGAGTAAAGACACTACCGCTTGTCCTTAAAGGGATAGTTCAACCCAAATTTAAAATTCTGTCATTTCACACAGCAATCAATGAAGTCAATGTGGACTAGCAACAGTTTGGTTAACCACATTCTTCAAAATATCTTTTAAGTTCGACAGAAGAAAGAACTTAACTTGAGTGCAAGTAGTAAATGATGACAGAATTTTCATTTTTGGATGAACCATCCCTTTAAGGTTAATAAAACAACAAAACACAGGAAAAATCACTCATTGCTCTTGACTAAAAAATGTCAACACAGCAGCAAGTCTATGTAGTTTTTTTTGTTTTTTTTACATTTGTTCATTCAATACTTGAATGCTACTGTCCAGCTGTGAGCTGCCAGGGTTAGTCTTTATATATATTTATTTTATATTATACAATACACTAGGAATGTGTACAAGGATTTTTTGTTTGTTTGCTTTCGCTTTTAAGTAAAAGAAAAAAAAGAAAGAGTACTGCAATAAATAGCATTTTTCTACTTAACCTCTTACTGTTCCTGTCGCCTAAATATAGAATAACAAAAAAGCCTCTGATGTGCCAAGCCATCAGAGCGGAACCAGAGGTATGTATTGAACCGCGTTGCATCCCTACTTTATACAGAGGAAAAAAGCTAGACAGCACATTGTGCACATAATACGCAAGCAAACTTTCAGTATCCCACAATTCTGTGGGACTCCTGCCAGCAATAAGAGAAACTAGTTGGTTTTTAAGTCAAGTGAAATGACCCATTTATTTTGTGAATGTGTGTCATCGACCTTATTGTGAAGAATTCATTCATACAGTTTTTTTTACCTAGTAATGTTCAGTCAAAATCTCATTACTTGATCTTCCAATGACAACTTATTCAGTAATTTTGTTTGCTTAAAACCCACCCCTCATTCTACTTTTTTTTTTGATAATTCATTTCACTTTTATGTACTATTTCATTAATCTGGAGGAAAACCGTGCTACAATTTTGCAAAAAAAAGATAACTGGAAAAATATGCAGTCAGTACAAGTTTGAGTTTGAATCCGGGTTCAGGTCATTTCCCTGTAGCGCACATTCTCCCACACACCCTTTTCATGTTTTTCCCTGTTGCCTGGGCAGATTCCTAGTAAAAAAAAAGCCTAATAAAATGAAAAAGATAGTATCAAGAGAAGACAAAAACATCTCACAGATGTTTCACAATACTGCAAAAAAAATTAAAAAGAAATGACTGCAGATGGTGAAAAACCTCAGAGAGAAGAGAAAAGAGACCCTCACACATCAAACATTTGCAGTGCTCTTTGGGTAAGCCACGGTTAATAACATCCGCACAGCTCCATCTTCAGATCTCCTCAGGGGTTTGCTTCAAAGAGGCAAAGTCTTTCCTAAGAGAGCATCATCTGCACCAAAGGAAGCTCTCTGACTTCACCTTTAACTACTGAAGAGGAAGGACCTGCTATAAATGCTCCGAGAGAGAAGTGACAGCGCAACATAAAGAAATCCTGTTAGACAGGACCTGACGTAATGTAGATGTGTCAACAGCTACTCTGAAGTGTAACTAAAACAAAAAAACTGATCATTCATAGTATTTCTGCTCTCTTGCATTGGTAATCTATCGAAATAAAATTGATATTGTGATATTGTCAAATCTGACAGAGTGATAATTGTTTAAAAACATATATGCGATATCAACTCCAGAATAGCACTAGCACTTGAGCACTAGAGTGTGAACTGCATGCATGCAACGTGCAGAGTTTCACCGTCAGAGCATACATCCATTTGCCGGCAAACCATCAAAACAAAGAGTTTAACGTTTGAAAAATGAAGAAATTTAGATATAAATATTTTGTATTGTAATTTTACAGTTGTACTATAAGATTAAATTCTTTTTATTAAATATAAAATTTAAAGAAAATTCAAAGATTTTCCCTGCCAAAACAACAGAAAATTTCTGCCTGGTGTTTTGCTTAATCTTTCCAACCTGGCAACCATGAGCAACCCACGCTCTCTCTGCACTGCAAAAAAATATATATATATATATATTAATATATGAATGATCTGAAAACAGACAAACATGTATGTTGGAGTTTAGCGATATCCACCATGATATTCTGCTCAAATAAACGTGTAGTACAACCAGTCTATGTTCCTCCACAAGGCTGCTTGTGCCGTTTGCGTCGGATAAATCTGCAAGCAAAGCGTCTCCTTGACAAACGTGAATCAAGACTTGTATTGTTTGCGTTTGTTGTTGCTGAATAAATGCACGTACGCAAGCTCTGTACAAAGCCTTTTTTGTAGTTTTAAAAGAAAAGTTAATTTCATTTGTAATTATAAAATTAATGTTAGGAATTTCACCGTTTTAGCAGTTTTCATAATGAAGAATGTTTATGTATAGTATAAAGATTCAGGAAACCAGACACGAGTACGTACGAGATGAGTTCTCCCGATTGTGCTCGTGTGACAGTGCAAGAATTCTGATGAGATGTCAAAAGAAATTTCTCGAATGAGAATAATTGTGATTAATAATCAAAATAACAATTTGAGCAAAATAATCATTTAGCAGTTTAACCATCATTGTGCAACCCAAGTAAACAAACAGTCAGCCAAAAATGCACCATTACTCATCATGTGAACAATGCAACGGTCTGTACGTGTCCATATTGTATTCACATCTTTTCAAAGGAGATCCGTACTTGTATGCTATCACATTTCCTCCAGACCACCAGCTAAGACACAACAGGCCACTATCTTGAAGAAAACATCAAAGGCGACAAGATTTTGCATTCCTGTCAGAACTACAACCAACAGGATTTTCTCAAAACAGGTCTCAACACCACCCTCGTAACAGCATTTTTAACAACTTTCCCAAGAGTGCAGTTAGAACATTCCCACCTATACAGCTCACGCAAACTTGGATTTGCACTAAAAACTATTGAAAAACTGCACCAACAATACGATCTACTACAGGCATGGTGGCCACGCAAACGTTATTTATGAGCTGTACAGATAGATGCTGAAGCAAATACTATAGCGGGGCCTGAGAATATGCTGACTTGAGTAATATTGCAAGACCTGTGGGAATATCAGAGCATGCCATCATTATATTGGTCTATTACTGCTGGTATCTACAGGCGCTCACACTGCCAGCAGCACGATTTAGCCTAATGGCACCAACAGGTTATTGGAGAGATACACTATAAAAAAAAGAGACAAGATTGTAAAGCAGCTCATCATAAAAGAAGAACCTAGTGTCAGTGCCACCAGAGCCGTGTCACTGACCAGCAGAGATGTGCAAAATATTAAAAATAAACTAAACTAACTAGTCTTAAAGGAGCCAGGAATAATAATTTATTCATAAACTGATCGTAAAACTAATCCATATGAATTGAGTGTTTATTCCAAATTTTCTTAAGCGACTCGAACGCTTTATATGATGAACAGATTGAATTTAGGCTTTTATTCATATATAAATATTCATCAACTCACACATCAGTTGTGGTAAACGGAAGCTCAAGCATGTTCGGTTGACATTTGCGAGGACCAATGAGGTTCATTCTCGTGTGTTATTTCACCCGGCGACCATCTTTGAAACGCCTCTCGGGCAGCCATTTAAATCATGCAAGTACAACTATCTCTGTGAATGGGGAAACATTAAATTCTCAAAAGCTGTTCAGCGAGCATACAATTAAATTTCATATGTGAAACCACCAATGAAATCTGACAACATTTGTCACATAAATTTTGTTTCTTAGGCTCAAATAGTGATAAAAAACTCAGCAAATGCGCAATTGAGCATGTGCAGTCCTGAGCGCATGTCTCGGGAACAGTGACCGTTTCTATAGCAACCAGATCTTTTAATGGCAGCTGCAGTGAAATGATGGCTTTACCAATTAGCGATTGGCTCTTTTATTTAGAAGGTGGCACTATTCCGCCATATTGCGCATTGCACTTTCTCCCATTCATAAGTAACGAGTACACTGTCTTTGTATATCAATAGTCCTTGTCTCTACTTTACAGGCTTCCACTGCAATTTACAAATGATTCCAGGTACACAAATATATGATGGGAACACCGAGACCAAGGTCTCGCTTATGCAAATAGAAAAAGACTAAGCAAGCAAGAATGTGGTTTGTACACATTGACCTAGAAATTACCAACTGAGAGAATTTACATTTCATTCAACTGAAACATTACAATAAACTGGTTCTAACACAACCATATTAAAGGGACAGTACACCCAAAATTAAAATAGTGTAATCATTAAATTGACCCTTCGCAAAACCCGCCCCCTGTTGTTATGCCCGACAACCCATGCTCTCTCACGCCACACATCATGGACACTGACAACGTATGAAACAATTTCATATTCAAAATATTGCAATTTTTTAAAGCAGTTTAAACACTATTTAAGCGTATAATGTGTCGTGACAGATCCTTCAAGCGGCTCGTGAAACAACATACTAGTTCATTTACAGCATCAAATAAACATGAATGAACATCAGAAGGAATGTTGTTTCAACTGCGGAAAGACGCCAGTACTATAGGCTACTCCCTGACGGCTTTGTCGGATAAGATATCGGAGTCTGCGTTATCACTGGTTAGATCGCCTGTCAATCAAACTGTTTGCAAAGGGTCATGTTCTAAACCTAAATTAATTTCGTTCTTCAATGGAAACTTTCACTTTCATTTTTTTTTTAATATTCATATAATGAAATAACAAATTGCATCCTCCTTTTGAGTTCCACAGAACAAAAAGTCATGGGTTTGGACTGACATGAGGACGAGTGAATAAATGGTTATATACTTTTCTTCCCTATTGTTGACGTATAACTGAGTGAAACACCTTCTCGAACTACATTTGAATTTTAACACGGATAAATCATTTATAATAAATACTTCAATATTTCATTAAAAAAAAAGTCCATTTTGATCTCACAGTGATTTGAAGGATAGAGTGCACAGTGAATTCATTTGTAAGGGTGAATTACAACAATAACTGAAGCACAAAAAAAGAAATTTGATTACAAGTACTCCCACCACAGCCTAAAACAGCCACGACTAAAAAGCCTTCATCTTAAACCTCAAGAGCTCCTCCAGTATTGCCCTGATCCTCTGCAATTATGTGGTAAGAGCAGAATTACTGCATCACGTGCCCAAATAAAGTTCCCATCTAAAAGGTTGCGACAGCAATGAAGGGCATTAGGAAATTAATTATTGGATTCAAGTACAACACGTAAAGGGCTTAGCTTGCAAGACTGAACACTATTATTTGATTAACACCATCAGGAATGCAGCTCAACTTTAAAAAAAAAAAAAATGAATTGGCAGGACACATCTATACGCGCTGCCTAAAACGATTATCCTCACCACAGCCGAGGCGGCGTCAGTCTCTAGTAAGATGCCTGTCCTAACCCTATACATCTAAAAGCCATTGAAACAACCTTCAACTTCACAAAAAATGATTTTACGCCTGCTAAACCCAATAAACTCATGTTTTGAATGGCTAATGTGCGTGGCACGACTCACTTAGCAACAGCTGGTCCATGTTACCAGGAAGTTGACTGCATACCTCCAGTAATTACTGCTTTGGTGGTGTTGAAAAACTCTTCGAGGTTAGCCAGACCACCGCTTTCAGCAGGGTGGCTCCCTAGTTTTTAAATAAGCACTACACTTATGCAGCATTGGAGATGTTTCACTGACATGCGCCTCGGAAGGGTCATTTTCAGTTAAACGCTCGATCACATCTTCGTTCGTAAGTGCCATACATACCAATCGGTTGAGCCTCCTCCGTAACATCTTCAATTCTTCTGTCTTCTTTGGTATCTGAAGACGGTGTCGAGCAGCTGTGTTCCTTTTGTTGCAGTTGAGCTTGATGAGGAGTAAGTTTGCATGTATGACGGCAAAATGCGCCCTGTTTAGCTATCTACTTTCTAACCTGTTTCCCCGAGCTATATGCAATGCGGCGGTGAAGCTACATCGTTTCCATATTAATTGAATCCTGTCATCTCTAACCATTCGCATTCTCCTTTTTGGATACTTTACGCGGCGCTAGTCGCGGGAGCTCCCCGCGCGCGGGGTTGATAGAGTCAGCGGCATCCTGTACTCTGTGTGCCCTGTTGCTGAGCCTCCAAATAATTCACCGCATTCGCCTCCTCGCGGTAAAACGGACTGCACGCGACTGGAGATGGACGAGAGGAGAAAAGTGATGGCGATCTCTTGAAGGTGCGGATTTCCACTCGTGTGCCGCCGCCCCCTCCTCTCGTTCAGATTCCTGTCAAACACATTTTACTCTCCTAACGCAAATGCCGCTACGACAATAGCCCCGCCCCTCGGTGTCGTCATGACGCAAGGTTTCTGGGAAATGTGTTTTTTGGCAAGTATTATTATTTTATTATTTTTTTTATTGACTCTACAAACAGCGTATTGCTTTTAAGAAACTTGTTCAGTTGGTAGCAGTAGTCATTGAAAAATAGGAAATATTGACCTTTAGTCATTGTAATAACAAGGTTATAAAGAACCGTGAGGAATACCGTAAAATCTTATTTATTTGACGGTATACCTACAAAGCATGGGATATCCAGCATAAAATCAAGGTCAAATTCAAAAGATGCATGAAATAAAAACATGTATGTATTATATAGGCCTATGTAATACATAAAAACAATGTCATTTATATTGTAAGTTGATTAGCGTATGCTGTAGCATCATGTGACTCTTGGATAAAACAAATTAGCAAATGTGGTATACAGTAAAAGTAATAATGTCAAATGTATTATTTCAACGTGCATTGAAAAAACCAATTGCATTTCGATGTTGTGAATTACTGTGTCAATATTGCAAATACATAGACTATATAAAGCATTAATAATACTACGTGTTCACTTCTGGGCTGGGATAACATGCATTTTACAAAAAGTACTGTTTCTCAATAATGAACGTCCTCTCTCACCCCTTTACTCACACTCTTAGCTTGTTGATAGATTTTGTTATACCACCACCACGTGGTTCATGTTTAGATTGCAAGCAGGTTAAAGGAGCCTTTGTAAAGCAATTGTTAAATAAATTCATATGAAGAGTGCAGTCACACTGTCTGTCTGTCTGCCCAGGGCTTCACATTGACTGTTTTGCTCACCAGCCACCGTGGCTAGTGGTTTTCCATAGTTATTATTTGCTACCCACCATTTTCACTAACCACAATTTTGTTGGTAAATTACGTTTATTAGGGGTGTGACGATACACTTAGTTCATGAGACAATACACAGTGACTTAAACGCATATAACATAACATATAATATGCAATTATGTTATAATAAAGGGGTAATAACAATTGCAATGATAATTTCAGGTTAAGATCTCTTGGCTGCTTTTAACTCCACTTTTAAACTAAGGCTCCATCCAAAATCGCATACTTCCCTACTATATAGTATGCAAAAAGCAGTAGTGTGTCCCAATCAGCTTCCTAGTTCAGTAGTCACTTATCAGGGAGTTGGCCACATTCATTTACACAATATACTGATTGAGAAGCAGGGCCCGTGACAAAAGAAGTATGCCCGAAGTACTCATAAAAGAGTAGACAAAAAGTACCTAGGTTGACCTACTTCTTCTGGCGAGACACTTTACTATCCCATGAGGCCATGGGAGAGAATTAGTTTTTTTATTATGCCAGGGGTAAATACAATTGACCCTTCGCAAACAGTTTGATTGACAGGCGATCTGACCAATCATAACCCCCAATCCGCCATTTTATCTGACAAATGCAGTCAGGGGAGTTAGTAGATTAACGTTGGTGAACTTGAACTTGAGAAATTGTGTGTACTCACGTCTTTCCGCACTTGAAACAACATTCCTTCTGATGTTCATTCATGTTTATTTGATGCTATAAATGAACTAGTATGAAGAGATGATCGGTTCCCGAGCCGCTTGAACTGAGGAGCTACAGCGATCTGTCACGACACATTAAAGAGACACTAAATGCTATTTATTGTTTAAACTTCTTTCAAAAATACAATATTTTAAATATAAAACTGTTTCATATCAAAAGTAACCTGCTCTGTCTTGTCTGTAGACACATTGTCAGCGTCCTCTTTGCTCGGCGATGTATTTTTCACTCCGTGAGAACATGATGTGTGGCGTGAGAGCGCGTGACTTGTTGGACATAGCAACAGTAACTAAAGGGGGCGGGTCTTTGCGGAGGGTCAACTGGCCATATGCACAGAATGTTCTTAAGAAGTTCCGCAATAATATAAGGCAGCAGGAAAACTACCGGTGAAACGACACTTGGTATCTGTTCTGAGGTAGCTTTAACAGTATCATTCGTGTAATATTTAGTTTATAATCAGAATATAGCCTCTTATAGTAAGGCCTAGCGTTAATTTAGTTATTCAAACTTAAGATGGAATAAAAAAAAGTGAAAAAAAAGCCTCAGTGTTCCTCCTCTGCAAAATTCAATTCGACCATCAGATTTCACAATTTCATGTGTGATTTAAAAGCATCAACTGTAAATTAAAGACTTATTGTGCATGTTAGTTAGATTCTCTGAATAAAATGAGTCTTCACAAGTGTGCCAAAATCATTGAGCTTGCTTCTGTGATTATAAATGGAGAGCGTGTGCTCGCTTTCTGTGTCATTCATTCGCAAGAAAAGTTATTGTTTTTTATCAGACTTTATGCTTCACCTTGACAAAATGTATTTCTAGAGATTTATAATATTTCATATTTATTCAGAAGCGAAACTGAGTGAAAAACTATTACAGGAAATGGCTAATTTGAGCCAATAAATGCTCCTCTGTTGCCATCTGCTGGTTATAGTGATAATTAATGTCTTTTTTATCTTTAAATAAAAGTGGTTTCGATCAAATGTTGGATTTCCTACATCTTTCAACGTTCAGTTTTACAAATGAGGATAATCTCAGAAGAATGAACAAATAATGTTTTTGGTCATCACATTAAAAATAACATTTGAAGTGCTGGAAAAATGATGTTTGTGTGTGCATGTGTGTGTGTGTGTGTGTGGGCGGGGATTCCCTACGTTATGGGGACCAAATGTCCCCACAGGTATAGTAATACTGGTAAATTTTGATTTTGTGGGGACATTTTTTTGGTCCCCATGAGGAAACAAGCTTATAAATCAGACAGAATTATCTTTTTTGAAAATCTGGGTAGGTTTAGGGGTAGGGGTAGTGTAGAGGGATGGAATATATAGTTTGTACAGTATAAAAACCATTACGCCTATGGAATGTCCCCACAAAAAATGAAAACACAACAAGAGTGTGTGTGTGTGTGTGTGTGTGTGTGTGTGTGTGTGTTCTTGTTTTGGCTATACTTGAGAGGACCAAATGTCCGCACTTATGTTGTGAAATACTTTGACAACCCACTAGTGAGGACATTTGACTGGTCCTCACTAGTTTAAAAGGCTTATAAATCAACCAAAAGATGTTTTTATTTACATTCAGGAGTAGGGGTTAGGTTAGGTGATAGAAAATATCATGGACCTGATATAAAATCAGTGGAAGTCTAAGCAATGTCCTCACTAAGATAGCAAAACAAACCTGTGTGTGTCATATTACAGACACACGTTTCTTATTCAAACGTTTCCATTAGCTTCGTCTTTATTGCAATCAATAAAACTGGTTTATTGGCAAATTAGGCAAGTGTGATAACTAAATTAAAATATAAATACAACATTAAAAAGTCAACCATTGATGGTTTTGTGTCAATGTACAGCGAGTACAGAATGACAGATAACAGTTCACCGGAAATGCCCGAGCTGGCTTCATTTGCAAACTAATTTTCAGGGAAAGTTGCTAAAGTGGGTCAATTTGTTGCTAAAAGTTGCTAAATCAGTTTTGACTAGGCATAAAAATGGCTAAATTTATTGCTAGGTGCCTACTGAAAAAAAAAGTTGCTATTGTAGTCTGAAAAGTTGCTAATCTAGCAACAAAATTGCTAAATTAGCAACACTGCCTGGCTTAATGCATATGGTCAATTCTTTATTATATGAAGGCTATGTCCATATTAATCAAACTTTAACTAAGATCTTTGCTTGTTGATGATACTATGATGGCTGTTGGCTTTTTTGTTGTTGTTTTTGTTTGTTTGTTTTTTGTCTTTTAATTTCTAAAGTGATTTATAACACTCAGAGAGGGCCTAAACTATTGTAAAGAAGTAATATTTGAAAACTTTTAATAGTTTTAAAAGAAAAAAACTTTTAAAGAAACCCTTCGAATCTGCCGATTCAGTTTGCGCTGGAATGTGAAGGGTTCAATGAAATTGGCCCCTTTCTTCCTTTTTCCACACTAGCTATGAAATTACAGAGTATAGAAATATATATATATAGATGCCTCATTATCAGCTATAGCAGTCACGATATAAAAGCTGTCTGCCATATTGGAACAGTCAAAACCGGTTTGTGAACATTTGAGAGCAAGTTTGAGTGTCTGCAACCGACACATGTAAGAATATCCATATCAGCAATAGACTTCAGCAGATGACTTTGCTAAACTAACACAATACAAGACAAATGCGTTAGCAAACACATTAAAAAGTCACCATTAGTAAAAGTACAAACCAGTAATTTTGAGTTAATATAGGCCTGGTTTCACAGTCAGGGCTTAGATTAAGTTAGGATTAGGCCTTAGTTTAATTAGGACATCTAAGTAGCTTTTATAAATGTGCCTTAGAAAAAATCTACTGACCTCTTGAGACAAAACAATGGCACTGACATGTTTTAAAGCTGCAATATGTAATTTTTTTCAGTAAAATATCCAAAAACCACTAGGCCAGTGTTATATATTTTGTTCAGTAGCGTATTACAATATCCTAAATGTTTCCAACTATTTGTAAATCGTGAGAAAATCGCAATGTTAACCAAGGATCTGGAACGTGTGCGGGAGTCGCCTGTAAATGCCGTCATATCTGCATTACCCACGGTTTCCGGTTTTATTTTGTAGAAACCATGGAAACACCAAAGATGCTTTAATATATATTACGTGTGGGAAGACGACTGACACATAAAAACATAATAAAACACCAACATGTCACTCCTCCTTTTAACCTTCTGAGCTCCTCCGTGAGACTCGCTCCATTACCACGGCTCTCGGCCCCACCCTGTTTACCACAACCACCAACCTCTTCACCCACATCCGCCT
Source organism: Zacco platypus (assembly GCA_038088235.1). Taxonomy (NCBI): domain Eukaryota; kingdom Metazoa; phylum Chordata; class Actinopteri; order Cypriniformes; family Xenocyprididae; genus Zacco; species Zacco platypus. The sequence continues at coordinate 7,190,082 of CM076079.1, forward strand.
CAGTTATCTTGCAGATTTGGCCACTGTACAGATCGGTACAGATAGTAAGTTTCCTAGTCTTGAAATAGGACATGTCACATTAACCTGTGAACTGCTGATGCCGTTCTGTGTTTGATTATATTTACATCCCTCTGGGCTTTTGGTCCAAGTGTGCTCATTCCGATAAACCTTGTGGGTTATCGAATGTTTACATCTAAAATCTTTAGAGAGCCAAATGCGATTCATAGCTTGCTACATAGCTAGCTAGCTATGCGCTAACCATTCAGGGTACCCCAGCATTCACCTAGCAACCACTCATAATACTTAAAAACATACATAAAATAGCCTAGCAGCCACTCAAAACTTAGCCACTGGATTTGACTATGTGACAAACGTTGAAGCATTTAATGCATAAAACCTGTTTTAAATGTGATCTGTAATAGGGTGATTGTCCAGAATTATTATTTCATTAACATTATTTTCTACTTCATCATCAGTGCAAATGAAATGATATTAGGGAAGTGATTCTCAGCCTTTGTAACTCAGTCCTCTATTGTCAAAGTCACTATTTAAAGGCTCCCCATGCTCAAACTGTGATATTTCCTCTGAAATCATAACAAAAACTAAAAAAGGAAGTATTAAGAATCATTTACACATATATGAAGAGGACATCTAAGTTTTCTCTGAATATGAAAATGACGCACATGTTAAGTTGCAAGGTAGTTCGTTGGAAGTTTACTTAGGCCCCCTAGTGGGCTATGGCATACTGTACAGTTGACAACCACTGAAGAAGAGAAGGGGACTTTTTCTTTGTAAAGAGCATTAATTGGACAGAAATGTTATTATGCAACTTTAAATTTGTATAAGCTTTTTATGAATAAATACAAGCAAATTTAAGCTTTCTCAAGACAGACAATAACATCATTTACCATGAAACTGTGCTTAGTATCTTTGAGATACTATTATAGTTTCCATTAATGTTTTAAATTAGTTTTAATTCAAGTAGCTATTTCAGCTAAAGTTTGTCATTTTAATGTTTTTGTCAAGTTTATTATTTATTTGTTTTGTTTTTATATAAAAAATGTTTATATAGTTACATTATCAGTTTTATTTTTTAGTAAATTAAACTAAATAAAAATGAGAATTGTTGCCTTCGCAACTAGCTGTCTTTTTTTTTTTAGTTAACGATTATTTTGTTATTTTTATGGTTTTAGTTAACCATAATCGTGGCATGAAGATATTTTTCTGGTGAAGTTTTAAGAAAAGTAGCTCGTGCTTAGAAAATGAATCTGCAATATACAATAATCCCACACGATGGCGCGCTAATGCAGTAAGTGGCAGTTCAGCTGATTACACAAATTCTGTGATTATAGGTTCAGACTTCATTCTGGAGACACTTCACACCCTTGAGGCTTTTACACAGTTGTCTGTGATAAAAAAGATAAATATTTAGGGCTACAAAATAGCACAATAAATATGGTGAGTAACATTTTGTAGGCTGTGTAATTCAAGTATTTATAAAGGCATTTAATGTGTTTTTGTACTTAAAAACCAGTTTTTATTGTAATATTAAATAGGATAATTGTCCAAAGACGAGCACACTTCATTCATCCGTTAATGACTGCCGATAATGGTTTCATTTACTACCATGATACCTCACTTTTTTGTTTTCTAAGTACAGTTTAATATGTATAAACTGTATATAACCATATATATATATATATATGGTTATATACAGTTATGTTATATATATGTGTGTGTGTAAAGAAATTACCAATAAAGCATGTATGTATGTGTAAAGCATGTATATATATATATATACATATATTCATAAACAGAAATTACCAAGAAATTATTTTAAAAAGTTACTGTGTTACTGTTTAGATTAATTTGTTGGTTTAAAATGTATAATTCAGACAGATTTTTCCAGTAAATACATTTCATTACTATGATGCCTAATTTATTGCCTAGTTTTTGCAGTTTATTAATTGTAGCATCTGTTAGTTAAGTCATTAAATAAAGTATATTACTTGTATATACAACTTGTTGGTATAAAAAAGTCAAATTTATACAGATTTTCCAGTCTTTTGAGTATTTAAGAAAAAGTGGCATTTATATCTTGCATTCCATCACTGTCTATTCTCATAGTGACACTGAGCTGTAGTCACTCTAACAAGTTGCTCTCTTGTTTACAGGACTTCCTAAAAGTTGCAAGACTTCCTCAGACATCAATTTTAGGGGAGCCCCCTCACTTTCTCTCCTTGTACGCATCCTTCATTCCCACACTGGGTCTTTGTCAGCAGTTCCTGTCCTAGGACGAGGCGTGGCGAGCCGTGGGGCTAGGGCAACCGTAGCTGCTTTCATAGACACCTGCAGATTGGACAAAGGGCCGAGGGTGCCAACACCGAAGACAGATTGATGCTTTGTGCGCGGCAGAGGCAACCGAGGGAGAGAGCGCGCAACTCGCTCGCACACGTGTGTGTGTGTGCGCGTTGGTGGAAGGGGTGGGATTAGGGGGTTTATTGGGAAGAGTGAGGGTGGGAAGGAGGCCGGGGGGAGTCGCAGAGATTGTCACTCCAGTCTGTGTGAGTCCGGGCTTTAGAGGCCTCGGAGAGATGGACAGCTTTTGTGGGTTGCGTCGGTGCACAATAGTGGCACTTTAATGGGCGGTGAAGCTGGAGCAGGCTTTGGCCCGGGATTGAGGGGAGCTCGGTGGCTAGAGGGGGAGATCTAGGGCCGGGGGGCAGGGGGGCTGTTTTACTCCTTCTCTTAGAAGGGACTAATTCATGGGCATTGAGTCCGTCACTCGTTATTCATTGAATGCGCCCAGTGCAGGAATGCAGCGGCATCAATTAGAATGTGTTAGCAGATAGCAAGGAGAAGAAGAAAAAGCCTGCTCTCCCTTTTGCTCGCGGGACAACACAGGCCCACTATAGGAGGTGTCAGAACCACAAAGCCTTTTTGTGATTCTCTCTCCATTACATTACCAGTGCAATATGTAAGGTGGGGATTCTTTTGATTCAAATTAAGTGGAAAAAACACTAAATCCTATTTTTATTCAGCAAGGATAATGGTGTTATACTCTATAAAGGTCTTTAACTACTTATCTGTGGCTTAAAATCTCCCTGGCTCCCATTCTCTCGTTCGGTCTCTCGCTCTTTGCATTATATTTATTCAGTGGCAGTGGGTCAAAGACAGACTGTTAAACAGAGTTGCTTGTAGCATTAACTGCCGCATCACTCTTAATTGTATATCAGTGGGTCAACGGTTTGTTGTGCTGTCCCCCTTTTTTAAAAAAGAGGGTATGAATTAAAACAGACTCTTGTAAGCCATTGTCGGCGGTGTGCTTGCGCTGCCACTTCAGATACTTTGGGTCTTTTGAATAACGAGACCCTCTCTAACTTGCGGCATTCGAAACAAAAGAGAGGAAAGGCTAGAGTATACTTTGATGATGGAACGTCTGGGTGATATAATTCCATTCCGTTCCACGACTAAAGGGGAAACAGAACGTCTGCGTTTGGACTAATTGGGACGCCGTGCCATCCGTGATGGCAAAATACAATCGCTTTTGATTCACTTTTTCGGAATGTTTTAAGTGAAATCTAAAAGAAACCAACTTGATGGATAAATTCAGTTTTTACTTCTTTAATTGGCATTTAGGAACATACATGGAAGTTTGGAGACGGCGGTTGCTGAATCAAAAGTGCTAGCAGGATGTTTAATGTTCAATGTGCTCAATTGCATCATCCATTTCCTCATCATTCCTCCAAACAGAATGATCCAGCTGGCACGTGTGCGCAAATGGATTTTGGGATTTTTTTTTCATTCTCCTCAGATTTAATATGAACGAACTAGGAAGAACCTCTCATAGCAAGGTGTTTGCTTGAATATGAGCAATTATGCTTCATTTGGAGCCAAATGAGGGGAATTTGCATCCACTGAAAGGAGCGCTAGTCTTAACTGTGCAGAAAGTGCAGTAAATTGGTGCAAACTGAGCAACATGCAGACATGCATCTTCAGTATAATTGTATAATTGTGGAATGACTTTAAATGCAGTCTTCCAATTAAACTTGCTTCTTCGGTGAGGCGAACGGCACCGGCACTGAGCCTTGATGGAAATCTGAGAATTGCCACATTGTAAAAATTGCTTCCTTCAAGGAGGATCATTTGCACCAAAATGGGAGATTTGGAATATGGACAGATGTCTTCACACATGCGGCGGAGTGAATTGGTGAAGCTGGCATTCGGTGAGAGGGAGGGAGAGAAATACGTCGAGAGAGAACTTCCTGCCTTTTCTGGCCCCGCAAACCAGCACGAACGACTTCCGACTGGAAAATGAGATGGATACTTGTGTTTGAGTGTAATCTGTCACATAAATGTAATCTAATTACATTGGATGATTTTAGCTCGCTTTAAGTTCGCCTTTACATCGGCGCGAAAAAGAATATAGCTGTCATCGCTAGAACGCTGAGAGCGCTGTCGTCGATGACAAATGAGCAAATGAGAGTGTGAGGGAATGAGAATTTGTGCAGTGCCAGTGGATGTGAGCGTACAATGGTCCGACTGCTGCTGTCTGCAGGGATCCAAACAGCCAGGCCTCTGTCTGGATTAAACCCTGCTTCAAACAAAGGGGGGCTCAAGTAAACGGTTCATGAATGCTGATTAATTGATGCCATTTTTCTGCAGTGTGCCATGGAGATTTAGTTGGTGCCTCATCTGGGGGGTGGGAAGGGGGGTAAAGAAGTGGGTCAACTTCTAAAATGATAACCCATTTCTTCATTCACTGTCATTTGTGGCAGTTACTTGAAATTGTTTAGAAAAGTTTGAGACTAACTTTTGTTAGAGTCCTCACCACGACACAGGACTAAAAATAATGTGTCTAAATTGGTTTCTGGTTTCAGCCCCCAGCTGATTTAGGTAACAAGGTTCACTGCCGAGGGTTCCCACGATGGGGGTAGGTGGGCACAGGTGTCCTGGAACAACGTGAGGGTGGCCCAGGGCCCGAGGGGCGAAGCGCTGGCCCGTGGCCCGCCTCAATGTGGGGCTCCCAGGGGCCGACTCAATAGGTTGGGTTCCACTTGATGGCGAGAGAAAGGGCCGTTTCAGCCACTGCCCAGCAGGAAGGATCTGCTTGTGGAAGACCTCTTTCAGGAGCCTCTGTTTGTCTGAAGGCTGTCACAGCAGATGAGTACTCAGCAAACAGCGTGAACAAGGATTTGAACCAGAAAACCAACAGAGCCTTGACAATATTGTGATTGGGGCTTGTCTCCTTAGAGGGGGCTGAATGGCCAATCGAGAGTAGGAACAAGTGTGCATTCAGAACGGGACGTGGATTCCTCATAGTCGCTTTTCAGGACAGGGCAAGAAATCATGGCAGGAAACAGAGGACTGTGTGTGCTTAGGAGAGTCAAAATCCAACAACATGTCTAATCGACAAAGAATCAAGCTAAGCCTAGATGATCCTCTGGGCGCTTCTATGGAGTGTCTGTGTGTGTGTGTGTGTGCGCGTCATAGCTACGGTTTAAACATATGGTCATAAATTAACAGAACAGAGATGAGTTTGATGAACTGTAGGGCAACTGCTCACTTTCAAGATACTCACTGCTAAGAAACTCTTCCATCTTCTCATTGAAAATACCATTGTTGTTAAAGGAATTCCAGGTTCAATGCAAGTTCAATCAACAGCACTTGTGGCATGTTTATTATCAAAAAGAATTATATAGACAAAATGGAGTTTAAAGTCAGCATGAAATGACTTTAAAAGTTGCGGGAGTTCCGCTGCAGACATCTACCCAACAGTCAAAGTGGCATTATATCAAGAAAGCGTGGACTCTGAGGAAGATCGCGACAGCTTAGGGTTTCAATTGGGACAGGGCTCATTTTGCAGTCAGTTGTGGAGGATATAGCCCCACCCTCCGCCAAGACATACGTCATACGGAAAGAACAGATGCAGTTTCAAGGGGGAGGGGAGGTTAATGTTTCATTAAAGATTACGAGGGCATATGAATTTGTTTAAAAATTATAATGATGTGTATGGATATTTATAATAATCACGGCAACATTCTGTATATAAAAAAAAGAAGAACTGTCAATTTTGATTTAATGGCAACCTTAGGATAACAAGCACTTACTATAAAAGATTTAAAAGCGGCAATGTGGAGCTTATAATTTTATAAAATTATTTTCATTATTTTTTGGTCAAAACTTATTGTATATTAGACCCTTGTATATATTTTTAACCGTAAAGCTGTTTTAATCATCATTTTAGGGTTTAGCGTTGTCACCCAAAACCGTGTCATTTTAGTCAAAAAGGGTTAGTAAACTTTTATTTATTTATTAATTTTTACACTTAATGGCACAATCCGTACTTTTCGCCGCTAGGGATCGCTAAACTCTTCAAAGCAATAACAAAGACGTAGATTGATGACGCAGCGAATGAGTATGGAATCAAGGATCTAATAATGTTTATGGGGAAATAATGTTTATGAATGAGTGAATGCATATTTTTTAACATGACTGTGGCGTGAAGCAGGGCATGGCCGAGAATCGCGATTGCAAATGAGAGACCGATATCAGTGCCACACGCGAGTCCCACATTTCATTCTACCAAACTACTCGCAAGTGCTGAAATACTCCTCATACGTGTCAGTTTATTTGACTATAATTAAAACAGTGAGATAATGCAGCGCTGTTTTAATTGGTCTAACGTTACGCTATATACTTACATATTTGCGGTGTCAATATCACTGATTGGACAAATACAACATACTAAAGCTTGCTTCGTTAATGCGCATTATTTGGGCTTGGTTGATACTTGAACATTTAATATCATAATTCTGAGAATAAAACGGTATTTACCTCATTCAAATGAACTCGTTTTCTGTCACAGTCCTTGCCTGACATCTAGATTTTTTCACCCCTCACCTTGACATCAAATATAATGTGTTAAGCTTTCTGTGATGTAAAGCGCATGCATATTAAATTAATCAATCACGTTTCGATTTATGAACCTAGAGTTAAAAGATGATACTCTGGGTTAAAAACAGTTCAGACCATCAAGTTCAGAACATTCAAAGCCAGGCGTTAATATAGTTCTGCAGAAGTTCATATTACATATCTAGTAGACTAATAGTGCTGCTGTTTCTCTTATTAACCAACTTAACCTAAACCGGACGCCAGGAGTTCACAGCTAACAGGTCGTGGGAAGCTTAGTCTCACTCTACAGCACTTCCTTACACAAGCCTGAGCCCAGTAGCATGACCTCTCTCCAGCCAGGTTAATTCCGATACCTTAATCCCCTGTGAACAAGCCCGCCGCTGGTTTTCTGGATCCGGGCTGCTCTCACACCTGTGTGCTGTCACCTGGCTGCTGTACAGTCAAGCAGAGGAATTCCAGGGGATTGGCCTCTTGTCATTACATGCAGCTTAAAGGATGCTGTTTTGCACAAACGAGATTGAGGGTTAGGGTTTCTCTTAATGAATCCAAGGTATTAGATTGTCAAAGGAATGATATCGTATTTCTTTAGAGGCTGTGTAATTTCTGTGTTTGGGAAATGCTGATTTACAACAGATTGAAGGGATTTGTTTAAGCACGCAATTTGCCATCTTAAAAAGCCAAATGTATATTCCGACAGAAAGTGTCCTGAGAGATTTTCAAAGCATCGTCAGCTGTTGCAGACAGGCCCGGAAAATCAGCTGATGGTTGTCGTCTATTTAGTTGTCTTTTTAAAAATTCATCATACACTTATTGACAAATTTCTCCGCTTAATGGCCGGGCGGAGAGGTCGACAGAGAGGAATGTTGTCTGCTGGAAGAGCTGTGCTAAGTTTGAGGGGTGCTGAAGAGAGATGGTTGTGATGGAATGAGCAGGGAAGGGCTGTGACTCCTCCATTGAGTGTGTAGGGGCACGCTGAATTGGGCTGATTTGCCTGTGAATGGAGCCTTTCCATTATTCTTGTTAGGGAGCTGTCACATCCAATAGAGAAAGTGAAAACCTCCTTTTATCAACCTTTTCTAAGTGAAACAGAACAGGCAATCAATAACCGAATTCAAAACCGGGGGAAAGTCAAGCAGAATGATATGGGGATGTTAAAAAAGGGGGCATTTGTCAAATTGCTAATGAAGAAAAAAAGCTAATACGTGATAAAATTTCAGCTCAAGTAGGATTATTAGAGCAGCGGGAAAGACATTCATATTTAATATACATTTAATATAAAGCATTAGGATAAAAACGAATTATGCTATCTTTGAAAAAAAAAATAAAGCCTAAAAAAATATTTTTTGTTTGCGAGCATAAGAAATACTAGAATAACAGATGATGTTTTTATTCTGTTCCTGCTATTATATTTTGTATGGAGACATACACGAAAATGTAAGGAAATAAAGTGAATTATGTCAGTTTGTTTGATTCAACAAACAGTAATTGCATTTATAATCAAATTAAATTACCAGGTTTGTTATACAAAAAAAATCTTAAGAATCATAAACTCTAAATTTGTTGATAAAATAGAAACACTTCAGATGGTCTTACAACCATTTGTTATATCATCTAAATAACTTTAAATACAGTATTCATTGTAACAAAAGGAATCCACTGGTATAGTCACCTAACCATTTCCCTTTGAATGCACTGTACAAGATGTTTTGTACTGCAACTGCTAAAGAGAAAAGGCCTTTTATTTTAGAACTTCAAGCATATTGAGTTGGATTTTGAACGTTATTTCTGTTATGTCAGATGAATATAATGATATCAGAATAGAGAATACAGCACAATGTATAATCTATATTTCAGTCTTAATAGGCAATAGTTTATTTCAAAAAGTATAAATAATCTGACGATCCCATCACAGCTATATCTTAAAAATAATAATAATTTTAAAGCTATTTGAATGACTATAATTTGGAAAATGTGAAATTAAGAATGGAATGGTATGGAAAATACATTTAAAATGTGTTCAGGAATCTAATTTAATATTTTAAATGAGGAGATTTCATTTTTTGAAAAATAGGTATATTGTTTTTAATGCAATTAAAAGGAAGGATTAAATGTATGTACAGTATGTTCATGACTTTGTCTTATCGAGCCAAAATGGAATGAATATAACATTCATCAACTAATTTTCATATACTGCGGCTTACAGTGTTTTTCCGCTGGATGGAGAAAATGAATCGCATCATTTAGCCCCATCAATCAATCTGGTAATTGATGTCTTAATTGATGGCTGGGTTATACAGTTAATTGAGCACCTTCATTGTGGACTGTCATTGTTCACTCTTTTCAAACGCACTGCCCAGCAAACGGGCACGGGATAGAGCAACTCGACAAAGAGATACTAAACCAATACATGTGTTGCTTATTTATTCCAGAGGAGACAAGATCTCATTTTAGGATGTGAATAGAAAAGATAGATATCAGATTAATTCAATTATTTTCTTCTCTGTTGAAAAAAAAGAGTAACAAAATAGATAATCCACAAATAAGACACAAAACAAGACCTGAAACACTTTAATTAAAAGAAATTTAATTTCTTTTTAGCAGAAAAAGCAGTTTAGTCTTTGGAAACATTTTGTTTGCCCACTTTATTAGCTGTTTTTTTTCCTATTCATTTTAAATGAGATTTGCAGTTTTGCAGCATTCTTCCCAAAGCAAAAGGCATATCTAAATATCTAAAATCAACATAATAATAAACATTTAATATATAGTTTGTTAAACAAAGACAAACACCAAATAAGCATGAAAATACATTTTTATCAAATTAAAAACAAATTTAAAAAAAAGAAAGAATGCCTAAATTCAGCCTAAATAACCTATCAGGGCTATCACCATTTTAATGGAGCCATTTGATGTGTTTAAAACACAATACTTTTCATACTAAGTTAATTTATGTTAGCTAAAAAATATCAAAAACATGATATTTGTGCCTGTAATGCTTAATGGGACCATATGGAAAGTGCAAACTGTAAATCGGTTTATGATTTCTAAAACTTACTCTGTCTTCTGTAATATTTTTTCTCAGATTGTGGGCTTTCAACATTCCCGGTTTCACTGCTTGTCTCCGCGGTGACTGAGTGCTGAATCACTGTGACCGATGGAACCGTCACCCATCCATCTTCACTGGCCTGGCTGCAGATTAAAGCAGAAGGATGTATAAATCAGAGCGCTAATGAATAGCTCTACTCAACGGAGGAGAGAGACTTACCTATTTTTCTCTGCCCACTCAGTGTGTCCCACTGATCTCTTCCAGTAATCCTTCCTCCTGAAACTCACTAGCCAAAGCATAATGGCGGTCAAACACTGTCTTTTCTTGACAAGTTAGTTGTTAAACACCGCCCTAACTAAACTAGTCTTTAAACACTCTGGGGGCGGTAGCAGGTATCAGTGGGTGAAGCGTTGGCCTCTCTCTCTGTGTAATCCTGGCCTGCTGATGGTGCTGGGGGGCATTTTCCTTAATTGGGTTACAGAATACTTTAATTACTTCACTTTCCCACATTCGTGCTCTGTGCACAGACACAATGATGGCACGGTGAGAATCTGCAGCCCAGGGCCCTGGAGTGCAGCTGCAAGGTAATTATCATTACGAGCTCCATGCATCTGTATACAAACAAGCCCACAGCTGCTAACTCTCTGAGACTGACGATACATGGCACATGAAAGTGCCATTGATGGTATTCATATATATATATATATATATATATATATATATATATATATATATGAATTAATATATGATTATATATGAATATCTAAGGTTAGTTGACGAAATAGTTGACATGTTCTTGATGGGATCTCAACTATTTCATATATGTTGCTAATTATTTTATAATATTAAAATATTATGGATGCAGCTTTAATGAGCTCACAGTCAAGACAAAACCAAGTTTAGAATAAGAAATGAAGTCACATTATGAAACACAATGACATTATTATTATTACTTTGAGCTAGAAGCAAATAAAACATTAATCAATATGGTAAAAAGAAATCATTAAAATCACTATCGTTCAAAAGTTTGGGGGCAGTAATATTTTTTCGTAAGAAATTAATACTTTTATTTAGCAAGATGCATTAAATTGATCCAAAGTGACAGTAAAGACATTTATAATGTTTCAAAAAAAATCTATTTCAAATGAATTTTCTCTTTCCATAAAAATATTAAGCAGAACAGCTGTTCTCAGCATTGATGATAAAAGCACCAAAACTGCAATGAGTAGCAAATTAAAATATATTAAACTATAAAAACAGTTTTTTATATTATAAGAATATTTCACAATATTACAGTTTTCAGTTTTTTATCAAACAAATGCAACCTTGGTGAGACTTCTTTGAAAAACATCTTACCAACCTCAAACTTTTGAATGGTAGAATTTACGGTAACACTTTTATTTGCTCATTAGCATTCATTACTAGGATATTGACTATTTATTAGTACTTATAATGCCTTATTCTGCATGAACATATTCTACATCCCTTAATCCTACCCAATACCTAAACTTAACAACTACCTTACTAACTATTAATAAGCCGTAATTAGGAGTTTATTGAGGCAAAAGTCTTAGTTAATAGTTAGCCTTATATTGAGAACTGGACCCTAAACTAAAATGTGACAGAATTTTCATGCGGATGCATAGTGTATAAAAATACAGGACCTTCATACATTATACAGATACACAACACATATAACTAACTAAAATAAATTAGGTGGACAGCATGGGCACTGGGTTGTGAAGTAAACACTTTAAACATCCCACAGGGAATTAGCTCTTCTAAGGGTGAACTGTAAAAGGAGCATTTTTAGACATTTTGCCCATGAATTAGCCCATAAAAGGTGGTGTGGGAAAGGGCAAGATGGCAGAGGAACAGAGTGTGTGTGTGGAGGAAGCAGGAGGTGTGAAGAATAGTGTGTGATCAGTAGTGTGGATGCAGTGTGGGAGAGGGGGCTGCCCTGGCTGTCAGAACTCGGGCCCACAGTGGCCCAGCGGGAGCCCTGGCTGTGCTCCCATGATGCCCTGTTGCCGTGGCTGAGCCCTGGAATGCGACAGCACACAATGGAAGAGCGGGTCTGAGAAGGCCCTTCATCCTGATAACCACATTAAAGGCCCACCAACATCTGTTGAGGCACAGGAGAAAGGCCCTATCTCTGGGCTTTAACCCCCAACAGCACTAATCATTAACCCCCAGCCCTGAGAAGGAGCCCAATAACAGCACCTTATTTGTCAGGCACCCTGCTGAGGGACCGAGGGGACTAACATTGTACAGCAAACAGCGTGAGAAGAGCTGGATGATTACTCTTAAGGCCCCAATATACTCATGGCAGAGTTCTTTTTCGTTCTTTGCTAGAAGAAGTTTGAAATACCTGAGCATTGGTAAACTGTTAGCGAATGCTGCCCACGGTGCTGGGAGAGGTGTTTAGGTGATATATGGCAAATATGTGCTGCACGTTTTCCGCTCAACAACAAAATACAACAAAAATGACAGCGGTGAGAAAACAGCAGTTAAGAAAGCATCTGATCATAGTGATGTGGAAATCTTTGCACAAAGCTGTTTAATTCGGCACTTTAGTCAAGTCATGTTTATATTGCAATAAATTGGTTTGCTTTACAGTATTCACCCCAAGCTTTACTCACCCTCAAGCCATCCTAGTTGTATATGACTTGAGTTACATCAATAGATATCCTGACATTGGGTCAGTTACGCTTTTCGTAAGTTGAATACGGAAGGTGTAGTACGTAGCGCAACCGTTTTGAACGAGAGGCGTTACACTTTCTTTGTAAGTCGAATATGGCAAGAGGTCTGGCAGAAGATAGACATTTTACTTTATAACTTGATAAATATGGATATTTTTCTTACACAAATGCATTGCTTCGCTTCAGAAGGCCTTTATTAACCTCCCCGGAGCTGTGTGGAGTATGTTTATGATGCATGGATGCACTTTCTTGAGCTTCATACTCGTTGGTCCCGTTCACTGCCATTATAAAGCTTGGAAGCTTCAGGATATTTATTAATATAACTCTGATTGTGTTCATCAGAAAGAATAAAGTCAAATACACCTAGGATGGCTTGAGGGTGAGTAAAGTTTAGGGTAATTTTCATTTTAAAGTGAACTAATCCTTTAAACATGAAACATGTCGCTTTCAATTAGAATTACTTTCTAAATTGCGGCACACCAGTTCATTGTTCGACTTTGCTTGAAATATATCGGGGCATTTAGAGGTCTAAATAATGCACATCTTGAAATATTCCAACCCAATCTCACAAGAAAATGCTGCTATTTTACGAACTGGTGATTTTGTTTCATTTTGTACATGTGATTAGTATGAAAGCATATGACTTTTAAAAGTAAGCATGAAGGCCCACCCCTAAACATAAACGTCATAAACTAATAAAGTCATACAAATTAGCTATGAATAATAAAAAAATAAGATGGTTACAAACTGCCATGAGATTGTGTTGAGTATTCAAAACATATTTCTTGATTTGGAGTATTATAGACACAGAAAAGTGTGAGAGATACATTGCTCCATGCCATATAAACACTGCAGTTAGTAGTGCAGATTTTCAATGGCACGTGATGTTTGATCCGGATGATTTTTGCAGTAAATGAGCACGTTATTGTCCGTGTGCAGGTGTTCTGCATCCTGAAGCACAGAAAGACAAGATATGAGCCAGAAACAGGTGTCCTGTCACAAGAAAACTTCTCACACTCCAGGATCCTCATCTGCCTTGAAGGGCCTTTAAGGCTGCCTCGCTTCCACAGGTTTCAAAGCCCTGCCAATTTCACCAGCATGAACCTGGAGACAAAGCAGAGGGGCTGGAGGTGGGGGCGAACGCAAACAAGAGTGATGCAGAGGAGAGGTGAGTGTCTTTCTCTCTGGCGTTTCATACGCGGCACTCTCTGTATACGGGCTCTGAGATTAGGAGCTGCAGGAGGTACCCCTAATGCACGGACTCCTCAAGTACCTCCACACAAGTAAGCCCATTCACCAGTAGCTCATTACACGGGCAATTAAGTGTCATGGGGGGAGGGGGGAGGGGCCGAAACGAGGGCCGCCAGCCATCGTGAGGAGCCCCTTCCCCCCGGCCCACTCCTCCCAGCGTCTTCACCTGGGCAGGCCAGTGGACACCTGCCTCTTCTAATGAAGATCCATGGCCTCATTTCCATTTCTGGAGTCGTATCAGAGACGGCGGCACACAAAACCGTGCCTGTGTCCTCCGGTCCAGAGAAGCAGATAGAATGACATGGCTAAGTGCTCTTGCAGAGCTGGGGCAGCTGTAGGGTCTGAAAATGGGGTTTTGGGAGGTTTGAAGTGGGGTGCTGCGTTGCCTACGAAGCTGCTCTCCTGCTTATTGGAGGGTGCTTCAGGTTCCGATCGGCCACAAAGGCTGCTGCAAGTTTCCTCTGCTCTTCGCTTATAATGAGCGGATCTGCAGAAGAGAGGAGAGCCTGTGGAGGAAAAAGTGCTCGCAAAATATTCTCACACAGTCCAATTCAGACTTGTTCATAATTTCGGAAAGCATCTTTAAATATATGATGAAGCATTTTTACCATAGAAACAATATGTTCCCATTAGTGGCCTGTGCTGCTCTCATTTCTCCAATAAGTGTCATAAAGTAAAAGTTTCTTAAAAATAAGTCTCATGAAGGTCATTCATAACACCTTGCCTTCCATGTATCTGGAAGTCAATTTATTATTGAAATTTTAAATGTTAATGCAAATTAATTAGTAATTAATTATTATTTGGCCATGGTAATGTACAGTGATGAATATGGTATATACTGCAGATCTATGGCATACTACTCTCAATTATATTTAGTTATCAGCGCACACTTATGAACTCTACCAAGTTTTCATAGTAGCTTGTGACAAGGTCCCCCAGAGTAATGTGGAAAATAATGTTAATGACAATAACCCGCATCCAAAACAATGTTGAGTGCTAACAGTTATGATGCTGAATTGTTATGTAATGCAATTAAGGTAAGACAGGCAAAACCATGTTGTTGTTGTTTTTTTATGCACTGGTCAGTTTTGAGATATTGGGGAATTTTGCTTCAATCTTATTTTAGACTAGTGAAAAGAAATCACCAAAATATACATTTAAGTGTTCATTTTTACTCTTTATCTATTTGAGTAGATATAAATTACAATACATATCTTTAAACACCGGTTCCTCAAAATGAGTTTTTCTCACGCACTGTATATATTTTTTTTAATCTCTATTCTGGGTTTTTATAGAGAGATTTGTTCATATATCATTCACCTGTTTTTTTATTCCACTTTATTCCAAAAACCTTTTTTCTGGCTTTTGACATTATTTTCTTATTTGATAATAAGCTGATGTGAAATAAGTGATTATTTTTTTCCCCTCTGTAAAATAAAACCCCTTTAACTCTAAACTCAACAAAAAGAAAATAACTTTAAACCTGACGTTATCAATGTTCAGATTCCTGTTCTTTAAATTTATGCAAATTAAAACCTATTTAATTAGATAGCGCCTCAATTGCGTATATAAACACTACTTCAGAAAACTTGTAATAAACAGGTGCAGTATGCGATATCTCAAAATCTTTGTTGAACACTGATATTGAAAATCAACAAGCAAGCCGTGTCAGAGTTTGAAATGGAGCAGAGCCTGTTTACAAGCAAACAACTGCCTTCATTGCTCTGCCCCCAAAATGCACGAACACGCAATGCAAGAGTGTTTCTTTTATCGCGGTTGAAGGGAAGCAAAATAATACTTTGCGAAAATAAAGCAAAGCTGCAAAGATAAAGCAGCACACCAGCTCCAGACATGACACTCAAAACAAATGTTACAATGTTACAAATGTTTGTGGAGCAGAAACAACACAACCTCGGCATCCGTTTTCATGTCTTTCCACTTTCTTATCATAACTCTTCTTTTTCCAGTGATATTCCTCTGAGCTTTTCTCTTTTGTAATGTCTCTCAGCCATCTATCTATTTAAAGTCTGTCTTCAAATCTCCCTCGTTCTCAGTTCACTCTCTCTCTTTTCCTATCATGAGTGGACACACCCCCGACTGCTGATTGGCTACAAGTTTGTTTTGGTGCTCTGTCCAATCTACTTTCAACATTTTTTTTTAAAAAATCGCTCACTGTACCTTTAAAGGCACAGTATGTAATTTTCGCTGCTAGAGGTAAGTGTCGCAGTTGCTTACCTGCATGTCTAATAAAAAACATAATATATTAAAGCGTCTTTGAAAAAATAAATAAAATGCCTTGGATGTATTTAATACTATTTTCCAAAATTAGGACTAAAATAAGTCATCATTTATCATGTCATTTTGTTTTTTGTTTGGGGGGTTGGGGTTCTCGAAATTGAGAAGTGACACGAGGGACTCATTGACTGTTTTTTCAAAAATAAATGATCTGTATAAAGCATTACGATAAATATGTTCTTTTAATCAAACCACAGGATATCATAAATAGTTTTTTAATTATGTATATATTCATTAAGGTTCATTAGATCATTCATTACCAATTAAAGCAGTGAAATTGACCATGACCAGATGGCGGTGTACAGCAAACATAAAAAATGCACTGGCTAATCATTTGCTGCTCATTAATGTCACTCTTTATTTTCAGGACAGTAAAAAAAAAAGGGGTTAGTCTTGTGGTCTGTTCCACACTTCTCGCTGAAAGCTCCATTCAGGAGTGCAGCGTGTCTCTCAATGCGATTGTGGGATCCTCCCTTGTTAACATGTTCAGGCTCACCGCCTCCTCTCAGCACCTGAGGGCTAGTGGAGCACCCAGAGCTCAGGTAATGGAGGAAGAGGAAGGGCAGAGTAAAAATAAACAAGCTCGATCTCCATCCATCCGTTGTGCCTCACCTGCTCTGCTCCATTTCAAACTCTGACACGGGCCGCATCAGAGGTCTGTGGGTGGGATAACCTATTGCAGAGCTGTGCTCAGTGATAGTAATAATTAAACTAGTCTACCTGCATTTTTGTGGGAGTTTTATGGCTTGAATGATCATAAAACCCTGGTGTGTACAACACATATAGGCTATACTTCACAATTCCAGCCCTCAAAGCATTATTTAAAAAAAAAACCTGACTGGTGTATAAGCTACACAACAAACTACAAACTAAAGTTACTAACTACAACGGCGGTGTGTGTATGTGTGTTCACTACTCACTACTCCTAATGTGTGTACACTAACTTGGATGGGTTAAATGAGGACAGATTCCGAATATTGGGTTTCCGAACTTGGCCTTCACATGTCACTTTCGATTCACTAAAATAAAACAGACTTCGAAATGCTACAAATAAAAGAGAGATGATAGTTCAGCATTAACCGATTTACTAAAATGAAATAGAATTTATATGCTACACATGAAAGAGAAAGGACCGTTTTAGGCCCTGTTTGCATTAAGATGCATTTTGGTTGATCGGATCACATGTAGACGATGCTAAATAAAGGTGTAAAACGCTTTGAGCTTGATCACTTTCAACCACTTCCAGAGGTAGTCGAGAACGCATTCAACCCAATTGCTTTCGTAGTGTAAATGTGGTTGAATGCGTCCAAATAGCCACAAAAGACGCCTACTATCCTAATGCATAAACATTAATGCTAGCCAGATTGGATTTAAACTTTGTCCACGAAAAACGTACCAATCACAATGGTTTCTCGCCGTTCCTGATGTCTAACCCACACTCACTGAGTTCGAGTTCGGTTTTGCGGCTATTGGAGCAGAAATGAAAGCAGATGCTCTCCGCATGTTTTCCGTCATCTCCAGGGGCATTCAGATGATCTGGAAAAACCCATACATCTACCCGTCAATAGACCCTCCCTTCGAAGAAATCAGGGAAGAAGTGGTTGAAAGTGGACAAAAGAGACAGATTAAAATACCAGGTATAAACAGGAATGTGTCTACCTCGTCTACTTGTGATCTGATCTACCAAAACGCATCTTAATACCAGGTGTAAACGGGGCCTAGGTGACCGTATTTGGCTATATGCTACACTGCTGCTCGTTGAGTAAAGTATAGCTTGTTACTGGAAAAGCAGCACTATTATTAAAATAGCTGTAATACTGGCTATTGAAAATGTAAGTTAGTAGTGTTGCAGCTTTTAGTTAGTTACTCCTCAACAGTTGTGAGCATATGTGTGTTTAGGTGTGCTTTGTGCCCCAGGCACGGTTACACAATGAGTTTGTGTGTCAGAGTTTGCGCTTCTAAGCAGCAGATCTGGCTTCCCCAGCTCTCTCTCCACTCACCTGTGACGGAGCACTTCCCCTGGTCGGCTCTTATCAGCCCATAGAGGAAATACCTGCCACAGGTAAACAGGACCTCGTGACCCCCAGGCTTTGCACTCATGCAGACAAGATGTTGTTCTTTCTGCCCTGCCGTGAGCATCCCTGCCCCCACCTGCCCAAACCCCTCCCACCCCCTCTTAAATTTAATCTTATCTAAATATCAGCAGGTGTAAGGCAAGAGCCTGCTTATCATTATAGATTCAGTATGCACAACATAAGTTGATCAACAGTGCCTCGGCACAAATGCATTTCTGAATGCCTGTAATGATGCTGGTAGCACTTTAAAATGACAAGTCCTCTTTCTCAGAGATTATAGTGAGAAACCAGCATATCAAATCAACACTTAAGAACTTGTTTACTTGCATAAAGCTATAAAGTATTCTCTTTCGTTATAGAGACCAGGTATTTTTGTAAAAATTTTTGTAAAATTGTAAAAAATCTTGTTAGACCTTTATGTTTAATTCTGTTGGTCAGACCATGAAATATTCAGATTTTGTCCCGCCAATCCTGTGGTTACATGACGTGAAATTGGAAGTTTAATTTGTTTATTGATTTTTTTTAAATTAACATATTTATTTATCAATTTGATTATTTATTTAATTAGTTTTATGTTTTTATTAATCACGAAACCCTTGTATTCATTATTTTATTCATATTTTAATATTTATAAATATTAATATTAGTGCATAATTTATAAACATGGGGCTGAGACAAGTAGTTTTACATAAACGCCAGGTAAAAAGATTAAATTTTTAAGCTGAAATTGGCAGATCTATTCTGCCAAGACCAAATACATTAACATTGTCATATCCATTTTATCGCCAAATAGAAAAATGTTTTTCTCTCTGAGGCAGGGATGTGAAATTCTTTACTGTCAAACAATAGTATGTGTAGTAAAATAAATCATTGTAGGGGGATTCCTATAGCATGCAACATGTTCCCTTTCCCTCTGGGACCATGTGCGAGGGTGGAAGTGTCCCTCCGGGACCAGTGACCCTTTGAGGGAGCACATTCTCACAGATCCAGAAGAAATGCACCCCCACAAACAGAGAGAGTGGGGGGAGATTTGGGGGGAGACCTCCAGGACAGCAACTCACCAAAGACACCTCAGGGTCAGGGTTATTCTCTCTCTCTCTCTCTGTCTTACCCCTGGCCAGCATTGCTCTGCCCTTCCCTACCATGTTACCTGAGCCACATGCACCAATGCTGCCCTTTATTTGATGGATGCGGTTTCCCACACTGACACTGATGGGTGACGAGAGCCCCTCCAACCACTTCCTGCTAAAACACTGTGATTGATAAAGGAAATGTGATCACCTGATTATGTTAAAAATCATCTCAAATTTCTAAATTCTTCAATACAAATATACATAGATAGTAACACACTGTAAAAAAGAATTGTTAGTTTCACTTAAAAAAGTAAGTTTTAACTTAAAATTTTGAGTTCATTGAAGTTAAAAATTTGACTTAATATAATGAAGATGATTTGTTTATTCAACAGAAACACAAAATATTATGTTATCTGAACTTGATTATTAAAGTTGATTTGACAAATAAAAATGCTGTGATAACAAATCATGTAAATAATTTTTTTACAGTGCATTTTAAGGTTTTACTAAAAAAACAAAGGTTCCAAAAGTGTTGATGCCATAAAGACCCATTTTTAATTCCCCAAAGAACCTTTCAGTGAATAGTTATTAAGCAATTTTCCCCTTAGTTTAAGGAACCCCAAAAAAATCTAAAGAACCTTTTTTCACTATTAAAAAACCCTTTTGTGGAATGGAAAGTTTCCATGGACGCTAACTTTTCTTCATGGAACGAAAGATGTCAATAAAGAACCTTTATTTTTAAGAGTGTCTGATCTGCTCTGAGCTGAAATCTTGCACATACTAAAACTTTCCATTATCTTTTCCCCAGCTCCTCTTTTCAAAATGCAGATTAAAACCTCAAAGCTTGCACAATATGAAAATTTGTTAATTAATTTGTTAAATTAGACCCTCCTCAGTATCTTCCAGGCTGCAGGCAGGTTTACGTCCCAGTCCGATCCAACCTGGACTATAGGATAAGTGAGCATCAACACCAATATGTTGATTTACTAATTAGGGCGAGTACTTCCCTGCAGTTTCTGAATGAGGCGGGAGCACTTGTCTTTGTCTTATTATCACTGGTCATCCATCCCCCTGCCCACACCTCAATAGCCCCTGGCCCAGCAGATAGACCAGGACAGAGATAAGTAGAACAATGGGTCAGGCAGCAGACCAGGCCCACTGCAGTCTTCTATCTCTGTCCCCCATCTCGCTGCCTGCCTGTGTGTCTGCGCAGAGGATGTTGTTAAAGCAAGAGCAAACACTCAAACATCCTGCACCAGCTCTATCACTTCCCCCTAATCTCTCTCTCTCTCTCTCTCTTTCTCTATCAGTGCTGTTTTCCATCCCTTGTAAGATGCTTGTGTGAGTGTGAATGTGGCCTTCACTGGATGTTGTGAATGAGAAAGGGAGGGTTGAAATATCAAGCAAATCTGATTCTAAACATGTCTGTGATAGAATCAGATACTTATAGACACAGTTTGGATATTATGTAAAGGAAATTGTACAGTCATCCAGTCCTTACCACAAAATATGAAATAAACCCATTCAGGGTTTATACTTCATATTGGGGTCCTGATCACTTTGTTTTGTGATAATGTCCAGACCAATGCCGGCTCACTGTGCATTATCATGGTAGACTGAAATGAAATTAAATATAAAATGAAATAAAATGGTAACGCTTTAATTAACAATGAACAATATTTCTACAATATTTAATGTTAATTTCAACATTTACTAATATATTATTAAAATCAAATTAATTTGTTAACATTAATTAATGCACTGAATTAGCATGAACAAACATTAAACTGCTGGATCTTAACAAAGATGAATAAATACTGTAACAAATGAAACCTTATTAAAGTGTTACCAATAAAATAAAATAAAATGTGTAGGAAATCGGTCACGATCAGCTGTAGCAGTCATACAAAGATATTTGAATTCAGAAAGCTGCAGTTGGTCAGAAGTATTTCATAGAGCCATGTAATAAAAAGGACACGATTTCTAGCTGCACTGTAAACAATTATTTTCATGATTTGTTAACACAACATTTTTTCTTTTGTCAAATCAATAATTAATGTGGTTCAGATAACATAATATTTAGAGTTTCTGTTGATTAAATCAATCGCCTTTATTGTTTTAACTCAAAATTTTAAGGCACCCAGGTAACTGTTTTTTAAGTTAAACCAACAATTCTTCTTCATGTAAGCCAGAGGATCCTGATGAGAATGTATTCTAATATTTGCTAAATTTGTAAGGACATAGAAGTTACGGGCACTTAGTTAATTTTACAAATATGTTCTGTGAAGGAGGAAGATAAGAGACAAAATAAATAAAAAAGGGTGTTTCTGAAAGAAGGCTCTTATGCACCGCAAGGTTGCATTTATGTGATCAAAAATACAGTAAAAATAGTATTGTGTAAATTGTGAAATATTACTACAATTTAAAATGAATTTTCAGCATCATTACACCAGTTTTCAGTGTCACATGATCCTTCAGAAATCATTCTAATATGCTGATTCGCTGCTCAAGAAACATTTCTTATTATTATCAATGTTGAAAACAGTGAAAAAGTGGTAGTTTTTTTTTTTTCAGGGTATATAACAAATTTATATTAATCTCCATCAATATTTTACTACCTCAGCATTGTCAGTCCAAAAGTGAGGCATGTCCTACAGCCCAGAAAAGTGTTAAGCTGATGAGAGGAGAGAGAGTGGTGAAGAGAGAGATATAGCCCTCCTCTCACTTCTCTTTCACCCTCTGTTCTCTTTGGAGACTTGACAATATGCACGCGCACTGTTTCAGGCCCGGGAAACCCTGGCAGAGGCAGGTTAATATCGGGAGCACTTGACAACAATGGAATGTTATAAAAAGGTGCAGCTGTAATAAGTTCTTTGTTGGGACCTTCCATTTCCACCACGTCATATCATTACTCATCCTGCTAACCAATTTACTGGTTGCCATGGCAACCACAGCAGGCCAAAGCCTAAAGGCAAGAGTGGAATCTCAATAGCTGTAGGGGAATAAAAAGTACTGGACAGACAGAAGTGTACAACCTCCTCTATGTCCTATGTTAATTTAAAATTAAAATAGCACATTTTACATTCATTTGCAAATTCATTTGTTTTGCTATGTAAAAATATGAATCAAATTTATTCAGATTTAACTGGGGTTAATTTAAAATACCCCCATTTCCTGCTGTCCACCCTCTCATACAATAAATAATGTGTGTGTGTGTGTATATATATATATATATATATATATATATATATATATATATATATATATAATACACTAAATATAAATTAAAAAAAAAAAAAAAAAAATAAAAAAAAAAATATATATATATATATATATATATATATATATAATACACTAAATATATATATTAAAAATATATATATATATATTAATTTAATATAATAATTTAATTATTTTTTATTATTATTATTTTTTTTACAGATTTATTCTTCTGTTTTAGTACCAAAAAATAATAAAATAATAATAAAAATAATGCTGGTCTAACTCTTACCTTTTTTTTTTTTTTGGACAGCAACAGTTTTGTGCATCCGTGTCTACACGTGGCTATACTGGGCATGCTGGGATACATGCTACCGTGTTCCGCCTGTGGAGGTATGCAGGGCCGGGCCGGTGGGCGTGTGGTGAAATCCAGTTCGCCTAAGCGCACAGGTCAGCTCTGGCCGGTCAGCAGCTGCTGCCTGGCCGCGGTCCCACGCTTCCCAGGCTGGGGGGGAGGATTGACAGGTCAGTAATAAAATCAGGCGCCCTGGCTGAGCTCAGAGCTGCCCATTGTTCGAGGGCCAGGCCCGCTGCTGCTGTTTACTCTCTCCCATATGCATTATTCAACGGCCCAGGAGCTCCCAGAGAAAGGGGCCCCATTCAGGGAGCCTCTTGCCCATGTTTTGTTTTGCTAATTTTCAATTAAAATAAACCATGGCGCTAAGGGGGGAGTAAAAGGGAGCAAGGGAGAGATAGTCCCAGTACTATTTACCCTGTGACGTCTAAAGGGATTAGGCTGATCACATAAATGACAATAAAACACTACTTATTGAGTATTATGTCAGTGACATATCTGTTATTTTAAATAAGGGGTAGACTGTGGGACAATGAGGTGAGATGCTGTTGCAGTTTGGTTTAATTCTGTAGAGGATGTCTGAATCACTTTTGCACACTAATAAGCCTGAAAGTCCAAATTATGAGACGTTGTTTTTTAATAATTGTAAGGAAACTTTCTACATTGTGTCGCTTTGTGATGAATTTTTAATCCGTTGCTTGTCATTTAAATATTTATAAATGATTAAAAACCAGTAACACTTTGGGATCAGAAAAGACTTTTTTTTAAGATATTGATACTTTTATTCAGCAAGGACTCATTAAATTAATCGAAGATGACAGTAACATTAAAATAAAATAATTATTTAAAATAAATGCTGTTGAACTATGAATTTATGAAACAATCCTGTTGAATGGTAGTGGATGGAGAGAGGGTGATAAACTGATCGACAGAGCAAAGCTAAGAACACAAAAAAAAAAAGCGCTGGGTAAGAAAAGAGTATAACCAAAGACTATAGATATAGAAAGAAGGTTCACTGCTATTAGTTATGAATGGGAGTGACTGCAACGCGCAATATGCCGGAATACGTCCCACCTTCTAAGTAAAAGAAACAATCGCTGATCATTGCGTCACTGCAGCTGCCATTAGAGGCTCCGGTTCCTACGTTACTACATTTGAATTCAAATTTACTTCACGGCCAAAGTACGTTCTGTATAGTACAAATGCGTGTAGTATGAGTTAAATCCGGACGTACTACATCCGCCATGTTGTCACTGTCACATAACCTATACCAGCGCCAGTTACGTATGACTGTTCAATGCCATAGACATAATAAATACTTATTTTTAAAAAAAATTATGTCTATGTTCAACTCCATTCTCAAATCTTCTCCAGTGGC
Source organism: Zacco platypus (assembly GCA_038088235.1). Lineage (NCBI taxonomy): Eukaryota > Metazoa > Chordata > Actinopteri > Cypriniformes > Xenocyprididae > Zacco > Zacco platypus. Next base: position 7,214,388 of record CM076079.1, read on the forward strand.
CTCATGGGATAGTAAAGTGTCAATCCTATGCGCACTTCAGAATCTCGCCGGAAGTAGTAAGGCATCCGGGTACTTTTCACCGACTGTTTCTTTAATACTATGAATTCGGACATACTACTCTGCTCGAAGTTTTCGATTAAGGACCCTGCGTGAGACTCGTGTTTAGAACTGCACATATGTTATTTAATTGGGAGTTTGCCGAGCATTTTTTGAAATTTCAGGATTCCCCCATTCAAATAGATAGGACTTGGCCTTCGATATTCTAAATAGCTGCCCGGATTCATTGCAAATATGGCTGCTGAGTGAACAGACTTTCCTTGAAAGGGACTGTGGTATAACCCACAGTGTTACAAATATATTAAATGAAACAATACTTCTCACTTTATTAACCAATGTCTTCGCTGCTTACCTTCGATCATCCAATTCAACTATACTAATAAGCAAAAATGGCTTTAGGTAAACATCACATTTGTGATCAGCCTGAGACTTATTCATTTCACTTTAGGTGTGAACAGCCCTTTACATTTGCAAAAATAAAACTTTTTTGTTTTTATTAAAATCAAACAAGCAAGCCCAGCGCAGGTGAGAAAAAGTAACGGAAAAGTAATGAAACGACTACTTACTTTCCACTAAGTAACTATATAGGGAGTAACGCAATATTGGAAGGCACTACTTTTAAAAGTAACTTTCCCCAACACTGCGTGTGGCACGAAAGAGTGAGGTAATGGCCATGACAGAAAAAAATAAAAATTTGAAATATATATAAAATATAAATGTAACCAGTTATTTACAATTGTAATAATATTTTACTGTATTTTTGATCAAATAAATGCAGCTTAATTTAAAACTCATCACAGTTGATTTACTAGATCAATCCAACATAATAAACATTTAAAGATTTGATAACAGATTGGGATGATATGCAGCATTAGTCACTGAACCTTTAACTTGATGAACATAATAACCTGCACAAAGACGGCATGACCTGCAGATCATTAAATATCAGCATCTCTGACACCATGGGCTAATCAATAAGTGTACTGATAGGTTTTTGTTGTTGAGTTTTTTCACACAGGAGGGGGCTACACTAACCCAGAGGGGCTGCGGACAGATGCAGTGACAGTGGGGAGTGAGGAAAGTTAAAGATTCACCACACATCTGTTACTCTGCCACAGAGCGGACTCTCAGGCACCTACCCCCGCTGTCTGCCGGCTTGCCTGCCTGCCTGGGTATGTCTGTCTGTCTGTCTGTCTTCCTGCCCGCTCTCCTTAATATGTGATTGCGTGCTGTCCACCTGTCTCTCTGAATTTGATTCCTGCATGTGTCTTCTCTGCGTGCTCACCACACTGTCAGCCTAACTGACCAACTGCTTCCTGTTGCGTGCATGTGTCCGCTGTCCCCTTAATAAGCCGGCACATCTTTAAACCGTGCAGCACCTTCAATCACCCGCCTAACGAACCCCGCATTTTTTGCAACCGTTGCCTGACAACAGTCAGCTGACCATTTATGTTATATTAAGTTTTAATTATTGCTAAAAGCCAATCTTGTTTAATCAGGAGTGAAGTATAATTAATTCTGCCAGTCATTTAGAGCGCTCCCCTGCTTCTCATTTAGGCAGTTTTCACAAATTTTTGGTCCAAATCCTGAATTTAATTCCACCTTTTCAAGCACACTTAAGAGGTTTTCAAGTTCAAAAAACTTGTTTTTGTTTACAACAGCTAAACAAACCAAACTCCAAACTCATCTCATAATAATAAAAATAATCTCATTACAGAAACTATAGAGGCAAAATGCAAAAAATAAAATAATTTGAGAAATAAATTGCCAAACTGTACAGCTTCTCACTGGCACTGATAAAGCCTGTGAAGATACACGAACGAATAGTTCGAAAAATGTGTTTGTTTGTTTTTAAATGGAACTGCAGTTTATGAGACCTCTAGGCAAAATATTTAAAAAGTTTTTTGTTGAGTATCATGTTTGATACATCAGGCTTATATGCCTCATAAACTATAATATAGGGGAAAACTTTTTTCAGAGGCCAAACAAAAAAAAGCATGAAAATTGGTTCAATTACTGATATTTATGTCCAAAAACGAAGATGAAATATGTATAGCTTGTATATCAATAAGATTTTTCTAACTATATAGCAGACTATATTTATATTTTCATGATTCGTCACATTTTTTGTTTTGCCAAATCAACTTCAATAATTAATGTGGTTCAGATAACATAAAGTTTTGAGTTTCTGTTGATTAAACCAATCGCCTTTATTGTATTAACTCAAATTTTTCATTTCAAAGAACTCAATATTTTAAGGCAACTTACTTTTTTAAGTTAAACCAACAATTCTTTTTTAGTGTACTTAAATAAAATTCATACTGAATAATTATCAGTTTTCACTCTTTATCTCCCAATTGTATTTAAATGCTTAGTTTTATGAGCAAAGCTTTATTGTGGGGAACAAAACATATAATGAAATGCAATAAAACTGAGAGATGCAGAAATAAATGTCTAAATGTATCATATATGATACTCGCATTTTAGCCTGATTTTTATAAAAAAAAAAAATATGTGAGTATAATCAAGTAATATAACTAGTAACTCATTACTGTTGCCAGAAAGTAATAAGTAAGTAATAATATTACTAAACCCCCTAAAGGTACAATATTCCACTTTTTTCTGAAAGTGTAGCATTCTAACAGATATGTGTGAAATCCCTTCTGTGTTTTAGGGTCTGATTTCGCTATTTTATTGGCAGTGAATTTAGAGAAAGGAAATTCATGAAATATAGAGAAACACACTTGAGACAAACCTGCATCTTCTGCTTGAGCATCATGTGCTGACTACTAGGCCACAGCCCAGATAGCTATTGCTTTTTGCCTTTTTACAAGTCCAGGTTGTTCCTGCGACTAAAACAATACAGCATGCTTCTAGCAACACTCCAACACCAAAGCCATGGGTCATATTCCCAGGAAATGCATAAGCATATACAATTACTTTGAATGCAAGTCAGTTACTATAAAAGCATTTAGTTGTTCCACCTGTCAACCCCATACAACAGCATGAATCGCGTGTCTACCCTGTAATCCCGAACCCTCTCATCTCCTCAGGACCCTTTGTGTGGCAGCGGTTTCTTCGCAGATAAGATGTACGTAACTGAAAAAAAAAAAGTGAGGACCTTCGGATGGGGAACAGAGAAGTTCAGGAAACACGAGTGGAGTCAGGAGCGGAGAAGAGCGCATGTCCTCTTGGGCGTGCTGAATGGGCTTCATCCCCCGCTGGGTGCAGGTGAGCACTCGAGGCAGGCTCGCACCTGCCCTCTTTGTTCCTGACTGATGGGTTTACGGCGAGAGGGATCTGTCTGCCTCGTAAAGCCAGCGGGCCGAGGGGGCAGTAAAGCCTAACTGCTGTCAGAGCTTTGTGTGAGGGTGTGAAAGTGTGTGTGAGGCCCTGAGAGACAGGACAGATCATCAGGGAGCATCACACAATACAGACAGACTGACAAAAACAATTACGCTCCTGTAGAGGATTCCCAGACAAAACAGAGTCATTAAAGCCAAACAAATAAAAGCAACATTTAATTGGTAAACGTTCAGAGAGGCTAAACTCGCTTTTCACTTAAGTTGACCTTTAGGCAACAATATGTGAATGAATATCCCCAATTAAATTTCAGGATGACTAATATTACAGAATTAAAAGGAAAGAGGCTACAACATGGGGCCAGAGACTGTGGCACAACTTACACATATCTAAAGGTTCACTTTTGGGAAATACATTAACCATTTATATTTCAAAGAAAATATGGATAAAAATGAGGAGGTGGGAATCCACTGTCAAGTTCATTTTGTTTTTTATTTGTAATTTCGTAACAAGCACGGAAAAATATTTCATTGAAGAGAAGCATTGCATTTTTCAACATATTGTAATAGTAATGATCAAATACTGAAAGAAACCGGATGTTTCAAAGTTACTATTTCTAGTTAAGCCTCAATTTATGGTAAATTTTTTATAATGATTGTTGTAAATGACGAGTTGAATTAATATAGTTAACATTTTCAGAAAGCAATACCTTATATAATTTTGCTTCTCAATTATATATATATATAGTAAAGTTTTAATGACCATCCATATTTATTTTTTGGTCTTTTACAATACAAACAGAAAATACAGGAAATAAGTTCACAAAATCAGTACAAAATGGCTTCTTTAAGCAAAAATCAGTATTTAGTGACCTCCTGGACTTCCTCCAGTTTCTCAAAGAAGAAAATCTGAGAAACATCTTATCAGATTTTGAAATTTTTTGAAAGTTTTCTTTTCTTTTTTTTCCCATTCCATTTAGGTTTAAGAGAGCTGGTTCCTGCTATTGCTCAAGTGTAAAGGGAGGTCACTAAATACTTGCCACTTTAGCCTACAAAAGCTGTTTTTTCTGTTTGTTTTTTTGTTTGTTTGTTTTGTTTTCTAATACTGCATACAAATTTACAACATCTAATGGTGGCCTAAGACTTTTGTACAGTACTGTGTGTGTATATATATATACATATATATGTATGTATGAATGTATAAAACGTCATGTGACAAAAACTACAGCTTCTCTTCCTGCTACTGTCAGTGTCTGATTTCACACCGCTAATGACTGTGCACTGTTTACAGTGCCTCCTTTATTCTTTGCAGGGTCACATTACTACTGCCTCAGAGAAAGCACACAGAACACACACACACACGCAGACTGGCCACTGATATAAAATCATTTTTTTCCTTCTATGTCAGACCTCTTTAACTTGGCGACAGTGTTTTAAAATGAAAGGATATGAAGATTCTGATGCTCAGCGGTTTCAAACACGAAGGCTCCTGACAGACATCACACGTCTGAGCACTCTCGTGGACAGCAAAACGACAAAAATAAGCACCCACACAAATGTTTAATTTATATGATTTTCTCAGGATATCATATCTCACTGATAAGAACCAAATTACGTGACTGAAAGGAAGGCTAAGATTCAAAATCTGCGCTTTTTTTTTTTTTTTTTTTTTTGGCAAGGGCATCTTAGAAACCAATTACCACACAAGAAATAGATCATTATTTCTTCTAAGCAGAGAGTCTTGGGGGGTGGGGGGCAAAGGTGCTTGCTAAAAGGATGGGTAGGGTTTTTTTTTTTTTTTAGATTGAGAGCAGCACAATAAAGACATAATCATCTCCCCCTCAACTTTTCCTATCCAACTTTCAGATTTTAATTTGCCGTCTGTGAAGTGGTACCTAATTTACTTTCGCCTCGTCCCTTCAATGCGCCATTGTTACGGCGGCAGAGACTCAGAGTTTCCTCTCTTAGCTCACCTCGGCGTGAAATTGGTTTAATGAAGCTGAAAGGTATGAAGCTCTCACAACACTGCAGATTCCAGCGACACTGCTTCATCACCCCCTCATGCCCCCCAAACTCACATTACGCCCACAAGTTATAAAGCAGCGCATAAAAGATCGCTATCTCTCACATTACATCAGTGGATATTGCTGTCCCTTTCAAAGTGCCAGCGCTCAGACTAACCGCTGAGAGACAAGCCGAGGCCGTCGGCCTCAGGGACATGCCCTGGGTGCTTCAGATTCTTTTGAATCATCCTATCGCTCCAAATCAAATTCAAGAATCAAACATTCTCAGTTTGGTGGAGATACTGATCAGTGTGTTTTCCACCTCGGCATATCCCATCATTTCCACGCAGTGACCCTGTGAAATGCATTCTCATGTTACCAATGCGACTGGGTGTGACACTTGTGGGAATGCAAAGGAAGTCCTAGGAGATTATTTTGAGTGTGTCTGTATGTGTTTGTTTGTATATGTGTGTGTGTGTTATATTAATATGATCTCCTTGTGGCATATCACTTACGGCTTCTCGCCCCCCTTTTGGACAATTGCATGAAAATGCATCCGTAACTGAATATTCAGGTCTGCTCTGGTTTCAGTCATGTTTCAGGATCTGCAGGGAATTGGACATGAGAGGAAAAAACATTAACAAATACTGGGGACCAACTTTCTGAAAAACAAACTTATGTCCCTTGAAAACTAAATGTCTTCATTTGTATCTGAAATGGGTTAAAACTATTGCATATGGAGTATAATTAACTTAGGAAGCGTGAATAGGAAGTACACACTTTATAAAACATTGTGTGTGTTACAAAAGAGGCCTCAAGGAATAAAGAGTATCCTATAAAGAGCCACATGGCAAAAAAAATAGTATTTTTATCATACTTGAGAAGCAAAATTGTCTATATGTGTACATATAGTTTTGCCTCTCATGTTTGCCAAGGCTGCATTTATTTGATCAAAATACAGTAATATTGTGTTTATTATAATTTTCTATTTCAATGTATTTTGTAGATGCAAGTTATTTCTTTGATGATAAATATGGAATTTGTTTTAAGCATAAATGTTTCATAAATCTTAAGCATAAACCTATCAAAACGAAATTCAGTGAGGTTAATGCTAAAAACAAACACTATTCAACAACTGAAATCAATTCTGAATTCAATTGATCTTGTTTTAATAATGTCACTTTTTGTCTGAACAAGACAATGATGCTAATTAAGAGAATTATATTTTTTATATTTTGTAATCAAGTCACAGTTTATGTGACTGAAATCATCCACAAACTTTATCACTGGTGCTAAATCATTTGAACGGCTTGCATTCAAGTTTACTTCGTTTCCATGGACTTCAAAACCACTTTGGTGACATTCCCAGCCTCTTCCAGAGTAAAGCGCTGAAAAAAAAAAATAGTTTCCCTAAATTGTCACCATTATCATCTTATCATCTGTAAGCCATTGCGCAAAACAGCCTTTAAGAAAAGGAAATTGTTCAAAACACTGTTCCCTGCGTCTACCTTGATTTGATGCGGGCAGAAATGAGAGCGATCATTCAAGCGCACATACACACACTAAATTGTGCAGTTAAACTGAGCATTTAGCCTCTAACTGAGCTAAATGCTGTTCTGCGGGGAAGGCCAGTCAGTGATTAGCAGTGTTTCCCGGCAGGAGTGCTATCTTATACAGGTAATTACTCAATTATCAGCAAACACACAGAGGTCTGACAATACAGACTGGAGAAATAGAGAGAATACAGCTGAAAATATGGTTTAAAAATACCAGACCTTACAGATACACACTTATATCAGCACTTCATCTTCACACTAAAGACGAATGAGCCTCGTGTTACTGTAAAAACACTTCCCTAATATTGCAGGAGTGTGCAAATAACTGCGTGGGTACAAATGTTACGTAAAAAATTAATTATAATAACTATTTTCTCTTATTTCGCTGAGGAAAGTACAAAACATCTAGATGTAGAAACACATGAGCTGCTCCTGCTGTCGAAATCTCTCCAGTAATGTGTTTCCCCTCATCTCCACTGGTTGGCGCTAAAGAGAGCAGAACTGATGATCAACTTTGCCTCATGACTTATAGACAAAAACTATACTTTAATAGCCATTTTTATATTTAATTTTGGTAATTTTTGTAAGCCTACTATATTTTTATAGCCATTTGTATTTTCAGCTGGAGGTCTGGGGGTTTCAACAGGCATTGTTGTGTTTTGCAAACAAAAATATAATATTAAAGTTAATTAAAAACTATAAGTTTTGGTGTCTCTACCACATTAAAATGCATTAGGTAAAATTAAAACATACACATATTTGATTTGGCATCTAGCATATGATTATTTATATGTTTGATAACATTGACTGTATTTTTCTTTTAACAGTATATAACTACATTAACTATAAATACTTTAATTTTGGTAAATGTTAATTTCCTCATTTGCCAATACATTTAGTAAAATCAAAAGATGCATCTCTTAATATTATTTAATGGACATGAACTAACAATGAACAGTTGTATTTTTTAAAGAGCAAAGATTAATAAACACTGCACATTGCTAATGTATTAACAAACATTGCATATTGGACCTATACTGTAAAGTGTTACTGAATATTTTTTCAATGTAAGCACACAAAAAACAATGAAAGTACATGAATATGGTACTAATATGCTATGCATATTATTATAGGCCATCCTTAAAATTAACAGTGACATTTATACAATATATAACAGATGCTCTGAAGGCCCCTTGGTTTGTAGATTAATTTCAAAAATGATCTTTTAAGTTCCTGTAAGTTTTGAGTAAATTTCTCTGTGAATTGGGTGCAGTGGGCAGGACGCGGCTTGTTCGCCAGGCAGACAGATGATCTCAGTAAGAGGGGGGCTCAGTGTCCCTGACAAAAGCAAACAGGAACAGAAACCCTTTACACACAAGACAAACAGAATAATATCAAATGAACACTAAATATACAAACATGGCTCCTCTTACCTGTTTTGCTGAGCAAGATGCGAGATGAGGTGGACCAGTAACCGTGCCATCACAAGACACCAAAATCACTGAAAGTCAAGCATTTATGTGAGTAAATATTAAAAGAACGGAAATATTTCAATGGTACAACAATAGTGCAAAATATAGTTACACTTAATTTCGATGGTCCACTTTAGACATTCTATAAGTAACTTTGCAACTACATCTTAGAAAATTAGTAGACTGTCAGGGTTCGGGTTTGCAGAATAAGTTGACATGTAGTTGCAAACTTACTTTTAGTCAGGAGAATGTCTGTTGGGGAGCATCAAAATAAAGTGTTAGCAGATATTAAGCAGACAGTCTACTAATACACCAATAGTTGACATGTAGTTGCAAAGTTACTTATATAGTAGAATGTCTAGCGTGGACCATCAAAATAACTTATTGGTTATACTGGTGAAATACTGTGGTATGCTTTGTTTCAAGTACTTTAAAGGCTGTTTACGAACCAAAAAAGTGTTAATACATGAATATAATTATTATTCAGTACTATGATACAATTGTGACTGTACCATAGTGCTTTTTTGTAAGGGTTAATGCCATGACAACAGCCCATAGAAGTGTTTAAACAGGCTATAATACATTGACATAGGAGAGCATCCCAAACTGTGATCTAGTTAACGCGCCGCTGTGCCGACCCACCCAACGAGCTCGTTTAAACACTTCCTCCCCCTCACACAAGCACCTGCCAGTGGACACACACCTGGCTCACAGCAGTCTCCCACAGAGAGGCCCTGTGGTTCTCCACGTTCAGACCGCATGGGCTCAAACTAACACACACTCGGACACACACTCACACAGGCAGCACAAATCCCCCTGAGACAGCCTGCCGTGAGCTAATGAGGAATTAGAGAGGACTAGGACAGCTTTACTGGGGTTTACCTCATGAGAATGACTCACAGGAAGACCCAGAGGCCACAAAATGCATACACACTCAAACACACACACACACATACGCACACGCACAGATGCATGCTCAGGCAAAAATACAGAAAAACACACTCTTACCCACCCATGGAATCAAATCTTATTGCTTATAGACATAACTTTGTTCGTACCGCAGCTATGCACACCAAAACAAACACGCAAAACTACATGCACGTACGTGCAGTTATATCCAGAAATTAGTTTTGAAGCAAATGCAAACAAATTTAACTGACTCACATTGGGTGTACACACCATACTGTGCTATTTTACTAAAAATATGTGTGGTGAGGAATCAAAACATCTTTAATCAAAATAATCCCTCGTAAATATAAAAATGAGGATACATGTTTTGTGTTTTATGAAGGTGGACCACAGGAGGTTTCATCATGTGTGGGAAAATATTAATTTTTTATTGTTATTTTTACTGTTGTTATTATTATTTATTGTTATTATTAATATAATAAATACTCCACTGTTTTTATTTCACAGTACAATATTATTAGTGTCACAGATCTAGAGGTTCCAACACCAAGGTTTTAATAAAAGAATAGACACACAAACAAACAACAGACACTGAGTTGAGGAAACTTAAGTATCCACTGATAACAAACTAAAAGACTAACAGGTGTGATGATCAGATTAATTGCCATAGTAACTAAACAAAGTGGAAAACTAGAAAAAAGACAGCAGGATATGAAATAAAACAAACTAAAAGTCCATGATAATGAAAACTAAATGAACAAATAAGTGACAATTAGATTATATAATTCTGTTATTTGTTTAATTCTTGGAGTAAAATAAAAGTGATATTTAAATAATAATAATACAAATGTATGTATATTAATGTTTTTGAAACATGGCTGCATTTAGTTGATCAAAAACTGCAAAAACAGTAATATTGCAAAGTATTACAATTTAATAGATCCTACAATTTAATATGATCATGTGACACTGAAGACTGGAGTAATGATGTTGAAAATATTGCTTTGCATCGCAGGAATATATATAAATTATATATAAATTATAATATAATTTATATATAAATAAATCAAATAGATTATTATATTCAAATAGAATTTTCAATTGTAATAGTAATTCACAGTATTACTGTATTTTTGATCAAATAAATGCAGTCTTTGTCAGCGTTTAAGAGATTTATTTCAGCAACATAAAAAATCTTAATTACACCAAACTTTTGACTGATAGTATGTATGTTACCCACAATTGTAGGCAAAGTATGAAATGTCTGGCTTTTGTGATTATATTGCATACTTTTCTTAGGCATTCTATTCATTACCTAGGTATTATACAGAATGACAAGCCGGCTGGCCCTTTGAAATTGTACAGAATGCCTAGAAATATGTGAAATATAAACCATTTCATAATTTGCCTACAAACTTCAGGCATTCTATACAATGCCGGATTTCACATATTGCCGGTAACAAATACACTGAACAGGTATAACATTATGACCACTGACAGGTGAAGTGAATAACACTGATCTCTTCATCACGGCACCTGTTAGTGGGTGGGATATATTTGGCAGCAAGTGAAAATTTTGTCCTCAAAGTTGATGTGTTAGAACCAGGAAAAATGGGCAAGCGTAAGGACTTGGGTTGTGGGGTGTTCCCAGTCTGCAGTGGTCAGTATCTATCAAAAGCTGTCCAAAGAAGGAACAGCGGCGACAGGGAGCGGCGAAGGCTCATTGATGCACATAGGGAGAGGAAGCTGGTCCGTGTGGTCCGATCCAACAGGCGAGCTACTGTAGCTCAAATTGCTCAAGAAATGAATGCTGATTCTGATAGAAAGGTGTCAGAATACACAGTGCATCGCAGTTTGTTGCGTTTGGGACTGCCAAAGTGACAACAGTGGACATGTGAGCATCAGAACTGGACCATGGAGCAATGGAAGAAGCCTGGTCTGATGAATCACGTTTTCTTTTACATCACGTGGATGGCCGGGTTCATGTGCGTCACTTACCTGGGGAACACATGTCACCAGGAAGAAGGCAAGCCGGCAGTGTGATGCTCTGGGGAATGTTCTGCTGGGAAACCTTGGGTCCTGCCATCCACGTGGATGTTACTTTGACACGTACCACCTACTTAAGCATTGTTGCAGACCATGTACACCCTTTCACAGTGTTCCCTGGTGGCTGTGGCCTCTTTCAGCAGGATAATGCACCCTGCCACAAAGCAAAAAATGGCTCAGGAATGGTCTGAGGAGCACAACGAGTTTGAGGTGTTGACTTGCCCTTCAAATTCCCCAGATCTCAATCTAATCAAGCATCTGTGGGATGTGCTGAACTAACAAGTTCGATCCATGGAGGCGCCACCTCGCAACTTACAGCACTTAAAGGATCTGCTGCTAACATCTTGGTGCCAGATACCACAGCACACCTTCAGGGGTTTCGTGAAGTCCATGCCTCGATGGGTCAGGGTTGTTTTTGCATTAAAAGGCGGACCAACACAATATTAGGAAGGTCATAATGTTATGCTTGATCGCTGTATATTATTTTGCGTGCCAGTATACCCCAATACATATTACTCGGGTAAACATAAAATGTTCATTAAAAAAATGTAACGTCAGAGAAAAAAGAGAAATAGTGTTAAAGAGAAATAACACTCAGTATTGTTAGCAACAGCCTTCCCCTTACACTCTCTCTGTCTTCTTCAGTGTGAGAACACCCTGAACAGGTATGTAACATGTAATTACTATGCCAGCTCTCCTCACGCACTGCTCATTACGTGCTGTGACGTACAGTATGAGGGCGGACGCTGAAATATGTTGATATAGTGATTTCTAAAATCAAGATTCTGACAGGAACATTGAAGGTCTCATTTATTTTTCATACAACAACCGGAGCGCTAGAAAGGGAGCTTAGTAAGGTGCTTTGGGTAATTGTGTGAGTGTGTGTGAAAGAGAGAGATATAAGAGTTTAAAAATAGTTACCCAACACTATACATAACGTTTGGGTAACTGCATTCTTGTCTGATGCTCTTAGAATGCAGAAACGTCTGTGTGAGATCATGTGTGACAGCCCGGGAATTATGGGAGGTAGTTGACATATGATGACAGTCTGGCCATCATGTATGCATGCTTTCAGGAGCCTGTGTAGGTGGGTGAGTATGTGAATTTGTGGCATGGGTGCATGATTGAGTAGTTTTAAAGATGAGGTCAAAATAAGTACTCATGTATAAGTGTGGATGAGTTTGTGTTTGTGTATGTGTGAGTAGTAAGCCATGTCTTCAGGCTGAGGCGGAGGACAGTTGGCAGCAGGGCTGGCACGTCTTTCAGGCCTCCACCTGCAGAAAGATCAGGAAATGACCCACACCCAGGCTGAGGGTTAGCCTTTGAGCATCCAAACATAAAACCGAGGATTCACCGGTTACGTTTTAGGGAAACCTTAAATGAAAAAAATACTATGGTATTTACTATAGTAAATTGTAGTATACTGTATATATTATAGTATTTACAAAACTTTGTAAATGATTGCTACAGCATACTGTAACTATAGTGAACTGATAAATACTGTAATATACTTTATTGTTTTCTACAGTACACTGTAGTGTATTGTTTTATAATATACCCTATAGCTGTAGAAAACTTAGTACAGTATTGGGTAAAGAAATTTGGGTAACACTTTACAATAAGGTTCATTAGTTAAACATTAGTTAATGTATTAACTAACATGAACTAACCATGAGCAATACATTTGTTACTGTATTTACTAATCTCTGTTAACGTTAGTTAATGAAAATACAGTTGTTCATTGTTTGTTCATGTTAGTTCACAGTGCATTAACTAATGTTAACAAGATTTTAATAATGTATTAGTAAATGTTGAAATTAGCATTAACAAAGAGTAATAAATGCTGTAGAAGTGTAGTTCATGGTAACTAATGAACCTTATTGTAAAGTAAACCCTCAAAACAAAACTAACCATGCTGACTAAACCTGATTTTACTCCCTACGGCATTTAGCTTGTATCATAATGGGCACAGATCTTGTTCCTATTTTTGGTTTAATATTGTATTTAAAATATGCATTTCAAGATTGATCGATCTGAGACGGGCAGTTTCGGACATGGAGTGCTACTTTCCGGCAGAGTTTTTCTCCGAACTTAATCAAGCACACTTGAACAAGCCAATTAATGTCTTCAGGATTACTAGAAAGTGACAGGTAGGTGAGTCGTATCAGGATTGGAACTAAACTCTGCAGGACAGTGGACCTCCACGACCAAAGTTGCTCATCCCAGACAGACAGACACTTTCCTCTGTTAAAGAAAGAAAGTTATTAATCTAATAAAGCAATAATCCTCCATGAATGGATGGTGATCCTAAACTTCCTAAACTTCCCAACTACCATACAATACTTCAAAGCAGAATGATGTCAGTCAGGCCTTTCATTAATAGCGTGCATACATCAGCAATACACTGGCCTTTCATGCGAACCAGATGCAGAACCTCTGTGTTTGTGATGTCTGCTCCCTGCTTCATGTATTCTAGGTGAAGACTAACAAAGGGAGAAAACTATCAGCATTCATGGTCTATTATTTCCCCATAATAGGTCTGGTACATTCCTCCTCCTACTCCTTCCTCAAACAGACAGCCAAGAGAAAGTGTGGATTAAAAAAGAAAACACAAGATGTTGTGGTGGCCCAGGTTTGCTCAGCTGTGTGGCATTTTAGCCCCACCCAAGAGCCCAAACCCAGCACAACCTCTTAATCTCTCTCTCTCACTCTCTCTCTTTCACTCTCCAGCACATTTACAGTTGATATTGCCCATGAATGAGACCTGAAAGTCAGGTTTGTCCAGTGTGAGGCGAAAGCAACAGTAAACGATGGCGGTAAGCTCGGGAACTGCATATTACGAAAGAGAGAGATTGTGAGGTTCACTGACTCTGAGGAGGAAGAATACTGAGGGAAGTGGATAGAGGGACGGCCCAACAAAGAAACACGCAACAGAGAGGACAGTGAGAGAGAAGCCCAGGGAAAGAGAAGTGGCTGGGAAATGAAGGGGTGAATGGAGCAGGAGAATAGAGGGGTCAGAAGAGAGATGGGAGAGGAGAAGCGGAGGGGGCGAGAGGAAGTGAGGGAGACAGGGTGTGGCCTGCAGTGGCAAGAGGCTGCAGGTTGTGCTCTCCGGGCCAAAAGTTCATGGAGGAGGTAGAGCAGGTGAGCAGGTAAGCCAAGCCTGCATGTGCCTGAGTCTCACGTGGATCTCCTTTGTCTCCAGAGCTTCACAGTGGCCTCAGGTTTCTGCCCCCCCCCCCTAAACACTCCCTCAAAACAGCCAACCTAATGCCCCCGGCCCCACGCCCCAAACATACAAACACACACACGCAGAACCTTCCTCTCACTTTCAAGGGCATTTGAAAGACTGAAGAGCTACAAAATTTCATAATTCATTCATAAATGCTAATAATAATCTACAGACCCTCTTTCTTTTAAGCATTTCTTTACCGTTTTCCTTTTTTTGGAAACACCCTGTCCTGTGGTGTATCTACTTGCGAGAAAAATGCAGATAATTACATTTCAGCATAATTATAAGACTCGTTTTAAGTGTTGACTGTGAAAAAAAATGTTACAGGAGGCTGTTTTTAAAGGTGTGTATGTATATATATATATATAGATTCAAATGTTCACGAAGGTGTATATATAATCTCCTCTTCCACCACATCCCAAAAGTGCTCTATTAGAATGGGATCTGGAGACTGTGAAGGCCATTTGAGTATAGTGAACTTGAGTATAGTTTGAGATGATTTGAGCTTTGTGACAAGGTGCGTTATCCTTCTGGAAGTAGCCATCAGAATTTGGGTACACTGTGGTCATAAAGGGATGGACGGGGTCAGCAGCAATAATCATTTAGGCTGTGGTATTTAAAAGAGTTGAAGAATTGGTGCAAGGGGCCAAGAAAATATCTCCCACACCATTACACTACCATCACCAGCCTGAACCGTTGACATAAGGTAGGATGGAGCGTGCTTTCATGTTGTTAACGCCAAATTTGGACCCTACCATCTCAATGTCATAACATGAATTGAAACTGTTTCAATTCCTCTGTTGTCCAATTTTGGTGAGTCCAGTTCTTAGCTGACAGGAGTAGCACTGGTGTATCTTCTGCTGCTGTAGCCCATCTTCTTCAAGGTTCGACGTGTTGTGAGTTCAGAGATGCACTTCTGCAGACCTTGGTTGTAACGAGTAGTTATTTGAGTTACTGTTGCCACTCTATCAGCTCCAGTCAGTCTGGCCATTCTTCTCTGACATCTGG
The DNA here is from genome assembly GCA_038088235.1 of Zacco platypus. NCBI lineage: Eukaryota > Metazoa > Chordata > Actinopteri > Cypriniformes > Xenocyprididae > Zacco > Zacco platypus. The sequence continues at coordinate 7,229,973 of CM076079.1, forward strand.
CATTAACAAGGGACTTTCACCCACAGAACTGCTGTTTGCTGGATATTTTCTCTTTTTCAGACCATTTTCTATAAACCCTAGAGATGGTTGTGTGTGAAAATCCCAATAGATCAACAGTTTCTGAAATACTCGGACCACCCCGTCTGGCACCAACAACCATGCCACATTCAAAGTCACTTAAATCACCTTTCTTCCCCATTCTGAGGCTCACTTTGAACTTCAGCAGTATATCTTGACCATGCCTAAATGCATTGAGTAGCTGCCATGTGATTGGCTGACTAGATATTTGTGTTAACAAGCAGTTAAACAGGTGGACCAAATAAAGCGGTTGGTGAGTGTATATGGTTTCATATTTCAAACGTGCATATACTGAATGTCTGAGACATGATAAATATCACAAATCTATATACTTAAGTTCATTTTATGTCAAAACAGTTGCTTATTCCATGTTTAAATTTGATTTTGAATACTGGGATCGTTTAGAGTCACCTAAGACTGTTGTATTCAATTGTGGTTGAGCATATGTATATATAAAAAATGGGTTTTCTTTTGCTTTTCTTACATTGAAATGTTTTGGGATGTTTTTTTTTCTCATTACAAAGTACTTTTGCTTAAGAAATAAGAACTACAGCAACTCTCAGATACACTGCTGTGCTGATTGTAGATTATTACATTGTAGATGTAGCAGATACTGACACCGGTTGTCAATACTGTTGTCAGTCTATCATGAATTCATCCAGTTTACCAATATAGAAGAGAAACTCAACATGAAGAAGTGGCATTGAGAATGTAGAGCATCTTGTTTTGTTTGAGGTCTAAAGCGGTAAATGGCAACACAATAAGGCTTGACCACTACTGGAACTCAAGTAGTGTCAAAGTAGTGCCCTCTTCTAGTGTCAATGCCAAATAATATCACGAACAATGTTCAGACTATATGACTATATAGCGTTGATGAGTCTGGCGTAATTTCGACAAATTTGGCTGCAATTTCCTGTTCAAGAAATCATTGTTTGTCATTTCAAATTAAAGAGCTCATTCAAAAATCATTAGAATGAAATCTTGCCTATGCTTTTCCTGTTACCCTTATCAAGCGCAGTGAGAGCGACCTCAGAGCACATACTCGCATCCCGGCCTCACGCACACTGCCTCCACCCATCAAGCGAATGCTAACAACAGCTCAATCTATGTGCCATAAAGAAAACAATGCAGGGTAATCGTTCCTCAGACAGGAGTCCAGTTAGGCCAATCAGCAGGGGAATCATCTGGAGTGCAGGGGGCTTCAGACACTGATTGCGAGGTGATTTACCTGGAGGGATAATGACTCCACGGGTCATGCCTGCCGAGAAAACGCTAGGCTTGCCGAGCACTGACGAGACATTCAGGATCACCTCTGGCCAGGAGCACATATACGCCTTTGGGTGGTGGCATCTTTCTCTGTCATATATTGTCTTCGGCACCTGACCTGTTGCCCTGAAGGTCTTAAAGCTGCATATTCAATTTTCATTTCACAAAAGCGAGGAAAGTCACCTGGCGAGCCACTTCCTAATGCACCAGAACAAACAGAGGGCAAGTAGATAGCTAAACAGATGGGACGGGTAATTCATTTTTAGTTTTTTTCAAATGTAAAGTGTTATGCGCAGGCTAGAGTATGTGTGTTTAAGGGGAGTTGGGCAGTGTGAGTGTGTGTTTGTGGGGGGCGGGGGGTAACAGCATCAAGTGGACTCTGTATGGAGCCTTTCTTTGATGTACTGAGGTTACATTGCATCTGAGAGGGCAGAGGAAGGGCAGAACGAGGAAGAGGGTTCATCAAAGACCAGCCTCTGGCTTTGTGAACTTCCAGCCCACAGGGCAGAATCAGAGCTCTCCACGACTGCAGGCCATTCAGATGTTAACTTGAACATCATCACGGAGAAAGACATCCAAAGCCTCCCCAAAGGACGGTCCAACTGGTATATTGAGACTGGTATAATGCCGCCTTCACGTGCTCTCGGAATTATCGTAAATACGAGTTAAAAATTGCACATGAACGCCCTCTCATTCGAAACCTTTAATTCTTAGTTAAACCATATATGTACACTGGGAAGTGAAATTGCATTTGATACAAATCCTTGTGGAAATTTTACATACACTATTTTGAACTTTAACACAGTAAATGAAAGCTCTAGCGCAAGTTCTGCCAGGAAGACTCAAATGTTTCGTCACTATGAGTTTAGATCTAGCCAATCATTATCTAACACTTGTAGTATATAAGATCGGTACAAACACATGTCTGAGTTCGCAGATGTTGACGTCAACCTTTACCTCCATCCTCCCCACCACCACCAGGATGGTCCCTGTCCATACCTCCCGGGGGTCGGCTACGCCCCTGCCTTCATCTTTAGCCAGGAAATGCAGAGTCCGCAACCCAACCCTCAGGATCTAAGGAACGGACGGGGCCTACGCCAAAGAACTTTATCTTACTATATTTGCTTGCTGATTGTTAATAAATATCATTGTTACGTTATCTTACCTCCCGCGTCTTTCTGGTAGAACCACAGTGCACTGCATGACACACAAAAGCACAAAACAAAACAATATATATACTACACACATGACAGTAACACCAACAGTTATGAGACATAACTAAGCAAAATAGTCATAAAAATAGTCATTGTGAGATATGAAATCTCATTTATGATAAAATTCAGTTGAAATTGTAAGCTATTGTTAAATATGAAGACTGTGTCATGTTTTTGAATGAAGTCTTATGCTCATCAAGGCTGTATTTATTTGATCACAAATACACCACAAACAGTAATATTGTGAAATAATACTACAATTTAAAATAACTGTTTTGTATTTGAATATATTTTAAAATGCAATTTATCCCTGTGTAGGCAACACTGTCTTCAGTGTCACATGATCCTCCTGATTTAGTTCGCAAGAGTCTTAACATTATTGAAGTTGAAAACAGTTGTGCTGCAGAGTATTTTAATGGAAACCGTGATACATTTTTTCAGGATTTTTTTAAGATCAAAAGCATTTATCTAAAATAGAAATCTTTTGAAACATTACATATGTTTTACTGTCATTTTTTATCAATTTCATTTATCCTTGCTGATTAAAAAGGATAAAAGTAATTAATTTCTTTCACAAACATCTTACTGACCCCAAACCTTTGATCAGTAGTGTGTATATTTGCATTCACCAGAGAAAAGTTGCAATTATGAGAAATAAAATCAAGAAATAACAAATTTGTGAGATATTCACACTGTCAAATATAAAGTAGTGATTGAGATATATATATATATATATATATATATATATATATATATATATATATATATATATATCTCAATCACTACTTTATATTTGACATTTGATATATATATATATATATATATGTCACATTTAAAGATATAAAGTTGCAATACCATATACAAAACCAACATTATTATAATTTTTTGATGCATTTCAAGCTACTTGCATTCACACATTTTACTGTTTAAAATATATTTCTCTTGAATATGACTCATTGGGTTTACAGCTCTGCCATCTCTCAGGAGTGGGCACCCTTTTCTCCAGAGGGGTTGGGACGGGAAAGAGGGGTGTTGGTCGGAGGTGGGGACAGGGGTTATGGATGGGGTTTGGGGGCAGAGTGGGTCTATTTAGCCCTCAGCGGCATAACGCCCCCTCCCCCCCCACACCGTCCCTTCCCTCCCCCGGGCTTTGTATGTCCTCAGCCCCACTCCTCCCTCTTTTGTCACCCGGCCATTCCGCTTTGCTTAGCATACACAATGGGAGCTCAGTGCTCGGGCTCCTGACGCTGCATTCTGCCTGCGCGCTGGGGAGTGAACACGGTCGAGCTGGGGGGAGAGGGGTGATACATGGGGGCCAGGAACACTATTTGACTAAATGCCACTCTGCCCCCCACCACCCACCCAACTACCCTCACCTCCTGGTACTTACCAAACACATACACACATACACAGATGGAGTGCACAAAACAAGTGCCATCCAACCAAACCATGGCACTCGGCAGAAAAACAACCCTAAACAAACAAGTGTTCCCATCATGCCAGCTGTAACTCTCTGTGCTTGGATGGCTCAACTGGAGCGTGACTGAGCCTGGCTACATATGTGTTCTCTTTATCTGTACAGCGGGGCGCTGGGCACAGGGCCCATGTGGAATTTTAAGACCTGGCCCTCGGAGACTTCGGTCAGAAAATTAATCCACAACGTGGGGGCGCGAGTGTGTTCATTTGAAACAATTAAACTATTTCACGCCCCCTTGACAAATCAATCTAAGGAGACATGCGTTTGTGTTATGTAAAATTAACGGTAAGTTACAGTTTCCAAACATCCATAAAAAAGTGCCTTTCGATTTAAACATTGGCTTTATCAACAACAATAATGCAAAATATCACTCATATGAGGGTCTTATCCACACTAAATAGTATACAGTATACTTAATGTGTAACTATAGACAAGTGGTTCTTCAGGGGGCCAGGGCCCACTATAGGGGTCTCAGAAAACTTCTAAGGGGCTCTCAAGATGGCTTAAAAGTATTTAAATGAATAAATTAATACTAATGTATTAAAATAATTAACTAAATTAATGCTAAAACCACATAAAATCAACATGTAAACCATGGTTATTATAGTTAACTAAAACTAAAACCATAAAAAACTTTCGTAACTTGAAATTAAATAAAATACAAAATACATACAATGTTGACATTCATTATATGGAAAAAACCTTGAGACATTTTGCAAAATATGTTCTCTTATGTTCCACAATATGAAAGTTTTTTTTTTTTTAATTTGGGTGAAGATAAAGTGCTATATGACCTATTTGTCTAATACTTAAAATTATGCCAGAATCTTTGGCAAATGATGGAGTGACTACAGGTGCATCCTCGCCACCCCGTCCTGAGCATCTGCGCCTCACCAGCCAACTGAACACACAAACACACTGTCACATGTGCTCACACGAACATACACACGACCCCAGAGATGGATCAGTCTCAGTGGGCACAGCACTCACCAACTAAGACGGCATGGAGGGAGAGGGGTGGTCTGTTGTTTCTGTGTGTAAGTTTGTGTATGAGGGTGAAACAGAAGGTAAGTGTGTGTGTGTGTGTGTGTGTGTGTGTGTGTGTGTGGAGGTGGGGGGTTTGGGTTCAGTTTGAGTTTCAAAGCCCTGCTTGTTCGCCTATATTTCACACCACAGTGACATCTTAAAGACTAGACAGGCCTGGTTGCTCTGCCCTCTTTTTTCACATTCGGAGGGAAAGACAGAAGCTGGGGAGACTGTAGGAGGGGGGATTGAAATATATGTAAATAGCCCCCAAAGGGGATCCGAATTTTATGGGTTCAGAAATTTAGTTCACCCAACCTGAATAATCAAATGTGGGAACAAAAAAACATACCCCCACCCAACTTACTAGCACTAACATCTCATACTCCCCCAAACCCCACACAGTTCTCCCCTCTTCGTCCAGCTATCAACAGCTCACGGTCATATAGTGTAATAGTACCTGAGAAAAGACTCCCATTGGGGTCTGCTAACCACACGAGTGAGACGAGAGGAAGATGAGGAGGGATTTTGAGGAAGGTGGAAGCAGACTTCATACCTGATCAGGCAGCACAGCCGGCTCCTGATTACAACACCATTTTCCCAGCGGGCCCTCTGCCTCATCCAGCACCTCTGAATATGGAGCAGACGGTCAGCCAATCACAAAACGACTCTCTCTCACCTAATGACAGAATTAAGGCTTGTTTGGATCGATTTTCTCAGACTTTACAGGCTTTCTGGAGAAAACCACACAATGAGAAAACTGTATTATTGCGTGGGAGGTCTAGCATGTAACAGAGCTAAAAAAGTTCTATTTGACAGATTTTAGGATTACACTGAGCTTGTGGTATGGGAACATTTTGAAGAGAAGTGTTTGTAGTCTGACCTTAAAACATTTATTTTTAAGATTAAATATAATTAAATATACTGTAGGTAGACATCAAATGTCCATAGCTATAACTGTACTGTTCATTCTATTTAATTGTATTTATATTATACAAATACACTCTACACTCTAAAAAATGCTGGGTTAAAAAATGGACAAACCAGCAATTGGGTTGTTTTAACCCAGCAGTTGGGTTAAATGTTTGCCCAACGTGCTGGGTAGTTTTATTTAACTCAACTATTATTTAAAAATGACTGTGTTGCTTGTTTAAAATGAATGCAAAGTATGTTAGAAATGAACATGTATTAGTAAGTTTAATGAAAAATAATTAAATAATAAACATTCATTGCTTATTAATAAATGTTCACCTTTTGATTATCATTGTTGCCGCTAGCAATTAATTATATGTCTGATTTCCAACCTATTTTGGGTTCATTTTAAGCCAGCCATGTAGTAATTTATAAACAATAGTTGGGTTAAATAAAACTGCCCAGCACTTTGGGCAAACATTTAACCCAACCACTGAGTTAAAACAACCCAATTGCAGGGTTTGTCCATTTTCAACCTAATTTGGGTTGTTTTTAACCCAGCTTTTTTTAGAGTGTACCATTCAAAAGGTTTAGGGTCATATATATATATCTATATATATATCTTGACTGGTTTTAAATTTAGATTTGGCAAATTTTGCTGTTTATAAATGTTCTTTATTAATAATTAAAAAATAATTAAATCAAACACTGTATTTACATCATCATATACATTTCAGGTAGAGAGAAGTATGTGATCTTAATGGTAATGTGTTCAAAAGTAAAATACTGTTCTTAAAATTTGGTAGTTTTCAGCTTAGAGTCACTGAAAATCAGGCTCTCCTCCCCTGAGTGTTCAGTGATTCCCCTGCCTTACAATGCCGTCCTTTCCATTAGAAGGGTCTGCACAAAGGGTTATGACACTCAGGAAGCCTTTGAGGGTCTAGAGCACAAATCCCTTGAGCTCTGTCAAACTGCATTAAATCCTCAATATGCTGCTTGTGGAGTACTAAAGGATTATTAAGAAAGTCTTTCTAGTAATTATCAAGAGCAAATTTGCATAAGCAGTGAAATGTACCTGTTGCGCAGTAGTTCTCAACTGGTGAGTTAATGACTGGTTACAGTTCTGTTTTGACAGAAGTAAAAAAATATGCAAATAATAAAATGCAACTCAACATATAATCATATTTTAAAATGGGGAAAACCCATTTTGTTGTTAATGTCAAAGGTTGTGCATTCAATCAAACTCTTCTTTTGCACAAATATATCTAGAAGCTAGATCAATTAGATAAATTCCAACATGAACAGGTTGCTGAACATGCATTCATCATCAAAAACCATGTACAAAACAATGCAATGTGAAAGAATATGTGACATTAAATGGGTTTGTTATTATGATGCACATCACTTTGATATGTTTATCATTATCATACATTACCATATTCTTGGTCATGCAACTGCCTGTTGCTGTGAACCAAAAAAAGACAGACATAAAAAGAGAGGCAGGATGGTGTTGGTCGGCAGACCTGCAGGAGCTCTTTCTCTCCACGGGCTACGAGAACAACACAACCAGGCACTGACACAGCTGTGCTCATTGAAGGTTGTGCTAAAACTCTCAATCATGCACACACAACATTACGCAAAGTCTCTCTCTTTAATTCCCTTCCTCACACACACATCATCACTCATTGAAAACTTCACTGCATCAGGGTAAAAGAGGAGGCAGGCTATTGGGCCTCACACAAATCCCCGAGCCACCTTAAATCCCCAACTTTGACCCACCTGTCAGTCACTGGGGTGGCTGCTACTGAGCTTCTGCGGGTAGAGCAGCGTCTCTCACACACAGGCCTTTTTTACATTTCAACGGACTTAAGCTAAATACTAACGACTCCCAATCAGGAGACGTCTATACGCCCATGACCATCAGCCCTTTGCATATTACAGAGAGAAGATTAAGGAAAAGCGAGAGGCACTTTGTTTTCGATTACAGGATAATAAATTTGCCTCTGCTTCACGTCAGGCGGTTTTTTGCCTCCACGTCATGCATTAAAACCGTTTAATGAAGAGCTAGCCATGGATTATCCCATACATACATACACACACACACATACATATATATGGTGTTATATAACCCTGCTGTCAAAATCCAAGACTGGTTTCCCACGAAAAAGGACATTTTAATTAGCTTTAAAACCACGATAATGCTATTTTGACAAGCGGGACCTGTACAGGCACAGTCAACATTGGCATACACACATACACACACACACACACACACACACACAGAGGTTTGTTTTGCTATCAAAGTGAGGACATTCCATAGGTGTAATGGTTTTTATACTCTACAAACATTCTATCCCCCTACACTACCCCTAAACCTACCCATCACAGAAAACATTCTGCATTTTTACATTTTTAATAAAACATTGTTTAGTATGTTTTTAAAGCTATATGAAATATGAGGAAGCATTAAATGTCCTCATATTTCATGCTTACGTTGTAATACCAGTGAAATACCCATGTCATTATACATATTTGTGTTCCCATAAATCACAAAAACGCACACACACACACACACACATTGTATATATATATAGAATTAAAAATAATTATAAGAATTTAAAAATTATATAAAACCATCCAAAGACCTTCTCATTTCTTGACTATGAACAGTTTTGCATTGTTTCTGGTTCATTCAGTTTTGCAGGTATTTACATGTTTCTGTCTGTACTGAAAAGAAATACATATTTACTTGGTGAATTAATCTATGGATCATTCTGGTACATTTCAATAATGTGTTAAATCCAGAACTGCTGTATAGGTAGCTTTCACAGGTGTCCACAGTGTGTGCCAAAGTGCAAACCATCACATGTCAGCGGTGCACTAAATAAAGACAACTAAACATCAATTTTATTCAGTGTTCACATGCAAAGACAGTCTCCAGAATAATTAGTACATGACAACCAGCCTACACATACCAGCTCTATGTAATTTTCAGTGAACACACCTGTCGAGACATGAATAACAAGATGCTCAGGTAAAATTGCCCCATAACACACCACACCACAGATAGGACCTTAAACCTTTGATTTTCATACTGTCACTCTGACACATCTTTGGACACGATTCTAGTCTAAACAGCACAAACAGGTGCCTAATCCAGGTGAGGAAAGAAAGGAAAAGCGGCAAACTGATGCAGACGACTTGCATTTACATGACAACTTAAGAAAAATGCTTTTTTATGACTCACTCAGTCACTAAATCACTCCTTTCCCTTTTTTCTCCCATCGCCCTGGCTATTAAATCACCATCTTGACCCGCTGACCCAAGGCCCGGGCTGTAAAAAAGCCCCCCGTGGGTCACAGGCCTGATTGGAGCATTTGAATATGAAATGCGCTCGGCTGGGCATGGAAACAGCTCGGCGCTGCGAGAGCCACGCTGACCCCCAGGAGAGAGGCCCACCGATCAACGCTTCTGGGGACAGGGAGTTCTCACTCCCTCTCTCGTTCGCTCTCCTTCTTTTTCAAACTCTCTAAGTATGGATTTACATGGGCCATGAGGAGGGAGAAAAGGAGAGAGGGATGAAGGGAGGGAGAAAGAGAAGGAGAGCATTTGAATAAGAGAAGAGGCAATTCCTGTTAGCATGACAAAGGGGGCTGCCATCATTCCTGATTGGTGTCACAGTGCAGCTCTATAGCCGGCCAGGCCCCCTGCGTGGCTTGATGTGTGGAGCTCAGGCATGTTTATGCATCCGAGGTGTGATATTTGCCGGGGGTTTGGAGAGAGGGATGCGAATGAACTTTTTGGGTTCGACTTGGAGAACAAAGTGCACAAAAAAAAGGTTTACGTCTCATTTGACCTATATAGCACATTTTCAAGGCACTGGTGAAAGGGATATCACCTTAACCCACAGTTAAAAGCCAAGACTGGTTTCCCACGAAACAGGACATTTTAATTAGCTTTAAAACCATGATAATACTATTTTGACAAGCGGGACCTGTATAGGCGCAGTCAACATCGGCATACACAACGCTCAATGAGATGAAAGAGGGTCAAAGAGAGGGAAAAAAGCTGGGATTCTGCGCTTTAACGCTACGTTTTGTTTATTTTCTGTTATCTTTAGCTACTGCTCATTAGCTGATGTTCCTTCTCACCCTTGCAAGTAGCTAGTCACACCAGCTACTGATCTTTCTACAAGCTCACTCACATGCTAATAGACCCTGGAGTGCCACTGTGAGTGACAGGCTGGAGTGGACAAAATAATAAGGCTGTTGATGTATGCAAGTGTCTTTAAAGCATTTCAAAATATATCATATTATCCAATTATGATTGAGACTCCAAAAGCTAAACATGTACATTACATACAGGGGAGATCCAACGAGTACCATACTTAAAAGCAAGACACAATACTGGGTGACTGACTATGACATGAAACACCAAAACAAATACATGTGTTTTGTATTATGGTCTAAATGGAATTCCTAACGCTATTGTGTTTCACATCTATTGTGATTTCTCAAAATATTTTTTTTCTTTTCACCCTTGTACTCCAAAACTGTATGACTTCTATTCATCTGAGGAACAATAAAGAAGATACTTAGAAAAATGCAAATGAGGTCCTATGCTGTTTTGAAAGCAGTTGAAAAAGTTTGAAAGTGGGGTTGACAAAATATTGGTGCTCATTTTCATTGTTTTATTGATTGAAACATCTCACGTATTGAAATTGAATTGAAAAAACTGGAGTGGGACAGTAAAAAGAAGTATAAAAGGAAAGATTTTTACACCCCTCCAGACATGCCCTAATATTAGCCTTTGGCCCACAAATGCACATCTCTCAGAGAACTGGCTGAACGACAATGGCAACTAATCAATAAACGAGTGAGGCACTTCTGTGTGGGGTCTTATTTCCATGTGCGTGGAGAACTTCTACAAGATGTTCACCTGAGTGAAGACATTCACCAATAACACAGAGGATAAAAGAGAGAGGAATTGAGTCGGGTGAGTTGGACTAATGTACCTACTGTCCAAGCATCCTCAAAAACCCTGACATTACAGACATGACAAAGAGTCATCACGCAGATTTAAGACCATTGTTCATCTGTCAATCTCTGTTTCTTCCCAACCTACACTAATCAATATCTGTGGCCTAGATGAGAGGCCTAATCTCCCGTTTCACAGCCCTGCCCCCCAACTCCATAATCTCTGTACCCCATGTATTGTCCCGACTTTCCCAACTGCTTTCACTGTTACTGCACATATGACTCATTAATACGTTGTCCTTCCATATATACAAAAATATGAGGTCTCTCTAAAGATCTGGCTCAAAAATTTCCCATAAGAAAGAAAAATCCCTAATGAGATGTTTAAAATCTCAAGTGCTTCTTTAAATGAAGAGAAAATGAGAGTTGTTTTTTTTAAGAGAAAGAAAGAAAGTGAAAGAAAGTGACAAGACATGCAACCAAGTATGGTGTCCCATACCCAGAATTTGTGCACACGGTGAACACACACCCGAAGTAGTTTACTCAATACTCTTACCGAACTTTTAGGAGAACATCTGAGACAAAACAGATAAATAAAAAAAACACCAACAGATAAATCAATATTACAAATCCTTCAATAAAACCAACACTCTCAGGGCGATTTGTTTTGGTGAATTGGTGGCCAATTCAGACAATCCATTTTCAAACAATATACTTACGCCCCACTGATGGTTTGGTTTACAGTTGGGATTTAGGGGGTTGAAACATCTCTGACATTTTCCTCTGGGTTGACACTGTCCCTAAAACGGTGCCATCGGTGTTGCTCACACTCCACCCAATTCCATCTTGGAGAGGCTGGGTTAGAGATAGGGCACCCTAAAACCTGTTTCCATCCTGCGTCAGAGAAACTCACAGGGCCTGCTCCACCCAAGAGAGCAGTGCAGACGTTAAGGGCAGGGTAATTCCATGTTCAGGGAAATTTCCACATGCTCATTTTAAGGCTCCAAGGCTCTACAAGGGTTTTCACTCAAATATCATAATGAGTAATTCCCCTTCAGGCCACCACTTCTTGCTGCAGTTGTCAAGAGAAGCTCTAGGGACACATTCAAAGCATAAACTCTTTCCCATTTATTATAAATGTGCAGTGTTTAACACAGATAAAGGTGTGGGAACTTTGTTTGACAGCAATTTTTGAAACATGGAAAGAGAAATTTCCTGATGTTGTACAAAACTAAATGTCATACACTTCTACGAAGTCGAAAGCCATGTAAAAAGTTATGTAAAACTCTTTAACAGAGATCAAATTACAATACAATATCACCTACTGAAAGAATTTTAGTCTAAACTTCTCTTCTCATTAAACACAGTCTTTCTGTAAGAGTCTGTCCCCTTGTGTTAAGACTCTATTAATTAGAATTATTTACTCGACACTGACATCAATGCAAGTCACTTGCACCTGGACTGCAGGGCCAAGCCTGAATTGGAGCGGCAACCGCCCTTTAAACCTCCCACTCGACATTCTTTGTGGTTGTGTAATGCCACAGAGATCCAACCATGGCTGTAATTACCAACAAAAATCAGAATCATTGGAGAAGAGAAGCAAGTTGGCACATTCCCCTTGACTATATATTGTGATTATCTTTAAATGTCAAATAAAACTGACACCATTCATATCTGTGAAATGCATAACAATGTTTATATCTTTTAAATGCGTATAAAGAATGACATTCACAATCCAAATGTTGCACTGTTGTGGCACTAAGCCTTTTGTAGCTTCTTCACTCTTAAAAAGAATGAATATGGTTCAATGAAGAACCTTAAGGATGTTCCCTTTCCATTGTACAAAAGATTCTTTAAGGGTCCTTCAGATTAATAAAAAGTTGTCCATACTAAGAAAAAGAAAATGGTTCTTTTAAGAACTCTTCATGAAAGGTTCTTTGGGGAACCAAAAAAAGAGTTCTTTAATGGCATTGCAGTGAAAAAAAGCTTCTTGTAAACTTTTTTTAAGAGTGTCATAATGGAGTAAGGCAATGCTGAGACTGCTGTAAACTAAAGTGAACAAGACAGCAACACTTATTTAACAAATGAATATAAAACGCAGAGAGGAACCAAAATCATGACACGTGCTGGAAGAAGAGGAAGAGGTTAGATTTACGTGTATAATGAGGTACAACAACAGCACACATACAATAGTGCCACGAGACAATGGCCATAGGCAGGAGAGGTGAGCCTGTCTCTTAGATAAAGTGCAGGAGAATGGACAGCTCTCTGAGGTGGGATGAGACCGTGAGGGTCAGCTCAAAGTCCTGACCCCGTAAGGATTGGATGCCATTTTCCCACGGCGAGAGCTGATCTAATAGGGGCTCGTCAATGACATCTGCCCCAGTTCAGGGAGATTAATTCACCCCCACACCACGACTCCACTCTGTCCCCACAGCCCACATGAGTCTCACTCCAGTGGACAGGCCCGACAGCAATGCCTTGAGCCAGCTTGCTAATCGATACTAGGAAATTTAGTTTTTACCACACAACGCCACAGCAAGTCCAATCTGGCACCATCAAAATACCAGAGCCTGTTTGCTTTATTTTTCAAACACACCCATTTCTTCAACTGACGTAGGCTACTGTAATCTGTTTACGTTCGTGTACAGCAATACTGGGAGAAAAACACATCGAGATTTGGAATGAGGAGTTCCCAATCAAAGTTGCTGAGCAGGTTCAGTGAATGAAATTGACACAGGGCTACTACCTCTTTTTTATTATTAGACTGGCACATGTATTCAAGTATGCCAGGAATAATCATAGCAATCAGAAAAACAAGAAGATAGATGGTATGAATAATATATATTAATATATAAAAAAAATTACCCATAGGTAGAAAGAAAGTGAGAAAACTCTCTGTCTTTAATGCTGTCTAACACGGCAAATCCAGCATGCACGATTGCAGTAGGGTGCAATTATGTTGGTTTGGGAAAAGGGTTAAACAAACAGCTCCAGTGAGGTCATAAGCAGATGGAAGTGAGGATATGCCTGCACTTGCTGAGTGGGCACAGTGCTCCACATGACTGAGCGAGCAAGAGAGAGAGAGAGAAAGAGAGGGCCCCACTCTTTGCTGGAAGGGACCTAATGCAATATGCTATCAGTACAGCTCCACTCATACGAGTTTGCTTGATAAATTCCTTCCTTTTAACTGGCAATTGGATTTATCAAGTTAAACATACTGTTATCATGAACATCAAAAAAAAAAAATCCTCAGCATGCTATTCATATCAGACATATGCAACAAATTCACCACTGCTTCTGACACAGTTTCTTTAATTTAAAAAAAGAATATATTTTTGTAAAGAATTAGGAAGCGTGATTAGCTGATACGCAGTCTCAAGCACACTAGAATGACTTAAGACCCTGATTTCAGGGAGGTCTGTTTAATCTGTTGGCATCCATAGAGGTGCACAGGGCTAATCCAAGCACAGCAATGAGGCATGGATCAAACCTGTCAGTGAATGTGGGAAAGACAGCAGCCAGTGCATGCACTCAATGGCTCAGGGGAATAAATGCCTTGAGATTCCGTGCAACTCATCCCCTGCTGTAAAAGCAGTCAGGTGCACCAAATAGAGAATTTCTGTTGCGCACTTCAAAGTGTGACAGCATCATTCAAAAATAGCGGCTGTTTTGAGAAATCTCAAAAATTACTATTGAAGCGACAACAGAATCTGAGTTCTTAAAGTATTCACTCTTAAAATAAAGGTTCTTTATTGGCATCTATGAAGAACCTTAAACATCCGTGGAAACTTTCCTTAAAGGTTCTATTTAGTAAAAAAGGGTATACTAAAACTGTTCACTGAAAGGCAACGAAAAATATGGCATTGCTGCGAAAACCCGCTTTTGGAATCTTTGTTTTTAAGAGCGTGTATTATTTCTTGCTTGAGAATTTAAGTGAAAATGTAAATGGCTGGGATTAAATTGAGGGTTTAAATCTTTATACAGATTGTATTTATAATGCAACCCTTCCTGAGTTTTTAATGTTAGGTTCTATTAGGTTATTCAAAATGCAAATCAGTGGGTTGGATTGGATTCAGAAAATAAGGTGCTTTGCAGAATGGATGATTATTGAACAAGCGATATTTAAAAAACAAGTTAAATTCGGAATCCTCAGATAGAAAATCCATATAGGTTCTGGACACCCACTTTTCCAGCTTGATGTTAGGCCATAGGAAAACTTTAGGTAACCATCAGTAGAACTTTTTATTCTGTAGTTCTTTACAACAGAATCTGTGATATTTAAAAAAAACAAAAAAAAAACAATATGTAGCCAATGTGTATCTTCATCAGAAGAGAGTTTTTGTTGAACCAAAGATATAGTAAAGAGCCATTGAAGAATCTTTATTTTTAAGAGTGCATGTTACACAGTACATATAGGATACTATACATATTATTTATTGAGGACTCAGTAGTGGAAATTACACCCTAAATTACAAAAGGCAGTCCGAAACGGCCTTGCATGTTCCTCCTCTCCTCGGCTAACTACAGCAAGAAAGATGTGGTAAAAACGGTCCCTTGACAAACAGACCAAAAGAAAATATGGTGTGATATTCAAATCACAAAATACGATATTTAAATATTTAACCTCTGTCTGACCCCCCCAAAAATTCGGTCACACTTGATAACTCATAAAGTGAAACAGCAAAGAAATTATCCCTGCATTAATCTCTTATTATGAACATAATTATCAGAATTTATCGGCTGTTTCATCGTCTGGTTTTGACAAATTCAAGTGATTAAAGATATTTATAGTTAACCATAATTATACAATTTTGAGGAACTGTTTGTACCTAGACGACTCAACAAGTGAAAATGCAGGAGGAAATTACACACTTTGGAAAATATAAGCATGACAGTTCACGTGAGGTAAAAAAAAAAAAAAATGTTTGTCCCTTTTAAGCGTTTATGGTTTGTGTTGCGTATTCTTGCAAAGGAGAAATAAGTGTATCTTATGAATACAACGAACATAAGATTCATTTTATGGTTAGTAGTAGGCTATTATCAGAACTAAGGCTAAAATATACACCAGTTGATACTTTTGGAGGGGGGAAAAGGCATCCGGCATTTAGGAAGATATGCATGAATTAGCCTTAGTTTTAATTTACAGAATGATATTAGTCCTTTACAGACCAATTGTATTTCTTAGCATTTGAAAGGCATACAAATAGTATATTTGCTGTTTGACGAGAATGTTTAAAAGCTATCCACGCGTGTTGACATCTGCTTGGCAGTGAGCGTGTCTGAATTCGTATATTTACTCTTCATTTAACCGATCGCCTCAAATTACCACATTTGGGTTCAAACGAATTTAACAAAAATCTGTCACTGGTTTCCCGGTAGACATACGATTCGAACAACCAAATTCTAAGACTGAAGTAAAAAAATAATAATAATAATAATAATTGATATCTAGCCATAAACCTTTTTTTGTAAAACAAATTTATTCATTTAGGAATAGGATGGTCTTCAATAGAAACGTCAGTTTAAATAAAACTCTCCGTCCCACATAATGGATTAACCTGATACTGCCATAACATCACAGAAAGGAAGATTCACAAAACAAAATTTCAACAAGACGTACAATGGTTCACAAGCTTTAAAAAACAACTCACTATAAATAAAACAAACTTTGCGCTTGCGACCAGCACAGTCTTTCATTTCAATAAAACCTAGTTCAAATGAACAACAAAAAGACTACACAGATTTGGACAAAATCGACATTCTAAAAATAAGTGTAAACATTTATGAGTGAACATACTCTCTCCCTCCATTTGTTCTTTTTGAAATACAGCCTCTTCACGAAGCCACGTGCCATTTTCATAGAGACAAACTCTGACGGCAAACAAGTCAGAAGTCCAGTATTCTTCTACAGACTTTGATTGCTTTACAGCTCATGATAAAAGCTCCTCTGCAATGCAATTTATTCTGAAGTCCCCGATATGTCGTCATAAAATGCTTTAAAACGGACAACTCATTGAGATTAAAAATAGTTTCTTTTTTAAAAACGAAATTGAACTTGGATTCTTTTTGCAAATCAAAATGTTCAAGTATCCGAAGTACTTAGTCTTTTCTCAGGAGTCTTTCAAATGTGGGTTAGGGGTAGCGTTCCGTTCACGCCGGTCCCTGCGCTTTGATAGTGCGGATGAACGCTGTGTAACCGACTGCTCTGTAGGCTGGAGTGGTCGGCGCTGTCTCCTCCGGGCGGCAGGTACATGCTTATCATATCCCTCAGGTCTCCCAAACAAGCACGCTGAGAGTGAGAGGTTATGGCCGGAGGAGGAGAGCTGGGTTCCGTCTTGCACACCGAAGCCATGGAGCCCAGACCCATTGCGCTGGAGGTTTGCTGCGTGTATGCTGGTGACATGCTGTACGTGGACGCCGCGTTCATGTAGGTCTGGGCCGTGGACATCATCGGGTACTGAAGTCCCGCCATGTCGTACCGGTGCATCTGCTGAATCTGGGGGCTGTTCATGCTGGGATGCTGAGGGTAGGCCAGCTGGTCCTGCATGAGGGAGTACGCGCTGTTCGTCCAGCCGTTCATGTGCGTGTAGTCCATCCGCTGGCCCACCGAGACGGCATTGTTGACAGAGTTGGCACCGGGCGCCAAGAGTCCTCCCGGCAAGGAATACTTGTCTTTCTTCAACAGGGTCTTGGTCTTCCTGCGGGGACGGTATTTGTAATCCGGGTGCTCCTTCATGTGCATGGCGCGTAACCGCTTGGCCTCATCAATGAAGGGTCTCTTCTCGGCGTCAGTCAAAAGTTTCCAGTCAGCACCGAGGCGCTTGCTGATCTCAGAGTTGTGCATTTTAGGATTCTCTTGAGCCATCTTCCTCCGCTGACCGCGAGACCACACCATGAAAGCATTCATAGGCCGCTTCACCCGGTCCTGGTCGTTGGCACTGTTGTTTTTGCCGCCCGCCGCCGAGCCCGTGTTGGACTGCGGAAGGGGGCTTTTAATCTCGGTTTCCATCATGTTATACATTCAAACTACTTAAGTGGTGCCTTAAAAGCACTCGAAAGACAAGGCTGAAATTTAAAGAGACTCACAAAATAAGGTTGTCGGTAGTCAGTCAAAAGTTCAGAGAGCTAAAACTCTGGCCACGTCAAAAGCACTGAACTCTTTCAAATGTCTCCACACCAGTCCCGTGTGTCTCTCTCTGCTCTGCCACGGAACTCTGAAAAGTTGTGAGCTAAGCTCAGCTGTTAATAGAGGCTCGGCCATGTGATTTGGATTGACAGCATAACAATGAGCTCAGCGCCGACCAATCAGAGAGCGCATCACACTCCGCCATCCAAGCAGCGATCTGCCCGGGCATCACTGTGTTTCGGGATGCACTTTAAGTGGGATAAAACACATCACTGGCATCTTGGGCGATAGAAACCACTTTGCAAATATTGTTTTAAAGCGGTCGTTATCCACTGGAAAAAAAAATGTTAGCTTTTCCCAACTTTTGTAGACGGATAGGGCTGAATAAATATTGTGCATTTTATACTTTCCCGAAAAAAAGAAACAAATAAAAAAATAAGCATGTTTAATGTATTAAACAAAAATAAAGGCAAGAATCGGGGTAGATTCTACTGAATGGAATCAAACGTTGCATCTTACAACTCACTAAAATTACTAATAAAACAAATAATAGGAAATAAATCATTTAATTCAAACTTATGTTTATTTTGTTTTTTAGAGTGGGTTTTGTGTGGCTATCTTTTTGCCCTGCCTTAGGCTTCTTCACCTCTAACAGAGTTCTTATTAGACTGCTGGAATTAAAGCTCTCAAAACTGACATTGATTAAAAAAGTACACCAAGCAAATTACTGAACTATAATAAATATTAGCTATAATAATAAACTATTGAAGTTAGACCTATTTGTCTCACAGTGGCCTATATACTACAGGTTGAGCTGAAAATAACACCACGGCAATTTTATAAAAACAAACATTCAACAAAATAGTTTTGTTTTAAAAACACACGTCGCAATTTCTGTCAAGTGTCAAACAAAATTAATACAGTAACGCCCCCCTGTGGATCAACTTCGTATTGTTCTGAAGAAAAAATACACAACTCTCTATAAACCACTTCTTAGAACAGACAAGCCAATTTGGAGTGTATGTTAATTAAGGCTATTTATTTATTACATTATCAATTATTGCTAAATGCAATCATTCCGCGTTTTATTTGTTAGGGAGTGAGATTTACAAAATGCTCGTGTTCGGTTAGGAGAGATTTTCAGGGAGAAATTACATCTTGGAAAGGGCCAGTAGCTTATGAGCACATCGTCCATCGAGAACATCGACATTTAACACATTCAACGCCACCGAGACTGACTGATTAGAGCGCTGAATATTCACAATGGGCTTTTAACACTACAGATGAACGACTCAACCATTTAGAGAAGTTTCACCTTGAGTGACCGATTTAGACAAGTACACGTCGATATTTACTTTCCAAACTGCTCTTAAGTGTTGTTACTCATGCTGTTAGTCAGTCTCGATGTCAAGGCTTGGTATGCTATTCATCATAATAATTTATAGAGTATTATAATTTAGCATTAGGCCTAATTTAAAGAAATTTGTAAAATATTTTGGCCAGTCAAGTTAATTTGTCACGTCAAATAAAACACTATATTTGTTATTAGAAGGCTAGAAATTTCACTGACAAATTAGAGAAACAAGTTTTTTCCGTCGCTTTGAGTTTTATTTGAGAGATAAAGTAAAGGAACATCGTTCATTAATATGAATGACAAAAGTTCTAATTAGAGACGTATTTCATTTATCAGAGTGGTTTCAGAATATATCCTCTTGTAATCTGCTTATGGAAATGTAGGAGATATAGAGGGAAAAGGAAAACTCCTAGTTACCCGGAGCTTCTGTTCTCCAAATTTCTCCTAATTAACGTGAGCTAAGGCCGAGGACCACCAGGAAAGCCTCCCAGCGTTCAACATCATTGAGCCCCGAGCCGCAAGGCTTCCGAAAATCACTCACGTGTATGATGGCCGAGCAGAGAAATGTCCATTAGTGTGTGGGCAAGTCAAATGACCCGAGTACTAAAACTGACACTGTGCCGCGGATAAATAAATCCATTATATGCCAATTAACACACACACAAAAAATAAAAATACACAGCAAATGCAAACATCTAAAAATCATTAATCTGTTGGAAGCATATGGAAAATTGTCAGTTTTATATGCCACATGTCAGATCTGTTAAATTTAAGATAGTTTTTTTTTAACAACTTGTTCTGTTGTGATAAATCCAACAATACCTTAACAAATCAGCACAGCACTTCTATTCTTTATCACCGCGTAAAGTCTCTTTTATTCGAACCCATGGATTCACTTGTTAATTAGCTCAACTTTAACAATTAAAGTAGAAGCAAATTACAGCAAAGCACACGCAGAGCCTCAAAAAGACATTGTTTTTTGGACTCTAATAAGGTTATGTTGGACAAAATAAGTGGCGCGCGACACACCCACTTTAAGATACAAAAGCTGGAGCCACAATACTGATGATTGAATGATTTTACGGGTTGAAAAGGAATCTTTATCATTTAGGTATTAGAATATTTTTAGTATACTATTTGTACTTAAAACGTCAAAAATAAAATAAGTTATAATATAGCCTATAAGATATATTGTAAAATTATTTTTATGAATATTATTTTTGAAAAAAGTTCAATTGTAATAATAATAGCATACATTCTGTCTTACAACAAATGAATATGTAATAAGTCAAGCAACCCCAAAAGGATAGTACTAATATATAGACCATATTTTTTTTTTTTTTTAAAAAGTGCAATCTTCACCTCCGATTTTTGAGATTAAATACATATCCCGAACCATTAAACATTGCTTTGGAGTCAATTTAAACGTCATAACCGTATGAATTAATAACTTTTTTGTTTCAACTCACTGGCTACGAATAAGGCCAGAGTTACCATGGTTAACAGAATGATTTTTCAAATGCAGGCACAATAAAGACCGTCTCATTGGGATTTGCATGATTTTTGAACCGAATATGCAAATGAAGATGCAATTTCAGCACGGTCTGTTATTCCTATTGTATTTCGTTGAATGGTTGCGTCCCCTCTGGTTCTGACACTGGTAAAATAATATTCACTGGTCAATTAAAGAAAAGAGGCTCGGATCTGACCTTCTTTCAGATGTCACTGCGAACTATTGGAATGATAACCGGTTTTATTCTTGAAACATATGAGTCCTGTTATTAAAATGAAGCCAACAGTGATCATTGCAGTAAAATTGAATTATGTAAGAATAATATTTTTATTTTTAAAAAACGACATTTTTGTTTTACTCGAATCTAGCATTTTGAGTCACCAACAAAAACAACAATTTTACGCGCTTCGATTTCAAATGATGCCTTTTTAACTTTTTTGTTCAGGCTATTTTAATCGAAAAATAGATTAATATGCGCGTATAATTTTGCAATTTAAACAAATAACGTCTGAACAGCCCTGTTTAATAGATAATTACAATTACGGTTTCGATTCCAGATAAATATTACAAGTCTTGCTTCCTCGCACACATTGTCTGTCCTCAGCAAGTTTGTAAAGCGCGCTTAAGTAGTGTTGTTGAGTCACTTGAGGACAATTACCGACTATCGAATGAACAACATGTGGGACTCAAAGCCAAATTTAGACATCACAATCAATCCAATTTTCCTCATTGTCAACAGAAAATACTATATATTTCCATTTTGCAGTTTCTATTTCTAGATATTAACTTCACTTAAATTCCCAAATTATTTGATACATATTTTTTATAAAGAAAACAATCATTTTTCTGAATGATATTCCATATAGACAACAATCTGTTTCTTTGAGTTTCTTCACCATTAAAGAGATTCAGTTACCTGCAGGGAAATGTTCAGGTAAACCACAGGTAAGGCACATGCCTTCCATTGTTGTCACATCCAACTGATTTGTCTTGGTCTCATATACAGTCTGAGATAAGATAAGCGTACCTGAAAAAGAAGAAATTACACGTCCATCAAACTCAAGCATCACTGATGCAAAAGACATCTTAGTTGAGTATGCTGAGTATTGCACTGCAGTCATGTTTGTCAAACTAATATGAAGACATCCTCATAAATGACACAAAAATTTTATTTTGCACTTTGAATGTCTTTACTAGAAGCAAATGGGTAGGTTGGGTGTATGTTTTTCAACTACTTTTTTAAATTGTTCAGATGTTCATATATATTTGAATACTATAATTTTCTCAGTAGAATCAAGGCATGTTTGAGAAGCTCTTTAGCCCAGGGAGTGATAAATAGGATTTCTGATCTAATGCAGCATGAAGCTAATGTGCACACATCATCTGCTGGGACATTAAGACGTGCAGCACATGGTGTGAATACACAGTCCCTATTTGCTCCTCAATGACAACATTTTTCTACAATATCTTTAAATTTCAGGAGGAAAATTTTAGCGAAACATTAATAAAAGCCCATTTAGTACATGATGCGTTAAATGAAAATAGTTTTAACTACATTTATTCAAACCCAGTGAAAGCTAATTTCAATTAAACCACTGATTTAATTTAGCAGAAAATTACTATAAATATAGTTTTGATTAAATCACTGAGCAAATTCTAATAGCACAAGCAATTGTCTTTGAGTTTAGAGGTGTTATTAGATTTGGCTAAATGTATCTGTGAAGGAATTTCTCAGCAGTGTCTCTGTCTCCTGATAATGTTTATAATGTCTCTTAAGTGCTTATCAGAACAAATAAAAAACGATTAGGGTGTCATGTGAGTCGTGCCTAATAATTTTACAATAAGAAAATAAATTAAAATAATTACATTTCATTTTCAGGAACCATAAATAAAAATATACCCTACTGACACAGAGCACATTTTGTTAACTCCATGTTGTCCTTTGTCAGTCAGACTTGCAGAAATGGACAAGAATTGCCATCACTGAAATGCCATCTTTGGCTGCAAGGCTAATTACAAACCTCATTATTTCCCATGTATCTTTTGAATCATTTCCATGTACTACAGTTTCTCCAAAACAATAGAAACTTTCTCTTTTTTTGTTTAGCACAGAATGCTGAGTTGTCTGATTTTGCTTTGCACCAAATGTGGCAAGCAGATGGCTTTTGTTTTAAACATAATTAAGATCCCACTAATCTGGTGCCTTTTTAAAATGAAACAGTCGCTTCGTCAGGCCTTCATTAGTTAAGATAATATTGTGGAAATGCACAATTAATTTGCAGGCTATATCTTTAATTAATTAAATACACCCAATTTTGTAATATGATTAATGCCACAAAGTTGTTATCTCCAAATTATTCTAAAATTAATACGTAACGATAATACTTTATGCATTATTAGCGAGAGCTGAGGTTTTGGCTGTGGCAAAATCCTGAAGAACTAATTACGCAGGGTAATTTATTAAATCTCGAGGAAAGAAACAAACAAGTATAAATTGATATATTAATCATGGGCTTCATTACGTTAATCTGCGAGTGATTTGAGGTGAAAATGACGAATCTCTGTTGAGCGCCGAGCACTTGATAATGGAGATACTGGCTATAAATTTACTCTACATAAAGGCCTCATTAAAAGAAGCATAATTTAATTAAGAGTTAGCCATCGCCCTCCAAATGCATTAATTACCTTGGGTATGATGAGATGAGTTTTGGGATTACTGATGATTTCATTACGGCCAATGTTGCTGCTAACTGTGGCAGGGACCTGCTGTTGTTGACAGGATAATGGATTGGGTGCCTGGGGATGAATCTGTTCACCTTGGCAGAGAGAGACACAGAGGAGACACAGAGGACTACACCGGACCCTCATACAGTAGGTGGACACTACATAATATCTACAATATTTGTTAATCCTGAAAAATAATATCATAGGTTTAGTCCACTAACATTTTAGACTTCTGCTTTGACCTGGCAGGAAGGAAAGTCCTATGATGAAGCAAGTTATTTTTGCAATCTGAACAGTACATGACTTAAAATGACCCATTTAAAGGTCATTCAAGAGAAAATGAGCATTACTTCCTTTCTCTATTTTTATCATGTATACTCGTTTGCCACTAATATGGCAGTCTGCCATCCTGCACACAAACACACTCTTTCTTCCGCTCTCTCGCTACTGCTGGGGTGAGAAGGGCGCAGTGGAGCTGACAGCTGAAAGCCCTGGAAACTGACATGTCAATGGCAGATACAAGCTGTTGCGGTTGCACTGGCGGGGACACGTCGCAGACGCTAACTGCTTCCTCTTGGCGACAGCCTGACAAAGACATTCGACTACCTTTCAGAGCTACACACATCATGTATAGATCACATGTGGCACAGATAGAGCATTGCTCCATATCTTTAGTGGCTTGAGTCATTGGATTGTCAATAATTTTTTTTAATTT
Source organism: Zacco platypus (assembly GCA_038088235.1). Taxonomy (NCBI): domain Eukaryota; kingdom Metazoa; phylum Chordata; class Actinopteri; order Cypriniformes; family Xenocyprididae; genus Zacco; species Zacco platypus. The sequence goes on from CM076079.1 coordinate 7,254,354, forward strand.
TTTTTGAGCCCGTAATCTCAACAGTCAATCATTTAACATTTTTAAAATTTAAATAAAAAATTAATAACTTTTTTTGGAATCTAAGTTTTAGAATCTTGCTGGATATATTACAATGCTTGAAGTCTTTGATCTGAATTCTCAGTAATAAATGATTAAACAGGGCAATGGTTATGAATATTCTTCAGGGAGTACTATCATCCAATGATTAATTCATGATCCAGAACAATCACTTTAACAAAAAAAAAAATGAGTTAACAGAATGACAGCCTATGACTTCATTTGACACAGAGGGACAACAGGTCTCACAGACAAGTTAAAGGTTTTGTTTTAATGATAATAATAAAAAAAATCAATAAAATCAAACCGGTTTATTCTGTGTAGCCTCTTGAATGAACTGCAAATGCTAACAAAATCCACCCCACCCCACCCCACCCCCCTTCCCATGAACAAGCCCCCCTCCTCCAAATGTACTCCAGCCCACAGCTGCAGTTTTCCAGAAAGACACTCACCGTTGCACAGTCGTTCGTCTAAATCCTTCTCTCTGCATTTAAGGTCCTGCATACTGTTTAGCTGGAGAGAGCCGGGTAAGACTCTCAAACCATGCCGCTTTGAGCCGAGACGAGAGAGAGAAGGGTCTGCAGTCTTCCATTCCGCAGCAGCGCTGAGCCAAGCCCTCCCTGCACTGGGAGCCATCGCATTCAGCCAAGATTGCTTCATACAAAAGTTGACAATGCCCCAGTGAAAGCCATTGTTGATATTCAACATTTTTTAAATAGCTGAGCAGAATGGACAACATGGCAGACCACAAAACTTGGTAGGGAAACTGACCTGGAGCTCCTGAAAAACACCACAACATATGACAGAAAAATGCAGAAAAATAAAACAAAACAGAATGTTATTGCTTATGGTTACTTGTTAAAAGGGCAAAACTAAGTTTTAATCTAAGAAATAATTAAATGATTAATCAATAATCAAAAAAGTTGCAACATAACGTAAGGTGAATAGTACTAATTCAAAGCAATGGAAACATGTTCCTAACTTGCCATATAAATGATGACCTTTCTGTGCTCATCCATTACAGCCTTTAATTGTTGTTCTGATTGTCTTGATGGCTCCAGACAGTAAACGTTGTTTTATTTCCATCTTTGTCAAAATGACAGGCACAGATTAATATAGACATTTAACACAGCCCTCACGACCCATCTGTCAATATGCAACCTGCGGCAAAAGAAGGCTTACATGAACATAGAGGGCATTCTTGTCACTTAACTTGACTTCATAATTATGTATATGTGAGGAAAAGGATTCATGTTGTATTTATGCTCTCTATGCAAAGAGGCATCATTCATTTCATTGAGAAAAGATAAGAAGTCTCTACTGCTGTGACCGCACCCTTAGCCCCATCTAAGGGCCATCATCACATTCACACCCTATTGACCACAGGCGGCTGTTAAGCACATCATTACCATACATGCCACAGGGGGCAGTTTTGTTTCACTAACATTACATGGTTACACAATATCAAAATAGAGAATTTAACTGCTGCCACTTACATTACACATTTGTTTAATTAAGCTATAATCAAGTAACTTCATTTGGACTGCTGTGAGGTGTGCTCCGCATTCAGTCTGTGTGATTTCCAAGGGTTTAAAGTATGGGATTAGTCACCTGGAAAACTGGCCATCTGAGCGGGAGGAGGCCACTAGAATTGCATAATTATATTGATCAGGGACAAATTACAGCCTTGACAGCAGAGGCCGGCCCAGTCTGATCTTACAGGTGTGTAGGGAAAGAGAGAGCAAGCTGCAGGGAGAAAGAGAGATCTTCTTGGAAATCTACGTCAGTGGCACTCATCTCAAACCATTAACTGCCATCAAAGAGCTAATTTTACTCTGCACATTACACCCAATCCTACTCGTCCAACCCCCTCCATGCTGGGCTGGATGGAGAAGCCTGGTGGGAAAACGACATTCAATCTGCCGGCCGTCCCACTCAGGCCAAATTGTCAAATGATGGCTTTCCACCTCTAAAGTTTCAGGAAGCGAAAGGTAGCACCGGCCCTGGGCTGAGATGAGGACTGAAAGCAGTTGAAGGAATGGGGAAAGAGAATACAATCCCTCAAATTCATCCCCAGCATCCCTACTCTGTGCATATCAAATATACATATCAAATATGAATAGTTAAATAATTTTTTTTTATACATAAATATAATTTTGCAAACTAAACTAACCTTGCCTTGTGATAAAACGGGCTCAAATTAGCTGATGAGACGTATTGACCTGGACACGGTTATGAGGGTCTTCAGGGGTCATCGTTGCTTTGATATTTCCAGTATTACAAATTTTTCCCGGATGTTGGTCAGACCACATGACTTTAATTTTGTGGACAAAAGTTTTTCAAATATTAAATATAGCAAATTAGATTTGTTAAAAAAATCAATCGATCTTTAAGAATCAACAAAATATATCAAACGCAGAAATTAGAATTCGTAGAACGGGTGCCCATTTACATTCATTGCATTTCATAGTTTTAGTACAAGAAGTAAATGATGACAAATCCAGGCATGATCCAGACAGGCCATTTAAAGAAAACGCAAGTGTTTTACTCAACGGACCATGTGCAACAAAACTGCTGAAATACAGCACAGAGCAGAAATGTGCATCCAAACACAAGCACACATGTACTAAAAAAAAAGCGAATATGCAGAAATATTGTACTCAACACAACCCCCCTTCCCACCCCACACCCGGAAAGAGGGGTGCTCTGTGCTAATTAAGTGCTAATGGTTGTGGCCCTGCAGAGAATACTAATTAGGATTTCTATTCTTCTTTTGGGTGAGCATGTACTTCAACACGGCCTAATGAGGGGAGGCAGGTATGTGTGTGCTGTGTGCTGGGTTAATGGGGGGTCCACTCAGGTCTCAGGGCTGTGGGTTGAAGAGGGAGGCGTTTCCTGTGCCTTGGCCTCTCTGACATAGAACCACGCACACACACAATGGAGGACTAAAGTCCAGTGAAAGGAAGAAACTCCATCAAGGCTCCTGGTAAATTTACACTCCAAAATATTCTCCACTTTGCCTTCTCTTTATCCCTAACTATCTGTTTAAAATTCATACATCTCAAGGGTAGTTACCCAAAAATGAAAAAGTATTTACTCATTCTCATGTTGTTCCAAAATTATTACTTTGTTTATTCTGTGGAGCACAAAACTTTTTTTTTTTTTTTTTTTTTTTACTATTTTAGTCCACACAATTGAAGTTAGGGGGGCCAAAATGACACTTTCGTTGTACAGGGTGACATTTTAGGGCAAAATGATCCCTTCAAAGCTGACCTGAAAATTTCCAATAAAAGGGGGATTAAAAAAACACATTACACTGATGATTTGTCTTCCTCTAGTCAGCAGTGACAAGACATGTTGCAAAGGAACTGTAAAAAGTTCAGAGAGTTTTGCTCTTTGAAGTCGCTTTTTGACATTTACATATTCTGAAGAATACTTCTCAGTAGGCACAAGTTAAATGAGGGAAGCAATATATTTTAAAATCTCAATACATTTTAACAAGGTACAGTTCCACACTCTGCTCCTCTTGTGTGAATGAATTAATGAATGTAAGCAATTCAATGACAACTTAACTCACTTCTCAAGGCATTCAGACTGAATAACTTGAGTTCTGAGAGAGCCATGAAAGCTGTCACTTAAAAACTGCTTGCCGCTGAGAAACGATTCCAGTCAGCCAAAACTTCCTGTTTATTTACAGGCAATGAGTAGATAAAAAATAAATAAACATGCATTGTGCTGAGCAGAGAGACTGCGGAGAATCTGATGCCAGTGTAGTGTAATTGGGAATATGAGAGGATGTGCATGCGCGTAAACACGCAGACTGGGGGTGGTACTGGAATTACCTGAGAGAGATAATGGCAATGCATTAGATTAACTCTCCTTCCTTAAATGCGACACATTTAAGTAATCTTGTCCCCCGAAAACATGTCAATGCCTGAAAGGCTGCCTCAGCGCTATCAGGACCCTCTGGTCCCCCACACTGATGCAGCTGGCAAAACGCTACCGTTGACTGTCAAAACGCAGTGCGAGATCTAGTTATAATATAATTGAATTTTCATATCAGAGGAGACCAGAGTTCTTGCAGACAATAGGAGTGCTGAGTCCTCTCTGATATTGGCACAGACCCTTTGCCACGCGCATGAAATCAGTATGTTAATGTTCCCCGGGTTTTCTTTTTTTAAGGGCACTTGTGCCTCCGCAATGTAATACCGATGTGGTTTCAAAAAATTGCAACTATTGATAAGTAGGCAGCTAGAAACCCTTAGACCACCCCCTCCTGTTACCTCTCCCCATCCAAGCAAGCAAGCAAGCGCCCAGACAGCATAGCACCCCCATCCCACACCCCTTTATTAAAATTGTAATTTATTTTTCTAAATCAGAATGACAGCTTGCTTTCTTTTCTCTGCAGCAGGCGGTGAATCAAGCCGCTTTAATTACTTTCGTAACTTCGCTGACCCCGGGACTGCGCGCCTTGTGCCGAGAAAATGGGCCGGCGACAAAGCTCTCCCACTGCCGAGGCTACCTCCGTTCATTTAAAATGCAGGAATTTATCAAGCTCAGGATTTTCTATGATTTTGTTAACATTTCACCTCCTATCTTTTCCACATTCTCATTTGACCCTCTCGGACCGCGTCAGACCGTCTTCCGCTAACAGCAAAAGCTCGGCACACACAAGTGAAGTTAATTCAAGGAGAGTGAGCGCGCTTGCTTTGCTGGTTGCTCTGATGTATACTTACGTGCGTGTATGTCAATTAAGAGACGTTTATCACTGTCCTCAGTAGTTTGTCGTGGCCCGGGTGCTTGCCCTCCCAGCAGAAGAACAGATCTGGGCTGCTCAGCAGGAATCAACAATGCACTTGATCTCTCAGCAGCTTCTAACCAACAGAGGTCAGGGTCAACCTTCAGATGAGAAAGGATTTGTTGAGCTACACATCAATGCACAAGTCACATCATAGTTTAAAAGTGTTGGCTGTTCCTGTTTACTCAGGAATTTTTCTTGTTCAAAAGTTTCTCGGCATAAGAACCTCCACATAAAAACACACACACACACACACAAGCCAGATATCTGGTCCCACAAAACCTTCTCTGCATTAACCCTCCTGAGCTGTTTGTCTTATTAAAGGCTTTAATATGGTGTAATCCCTGCTATCACCCTCACCTCCTGACTGGCACCCCTCTGTTCCAGCCTGCCCAGCGACTGAGAAACAAGGCTACCCCGGTGGGTACGGCCGTGGGCTGACGGTCTAATAATTGAATGAATGATTATCTGTCTCATTAATAGACAATGATACAGAGTGCACGGCCATATATCTGGAATATTAATGAGAAGCTGCAGGGGGCTTGATAAGAAGGAAATAGTGTGGCTGCTGTAATGGGGTTTAAAACAATTTGCCCAGGTTGGGGTGGCCCAGCTGATTTGAGCCGTGTTAATCCCCAGTAACCCTAACACATAGCTCCCAGCTCTATATGTGTGATCATCAGCCTCATGCAGCCGGGCCTCCAGCGCAGCCATAAGCCTTCAGGATCCCTGCTGCACCCGGAACAGATTGATCAGTAACTCTCGGGATGAATAAGGTTGAGAATTTTACTAGCAATTTATCCCTCATTATGGCGTGGGCAAAGTTCTTTGAATACTGTGATTTCTTTGAAATACTTCCAATACTGTTAAAATCTTATGGATTTGTTATAATGGAAAATTGAGGCATATTTAAATTGATTAATTTATCAGACACAAATTTAAATATTTTAATTATAAAGTATTTAATAATTTTTATATATTCTAAAAATATTTTATTTATGGAATCTTATTAATATTATATAGTATTATTAATATTATTTAGTAATAATATAGTAATATATAGCATATAATAATATGTTATTGCTGTTGGCTTTGCATTTTGCGTGATATTTGAACTCCTGGAAGCAAGAATCTATTATATTTCTGAAAGCATAAAAAAATGAACAGGAAAAGATATTGTGAAATTAACATTTGTTTCATATTATACGGTTGTTTGGCTTTGTCAGCCTTGACTGATTGTTTAAACAACTACACAATTGCTCTTATAGATTTTCTCCCGTCATTCACTGCTTTGTCTCTGATGTCGATTTAGTAATAGGATTAAGAAAAGTTTCTTGAGAAAATTTTCATGTAGCAAAAATCTGAATGGGGCAAATTAAACATTTATACTGAAGGTCTGCTCAAACACCTATGTGAATCAATATCTACCACCTACTACATTGGAAAGCAATATTTCCCTTTTTAGCATGCAATAATTGTGTTTAGGCCAGTGAAGTACCTTATTATAGGTTTGTCAGGGAGAGAAAGCCCTGTTCCCATGGTGACTATGAAAGCCATTTGCCTCCTTTTCAGCCGGGTAATGAACTTCTTTCCTCTTTATGTTACTCTTCCTCTTCACTCTCAGCATCTCAGTCCTTGTCCACGTCCTTGAAATCATTCGTTTATTCTCGAATGTGACAAACAACAGAGCAGAGAGACCATGAAAGTAAAGTCATCATGCATCCCAGGTTGAACAGTTTGCTTATAAAAAGTACAGCTCAGTAGGCAGAGACAGAACGTCTGGAAGACTGGAAAGTACAAACATACCTCCTCATCTACCCTTTTATAAGAGAGCTTTAATGCTAACATGAACATTTTTTACATTATTTCCCTATTTTTTGTTGAAATGTTGTTGACTGCATTTATACATTTTATATGTGGCTTTATATACAATAAGGAAACATATGTGAGAATGTAACAACGAATGGCAATGAACTCACAATCATCTATAGAGACATGTGTATGTTCCTTTTAGATAGACATGATTGGCTGCCTAAGGATCATAGGTCATATATATATAAATATATATATAATATATATATATATATATATATAAAGCTTTTCTGTTATTAAAAACATCTAACAAGTGAGATGAATAATAATATATATTTTTTTATAGATTAATATGATCATCTATTGTCATTTTTCAAGAACATGCATCTGAGACTAGAGATCAGTTCTCTTTAGACTGTGAGAGAGCGCTCTTTTACCTCTTTTACCAACAGCACAAATAAGACACAAAGGTTACTTATTGCTAGAACTGATGGGGGGGGGGTCATGCTTCTCCAGCAGTTATTTATTTATTTTTTATTGCTCAATGTCTTTTATGAGTATTGTATTGCAGTGGTCCCAACCCCTGTCCTTGGGCCTTGCATAAGAATGAGAGGATGAAAACAGTTAAGACGGGATTAGGACTATCACAGAGAAATAAATATTAGTCTTAGTATATGAAACACTTATCTGTTTGCATTTACATTGCATTAAGTGATTTACAACTGTTTTGAATTTTCCCCAATTTTTAACAGAAACCCTTAGCCCAGTCATCATTTTTGACAATATTCTTTATTTAAATACATGTATTGTATACATGGGCCTTGGCTTATTTGATTTAATTTATTTCTGAATATTCAGAGTGTATTCAAAGATTTTAGAAGGAAGAAAAGAATGAGGACATGAACTCTCCATCTACATTACTATTCATGACCTCAACAGCCCACACAACAAAAGCAGCAGCTAACAGGTGTATTTATCAGTCAAAGTCAATGGACAGAGAGCTTAAGGATATGAAATCCATGGACTCACTCATTAAAAACATTTGAAAACAGCTCTGGGGACCTCTACTGACCAAAAGAAAAAATGAAGCTTTCCCCTAGAGTCGCAAGAGCATCCCTCCTCCTTCACAATCTCAAGAAGAAAAAAGACATAATTAAATAATAATGACAATATCAACGTTAAAATAGAAGACTTTTTTAATTGTTCTAAGCATGAAATTCAATATTCACTACTTTTAAAAAATAATTTTCTGGACAATAACATTTTTAAAACTGGGTGCCCAGTGTCATCAAATGACACACACAATCTACTGAACAGTATATTTGGTTGAATATAAATACACAAGAAATTTGCATTACAAAACACTATTGAAAAATAGTTGTAAATGATCCATTAATAAATAAAATTTTAAAGTGGGAATTGTTTTACAGTATAAAAAAAGAAAACAGAAGACAACATAAATGATCAGCTTTACAACAAATTTTTTAGCATGTTCTAAATAAAAGTATAAAGTATAATGTAAACCATTTTTATTTGCAAAAATAATCATAGACAGGCGTATAAAACCTTTTTTAAAATGAATGGAATATGTAAGGAAAACTCAGTCATTTCAATGTAAATACAAAACACATTATGTAAATACAATTTGAAATTAAACAAATACCATGACCAGATAAGTGCCAAAATATTTACAAGACTAAACTGGAAATAATCAAATACACAAAATTCACAAACATTCCCATTGAGGTTATATCCGGGGAGAAAAAAAACCCCCAAAACTCTGCACTCTGCAAACGGATCTGATTTCTTTTTTTCCTTCATTCAGCTCTGCTATGCAATTGCTCACAAATACACACAAACACATGTACAGCAACACAGCTGTAGATCTTCTCTACCAAAGGACAAAAACAGCTGTATGAGGAATGAAGCAAGCCAAGAGGGGATATCTGCACAACTGCAACTCAACTTTCAACCTCCCCCACAAGCATTCACCTTTTCACTAAAAGTGCTTCAAAAGGTTTCCAACTTCTCAGTTTAATTCAAATAAATGGCATTTTAACAGCACCTTCATTTCCTACCATAAGACCTTCAGACATATCAGAACACACAAAAGCCTTTGTGCTGGCATTTCTGTAGTAACAGTCAAAGGCTAGAGTCCATCTCTGGGATATAGAGTGGGTTTTGTTTTCAGTGTTGACAGAACCCCAACACTGCCAAGTTCTGTCCTTGAACAACAGTGAGAAACTTCAACATTACAAGTAACCATAGGAGTGATTGGCCATCAGTGCTTTTATAATCTGAGCTGCAGTTTCTCTGAACTAAATTACCAGCAATTGTATTGAATGGAAAAAAACATTGGGAGGTCACAAAGAGAGCAAACCACATCCTTTCTCCAAAGAGATTCCTTTACTTTTATCTACACGGTACTGTTTATAGTGAGACTGTTCTGGATTCTTCAGGATGCGTGTCTGTGACTTTACATGGATTTTGATAGGATTTTTGATATAATTTGAGGCAGTCTTCCAGAACTGCTTTTTAAATGATTACCCAAAATGTTTGGGTATGTAGGACTAAAGTCTCGACTCGTTGCCAGCTTGGGCATCTGGATTCTTAAAAGCCAGTCCGATGTTGTTTTCATGCACATACGCTGTCGAACGAGTGTTCGGAGTCTGTCTAGTGAAAACTCTCATAAGTTTAGAGCGGTAGTGATCCCCTGCCAGGAAGTAGAGGATGGGGTCCAAACAGCTGTTCATGCTGGCAAGTGGGCGAGTGATTTTGTAAGCAAAGTTGACAATATTAAGGGACTTGCAATCTGCTTCTAGAATACGGTAGGCGTAGTAGAGGGAGCGAGTGATGTGGAAGGGTACGAAGCAGATTGCAAACACAACCAGCACCACTATGATAAGTTTAATGGACTTCTTCCGGGATGAACCACGTTGACTTTGGGACAGGCCCTTTCGGGGTTGGCAAAGGGCCCGTGCCATTAAACAGTAGCAAACCATGATGACCAGAAATGGGAGAATAAATAGCAGCACCATTACCGCAGAGTTGTAGGTAACATAGTTGTGAAATTCATCTGGGCGGCTGGTGTCGTGACACAAAGTGTCATTGCCCCTCTGAGAAGTGGTGACGAAAATCAGCTTGGGCACCAAGCAGGCTATCACTGCCGTCCAGACAAAAGCACAGACCATGTGGGCATGGCGTGGCTTCACCAAAGTCATAGTACGAATGGGATGACAGATGCCAAGGTAGCGGTGCACACTGATGCAAGTGAGAAAAAGGATGCTGCAGTACAAGTTGGCATAGAAAAGAAACCGCACGGTCTTACAGAGGAAAATACCAAAAGGCCAATGGCTGCGGTTTGCATAGTAGTATATGAGCATGGGCAAGGAAAGCACGTAGAGTGTGTCTGACAGGGCGAGATGGAACATATACACTGTACTGGGTTTCCAGGGCCTCATCTTAGTGATAAACATCCACAGAGCTACGGAGTTCAGTATCAGTCCCAGGAAGCACACCAGTGAGTACGACACAGGTAGCAGAATATACTTGAACTCCTCATTGAATTGACAGGTGAAATTCACTTCCTTCGAAGACATCGGTTTCAGTGTGGTGGAAGGAAGGGAGAAATTCCCAGAGACACTTTTCCTTAAGAATGAACCCATTTCTGATAAAATAAAAATAAATAAATATATTTATAGCAATTTTAGAAACTTTGAAGATCTTACAAGTGATAAAACAGATTTCATTCAGCGTAAAGCAATGTAAAACACAAGTATAAAGCAACATAACCTACTGAAATGTGTCTACAAAGAACTTTTTTTCCTTACAATGGTCATTTTTAACTCGCCTTCACAAGTTAAAACAAAAGTCAATCCCCATAACCAACACGAAGAAAACTAACCCATCATAATTATTATGAAATAATATCGTGTTAAACTATCTCCAGTCTCAGACATATTACAGTTAATAATAATACATCGCAAAATGAAGAATAAAAAACACACAACTGTGCACATAAATCTTTTAGAAACACAGGGAGAGAGAGAGAGGGAAGCGCGCGGAACTCTTTCCACGCGCTGAAACTTACCGTTCCCTCAGCTGAACGAGGTAAACACGTCCCTTCACAGATCAAAACATGAACGTAGATGTTAAAAACCATGCAGCCTGTTTACGGGATTCAGATTTATCGGATTGGGAGTGCTCGAGCTGACTGTCCCGCTGGAGTAGGTGAGCGCGTGAGCGGAGTGAGGGGCGGGGAATCGGCGCCAGTTTTTGAGTTTCTCCCTTCAGCGCCTCGAGACGAATCCCCAAACGCTTAGTGTTAAGAGGTATTGCTTAATATCTTATAACTTTTCTCAAAAACCTTGAGAAACCGGTCACGATATTAAAATAAGTTGGTTTTTATTAATCCTAGATATTTAAATGAACTCCCCTCACTTTTCTATTTTATGATTTTATTTTTTTACCAAAGTGAAATCACCTCATCATCACGCGCTTATCAGTTTCTGCCATCTTTGCTCGTCACACACACAGTAGTAATTTACAGTCGAAGCTCATCTTTAAACATCATGGCTCTCATAAATGATACAGCCCAGTTTTTATGATAAAATCCTTGAAGGTAAATTTATTGGACGCTTTAATCTCAACGCAAACATGCTGTTTTCTTTCCATTTATAAGATACTAGCAACTCCAGACTTTTATGCTCTTAACATTTTAATTTCAGAATATTTTAGAACGTTTTAGTTGGTTTTATTTTACTTTTTTTAAGCAAACATCACGTGACTGTTGGCTAAAACACATAGAATTGTGTGTGTACATCCCAAAACTCCAAAAAAAGTGGCAGTATTTGGTGTCCAGTAACGGAGATAATGTAGAATTTAAGGTGATTCCCAAGAGTTCTAGGGGGTTTATGCATATTTGTTCAGTAGACTTAAGTTAATATTTAGATAAAACACATTCCAATTTGACCAATGAGTGGTTGGAAGTACACTCAGAGAGGAGTACACTCAACATACACTCAAAATACTCAGTATGATGGACACACATTTATATCAGACTGCACAGATGTGATGGTAAATACTAAATAATATGATTTAGTTATGGCAGACCATTGTGAACATGGAAGAGCAAGTTTTTGGAAACCTAAATGAACAGGGCAAAAGGTCATGCAAGAAAGATTTTATCTGCTAGTGATCAGGAGTGCCATGCCTCCGAGTTAAAGTTCACTTTGAATATTCACACAATGGCTTTACAATGTTGACTGCAGTAATAAACTGCGTGGTTTGTGGTTAAATAATCTGTGAAAAAGCTTTCAAATGCATTTGACTTGTAGGTTTACTAGGCTATTATATATTTCTGACATCAAGGATGTTATAATAAAATCATAGTAAATACAATATACAATGTAAATCATGTGTATAAAAAAATATATCAGCTGTGTGAAAGCTGGGGAGATTAGTTTGCAGTGTTTGTATGGTAAGACCCACTTCTTTGGTAGTAATGACCTGATGGTTAGTCCAAGAGTCACAGTTTCAGTTAAATGCATAAACTGTACAGGAATTTGAATGGGACAATGACTCAATACTGTCATGTGAACTGTAGGTCACTGGAAATACAGCTAGTTCAGATTCACTCTTCATCTCTGGCCTACATAATAATCTAATGACTGACAGGTGAAGTGAGGAAAGCCGATGCAGAATACACACCTACTCTCCACCCGCTTTCATTTGTGTCACGACAAACCAGATAGTTAGAAAGAGTCCAGATCAGTCACAAACTACTGGAAGGACAATTTTTTGAGAGAGCGGAAAGAAAGTAGTGTATTTGTGATAAGCTAAGATGATGTAATAACCAGACTCACCGAGATGCATTATCCGGCGGAGAGCACAAAAGGATGTGAACTCCTGCTGAACTTTCTCCAACTCTTTCTCTCTCTGTCTGTCTGTCTGTCTATCTATCTATCTGCCTGCAGTTGTGCAAGACACGTCTCTGGACATTTTAAGGACATGTTGATGTCATTACAAACTCTCCAAACTCATTGTTTTGTCTGAGTCAACTCTATTCCAAAGCAAGTATAGTCCGCAAAGATCCTGTTTCTGTACAAACAACCTTCTGTACCATATTTGTTTAAAGACGATCAAATATTGGCACTGAATAGTAATATTTGACGTAGATTAAAAAACACCTCTTAATCACTCTTTTTCTGTGACTTTATAAAACCATCACTATAATCCAAAGATATTACATCGTTTATGTAAGTACAAATTGGGAGATCAACAATTCACTTAACGCTGACATCATTAGAGCTTAGCTAGTTTGATAAGAATAAAAAAGCAAATAAAATGACACTTACACACAAAAATGTACAGTTTGTATTAAAAATCAGGTTACACTTTCAATGTTCAGGAAAAATGTGAACAGTTATTATTCTGTTACCTGATTTTACAGATAATATTTACAGTTGATCCAGCCATGAGACTACACTGGAAATCATTATGTTTGTTCAAGTAAGCATTAAACCTACAGTACATGAGCTTATCTCCTTAAGTAAAGGGGAGAACAGCAATTAAATCCCTGGGGTAAACAGTAAAATAGGTATTAATAGGTATATAAAATAGGTATACTCTTAAAAGGACCAGCTGACTTCTTTAGCAAACAGTTGGTTTATGCACTTTTAAAAGGTAGTATATACAGTAGCTTTGGGTCTCTTATGAATAAATACAGTAACTAGGCTCGAAACAGGGATATAGACAAGCTGTTATACAGTCACCAGACCATGTACTGAACCACAACGTAACATTTCTTAGATAAGACAAGGATGACTTTGCTTTTATATACACAGTATCTACAGATGATTATCAAGACACCCAACATAAAATAAATAATAAAAGAGTATCCCCTGGTTTCACAGACAACGCTTAAGCTAGTCCCAGACTAAAATGCATGTTTGAGCTGTTTTAACTGAAAGTAACTTGCACTGACATATCTTAAAATATGTCAGTGCCATTGTTTTGTCCATAGATGCATATCAGTAATGTTTTTTTCTAGTGAACGTCAAGTACACTAAATTGAACTAATCCTGGTTTAGGCTAAGCCCTGTCTGTGAAACTGGGCCTATGTGTTTTTGTGATAGATATGATTTTTTTGGATTGCTAGAAGCATGTATTAGACTATAGTTTATTCACTGTATGTTTACGACCACAGGTACAGAATGAACACTTACCGGTAGTGTGATGAGCTTTATTATGAATGGAATTTAAACTTTTGAAATAACAAAGAAGAATAAAAAAAATATGTATTACGAATGCAAATATTGAACTTGTCAATTATAGTCTCCTGATATGACACCTGATAATCTCTCAGGCTCTTTGTGTTCAGTCCCAGATTTTGGGAAGGTTCTCCAAGATTCTTCGTCGATGAGATGGGTTAGACACACCCGCAGCACACAGCTCCTCATCAGTAATACCACTGCAGGAGAAAAGAACACACTTTTGGCAATGTATTTGTTCACAAAGCACTGTTGCTGCTTAGAAACATTACATAAAGCACATGTCAGTGAGAACAGAAGAAAATAAGGAAGACACATTTTTTGCCACATCAACCTCACCTGAAGTAATCAAGATCATCCCAGCCATTGCGGCTGAGGTCCAGCGTGTAACACTGCAAACCCAGAGTGCTGAGCAGTTCCCACACTGTTTCTGGGGCTCCATGTAAGACTGACACCTACAGACACACATTGTATTTATCAAGCTAAACCCAAAAGCTAATCCTAAAGTCCATATTTACATAGTTCACTGAACAACATAATCCATAACAGAAAACTACCCTGCTCACCTCTTTCTCCCAGCTGTAGTTTCTTTCATTAGCTAAACCATAATCATACCCATGATGCCTTTGCTGAGATGACATTTCATGAAATTGGTACTTTCTGTCTACTGGTTGAAAATCCACCTCACTTAGTGATTTAGCAATTTGGAGAGCTGTAAGTGAATTGTCTCCTGAAGCTGTAGTTGGCTGCTCTACAATCCAGGGTACTGAGGATTCATGGATGGGAACCCTTGTGGATACATAGGGGTATAGCTTTGGTCCATTTTGCATTGGCATGGGCCGGCCTTGATGCAGCCTATGATGGTCCTTTCTGACTTTTTCCTTGAGTGGTGTCTGTATGTCCCGGGGAAAAACAGAATGGTTTATGTAGGAGTTTGTGATTTTTTTGACTGACAATACTGAACCCTGTGTCATATTGTTCTTATGGGGCTGTAACTGTAAAGATGGATTTGAGGAAGTGGTGCGCCTTTGATTTGGGGATGTATTAGGAACATCTGGACCTGGGAAGAGCTGATAAGAGGATGCAGTCAACGACAGTTCATTTTGAGTCTCACAAGATGGATTATAGGGTGCTAAGGAGCCAGGAATCTCAATCTCTGTGAAGTCGGATCTCCGAGCAGACCTTTTGCCGTGGCTGTGACCTCCAGTCACTCTAGGGAGCTGTATCACGGTGTCTTTGGCCCGTACTAATTGTGATTCTTTGCTGGATAAGGGAATCTCTTCGACTCTCTGCAACACAGGCAACCCCTCAAAGATGAAGTACGCAGGATTGGTGTAGCTGTTTGGAGCTGTCATATGGGAGGCTGATGGTGCCCTACAGTGGGAACATGAAGCGTAAGTCATCCAACAGAAAAGGCTAGTGGAACATAAGGAGATGATCTGACAAGTGAGTGAATAAAAATACCATAGATGAAGCAAACGCTATTTATTAGCTCAGGGGAAATTTGTAACTCACTGGGTGGGAAATGCACCGGAGGAAGAGCAAGACAAATGGTCCTTTGTCATTTCCTTCTCATCCTTCTCAGTACAGAGCCACTCTGTAATGTGCAGAAGACATGGCTTGTGTCAAACTGTTTACATTTTGCAGATGTATGTGGCAGAGCCACTGGGTATTTAGTTAAGAGTCATATTTCAGTGAAGATTAGGATGCATCTGGAGAAGATCAGGCAGCAAGGAGCCAAATGAGCAAGTCATGGTAGAGAAAAAAAGTAAAAGGCAGAGGAGGAACTAAAGCAGGAAGAAATTTAAGGGGGAAAAGTTTCCAGGGCAAATTATATTGTAATGCCATATTTATAACCCACCATAGACCCTTTCCCGTATCCTTCGGCAGTGTGATGGTACATAGACCCTGATTCGTCCACGAATAGAGCCCATCTCCTCTCCTCTGTGAGTCAAGCATGTCTCAAATGGATCTGATGATTTTCCTGTTATTGAGCGAAGAGGCACACAGCACTCCCCTGTAATGGCATAACTCTCATTACATATAAAATCAATATAACCACAATGATTCAACAGCATTGTGTCAACAAAGTACCCCTAATTGACCAAAAACAAGAGTATGTGTCATGTAGTTTGTTATGAGGTAATGGTTTCTAAAAACCAAACCACTGTTTCAGAGAAATTTCATTCAAACTGACTTGATGAGCTTTGACCATTTACCGTATGACTCAAAGCCATCACATGACTTCACAGACAACAGCAAGTGCTGATCCCGGAGATGCTCTAAATCTGAGAAAATTGGGAAGAACTGAAAAAAAGGAGGGGCAAATGAGATATTTCATTTTGCGTACCAACCAAAAGTGTAAAATCTTTATTAAGCTAATTATAGCTTCAGTTGATCACACTGAGCCAAATGATCTCTATCACAACCTTGGGAAACTGTTTTAAAGACCAGCCAAGTTTGAGAAACCCTGGCACCTCGCAGCACTGTGAGTCATTTTCGGCAGAACGGCGAGGCTCTAAACAGAAGGAGAAGTATAAATTCACAAAAAAAGAGCTGTCACAATTATCTCATGATCTCCTGACATTTCAAAAGGAAACAGACAGGCAACAAAGCATTGCAGGATCGCTAGCCTGCATATACCCTATACCTTATACCTTCTAGACAGCGGGAGTGGAACTCGATGAAAAATTTGGCCTTGCTAGCCGTTTTCACTATGGCCTCAATCGCCTCCAGCTCAATGCTGGCTCTCTCTGAACCTGAGTCTACATCAACAGAGATAGAAAAAAGGTCTGTGACATGGTTATGACACTAAGTGAAACAGTAAACAAATTCTACATGAGGGTGAGTATCTAATGACAGAAGTTTACTTTTTGTGTCCTCTAGCCCTTGTTTTCTAAAAGCTGAGATTATTTTAGGGCATGTTGGTGCTGTTAAAATGAACCAGCCTTGAAACCAGCCTTCAAAATGTGTTCAGTGGTAAAGGGAAATGTTGGTTCCTTAATGAAACGCATGTTCAGCAACCCTTAATATAACTCATTGAATTATGAAATCTCCTAAAGGTTAAAAACTTTCTCAGAGACACAAGCTGAAAAGACTGCATACCTGTTCTGGGACACTGTGATATTACACCGACTTCAAAAGTTGCAAAAACAGGAGAGTGATCACTAGTGAAGATGTCATCTGTACATCCTGATAAACAAAATCAAACAATCAATTTTAAAAAATTGTTTTATTACAGATACTACTTTATGCAACAGGCCACAGGACTCGGTTTCGGCAGATACTCAATATTAAATGACTCAGATCGGATCAGAGGCAAAAAAAAAACGTAATTGGGACATCACTAATTATTTCTGCTCTCCTTCGCAAGTGAAAACAAACTGCGTTCAGCGGTGTCTTGTGGCTATCAGAGCGGAAACTAAACAACATACGTTGCTGTTCTCTGTTTTTTTTGTCATCTGCAGTCAAGTTCATATGTAAATTGCATGACCTTATCATATCTATTAGATAGAAAGATTTGAAAAAGCCCATACATTTACGCATAGACCCTCTGCTCGAAGAACAGAAGTGGTTAAAAGTGGACAAAAGAGATGGATTAAAATATCAATTATAAATGGGAATGTGTCTCTATCGTCTACTTTTGAAAATGAATCTTAATACCAAAAAGTCCTTCCAATCAGTTCTAGGTTTATTCATCCAACATCAATTGGTGTGGAGATTTATGTAATGTGGAGATTTTTTATGTAATGAGACTGCAAGCATAAAAACCAAAAGTTGTACATCACATTCCCATCACACTGAATTCTGCCGTTAAAATAGTCCATTAAAATACTAATGTAAAGTAGTTATAAAATACTAAGCATTTGGTTAGTGTACATGTTGGCCTTTGCTGAGGAGGCTGAATTCACATGTTTAGAGCAGACAGACAGGATATGACTCTGATTGTGGACCACAGACCTACAATCATACCCACAGTAAACCTTCGCTGTGCCGTGTAGCTACACACATCTTATTCCAAAATGCTACAAAAATAGCAGTCCAGTGTTTTAGTTTCTTTCCTCAAGCTAAAGGACAAACCAACAAAGGAAGTTTGTCTAACCACTTTGAGTATTAATGCATGAAGCAACTGCAAACATTATGGCTGCTACATTGTTCCTTTTTATATGATTTGACAAACACTTACGAGAATAAAGAAGTGAATGAAATAGAAAGAAATATATACCATATGAGGTACACGTTATGTGAGACTCTGGGTAGGACTTCCACAGAACTCTGTCACACCATGAGGGCCCATTGACTTGCACCTAAAGAAAGTTTATATAGTTTTAGGTTAGAAATTGTAATCTTCTATGTTGTCACACATAGGCCATTCATAGACCATTTAAAGTGTAAATAGGAAGTAATTTCAGTAACAATAGAAACTGACAGAATGAACAGAATAAATGAAACAGAAAGTCTCACCCCACTGGACTTGTATTTCTGCCATAGATAACAATCTCTAGAACCACGTTCATACCGATAGGTGGGTGGAAACAAAATCCTCTCCTCCTCTTAACAGGGAGAGCAAGAACAAAATAAAGTGTCTGTTAATGCTTTTTTTGGCCCTGATGTTGCTGCGTAACCTCATCTATTGATTTCATATGTGAATGGCGTCCGTGGGAGTGGAAGAGCAGCCGCTGTTCTTACTAAAGTTAAAAAAGGCCTTTCTTCTGTGCCGCTCTCTGGTCAATTGGTCTGCACACATCAGCTCCTCGAATTCTCGCTTTGAAACATGCTTCAATATGTCCTGCAAAACAGAGGCCTCAGTCATGGACAGCTGACCTTGAATATATGATATAAGTGAGCACAAGGATTTACAGAACAAATAAGATGATTCAGTGTGCTTAATGGGGTCTCCTTGGAGCAATGTTTAAATGGCTATAGATCACAGTTAATAAAAAGCAGTGAGCAGGAACAAGTAAAGCTGGAGCGACTAATATCTACACAGAGATAAAACAGATATAAGCTGTGTAACCAGTGCATCCAGGTCCAGGCGGTAGTTGAGGTCTCCACACCAAAAGAGATGATTGAAACGAAGGCTAATATCAAAAGTGCTGAGCTGCTTTTCTCCCAGAGACAAAAGTCTGAGGATGTCTTGAAAGTTATGGTTCCTCCTAAAACAAGAAAGAGGAACAATGCAAAAATACACTCTCACTTACACTATCGTTCAAAAGCTTGGCATCAGTAGGTTTCTGAAAGAAAACTCTTACGCTTACCAAGGCTAAATTCATTCCGAATAGTAATATTGTTCAAAAAAAATAACAGTATCAGATGATCCTTCATAAATTGTTCTAATGTGCTGATCTGGTGCTTGGTGCATTTCTTCTTCTTATTATTATCAATGTTTAAAACATTTGTGTAATTTTTTTTGTGGACATAGTGATATGTTTTTTTAGGATTCTTTGATGAACAGAAAGTTCAAAAGAACAGCATTTATTTGAAATGGAAATCTTTAGTAACAGTGTATGTCTTTGTCACTTAATGCGTCCTTGCTAAATAAAAGTATTCTTTTCTTTCAAAAAAATCTAACTGAGCCCAAACTTTTGAACGGTAGGCTATATAGTAACGTGTAATATTTTGAGCTGATTTTAGAAAATTGTTTTTATTTGTCGTTTGTGTCTCCTAGCAACGAGGTGCATGTTTCCCCTTACGAAAAAGAAGTGCAAGTGCGCTATTAGTATACTTCTTTGAAACTAAGATGTTTGGCAAAGTTTTGACGCAATCCTACATCTACAATGAGGTGCAAAAAGTATCTGCCACTATGTAGAAATATAAATAGCATCTAAGTACAATTTACACTTACTGTAAATAAAATCTATAGCTATTTAAAGTGTAAATAGCAGCTATCTCTAAGGAAATAGGCCTATGCAATTTTACTTAGTGTAAATATAATATAGTTGATATTTATGCTTAGTGTAAATAGCCACTGCCATAAATATATGTGTGTGAATACCTGAGTGCTTTATCACTACCAGAAGTCAGATGGCAGTTCACAAAGCCCATTGAAGTGCCATTAAAGAGAAGAGAAACTCCTACTGCTCCCTTATTTCCTGTAACCACCAAGACAAAACAAAGGAATCTAGCATAAATTATAATAACAAGGATGATGGTTTATTTATCACTTATTTTGTTTTCCTTGGCTACAAGACATAAAGGAGGTGAGAAAAGAGGGGAAAAGGAGAGTTAGTTTGTAACTGAGTGTGTGTATTTGTTTGTTTATTTATTTGATTGATAAAGAAGATTTGTACCAAGAGTGTTTCCAAGGCCAGTTTTTACACTAGCTGTGTTAACTTGACTGATGCGTCCTTCATGCTCTGGTTTCACAAACACAGCCAGTCTGATATTCCAAAGGGACTGTACTGCCACCTACAGGAGAAACACACAACACACTCAGAATCTCCTCTAACCTTTGTAACACACTCAAATGTCAGACAATCAAATGATTAATAGATATGTGATCACTCAAGAAGAAATAGTGTTTATGTCTATGAAGATTTAGATTTTTATAATATTAGACCTGTTTGAAGTCGATGTTGGTTGTACTCCGAAGCGTGGCTCTGATGTGTTCAACCCACTCTCTCTCGCCCTGCGGGTTGTCCTGAGTGCCTACCGCATAGATATCATGGGGCACAGAGGTAATGGACTCATCTGGGGTGAGACCCAGACCACAGCAAGTGACCCAAGTTTGCAGTGAAGCAGGTGGCGGAGTGTCCCCTGCAAGCAAAATAAAGACGCAACAATGAAATATTTTGCAGTAGCTATTGAGGCCATAACATCTTTTATGACTAATTGTATATTGATACCCATATTCCAGGTGCCCACGAACACAGAGATGACATCAAGCTCAGACTGCTGGCAGTGAGCAGCCTTCATAAGCTGCAGCAGCCGACAGAAGGCTTCACGTTTCTGAAAGATACATCAGTACTTTAGGTTCAGATCATTTAAGGTAAGCCGATTCAAGTTTTTTTCCCTCACCTTCATGCTCTCAAACACCAGCTCTCTCGGTGGGTTGTGATGACTGTCAACGACCATCTTCAGTTTGGCAGGGCCTCTCTGAAACTTTACCAACTGCACAACTAAAACAAAAACATTAGATGGCATTTACTAGCTTTTGTTTTATATTAATGTAGACTAAAGTAAGTCATAAACTCACTCCTGCTGTGTGTGACAGTCTCCATGCCAAATGAGCCAGATTTCTTGTCAAATAGCAGGACTCCTGCATCTATGTCTACCGATACTGTTTGCCTGCCATACCTGACCACCTTGACCTTGACATTCAAACACATGCACATAAATAACTGCAAACACTTTCATAATTAAAATATTGACACTTTGAGGAAGACAAATAGACATTGTGCTACCTGAAAGCTGCGGACAGGATTGGGTCGGGCATGCTTTTTGGTAGCTGTAGCTGTCTCAGGAGGAGTGGCTGGTTGCAAAGATAAGTTGTGATTGGTCACAGCTTCTTGTAAAGCTTTGAGAACCTGAAAAAGACATGCCACTGTTATCATTATTACAAACAGAAATGCAGAAGAATGACAGGTATGTGGTTTGGGTGTGTTCATGCAGGCTGTTTTTATATTTCACGTGTGTCTTTACCCTCTTCTCTAGAGAAGACAGCAGGTTACAGAGGGTAGTGAGCTTGTGAAGTAGATTATCCATGTTTTCTTCAGGGCTCTTCCCTGTTTTCTAATGAAGGAAGAGTTAATGAGAAAACAGGAATAAATGAATATAAGGTGGAGAAGCAAAGCATTACTTAGTCCTAAAACTTGCTTCCTGGAAGACATTGTCGTCTTTGCTCTGCTAGCTCATGCAGAAGTCACCTACACAATTCTAGGGTACTGTGGTTTGTGTATGGTCCGGCTATGCTGTTGCTAAGGTGGGTTGTGAGGTTGCAAATGTCTTCTGGGTGGTTGCTATATTATTGTTTACTGGCACAAGTTAAAGGAGCTCAAGGCTCTGATATTCTGATCCCTAATAGGGTTTGAGGGACTGGTTCTCAACCAGGGAGCTGGAGCCCATTATTGGGCCTCAGAAAATGCTCAAAGGGGGCTGCAGAATGACTTAAAATGATTTAAAGTACCCCTGTGGTGAATATCAAGTTTTTAATGTTGTTTATATATCTATGTGGTGTTTTTAATATGTGGTCTTTTCAACACCATTGCTGAGTATTTTCTCTTTAAAACTGCAGTGATCGATAGGAAGTTTCAAAAATGCGGGTTGAAATCGTTGGTGTTTGTGACGTCACAAACTACCATGAAACCAATCATGTCAATGTGCCGGCGGGCTTTAGCATATCATTAACCATGAGCGCTCTGAAGCAGGAGAGTCTCAAGAAGCCAGGTTTTACTGATTTATACTGATTTTTAGAAGACTGCTGTCTGAACCTCGAACGGGAACATGGTTTGTGTAACATTAGGTTAATTATATTAATTATCGCCATGTCTCTGATGTTGTAAAAAGCAAAACCATTGTGCAGCATTTACCTCAGTAAGTTGACCAATCTCTGAGCTCATGCGAGTGAGTGGAGGCGGGGCTAATTAGCATATTCATAGATATGCGTATAATAAATGAAGCAAGGGTGTAGTTACATTCAAGCTATTTTAAGGCTTGAAGAATTTTTATTTTCAAAGGAAAAAATGCTTAAATGTGTCATTTCGGTGACCAAAGATGATTTTTAAGGGATAAAATTATTGACTACAGGGGGACTTTAAATTTATATATTAATAATAATAACACAATTGGTTAACATTTATCAGAATATTACTATAATATAACCGTATTGAAATGCTAAAAAAATCAAGTAAACTGAACTATAAACTAGAATCTTTCCTCAAAACCCAAAATGAATTGTGGTTAATATATCAACACTTCCAGTTTCTGTTAATATAAAAAGTCTGAAAACAAGTAACTTTATCATAATTACAACATAGATAGCAGAGGAATTATTGAATACTGAATGAATATAAATGAAAATTGAATATTGTGTTGGACAATGATGGGCCTTTGATCAAAAATGTTGAGAACCACTAGTCTAAGGGATTTTTTTTCCACCCATTTAAACATCCACCAGTGAAAATAATCAGTCAGATCATTTGCATGATGCATGATTTGAGTATTTTCTTAAGCCTGTAGTAAAAATGATGTAGGACAAATTATTCACTAAATTTTAATTTTTAAGGTCAGGGCTTTGTTCAGATCTCTAATAAGAAGTATGAGCAGTGGCAATAGTGATCCCATTCCAGTTTGAACATGTAATAAAACTTTGAATCTGTGGTGGTTCCCTATATCAGCCACATACCATGCAGTCCTTTATAATAATGTTGCATGTAAAGCAAATGTATTAAACTAAAGACATAGGATTGACTGAAAATAGCAGCTTATGTTTGTGTAGAACGACAAAGGGATGTACCTGCATTGTGGGGAAGGTGAGATGGCCAATAGGATGATCAAACACTTTCGCCAAAGTCTCCAAACTAGATAGTGTCTGGTCAATCTCACTGTGATAAACAAACCAGGGATAGCTTTTTGCCAGGGCATGTAACAGTCAATTATTCAAATGTTCTTCCTTCAAATAATTGAAGCAGTGTGTGAAAGGACGTGATGTTAGAGAAACGGCACCTGTGCAGACTGACGCATGTGCGGCTGAGGATACACTGAAAGTGTTGCAGTCCTGATGCGCCCCCTTTCACATTCTCCAGGTCTTTACACACATTACCATGCAGATACTCATCTAGTAATGTGACGATCTCACAGCCTAAACTGCAGAGGGAAACGTTTGAACAATGAGCTGTAAGTGGCGATAAAGTGATTTCAGACATTTATATACAAGCACAGACAGTGATATGTGATTAGCTCCAAAAGTTTGATATTGATCCATAGGTCATGTGTGAATGAATGTACCCATTTGGGCTGAGCTCCTGAAGCCTCTGCAGCAGTAAATGAGGGGCTGCTGAACTGGAAGGTAAAGGGTGGCCTGTAGGGGACATTGCGCGTGGTGGAGGGGTGGCAAATGTTGAACCTGGCTTCTCATCGTCACCATCTTCAACAAGAAGACATCTGTGTGTAAGCTTAAAAACTTTGAATGTTGTGCCTGTGGGTAGAACTGTGTCACAGTGGCATAAAATTTAAAGGGATAGTTCACCCAAAAATGAACATTTTTAAATGGAAGTCAATGGGTGCCGTCAAATATCTGGTTACCAACATACTTTAAAATATTTTGTGTGAAACTCAAGGTTTGGAACAACTTGAGGTTGAGTAAGTAATGACAAAGTTTTAATTTTTGGGTGAACTATGCCTATAATATACACTTAGTTAACAGGGCTGCAAATTAAATGGTCACAAATGTGACAAAAAATACAATTGTTCGACAACAAGTTTAAATCTAGATGAGAAAACTTTGAATATCATCAGCGCAGTATTTTCTGCAATGACAACAAACAAAGTCATGATGTCCGATTCACAAACAAATTACAGCTTCTTTTTAATGAACCTTTCAAAAAATATTTACAAAGCAGCCTCAAACTCACGGTTTGAATTAGATTGTGAATAATTCAGAGCCGGACTGTTACTGAGTCTACAGTCGACCTTATTCAGAGCAGCGCCATGACAGGTATGAACGCGAGGCTGTGAGGGATTGTTGTTGGTTGTTTGTATGACAATATAATTAAAGATAAATATTCATAGCAAAGTTTTATTACTTTAAGCAATTAATTAATAATAAGTACTAAATGTCTCTGAAATACTTCATACTAAAATATCCCTTCGTCACAGCACAAGGAAATGAGTGTGTTAAAGCATTTGACACTAAAATGAAAATTCTATAATCATTTTCCCAAATGCTAAAGTATGAAGACAATGCACTCAGTGAACTGAGGCGCTTCTAAACAAACATCTTTATCAAATTATTATGTTATTTGTCCACTATGCTTTTGATCCCATCTTACCTGAGCTCTCATCGTTGGGCTCTGATTCACGCATAACAGGGTAAAGCAAAGGGGCCACCAGACCTTTGCGTGGGTTTTGATACCCCAAAACTAAATCACCAAGAGTACGGAAACAATTCACCTGCACTCCCTGTGTGGCCTGAAACAAAAACACACACAACCCAACATATAAAGGCAAACAGATTCACAGATATATAAATATACAAATATACAACAAGTCAGCATAAGGATTTGAAATGTTCATAACAAAATTTCCCAATTCTATCCTGATTAAGAGAGGTTGGAAAGGGAACATTAGTTTGTTAAAATATTAACAGGAAAAATCACACCATCAAAAGCATGAAAATATTTGTTATAAATTGTGTATGATAAGAGATCTTAAACTTTTTGATCACAACCTTTTACAGTTTTGATTTATATTTCAGAATTGACTAACTACTAGGACTGGGTATTGACACAAATTTCAAAATTTCAATTTCGATTCTATTGGACTCGATTTCGATTTAATTTAATTTAATTTTGGATATATATCATAAACAGTACATGGCAAATTTTCTCAAGGAATAAAAATCTCTCAACTAAAGCTGTAAACTATAAATGCGTATCAGTTGGTACTACATTTTAATATTTGAAGTATAAAATGAACTGATTTGTATACAAACACTTTGTATACAAACACAATTACACCCAATGAAGTTTTTATAATAATAAAGTTAAAATACTAACTTTACAATTATATAATTATATTTCTATTCCAATTCGTTTTTTGAAATACATTCATTTAAATGGTGGCTGTCATAAAAAAAAACTTGATGGATTTATTCAAACATGCATTAAGTATTGAAGAACACTAAAAATTATAATGAATAATGCAATATGATGCATATATATTATGTAGCAAAACTCTCCTCTCTAGAGTTCATTTTTCTAGCTGACTGACGAGTTATCGTCACTGAATATGGTTTTTCTGAGATAAATGTGGCGTTACATGACATTGCTTTTCACAAGCTGTTTTATTGACGTCTTTCTGTGGTTGAAACAATGATTGAGCTATTCCATGAGACATGATTTTGGTGAGTTGTACTGTATCTTTCAACATACCTTCGGGTGTTCATGCATGTTTATTTCGTGCTGTAACTGGTATTAAAGTGGAGGAATGATCAGTTCAGGTGCGCTTCGCGCTGCCGCCGCTCTTGAACTGAGGCGCTACAGCAATCTGTCACACTACATTAAACAGCCCCAAAACAGTTATTTTTTGAATTTCTTAAAAAAAAAAAATGGACAGAATTTGAGACTGTGTTTCATATCAAAAGTAACAAAGCTTATTGCCATTTAATGGATGAGAGGAGCACTGCAAATTTCTGTTTATTCGTCAATTAAAAACAGACTAATTTAATCAAATCTTGGGATTTAAGAATCGATATCGGTGCATAAAAATGATAATGACTAAAATCGAGAAATCAATATTTTTTGACCCAGCCCTACTAACTACAAATATTTGAAATTCTGACAGACCTATTAAACTTGCATGGCAAAAAATAATTTGAAACTCTATCTCCTGAGTAAACTAAAAAAGGAAGGCAGAAAATACAGAACTGCAAGATTTGCCACAACAAGAAGTTGGTCTAGGTAGGGTAACTCCCAAAACATTTAAGTTTTTCCGCTTTATGGACCAAAGATACAATTACATTACGATGCCCTCATTCTAGCGTCTGCCAAACTCTACATACCACAAACAGCCACTAGCCAGCTTCCCACTGTGCAAACAAGGGCACACACACACAAACTTAAACCATCAGGCATCATGACAAATAAAATAACCCGCTCTTTGAATGGCTTTTTTTAGAAGCTTGTATTTTCAAAGTATGGTCGATGAAACCATTTTGGCAAAAACGTTCAATTATTTCCCCTAAAATCTCTGTATAGCAGCATGTTTTCCTTCCAAGAGAGCAGCTCTTGAAAAGCGATTAAAAGAAATCAGACACTGGGAGGGGGAGAATATTCAGAAGATGACTGTATTACAATAGAAAGCAACACTTACACAAGTTAAAATGACCTGTGTCTTTGTTTTTGTATTAATTCTGTGCTTCAGATAGGAAACAGGCATGTTTGTATGTTCTGTATGAAACACACTAACATGCCTTTTCCATGAATTAGTAAAAACACCCCAAATGCATCTAGCACTGCTGCATACCCAGAAACAATTGTGTCACACATATTGTAATCTCCACACAGACAGAGAAACCCATTCCAGTCATTCCCCTCTGGATCTGAAGCGTGGGTGCAGGAGGAATCTGTGTGAAACATTTTATTGACAGCAAGTGCCACTGAGGTCATTTTGAAACCTCGCAGCTGCATGCTTCAGACAGCAGACAAGACTGCTTCTTTTTTTACCCTTTTTTTTAAGAATTGAAAGTAACAATCAATGTCAAGTAATTTGCATTTGAAATTGAAGATTCATTAAAAGTTAATCCTGCCTAACAGGATCTTCTCACCTGCACAGCCAATAATCCATCTGCATCAGGCAGGATTCGGTATGTATGGACATGTCGCTGGAACCTATGTACGAAACAGACAGGCTGTTGAATCAAAGACAATACAGTAATATAAATATTCTTTAAGCCATAGTTCACTCAAAAATGAACATTTTGTGATTCAGTGATTAACAACTTAAACTACACAATGTTTTTCACACAAAGCTATCATATGGATTCATAACACTTGAAAAATAGTGCACAAGTACTATGGACCACATTTATAGTGCCTTTGTGCTTTTTTGACTGCATGTACAGAAGAGAGCAGCCCAGACATTCGGCTAAATTTCTCAATTTGTATTTAGCGGAAGAATGAAAGTCATTTAGTCAGTTTGGAACAACCTGAGGGTGAGTAAATGATGACAGAGTTTTTATTTTGAGGGGTGAACTAACCCTTAAAAACAATTTCTGCAGTGTTGAAAAATTAAACGAAAGATAACACTTTCGGCAATTATTCCTCTGTGACCTCATAAATAGATTTTTAGTGTTATTAAGTTATGGAAATTCAGCTATAGTACAAATAGTGTGGTACACATAAATGGGTCATTGTGTGGCTTAATAAAACAAAATGTGCACATGGTCACCATTGGGCAGGATTATAAATTCTGAAAGTAGGGTACAACCTCATTAATACCATATGCAAGGCCACATTAAAATAAAATTCAGCCTGTCAATGTGGTCAGCGAGGTCATCAGTATGTGTCAGAACATACAAGATCATATTTCTGTGCCCATTAGAGATTAGATAAACCAGAATTTGTGCTCATTTGCCTTTGGCCACAGAGCCTGGCACACATATTCTGAGCCCAATGAGGACACAATTAGAATGCTCATTGTTTCCAGGTAATCTAAAATAAGAGAAGAAAGCACATAGAGGAAGTGAGATGTGACTGTGTGAGTAGATGTTTTGCATGTGAGCTGTTTCAGGGAGAAGAGATGAGGTGAGCAAGAGATGAGAGAGCAAGGGTGAGAAATGAACCAGAGCCAAACAATGAGCAAAAAGCATAATAAATGAGAGAGAATGAAAGAAAGAAAGTAGGGAGAGCAGTTGAAGCTGGAGGGCTCAGCCTTCAGGAATGTGTCTGGCTGTGGGCCGCAATGGAGAAAGAGCAGTGCGGTCACTGGAGCCTGTTCCCTCCTTCAGGGGCCAGAGACAGGAGGAAAACAGGGAAGACTGAGGCCTGAACAAAGCTCCAAGTGGGGCTAGAGGGGCTGCTGTACACTGAGTCTCGTCTCTTAGCGCTCATATGCACCGAGATAGACAGCACTAAACTATCTGAAAGATATCCCTAGTCAAAGTCTTGCCAAAGTTCTGCTGAAACCTGATGGGGAAGGCAGACACATGGCTGTAAAAGCCATCTCACAAGCACAAACTTTAGAAAGGTCTACAATAGCTCATTGACTTCTTGAAAATATCTGGTAACTATTGCGATTTATGTGAAAATGTCAGTTGCATCACCCGGAAGTGCTTGCGGATAGACAATTGGGTGTGGTGCCAAACCCATTCTGAGTAAATTTATCAAATTGCGAGGAAATGCGTGACAAATAAAAACAATATGTGCTCTAAAGTAAGTTCAAAATATCAACCATGCCTGCTATCCTCCGACTAGGTTGAATTATAGTCTGAAGCTAAAAAAAAACTGAAGTCTGTGCACTGTAAAAAAAAAAATATATATTTTTTTTCATGATTTTTTATCACAACATTTTTTTTTTGTAAAATCAACTTTAATAATTAATGTGGTTCAGATATCATAATAGTTTGAGTTTCTGTTGATTTAATCAATAGCCATCATTGCATTAACTCTTTTTTTACAGTGTGCCTGTCATACACTACATGATTTTCTGTCAACTCTTATGGCCCAAAATCTTCAAACTGGCTCTGACTTTTGGCAACTAGTGTCGACTCATTAGACTGCAAATCTAGGCAAAAGTCATGTAGTGTATTCCAGCACTGAGGTCTTGTACTTACAGCAGACACAAGGCATAGGCTCCAGGCACAGATTCGCTGTCCCTCACCAAGAAGCTGCCATCTCTCCCAGCATGGGCCAGCAGCTCTTCGGCTTGCACACGGCTGATGTCCCGATGGTACCATGCCGCTGCTGTCATGGTGCTTTCAAAAGTGTCCTAGCAGAGTGTCCTACAGCCTAATTTCCAAAGAACAGGTGTAAATCTGAATGGTTGAATACAAGTTAGATGAAAGATCTCATGCTGTTGATCTCCAGTGATGCTAAATCCAGAGGTCCATACTGTCATCCCCTCTCTGTCAGAAACTGAGCATGTGAAGTCAGATCCAGCAACGTTACAGCCTCAAAAAGCCTTCTTATTTACACTGTCTAATACGTTTGCCCTCCCATGAGCAGGATGCATATTTGGCCACAGGGCAGATCCAGGACCAGCCTCCTCCTCTTGTGAGTTGTTATGACTCCACTTGTGAGAGCTCATGACAGAGCGCCCATACACATGCTGCCCACCCCGCTGACAAAAGCTCCCTATTGTCTGGCAGTGAACATCCTCTGTGCAAATGCTTCCAAGAAGAGGAACCAAGAGTGAAGAAAATCACCAGCTCCAAATCACATAGACATGAAAAAGCAGTGGAGTAGTACCACCACAAATTCAAATACTTTTCCACTCGGTTGGTTTCGCCTTATAAGGACAAGGCAACACCCCTCTGAGAACTTCAGCTGATGTCTGCAAACTCCAGTAAAAGACAGTTAACTACACCCAGAGGTTGACCAACAAGCTTCAGGGTAAGAACCAGACCTGGGCTCCATACACAAAAATGATTGTGAGGGGAAAACCACATGAGGGTCATCACACAGACGTAAAATCGGAATGGACGGACCAAATGGAAGGAAGTGCTTCACAGCTCCAGATGGCAGGGGCGGAAGAAAGAGCATAAAAAAATGAAAACACAAACCTGAATTCCTCTAAGTGACCTCACGTCATCGGTGGTGCATGAACCTGAACTCAGCGCTTTAGGAACTTTCAGTCTCTCTCGTTCTGTCTTTCTATCCCTCCCCGGGGATCTTCAGAATAAACCATCCCGTCCCATTCACAATCACATTGTAACTAAATCAAGGTCACATGCTTTGAATCGGTCTCTACAGTTCTCTACCGGTCATATGCTCACAGCACAAGATGATCTAGGTTACTGTGCTATGCTTCCAGTTGTTTTTCACTCCTTGTTGGCTTCCCAGCTCTCTCTCTCTCTTCCTCTAGCCTCTCTCTTCGTCTCCCTCTCTCTGTCCAGGAAGTGAAGAACACAAACTCCACCATATGGATACGATCATCCCCCTTTCTCTGCGTCTCTTGTTTTGTTCTTCTCCTCCTCCTGCCCTCTTTTTCTCTGCTCTTTCTGTTTCCAGCTGCTTGACTAACACCATCCCTCACTACTCAGCAAAAACAGTCTGAAAACCTCTCAACCACACACAAATAGAGCACTCCACCCCCAAATCTTTTTGTTGTGAGTGGGCTATAAAAAGTCATTGTTTTTCCACTATTAAGTAGCTATGAAGGAAGTAAAGCGGTCCCAAGAAGTTTCTACCGCACCCTTCATCTGTAGTGTTGTCTGTTCAGTGTTGTGGCAATAGACCACGCAAGGTCATAAAAGGATACAGGCTATTGAACATGTAGGAGCGTTCAGAGGTACCAGCAGTACCAACAGCACCTCCGTTGTGAAGCACCGATGAAGACAAATGATCATGGAATGTAAATCATTTCTATTTTTATCTCCATGAATATGTAAACCTGAAAAGTTGCACACATCTGGTCTTGTTGTGGCTTTATGGTTCTGATTTACATTAAAATTTTGCATTTAAAGGCTGTTCGCAACCTGTTGCACTTTCATAATGTAATGATTTTGTTATTTGTAAATTGATTGGATAGTAAAAAGTGTTATGTACCAGAATGGAGCCATTGAATTTGAGTTTGTAAAATATTTTCTAAATGAGCGTTTAGGGATAATATTATCAAATGACCTAGTACCTGAAGAAAAGTTCAGAGGATGAGCAATTTATGGCACTTTGATTAAAGATTATGATGAAATAATTTACTTCTCTCATGTCAACTCTTGGAGAGATTGGCATGGTAATGGATATGGCAATGTAATGTATTTGGTCTTGGCGGAATAGCAGCTACGCTGCTGTTGTTGATTATTGCTGCTGCTGCAGAGCAAGAGACTTGCTACTGCCAATACATTCACACACATTACTGTGAGCATGTGAGACATCCTGCTGCTGCACATATAACAGACATGAAATAAGCAGATCTATACAGGTGGAGCTGGGGAAGGTGGAGGGTTTCTGAAAGCACACTGCAGACTACTAACAGCAAACAATGGCAAGTATTTGAATGTTGAGCAGGAACTCATTAGCCACTGATACCACAGCAACCAATCAGCTGCGCTATACAGATACTGATGTAATCGCTACCAAATGAGTTAAGGACCTATCAGCCAGTGCCAAACAGAACTTTGAATTTATCCTATAGAAAACAATTGTATAAATAGTTTGAATACTATAAAAGCCAGAAGTGTTTTGAGGCCTTATGGGCTACATGACTGTGATTACAAGAGTCAAATGCATCTGAGAAGGTAGTGTGGCCTCTGATCAGATTTAGCTCAGTCTGGGGTTTTTCCAGTAAACAACAGCTGGCTGTGAAAGAATAAGACATTATTAAAAGGTGTCACGTGGAGGCTTCTTGCCTCTGGGAAAGAGTTGAATGTCCTTAGTATATTAATATTATATCTTACTCTTAATGTAGGGATGACCATCAATTAGCTTTTTTCCAAAATGATAGAGAAAGGCTTTTTTTCACTTTTTTACTTATACTTCAAAAACTGAAGAAATCTGGCAATGCAGAAAGACTATGCTTATATTAAACATACTTGTCTGAAAATAAGTCTTAATATCTTATGTTGCTTCTCAAATAAAATGATCTTGTTTGAAGATTTTTTTTCATATTTTAAATAAAAAAGACTGATTAAAAACATATGAAGAAGTCATGTTTTTAGTGTACACCTGATATTATCTGTTTGTGATCCAAAATATATTAGATATTTGATCATGGATATATTTAACTGAGGATCAGGTGTTTGGACCTGTCAGTTTTTCTGCGTTCTTTTCTGACAGTACGTTCCATCCAATTACCCCCTGGGTCATGTTTACAAAACACACAATGGATTACTGTCCATCTCTAACTTAGGCTAAGCCATCTAAGACATGTTCTTAGTGTCCAGCATTTCATACAATCACTGAATCTGTTTCTTGAGGGAAAGTTCACCTTAGGGAAAATTGGCCTTTGTTAGCGCCGAACACGGGCAAAGAACTGTTTCCAGAGTTTTTCTTGGCAAACTTGCAGTATTTAGATGGATCGTGACCAAAACCACACACTAAAACTTCCCAATCCTAGCACAAGCAGAGCTCGAGCTTAATTTTAATCACATTAATTTTTGACTGCATTGGGCGCTAATTCAGAGTGAGCCATTAAGACTAGCAAAGATCAGACTAGCAAAGAGCATTACCTGCTTATTCCAAAGTATTATGAGAAACAAACAGGTGATGGAAGAGGATTTGCTCTCGCTAAAGATAGATCCCTGGTGTTTAAATAGAAATTTATGGCTATTTAAATTGCCGTTTAATTTGAAAACCCTAATGAAAATAGTAGTAGAATATACAGTAAGTCTATAGTAGTCTGGTTTCTTCCTGAGTGAGTAGCGAGTAGTGAGTATTATTTTGAGAGAAACTCAAGAGACTATTTTCTAGTTTCGGGTTTTCAAATCAGTGTTTGTGTCTTTTCTCTGTCTTACACTGTGAGGAGATAAGAAAAAGTCTAAGACATTAGGAAAGAGGATTATGTGTACAAGCCAAGCACATGAGCATTAACAAGCGGGCCTTTAAAGATAAACCACTTTGGGTTTTTTTTACTTGACAGAAAAAAACAGCAAAAATCATCTTAAATTTTCTCAAATCAAACATTATTTCTTCTTGAGTTTTAAATAGGCTGCATGTCTGTAGTCTTCAGATAAGTTATTTTAGTCATATGGGGAGTAAGTGTTTGTGACTACAGGAAATGAAACCAAGATGTTGATAGTTCTTAGTTGAAAACTGAATTTGGTTTGGAAATTTGGTTGAGATGTGAACCTTAGTAAAATTACTTGTGGCATGGAGATAGCAAAGTCATGTGTTATCATCTAGACCACCCATTTTTTAAATAAAAGTTAGTCTGTACCAAAACAACATATGAAAGCCCCAGTAAACAATTATCATTACATGTTTGTTTGTTTTTTTTTACAACAAATAAACTAAAAAGTAATATATATGTGCCCTTTTCCTATAAAGTCTTTCTGAAATGGTTTTGAATATTCAGTAAGCCTAACTATTAAAAACAGCTTATACTTGAAGTAATTCAGAACCTATTTTGCTTATGCTGATATAGAGGTCTGAAAATGTTCTGGAAAGTGAGGTAGTGAATGGCAGGGAAGTGCTTGGTGCTTGTGACCTCTCAGTCAAGATCTGCCTGTTCAGGCCAGCAGGGTTAGAGATATGAGCAGTGATGTTTAAGGAGATCACACTAACTAACTGGTGCCCTGTTGAACACAAACACTATCAAAGTCAGCATCCGTTTTTATTTCTTTCTTTGTTTTTCCTCTAATGTGCAGAACAGTGTCTAAGGTTAGCCCTGATTCCATTTGTCACATTACACCCTGGAAAATAAGTCCAACTTTTTTGAGCTATATGTACACATTATAACCCTCATCATAAAAGTGAAAATAAGATTTTAAAACATTCTGGAGGATTATTAAAAATTAATTAGTGAAATACCTGGTTTGGTAAAGTGATTAGCACCTTAGGGTATGTTTACGCGACAGCGATGTACTAAAAAAAGAAAAAAAATTCTTTGTACAGATGACAACGTTATAAAAACTAGCCCCGTTCACATGGATCCACGCAAATGACTAATACCGCTGTATTACGCATAACAGACAAGTAGTTGGCAATGTCACTTTGTAAAGAAAGACTACGCACATGCGCATATACGCATTCTTTTACAAAGCACTCATATATATATATATATATATACTCATATATTTTTACAGTTTATTGCACTTTGATATTCTCCTGGTTATTTCCCTATTGTGGCTAATAAATCGGAAGTCTCGCACATTCACAAAAAACACCTTATTTCCACATTGAAAAATAAGGTGGATAGATTAAACACGTAATACATGTGCATGTTTTCGTCACCGTCACCGTTTTTACAGTTTACACAGAGATGATAACGGTATCGTTTTCAAAAAGTTTTACTTTGAAACCAGTTTACATTTTCAGGTCACCAAAACACAGTTTTGTTGTGTAAATGAACGGCCAAAATGCGTAAAACATTTTTAATTGAAAATGGTGTTGTGTAAACAGCCCCTTAAAGTATACCATTATAAAATCAAGTGTAGTGGTTTTAATTACTTAGGAATAAAACCAACTGTTCCCTGAAGATTCCACTGTTAGTAGAGCATGTTAGTTTACCACGGTTGGGAAAGTGCCTTCAAAAGGCCTCCGGGATAAAGATGTAGAGAGGCATAAGTTAAGAGAAGGCTACATAAACATTTCAAAGGCTTCAGCTATTCCTCTGAGTTCTGTTCAGAGCATCACACATTCCTTAGATCAGGCCGTTCAAACTCGATGACTAAACCAGGGGAGGACATTGATCAGAGAAGCTACCAAGAGGCCAAAGGCAACTTTGAAGGACTTACAAGGCTTTATGGCTGGGACTCGTCGGCCTATGGATGTGAGAACTATCTCACAAGCTTTACACACAGCTGAGTGATAAGAAAGAAGCCTTTCCTGAAAAAGTGCCACACTCAGTCTTGTTTGCGCTATGCAAAAACACACCTTGAAGTCTTTGGACTGGCGATTGGTCAGGATTGAAGGGAAAATGGATGCTGCGAAGTAAATCCAAATTCTTGAGGAATTCCTCCCTCTGCTAGACACCTAAAGATGGGCAGGTCATTCACCTTCCAACACAACAATGACCCTAAACATAGTACCAAAAGAACAATGCAATTGCTTAAGGATTGGAAGGTGAGTGTCCTTGATTGGCCAAGTCAGATCCCTGACTTAAATCGCATAGAAAATCTGTGGATGGATTTGAAGAGAGCAGTCCATTGCCTCTCACCACAGAATCTGACTGAACTTCTGCAAGGAAGAATGGGCAAATATTCCCCGATTTAGGTGTGCTAAGCTATTTCTAAAAGTTTTTTATTTCAAATGGTAATCAAAAACACTTTGGTATGTCACCTGAACAGAGAGTACAAACCCTATAACCTTAGACCATCTGTTACAGCAGGTGTGAGGTATGGTAAGAAGCAAGTCCCAGTCTGATCCTCTTTTATCATCCTCAGAAAAAGGATTACATCGGTCACTATTTCCATTAAAAACAATATGTTAAAAATTGTGTTTCTGTTTAACACTTTAATTACAAAACAATGAAGCCTTGTTATAATTACATATTTTTTTAACAATGTTTAAGAGAGAGTTGGGACCATAGTGACAGATATTTTCAGCAGTGTTTTACCATATAAAGCGACTGATAGCGACACCTAGTGGCGTGGATGCAGTATCATTCGAAAGAAATAGTATATAATAGTAAATGTATATTATATTTTCTACATATTTTATATATATATTATATATATTTTTATTTCATTACTATTTGGAGTGAAAAATTACTGCGAATTATGATTATGAGAGAATTATTGACATTTCTGATCTTGGTCTTTGTTAAGCCATCTAAAGACAATTACAGTTGTCAAATAATAAATGAGTTTCTCAATGTCATTTTCAGATAGAAAATGAAGAAATGTTGAAAAGAATGAATATGTTCTTTAGAAGAAAGAATAAGAAATGTTGAGTGTAGTGTATTGGTTGGCTTGGACAGTCAGCTGTTTGTACTATATGCCGCAGCCACAAATCCCCATGAGGACACAATGACAATGCTCCTCTAACTGCTTTTGAAGAAGCCGATGTTCTAAAATAGTCTCACACCCACCTCAAGAGAACCATTTAAATGTTAAAGCAGAACTTTTAAAGCTGAGTGTACTTTGATGCCCGTTCATGCTCATCTTCTAAAAATGAAAGTAGCTTTAGGAGCAGTTGTTATTGTTATTCTGGCCTCATGACTTGGAAGCTGAGGCCACGATGAGTACATGCCCTAAATAGACACATGCTATGTCATAGGTGGAGCTCTATGATGAGATAAATAACCATATTATTACAGTTCTGTCATCCAGCCAAATGACCCTGACGCTGACACTCTCATTCATACTATAGCTAATCTGTAAGTCCAATTCTGTGTTTATTTTTATATACATTGTAGCCAGAAAAAGATGAGGACTAATGAACTAATAGGATTAGGAGCAAAATTGGCATTTTGTAACGCAGGCTGTGTAAGCCAAAGAGAGGGAGGAGAGTTTGCACTATAAAGGCGGACAAGATGAACTGGGAAACACACTAGCAAGCCTACAACAGCCGCTACAGAACAGTGCTCACGTGCAACAATCAAGAACAAAGCACAGGACGCCTTCAGGAACTTATACAGGTAAGAAGATCTGGACTGTCATTACACTGAAAAAATGCACAGATAGACTTTGAGAAAGCATAAGACAGCTGATTTGGATTCAGTTTATATGAGATTGTTCAGTTTGAACATTAGCATTCATGTCTTCTTTAGGAAGATTCACAAAAAGGGAAAAAAAATTGGCACACCAGACTGATTTATTTTTCACCCTCTGAGTTTTTTGTCTGCTGGATGTGTGCACTTTTTGTCAAATTCTCTAGAAAGTTTGATATGTGGCATAATATGTGCTTAAATACAAAGATAGTAACATGTAGACTAGAGACCTGAGGAGCATTGGTTATTTTTATGATCAGTTGTTTACTTTACATTTATTCCTGTATGTAATCCTGACATAAACTGATGAAACAAGATCATCTATATCTAGAATATCTACATCTGATCATGAGGATGATACGAGACATCTAAATCTGACGTGAATTTGCATGTTGGTTGCACTTGAGAAAAGACTGTGATCGTTTTGTTCATTGTGTTTAATTTCTCTAGAATGTGCGACAAAAAGATTAATATTCATTTACTTTGGAACCACACAAACAAATCAATTTAACTGAACACACACACACACAATAGAAATATGTGACTTTTAAAAAAGGGCATGACAGCTGAGTTTTTCTGGGCAAATAAGTGTCTTATAATTTACACATAAATTGTGATTAATTCATCTTTTTCACTGAGCTGCTCCTGCTTTGGTTAAATATTATTTCAAATATTTATATTCAAATATTGGCCCTACAGTTCCACATTTTAAATAGTGATTTCATTTTCATTGCAACATATCACAGATGTTTTGCTGGCTCTTCCCAGGTTTGAAATAGTTGGCTTCATTCACAGAAACACATTAAAATCAGATAAGAGCTAATCCTGAGTGCGGCTTCGGTGGAGGATTATGAAGCAGTCTATCGTTATGCTAATCTCCTCTTCCCTGATTAGCCCTAGTGGATTGAATTCTCAGCTGGACAACATATAAACATGAATGGTTTTCCAAACACTGTACTCAATTCAGGGCAGGATGTTGGTTCTTTTAAATGCTGCTAAATCAAACGATCTCCCTCTACTGGCACATTTTACTAACCATTTCACTTCTCATTTCAGAAAGCTTCAACTGACTTTCCATAACCATGGCAAAGTAAGTTTGTGCATGTTATCATTTTACAAACACTTTCAATATGAGGCATTTAAAACATAACTGAAAAGCATTTAATGTCATAATTCCTCTAACCTACAGACTACTCTTCATTATTTTATTCATATTCATGACACCTCTCTAGATTAAGCAGCCTTCGTGTAATACTCCTAGACCCTCTTCACTAGTAGTATTAAATCTGTAGAAGTCTTTCTGGTCTTCAATCCTTGAGGATTAGCAGATTATAAGAAATCCCTTTTAAAATGGATTGACAGGATTACCACAAGAGTTTAAAAGTAACAGTGCAAAGCTTAGCATATGCAGATGACTAATCACCTCATGGAGACTAACAAGTCATATCATACAAAAGCAACAAATGTTGATATTTGTTTAAAATACAGAACAGGTTTTTTTTTCAAGAGACTGACCAGAACACATTCGTTTCTGTGATATGTAATGGTCAACATTGCTGGTTTTTATCATAAACTACCCATATGTCAGTATACTAAAAGCAGATAAATGCTTTCCATATTTTGCTGATCCTGGATCAACATACCTGTCCAAAGATTTTATCATAACCCTATCCCTAACCCTGTAAGTTATCCCTAAAATCAGAGGGAAATGATAGGCGAATAATACTGATGTAGGAGCACCTAACCCTGGTTGTAAGCCTAAACTTGACATAAACTCCAAACTTAACATGACAGTGGGACAGTGCTGGTTTGAGTAGTAACACACACACACACAAAAATTTTAGGTGGAATTTAGATTGAAGACTACTTTTCAAACCGTTGAATCACTGAGACCACTCATTGAAATTAGCATGTTGATAATTACCACTCTTATTATATGCATTTAAAGGTGAAATGTGTCGTTTCTGTGCCAACACTGGAATCAGACAATAGACAAATTGCAAAAATGTTGTTTTCAGATAGGTTTCCCAAACACACCCTGCCACTGGTCAGACTAATAGATATCCCCGCTCCCAAAAATCACGCCATTACCTGAGCCGCGTCTGTTACATACTGTTACATACTGGAGATGTTGGATGTTGTCTCAGCCAAAAAAAATGTTTCTTTTTACATTAATAATTATGAATCCCCTGTAAAAGAGTAAATTGAGCTTATATCAATGATTATAATATCAAGACTGTATGTTGTTTCTACAGGGTTTACAAGAAGACTAGTGGGAATGGTTCGGTAAGTTTCCCTTTATACTGCTTACACCTATTGTCATCTGCTTCAAATATACATGTTCTCAACTTGTTTTTAAGACACAAGAACATGATAATCATCTCAGCCATTATTTATTACAGCTTTGCCTTTATTTGGGGAGAAGAGACTTTGTTGACCATGTGGAAAATGTTGATTCAGTTGGTACGTTCCACTTTACATTGAAAAAATTATTATTCTTCAAGATTGTGAGAAGTTGTCTCTTTTTTAATTGAACATATATATACACTGCACGTTTCTATTTTTTTTTTTTTTTTTTTTAAACTTGTCATTTCCCTCTCAGATGGGGTGCTCAAGATTGATCCTTCAGATCTTAATGGAAGGAAAGGTATTATTTAATATATTATATATACTGTCATTATGAAACTTTGTCTGTAATTCAATTCGTTTAGACATTTCTTCTAATTATTACATTTTATTTTTCAGTGTGGGTACAGCTTGCATGTGCCTTCCGCTATGGAAGAGAGGATCTGGATGTGATTGGAGTGTCCTTCAGGAAAGATATCTGGATGAAGCGCATTCAGATGTATCCCTTTGAGGGAACCAAGCCTGCAAATACATCAATGCAGGAAGCGCTTTTGAAGAAAGCTGGAGATCAAGGACATCCCTTCACTTTTGAAGTAAATACACATTTATGCATCTTCTTAAGCATTGAGAAAACAATCAAAGACTTACTTTTTATTTGTGTCTCTCCTATTCTGCCACAGATTCCAATACGCCTTCCATGCTCAGTGTCCCTTCAGCCAGCACCAGAGGATGCCGGAAAGGTACAATAGCAGAAATACACACACAAATGCAATCACAAACAGATAACTATGTCTCTCTAATATGTAATATGTTTACTTTTACAGCCTTGCGGGGTTGACTTTGAAGTCAAAGCATATATTGCACATGAAGCAAGCGACATAGATGAGAAAGTTGAAAAGAAGTATGTACTGCTTCATTTTAACATAAAGATATTATCTAAAGAAATAAATACATTTTCATACTGATTTCGTCATCTCTACCAATATAGGGACACTTGCCGTTTGATCATCCGCAAAATCCAATATGCACCAAATGAGCTAGCAGCCGGACCCAAAAACGATATCAGCAAACAGTTTATGACGGCAGACAAACCGATTCACATGGAGGTTTCCATGGATAAGGAGGTACAGTGTTTTTCAGTGCCTGTTGTAGATTCATTTGAGAATTTTTTTTTCATCAGATGCAGTTTTGTGTCTCTTTATTTACTGTTGTTTTCTCATCCTTTTAGCTCTACTATCATGGCGATCCTGTTCCTATCAAAGTCAAAGTGAACAATGAGACCAGTAAAGTAGTGAAGAAAGTCAAAATCACTAGTAAGTAGTTTTATAATTCATATTAATAAACAAAACAGCCAGTCTTCAGCCATTTAAGCTTCTTAAAGGAATAGTTCACCTAAAAATGAAAAATGTAATAATTGACTCACCCTCAACCCATCCTAAGGGTATGTGACTTTCTTCTTTAAATATTCTGGCTCCTCTAAGCTTTATAATGGGAGTGAATGTTTTTTTGAAGTCCAAAAAAGTGCACCCATCTATCATAAAAGTAAGCCATAAGGCTCCAGGAGGCCTTCTGATTGATGTAATGCGTATTTGTAAGAAAAATGCCCATATTTATATCTTAATAAACTATAATCCCTGGCGTCCTTTAACAGCCATACGCGAATCGAATTCTGGCCAAAGAATGAACTCTGACCCCACGTAGGAGTAGCGTAAGCTTAGGTGAGAGAAGATGTCTCTCGCATTTCAAACAAATAAGGCTGGGCTACAAACTCAAGCTCCTCCTACATTTCTCTTTAAAAATGCTCATTTTAGACTTCTAATTTGTGACGGGTGTTTTGCTCTGTCTATCCTTCGCTTCCGAGTTTGTCAATATGTTATAATGTCGGGTTGGTCACTCTTCCGACGGAACTAAAAAGAACTAGTTCAGAAGAAACTTTAAAAGGCCTTTATTAACCTCCTGGAGCCGTATGTATTACTTTTATGGTGGATTTTATGGTGCTTTTTTGGGCTTCAAACAAAATGGTATCATTCACTCCCATTATAAAGCTTTGAAGAGCCAGTATATTTTTTAATATAGGCTAACTCTGATTGTGTTTGGTTAAAAGAACAAAGTCACAAAGATTCATTATTGTTTTTAAGTAGACGTGTATGTATTTCCCCCAATGAAAAATAAACTTTAGCTCATTGTGTGTTTCAGTTGACCAAATTACAGATGTACTGCTTTACTCAGCGGACAAATACAACAAATGTGTCCTGAGTGAAGAATTTGGGTGAGTGCAAAGACCTCCACATCACATTTATGAATTTGTCTGTGAATCTTTTTTAGTATTGCTGTTTTTAGGGTTTTAGTATTATACGTACATCTTTCATATGCTTAAAATACATCTATAAGTTTGAGATCTAAACTTTTTGTAATCTTTTTTAACAGGGACCAAATTAATGCAAACTCCACCTTTGAGAAGGAATATAGAGTCACTCCTCTGCTGGCCAATAACAAAGAGAAACGTGGTCTTGCACTGGATGGCAAACTGAAAGATGAAGATACCAACTTGGCTTCTTCAACAATGTCAGTTTATCTTCATTACAAAAGCATTAGACAGATTTTCATGTTCATAGTCCAAATAACAACTCTGTATTTTTATACATTATAAAAAAAACCACTTTTATCCATAATATGACAGATAAACAAGGTAACTCATCTTCATCTCTCTCTACAGTCTGCAACCCGACACGGATAAGCAAATACAAGGCATTATTGTCTCCTACAAAGTTAAGGTTACCCTCGTAATGGGAGGTGGTCTCTTGGGAAGCCTCACATTAAGGTTTGGATCTTCAATTTTCTTTCATCCCAATGTCATTAGACTCTCAGTGGAGAGTCATAGTGAAGAGTCTTTTACCTTCTTCATTTATCTTATGACTTTTGTTCTGCCATTATGGTATATATTTCCCCCAACAATGTCCAAACACAACTACTTACAAGAACAGTCCACTTAAAGGGATAGTTCACAAAAAAAGAAAATTATCCCATGATTTACTCACCCTTAAGCCATACTAGGTGTATATGACTATCTTCTTTCAGACAAACACAATCAGAGTTATTTATAGTGGTAGTGAATGATGCTCCTGATACTTCCTGATTTTGAAGTCCAAAAAAGTGCATCCATCCATCATAAAAGATATCCACATAGCTCCAGAGGGTTAATAAAGGCCTTCTTAAGCCAAGCGATGGGTTTTTGTAAGAAAAATATCCACATTTAAATCTTTATAAACTAAAATAACTAGCTTCCAGCAGACGGCCTACGCAAATCAATTTTACACTAAAAGAGTAACGTCTGACCTGCAGCAATAAAGAACACAGAAGCGCAGAGGAAAAGAAAAGAGCAAAAAGAAAACACCAGTCAAGAATTTCAAGTCTAAAATGAGATTTTTTTTACAAATAAATATTGGAGGATTCCGATATAAAAGAAGAGGAACTTG
The DNA here is from genome assembly GCA_038088235.1 of Zacco platypus. Classification (NCBI taxonomy): domain Eukaryota; kingdom Metazoa; phylum Chordata; class Actinopteri; order Cypriniformes; family Xenocyprididae; genus Zacco; species Zacco platypus. The sequence continues at coordinate 7,297,298 of CM076079.1, forward strand.
AGTTTGTTGCACTGCCCTATTTATTCGAACCATGAGAGGCGTCTAAGCTTACTCTAAACAACAATGAAAATAAATTCAGCAGTACATGGTGTGTTGTGTTTTAGCTTTGTGAGCTGTGAGAGTACTCAAGTCATGTTATTCCTCTGTACACAGTGATATTACCGCTGAACTCCCCCTGGTTCTAATGTCACCCAAACCAGCAGGTGAGATTTCCATTCTTCAATATCTAAAATGAGGAGCCTGTATTTGTGTGTGTGTGTGTGTGGGGGGGGGGTGATAATACATCCCAGTTTTCCAAGGATAGTTCATAGCTTTGTATTTGTGGCCATAACTTCAAAATTTAAAATAGTAAACATTATACCATGTTTATACAGTGACACTGCTATGAAACATACTAAAGAGCACAATTTTCTTGTTTTCTTACCGCATCCTTGTGCATTCTCAAACTGAGCAGAAGTGTAAGTATCAATGTAAACTTGTTTCTAATCTTGAGACAGAATATTGAACTTCTGTGTGCTTTTTGTTTTAAATCAGACTAACATACATGGTCTTCAACGATTATACATATGAAGCCATTGTTAAAGTAGTGTCTTTTTTTAATCCAGGGCTGATGTCAACCTCGAATAGATTCTACAGCGAGTGACGACGAGGAACTAGTGAGGAGGAGAGACACTCAGGAATAGATGCAAATACCAAACAACTTCATTTCATGAGCCATAGACCATAATTGTTTCAAATACCTGTGTAAAAGAAATTCACTGTTTAATGTTGAACATGGGCTAAAGGCCTTGTATACTAAGATAAACTCAATGACAATGAAATCAAGCATTGCTCTGATGCTTTTAAATTGTCATGTTTATTTCCTCTGCCTTTATCATGGGAACTCAGTTTAATAGTCTTTTAGCTTCTTTTTGTAAGTGATTAGTGTTGTAAAATATCAGGGAGTAACATTTACTTTAATGATATTATTAAAAATGTATATTTTATTTTATTTTTGTTGTTTGGTTGGTTTGTTTTGGTTGTTTAATGGAAATTAATAAACATTGGACTGTTATTTGGACCATTCCCAAGTCTCCTCATCCTTCATCATGTATAGATGCATTACTGGAGCAGTTTTTTTTTTGCCTATAGGCCTCTCTCTCTCTCTCTCTCTCTCTCTCTCTCTCTATATATATATATATGTGTGTGTGTGTGTGTGTGTGTGTGTGTGTGTGTGTGTGTGTGTGTACATATATGTAGAGAGAGAGAGAGAGAGAGAGTGCTTGTTACATATTACATGCAACTAACCCTAAACCAAACCCTACTTCTTACCCTATTGTAGATATATGGGTAACACTTTATTTTACAGTGTCATTGTTACACGTTACATGTAGTTACTGTAGTAATAACTAGAAATTAAGCATAATTACATGCAATTAACCCTAAACCAAACCCTCATCCTAACCCTAAACCTATAGTAAGTACATGCAGTTAATTATTATTACTCAGTACTTAAATGTATAATTACAGTACACAAACACCTTAAAATAAAGTGTAACCAATATATGTTGTAAATTGTTATTACTCAGTACTTAAATGTATAATTACACTGTATCAAGGACACCTTAAAATAAAATGTAATCAAAGATACTTCTAAAGCATTTATTAACAGCCTATTTATTTTATTTTATTTATTTTAGCATTATTTTAACTAACTAACCATTATATGTATAGGCTTATAGTAGTAGAAGAAATGTATTTATGTACATAAATCTGACTTCAGATCATGTGTTAGTTTGAATGAACGAATGAATGAATGCGTTTCTCTTTTCCTGAGTGGATTAGCATTAGCACTTTCAGCTTAAGCTGCTGTTAGTTTGTTCGTCTGAATTCACCTCAAACTCAAAAGCACCTGAACAGAGCTGCTGTACAACAAAGGTAAGTGTACATCGACGTGTAGTTCACAGTAAATGCGCATTAGCGTCATGACAAAACTGAAGGATAGCGTGAGAGAATGAAAATGCTCCTGCGTCACTTTTGGTTTCATCCGAAGAGATTTCTTGTTAGCTTAACCATGAGGGGAAACAACAAAATTATGTCGAATGCTTGACGAACGGGGTGGAATAAAGTAGTGTGCTAATAGGCTACATTGTGAAAATTTGGCTAGTTGTTTTGTTTTGACTGTTGCGAGGTCATGTTGTCAAATGTCACAGTAACGTTAAATCAATTGGGCAAGTACATATCAGATCAAATCGATTCGTTAAGTTTTCGTTAAAAAAAAGTTTCTGATTGTAAACATTGTTTCATAATATTATTGGGTCGTGTGACGTTCTCAGCATCAGTGAGCGTTGCCAAGTGTTGCTACTTTTTCACTGTTGGTTGAAGCGAACCGCCTCCATGCAGACCTGGCAACCCTTCCCGGCATGCACTGTGCCCACTACGTTGTTTCCGGTTAGCTGCTCGCCACAGTTAGACACCGGGATGATCAGACACCATTCAACGGGCCCGCGTGTTTCAAGTAAACCCGCTGGTCTGAGCAATTGGACCTGTGATATCGATGATTACCGTCAGCAGTTTGAGAGTGACAAGCAGTGGTCCGCCAGACGGCAGTTCATATTGAAACACGTTGCGGAGTTCGAGGGAAATGCTCTTGATAAGCTACTGGCCCTGTCGATGGTGTGGGTTAACCATGTTTTCATGGGATGCAGGTGGGGATTGGATATATCGTGAGAATTGTGCTGTTTAACTATTTTTTTCGCAGGACATTGAGTGCATACTTAGTGTAAGCCATGGCCATGTTTAATTTTGCATTTGCAAGTTAATGCCTTATTTATACAAACCACCTTAATTGTAAAGTTATGCATTAGTAGTGCCAACCATAACCATAGCTGTCCTTTTTTGGGGGTGGGGGCAGGTATGGCTCCCAACTAACGCACAAGGTGCTTGAGATGGCAGAAGGGATTGATGTTGGTGAAATGCCCTCATATGAACTAGTCCCGAATGCTGAATCAAAAAAGAGACCATATTCATCTGATGGAAGTAAGTCTGTCAATGCCATCCATCTGTCTGTCACACATGCAAACATTTTTGTAACAATTATTCTGCATTTGAAAAGTTATTTTGTGGGTGTTTTGCATCAATTAAAAAATAAAATGTTTTATTCTGTATTTAAAGCTGCAGTCCGTAATTTAAAAAAAAAAAAATGATCCCAAATCAATTGTTGAGCAAGCACATAACCAATCAGTGTTCAAAACTATCTCCTTACCTTAGCCCGATTCACAACGCTAATAATTTCTAATCTGAGTGGCACTGGTTGGTTTCCGCAGGAAATACGAGTTCGCTGATGTTTGTCTTTGCGTCATTACGTCACGTCTGTAAACAGAAAGGAGGAGTCCTGGCTAGTAGGCTATATCACGTGTGGATGCTGCTGCTGGCGGATCATTTGTAGCCTCTTCTTACAGCAGCTGGAATGTATATAAACTTGAGATGGTGGCTTGTAATCCATACAGTTCAAAACGACAATCATCATCGACAACTGTGGTAAAAAGTAAAAGACTTCTGACTTTGGAGAGCCTTCAGTAAGGTAAAGCGGCCGGGCCCGTGCGACGACAAGAATAAATGTCGGCAAGGCTTTTGAAAGGTGGCATGACCTCCGTGATTTAAAAGTGTGTAAAACGGACACAGAGATGACTATTTTACTTCTGGACAGGTAAGCCATTTCAATGGTTCATTAGTAACAAGGTAGCACATGTTTTCGCTTAATCCATACAGTTATGGATAATGCTAATACAATACATACACACAGTCATGCAATGTTGATGTTTTACCATTAACAATCGAGAACAAAGTATAACTTGAACCATTGGTAGCGCAATTTATTGTAAAACTTTTTTTTTCAGTTGGAAACAAAAGTGACATGTTACTACTTCATGACATTTTCCGGTGAAACTTCTTATTTTAGAAATGCATTCAAGACGTATTATCTGTAATTACGATGTACATTGAATATCTACTGCGTTGACTGACAGCCCACAAATAGCTACACCTTAGATTCATCCGCGCTGAGAAGACGTGCCGATGCACAACCCACGTAAAGATAATTCCGCAAAACACTGCAATTGCAGGTTTCAAACAGAGATGGTGACAAAGAGGCAAAGCTTACGGACTGCAGCTTTAAACAAAACAGCAGTATGCATTGTCATATTTGCATGTAAATCGATATTTTAATCATATGATTTCATATCTTAGGTGAAGAGCCCACGAGGAAGATGCCTGTGTCAAAATTCACCTCCAGACCTCGATTTGAGCCAGTACACTTTGTGAGTGGTGGGAGCAGCGGCAGTGGAATTGGAGAAACTGACGAAAAAGAAAATGAGAAGGAGTGCAGGAGGGGCGAGACATCTGAAGTAAGACAGAGGGAACAAGATCATCAGCCGTATAATGGTAACCATGGCAATGGCCCTTCTTCCTCCTCTGGCTCCCTTGAGATGGGGAGGTGCGGTTATGATTCTTGGCCTGAGCACAGAAGCAAGGACGTGGCCGTGGGCGGCACAAGTGGGCTTGGCTACGGCAGCAGAGGGTCCACCGCGAACTTCATGTGCAGAGTGCAGCAGGAGTACACTGCTAGATATGAGGCTCATAATGCCAAACAGTCGGAATCATTCTCACTCGCAGGCAGAGTTAAGGAGTACGGAGGTGCTGGATGTTCTGGAGCCTGGGGTAGCAGGCAGTGTGGACTGGGATTTGGACATCAGGATAAGCCAACCTCAAGCAAGACTTTCAGCAGGGCATACGATGGTCCAAGCAGAGGCGGCTCTGGCCTTCTCCCAACACCCTCTCTGCCGACTTGTATACCTGCAGCAATAATTGATGAAAAACAGAGGCTTATTACCAGAGTATCGTCTGCCGTTGCCATCACCCTCAGAGATCCTGCGTTCATGAGTGGACCTGACAGCCCAAATTACAATTTCATACTTAGCCGCAGCATTCAGGCCTGCAAGACGAACCCAGAGTACATCTATGTCAATTTAAGAGATATTCCACCTGCTGACCTTCCTAAGAACAGAAAAGTCCCCACAGACGGATATGCTTGTGAACTGAGGTTTCAGTGTGTGTACCTCGCCACGGGGTACTCTGGGAGCAAAAACGGTGCCAGAGACCGAGCGTCAGAACTGGCTGTCAAGCTTTTCATGAGGCCGGTGGAAGTCCGTGTCTTACAACGGCAGTACAAGCGCACTTACGTCAATGACATGGTGGTGTGCCAAGTTAACACTCCAAACCCAACCCTCCCCCCACCTCTTCGCAACCCGGAGGACAAGCCGTCCCCTAGTACCAAGGGCCAGTATGAGCCTGACCGAAGCAAACACTGGACAGAATTCGTAATCATGGAGAATGCACACGACGCCATCTGTATACTCAACAACTCGGCTGCCTTCAACCGCATGCAGGTTGATTACACTTTTGACCCCGTTCCCAACAACAATTTATGGCTGTGTAGTGTGTACTTGCAGGGTGAGCTGGTGGCACAAGCCCGAGGGACCAAGAAGAGCTCGAAACACGCAGCGGCGGAGGAGGCGGTGAGGAAGTTGCGAATGAACCAGACTGCTCGCCAACAAGATCAGCAGCATTTTTCTGGAGGGAACCACACTTTGGACCAGCCCGGTGGTCGATACGCCCAGCAAGGCGGCAAGAAACCACTGCTGGGTGAATTGGTCATTCTTGAAAACTCTGATAATGCTATTTGCATAATAAATGACACTGCTCAATTTAATAAAGTGCTTGCCGACTACAAATTCACGGTTCTGCGGGATCATAGCTGGCAGTGTGAAGTTTACCTAGATGGTAAATATGTGGCTACAGGTGTTGGCCCCAAAAAGACAGTGAAGCATATTGCAGCAGAGGAAGCCCTTGCCACACTTCGACGCACACAGGCTGTGGTGAAGTCCAACCTCAGGAAGGAGGGCCATGTGGATGCAATTTCCCGAAATCAAATCATGGCTCATTCTAGTGAGGAATCCTTGCAACAGGAGATCAAGGAAGACAACATTGGTAACCAGCTACTCCGTAAGATGGGCTGGACAGGTGGTGGTTTGGGTAGAGAAGGAGAGGGCATTGCTGAGCCCATCAAAGTCAAAGAGCAGTTTAGCAGGGAAGGATTCGGTATGGACATGGACAGGCAAGGTAATCAGCTGACTAAGCACGACATTGAGAAAATCATTCAGAATTATGCGAGTTCAGACCGTCAAGATGATCTGCGCTTCTCTACGGAGCTCAACAATGAAGAGCGCCGGCACATCCACCAGATATCCCACCGGTATGGGCTGCGCAGCAAATCGTACGGACAGGGCCGACAACGCTTTCTTGTGGTTAGCCGCAGAGTCCAGAAGGAACAGCTGATTGGTCAGCTTTTACAGGAAGGGCAGGTGGGACGATACGAACTGGTGAAACCTCAGGCTTCACAATAACTGGGTTCAACAGGCCTTTGAAAAACCAACAGATGACTATTAATAAAAACTAATCGGTTTTACTCGTTACATTTTCTGTTAAATTGTTCCTTAAGAGTGTAATAAAAAAAAAAAAAAGGAAGGTGGACTAAAGCCAGGAAAACCTGTCGGTTCTCGGTGTCTAAAATGTGTACCCTTTTCTTCCCCTTACCAGTTTGTTCAATTATGTCCAGATTTGCTGTAGGTTAGGTCAAGGCCATATGATGAACAACTAAACTGTCATATCATGAATCCTATGAATGAATGATTGACATGGATATTAGAAGAGGAGCCTTTTGGCAGCACATTACATTCCATTTTCTCCATTTTATTATGCTTCAAATTGGACAATATATCATCCACTATTGTTCATCTGTTGTAAGATAAACACCTGAAATATAAAAATATCCTTGAAGTAATTACAGAACATATTTTTGTCATTTTCTGGTTGTTGGTTGTAAAATTAAATATTTATCTCCAAATAATGCCTGAACAGCAATCCCTGTGATTTGCTATTGCGAATACTGTCAACCAGCCTGCTTGTTTTGCCACATTAAATTAAGTCTGGTCATTGTGCATTTTCTAGTTCATTTAATGAAATGCAATTGCTCATCTTATTTTTGTTCAAGAAAAAAGAAAAACACCAGAGTTTATTTACTGTTTATTTACAAGAAGTGAGAAAATGTACAGTTTCTTACATGGGTTACTAGTGCAAATCGACACTCTTGATAAATTAGAAAAATGAAGATTTGAATTGGCTAAAATGGACACTGCATGACTTCATCACATCAGTATGGTTGAAGGAGCAATTCAATGAGAAATAATAAACGGCACTTTTATGGAACTTAAAAAAAATGAGTAAAGAAAGTCATAAGTGGGGTGGAACAAACACAAAATAGTGAATACAGAACATAAGAAAACACGCTCAAAGATGCCAATTTGTTGTGTTCTGAATCCCAGGTCTGTGGCACGGGGCTTTGTGGGGCACAGTCAGTGTCAATAGGCAACACCTTAAACATCACTAAGGTGAATTAAAAGAACAAACCACTTGCACTTGATAAAAAAGGGCCATTTCCAACATTTGGTACATTACAATTTTTAAACTGGTTTTAAAAAGTCAGGTTTTCTAAGTGCTGTTGTAAAGGCATGTTTCTGAAACTTGTAAGCTTTCCATACAAGACAATATATCAACCAACTTTAATGTCATTGCCGTTTAATTCGGAACTCTGAACAGCACATTAAGCGGCATTCGGTATGACACTTTTGCAGAAACAACAAAATCTCTACATTTAAACAAGGATCATCAAACTTGGATTCATACTGAAAACAGCAACCAACATGTTAACAACCCAAATGAAATCAACCCACAGTGTAGGAGCAACTTATAAAACCAAAGAAATAAGATGACAAAAATGATAGCAGGCCAAATAAAAGCAAGTAACCCTGGCAACAAAATTGTTAAATGAAGGTTTATCCTCATCCAAGATAAGGTTCTGCATGAAGAGGGAGACCACAACACAACAGCACTCTAATCTTGCAACAGCTACAGAACAGACAATTCTACTGAGTAAGTGGAGAATGATTCAAAACATGAAGTGTTTTATTTTATTCTTTGCAAGGTGGTTTTCCTCTCATTGGCCGAGGCGGACTATTGTTCGTATGGGAACTGTAAGGAGGGTCAACAGTCACGCCAGCTCTGTTCAACAATGGCCGACACACGTTTCTCATACTCTCTCTTGTTTTCCTGATACAGCTGAGCTGCCTGACTGTTGGCAGGGCTGTTTGGGTTCGGCTCATCCAGTAAAGACTGTGACGAGAAAGGCATGTTAACAACCATGCTACCATCAAAACAGCAGAAAGAAAAGTCGCAACAACAACAAAACGTTTAGTCAGTGAAAAAGCAGAAAGAAGTGCAGACCTGTATTGAGGTTAAAATTGAAGAAACATCATATGTTGGACTCCAGCGATTCTGAAGAATGTCCAAACATATACTACCATCTGCATAAACTGAACACAAAGAAAGACGATTAGACTTTACGGTCCAATGACATACTCAGTTCTGGCATGTGATATATGTGCACACTTATCCTTAAGTAATCTAAAGTGCATGGATTTTATAAATACAAAAATCACAGAGTTTGTAAAACTCACCATTAGGGTGAAACATTTTGGAGACAAACCGGACTGTAGGTGGTTTGTTTGGATATTCTTCTGTAAATTCTATTGTGAGTTTGAAAGTTCCTATGACAAGCAGAAAAAGAAAATATGAAGCAAAACCATTTGCCAGAATCACACCATGCCAAATAGTTGTACACAATTACAAAGTGTCATGTATAATCGGCTGTCAGCAGTATTTAGAACCCAAAGCTCAATACTTACTCGGCTGTCAATGTAGTTTGTTTTGTTTTAAGAAAGAAATTACTTTTATTTAGAAAGGAAAGGACATTGAAATGTATCAAAAGTGACAGTAAAGACATGTATAATGTTACAATAATGTAAAAATGCATCACATTTCTTACCAAAAATAGTAAGCAGTACAACTGTTTTTGAACACCAAATCAACATAGAATGATTTCTGAAGGATCTTGTAACACTAAAGACTTACCATCTTCAAATGGTGTTCCTTCAGGGCTGTAGGTAGAAGAAATGGGTCAACATGTCAGGTTACACAAAACACTTGGCATGACAGCAAGAAACAAAGCCAAAATCTCTGGCCAATGTGCAAGAACACTGAGCATTGCTCTGATCCAAAAATAACAACGCACAACAGTCTACGGATATGACATTATAACCCGTTTCCTTCACCACAAGACAACACAACACAACACACAGCTCTATTCAGGACACCGTCACTTAAATATCAAATAACCAGCACCTCTTATGGGGGACCACTGGCCATCTGGCCTATTTAAACCTGCTTATATTACCCCTAACAAGCTGAATGTCATCTCATAGACCTAGAAGAGGTTGAGATAAACAAGCACCAGAGTGTTCTGTGAAGTGTTTATCGCGGGCAAAAAAAGCAAATGATACAAACCCAAAAATGACAGCATTCCAGACCATGATGTTGTTTTCAGACGGGGCTCCGCTAACTCCGGCTGGAGGATCCTCCTGGAGACTGAAAAACAAGTTATCCAGAGAAGTTACATTACACCTACTAAACCTACATTACGACAACACCACAAACCGCACAGATGACATCCAAAATACATTATCGGAGTGTTCAGAAATGTCTTTTAACTGAAAAAGTCGCCATGTTAAAGCCCGAGCAGCCGGTGTCTATGAAGCAAACAAGGGCCTTTAGCATTTTCTCTGTCGCTTACCGTTTAAAATCTCTCATCAGACGCCGTCTTGCTGGGGTTGACATGGTTTAATTGGATAACCGAGACGTAAACATAAGGTATCGACGTTGTTACTTTGAATTAGGTTCAATTCTTTTAGTTTAGCGGACGTCGATTCGGTTAAACATCGACGTTAGCCGTTCGCTTGCTTGGATCCTCCTGCCCGTTTTCTCTACTAAGCCCGTCTCTCTGGGACTGGACCATACCAACATAAAGCGAGGGAGAAACAACTGCTCGATAAAATAAATGAGCTCATTCACAAACCTCTAAACCTATTCATGATTTTTTTTAAAAACTGTAAATCATGTTTTAAGAGTATTGACATTAATAATTTGAGTTTTTTTGTTTAATAGTAAGGATAGATATGGTTAAAGATTTCAGACCACCCCCCGAACATGCGCAGTTGTAGCGGCTAACAGTGACGTCATGGGTTTGACAGTAGTAGAGGAGCAAACATGTAATATTGCAACTTGACGTCAAATACGGAATAAGTGTGACGGAAATGTAAACGGTTAATATAAGCACAAAAAAAAAGAAATTAAACGACTTGCAATTAGTAGTAAAAACATTTATTGGCAATATTAGTCAAATACTTTCCTCACAGACCCTGCATTAAGTCTTGTTGTAAAAACATAATCAGTAGCATGACTTTATCCATTTTGTCCTGAGTAAGCAGTGTGGTTATAAAATAGAAAAACAGTTCTTCACAGTTTACAATGTTAAGGAACAAAACAAAAAGTTAACTTATAGGCTACAGTGATTATTTTTTATTAAAAAAAAAAAGAAAAAAAAAAGTTCAACATAAAAAAAGTAAAATTTACACCCAATATATTTTTTTGAGATTAACCGTAATCACAGTAGCTAAAGTAAACAGAGCTTAGTATTTTTGTTTAATCAAAAATATCAATAAATCAGTGTTCGTGCTGCTCATGACCTCTCTGAAGTATCACAAAATGCATCTTTGAAGAATATCCATTTAAAATACTGCATATTTAAAAACAGACACATTATTAAAAATATATTTTTTAAAAATCCCGTTTCTGTTATAAAACACAATCCTTCGCAAATAGATAAGCTATTGAACTGAAGGCAGGCTCTCTAGGCAGGAACTCCATTAGAACATATGAAAGCAGCCTCTACGGACACATAAAAAATATCAATGTGAATCTGGATAACCTTTGAATATATTTCAAAATGGATTTTAACTAAATAAGAAGATGAATAATAATATTAATAATAATAATAATAGCTAGAGTTCTCACATAAACCAGTTTCTTGTTCTCCTCCGTGTCCTGGAATATCTTAAACACAGCTTCCATGGTCTTCTTGGGGATTAGAGAGTTTGAATCTAAAACCACAACAACAATTACAAGGATGAAGAAATCATTTAAAAAGTGAGGGGGGTAATGTACTGTACATACATTTTGAAATTATAAGCTGCAAAGCCTTTTCCTTGTTCTCTTGTTTCTCCTCACTGTCACATGGCGGCTGGTAGGGCACGTTTTCATCTGGCCATATCCCCTCCAGGAATTTGTCAATGCTGGATGCAATCTGATCTTCGGTAGGATGCATGCTTTTTAAAAAGTTGTTTATTTTCCTGCATGTGAAGATAAGCATACGCTTTAATCCCATCTACAACTAAACAACCTTGGTATTTGAATAAATATGATATTAGATGGTACTTACTTTTTTACCAAATACTGGAATGGTTTTAGAATGGCATCAAAGAAATTAATGAGGAATGGTTTACCTGAAAAGGGTAAAGATAAAAATTCATGTGCAAAGAAAATCAAAAACTTGGCCATCATAATAGTCATACAGAAAAAGGAGTTACATCATACCAGTTACTTCCTTCAATAAATCAAGTATGGCTTTGGTGGCCTCAACCTGCTCCCAATTGGTCTGGGGTTCCTTTTTCTGAGTCGGAGGCTGATTTGTCGCCTCATCCTTTTTCTCTTTTACTTTCAACTTTTGCAATCCATTTGACTTTTTTTGAGTTAACTTTTCTTTTTTGTTTGTTTTGCCTCCAGACTGGACACTTCTAAAGCAGTCGGATGAGTCAGACTGTAAGCTTTCAGTAAGGCTTGTCACTGAGTTTGAGATATCATTGGAGTGTCCTGTGGGAAGTACTAATTTTGACCTGTTAACAAAGGTATCTAAACTCTCAGCAAGACTCTCCGGCCCATCAGAAACCACATCAGGATCATCAGAGATTTGACCGTTGTCTTGTATATCTGGTTCTCTATGTTTGAAGGGGTCAGTCTCCTCATGGCGGGCAAAAAACTGTACGTTTGTAGCTTTTGGCCCTTCTATAACACCCCCCTTTGGCTCTTCATCTGAGTCAATGCAGGCTGGCTGTGCTGTTGGTCTACCGTGATGTGTTGAGGCTCCTGCTTCATCAAGCTTATCTTCCCTACTGTTATGGGACTGGGGGGAAAGAAAAAAAAAAATAGTAAAATTACCTTTATCACCAGAGGGTGGCAGTATTCTCAATAATTGACACTGTGCTCTGGTAATTGAAGCTAATTCAAGCTAAATACTGTAAATCATCAAACCTCAGCTATATTTGGACAAAATATCAAAGTATGTATATTGATCCAAATATATAAAATATTGACATACATACACTACCATTCAAACATCTGAGGTTGGTAAGACTTTTCACTGTTTTTGAAAGAAGTATCATGTGCTTAAAACAGTGCTGCATTTATTTGATCAAAAGTACAGTAAAAACAGTAATGTCATGAAATATTATTACGATTTAAAATGGTATATTTTTCCTGTAATGTCAGAGCTGAATTTTCAGCATCATTACTACAGTCTTCAGTGTCACATGACAATATGCTGATCTGATGCTCCAGAAACATTTCGTATTATTATCAAGGTTGAAAACAGTCGTGCTGCTTAATATTTTAGTCTTTGATCATTAGAAAGATGAAAAGAACAGCATTTTTTATTTAAGATTTTTTGTAACAATGTAAACCAATTTTTGATTAATTTAATCCATCCTTGCCAAATAAAAGTATTAATTGAATTAATTATTGAACAAATGGAAGCAACGCGGCCGCGCTTTCCATGCTTTTTTAGGCGCGATATGTGAACGGCCCCGAATGAGGTCTGCCCGGAGTTGGCGGATGTGCTCGTGTCATTCAAATCCGATGTGTGAGAACATTTTGGATTTCATGTTGCTTACGATGACAACGGAAATAAAACAGTAGATAGAACTGCGACTGTGTGCAACCATTGTGCAAAATGCATTCAATATGCTAATAGAAACACTTCTAATATGACAGTTCATTTGAGAAGACATCACGCCAATGTGTCGATGAGCACAAACGGGAGAGAACCGGTTAGGAAACAACTTCTACTGTCCGCAGCATTTAAGCAACCTCTCAGTGATAACTAAAGCATTGGGGATGTTTATGTTATTACATTATATATTTATCTTTAAAGTATTTTGACTTGTTTAAAAGACAGAGCTTTAAGAGTTCCTCTCTTTGTCTTTTTAAATATTTCTTTTTTGTAAGAGCTACACTGAAGTTGGCAGTTTGATAAATGCAAGTTAATTTCAATCTTTGTGTGTTAAAAAGGCACAAGTTCCTGTAGAGATAACAATACACATGCTCCTTTTTTTGCCAAACAAACGAAAAGCATGTCATCATCAATGTCTTCTCTCTTGCTGTATCAAAATTTCACCCAGCTTTTACTCAGAGATGGTCCCAATAATGTGCTTAAAGTCAAGTCAAATTCAGTTAGTGCACGATTACATTACAAAAATGTTAATACCGTATCCTAAATTGTGGATAATTAAGCTATATATCATATGCTGAAGGAAATTTCTGGAGCGTTAAAGATTAAAAGAAAAAATAACAACAAGAACCGTACAGAACCGAAAACCATGACCCTAAAACCATGATACAAACCGAACCGTGGGTTTAGTGAACCGTGCCACCCCTAATATATATATAATCTTACTGACCAAAAATGTTTGAATAGAAGTGTTTTATCGATTTAATCATCAGATTGTCTTTAAGATATGGGCCTAAAATCTGTTCTTACCTCATCCTCATCTAGGCTAGGAGTGAGGAAGCTTGCAAGTCTATTCAGAAGACTCCAGACACTTCCCTCATGTTCCTCATCACTCAGCAGCCCTGCAAAAGGGCCCAAGAACTGGAATACAGACTGAGTGTGACCAAGCTGTTCATCAGAAACCAGCTCCTGAAGAGAAATGAGGGGAAAACATTTCCAGTTATTTACTACTTGCATTCTACAGGAAACGCCTTAGAATGTCTAGAAACATTCTGGACAGTACATGTGACCGCCGTTACCTGTAAAAAGTGCTCAAAGGCTGATCTAACTTCCTCTGCGTATGTGTCACCAAGTTCCTTTTTTGTGTTCTCTACTATTGCAGATATAGAGGGTAAAGTGGAAGTATCCTAAAAAACAAAACAAAAAGAAAAATACTTTTGAAAATTGAACAACTACAAATATTCATTAATAATAAGAGTCAAATATTAATGACTAATACAAAGTAATGTATGTTTTGAATATTTTTCACCATTTCCTTTCTCACCTGCCAGAGATCATGAAAATTAAGTATATCTGACTGGGTCTTTTTCACATCCCAGTGGAGATTCTCAGGGTTATCTCTCTCCTCCAGGTGAACCGTGAAACACAGCTCTTCATTTTCATTCTGAACCTAAGACAGTGGATTTTTTATCATTATTATGAAATTATTCAACTTAAGTTATATTGCACATTGTTTAGCTTTCTTTAAAATATGCCTCACATTTGTAACACGGACAGCCCATTTGCCCACCCGCCACATCTCATAGGAAAGCTTAAACTCCATTTCCTCTTCCACAGTTCTTGGGAAAACATCCGTTTCGCTGTCCTTTTAAAAGAAGGCAGAGTCAGCATCAGTCGAACTTTGTAAATAAATTCAATATTATCATTTGCTGGTATATTCCATACATAATCAGAACACAAGTAGCTTCCGATGGAGCCCTCTCTGCTGCTTGCGCCATCATCTTCAATAACAGCAGATCTTCGTGATGATAAAAAAGTTCTCCTCTGTAAAAGCTCTTGCTCCTTATCTTTTTTCCTTTTGGTTTTCTTTGGCTTGAAAATTTTTAAAAATTTCTCTTTCATTCTGTTGACTAATTAGAAAAAAGAAAAAAGAAATGAAATTACACTTTATTATATTACTGAAGTACACATACTGCTCAAAAATCAAATTACTGAGATGAAAGAGAAAGATACATCACCTTTCTTCTTTTCTTTTATGTTTTCAGACCGAGCGTCCTCTGCCTCTGTCAGTCTGTGGAATTTCAATCCACAAGTTTGAAGGCAGAAAGAGGCCCCCAAATAAGATTGACATGAGAAATATTCTTAGGCTAAATGTATGGAGATGACTTACTCTTCTGCTTCTTCACTTCCCCCAAGGGATGATGTGACGTCCCTATCTAAGTTCACCAGGTCTCCGATTGAACCTTTAGGAGTTACTCTATCCAACTGAAAAACCACCATCTGATTCAGGTTGTCTGGATTACAGAGGTATGTCACAAGCACATCAAGGGCTAGACGAGGGCAGCAAGAGTAACAAAGATATCATCATAAAATACACAATACAATTAGTACAACACAAAAATACTAACTTGTGGGCTCAGAAAGATTGATTTCTATTCATCAAAGAATCCTGAAAAATACACATTACAGTTTGCACAAAAACATTAAGCAACACAACCATTTTCAACATTAATAATAATAATAATAATAGTTTCTTGAGCACCAAATCTGCATATTAGAATGATTTCTGAAGGATCATGTGACACTGAAGACTGGAGTAATGATGCTGAAAATTCAGCTTTACATCACAGGAGTAAATTGCATTTTACAGTTATTTTAAATTGTAATAATCGTACACAGTATTGCGGTTTTACTGTATTTTGATCAAATAAATGCAGCCTCGGTGAACGTAAGAGACGACTTCTTTCGAAAGCATTGAAAATCGTATTGACCAATCTTTTCAAGAGTGTTTAAGAAAAGACAAGAGGCACAAACAATCAAAAATTATTGTACATAATCCTCATATTAACCTGTTAACTGTTACCCCCACTGGTATTTCACATAAAATGTATATTTTTAAAAACATGTTTTAAACTGCAAGAAAATCAAAGCCAAAAATCTAAACAAAGTTGTGCTCCAAATTTTAGGTTGATATTTAAAAAAATTCAAAAATTTTGTTTGAGCACAGTACCAAACTTTTTCACTAGATGACAACCAAGCTCCATTACTGACAATATAAGGGCGTGTGCATTTCCCTTTATGGTTTGAGTGATCTGAACCATATATTTCCATCATTTTCATACAAATAATGAAGTAGACATCCTATATTGAAGTAGTATGGGAAGTCTGGCAGAATATGATATTGATTCAAGCTCTAATAAACACATAAAAACTATGTATGTGGTTATAGCTCACCTCAACATCACAAATGGTGAATGTTATTTTTATTTTTTTAAATATTTAATACATTTTCAGACATTTTTTTTCCTCAAAAAAAATAATGGATGTTATCTTTTGAACACTTAGCATGAAAACAAACAGGTTTCTACCAATCTTTCATGATTTTTCATGTTCATCGCCATTGCAAAATAAAGGACTGTAAATGCCTTGAGAATGAAAATATTCTTGTTGCAAATTAATAAATGACTGCTCCTATGTAATAGTTTGTCAAGATTAGTTTAGGTTTAGTATAGGATATTAGTGTTTCAAATATGTAATGGCTGTGGGCACACCAGTGGGCCGGTGACAGTTAACAGGTAAATTCTATAAAACGCATTTCATTTTGAAATTTGATATCAGAGGCAGTTAGGAGAAAAAGTAAATCACTCTTTGTTGTCGTGAGAAAAAAAAGTGAAGAGATTAGCTTCTTTTCAAGCTCAAAAAATGTGGAAGAACAAGTCTGTAGAAGAGACAGACTTGCAGAGACATGTGGCAAACTAATGTTTATTTCAGAGATACTGCCCTATACATAAGAATGAATGCTACAAAAGTTGATGACAGCAGCTGATTGGAATGGTCTGATCATTAGAAAGATTACTAGAAAGTATTTAGCTCAAAAGTCAGTAGGACTAACCTTTTGTAGCCACGATCTCAGTTAGGACACACTGGTAGAGTTTTGCTTCCCAGAGGCACTTAGGGAAAAGGTTTCGCACCAGAGCTTCAGAGAAAGTTCTGAGAACTGCCATTTCCTCTGACCTTGAACCGAACACTGGAGAACTGAAACAGAAACAGGCCAGTTTTCATTTTACTAGCAGTATTCCTGGAACTGTGTTTTTGCAAAGTCTAGCAGTTTTACCAGAAATTCATAGCTTTTAAACGTGAGCTCTTGAATCATAAGACCCGGTTCTGTTTGTGGTCTCTAAAAGTGACTAAGTGTGAAATAAAACAGGAAGAAATTTCACGTAAAGATAACAATACACTAGTTTCACTCTCTACAGCAGAATTTTATGCAAAATTTTCAGAGAATCAGGCTACAGACAAACATGCTCACCCGTCTGTCTGTTTTGCATTATGCAAGTGCTGAGTGAGGATCCTAATACAGCCCACACTGGTAGAAGACAGATCAAAGTTCTTTGCCCTGCAAATAATTCTCTCCACAACAAAGCTATACTCCTTATGTAGTGCCCTATAAAGGGGCTGACTGTCACCAAGTTCTGGGACGCTGTACCATGGCTGGACCAGCTGAGCATAGGCACATTTAAACACTACAAAAGAAAAACAAAATGTAATCATGACATACACAACTGCAGTGATCTCACTCCAATGCCATTTCTAAAAGAGAGCCTCACAATCCTATTAAAATGTTATATTTTCAGATCCTGCATTGTTGTTATGTCATCTTTAGAACAAATTTGTCATGGGTTCAATAAAAAATTGTCATGCTAGTATGGGGGTGAAGCTTGTGAGCAACAAAATTATTATTTACCACGGATGAGTGACCGGTGTACATTTGGATATTGCATTGTCTGAGATGGAATTTGTCCGGTTCTGGTGGCATCAGTGGCATCAATCTCATCAATGGCACCAACATTGTGACCTTTCTTTGACTGAAACAGGAGGATTAAGGTGCACGGGATTAAACTGATGAGGTCTGATATCAGAGTCATAAATACAGAAATGGGGTCAGCAAGAGCTTTAGGGTTTTTTGCTTTCTAGAAGACTCAACATACATAAATAAGGAACAAAAAAGTCATTTGGATGTGAGAACCGGAACAAGTCTCAACCAAAGCGTCCATAATTCTATAGTGAACATGCTTTCCATATTCATCCCACAGTTCTGCCTAAAAGTTAACATATCAAGTTACAATTACAGATAAGTACACAAGCCTTTGTTTTGGGACACAGCTGGTTTCTAGCTGGTCTTTATCTGGGAACAAGAAGGAGCTCGTTTCATTTCAAAGTACCCAAGCTCAACCCTTTTTTGAACATGATATCTGGTCAGTCAGATGATGACCACTTTAGAAACCAAGTTTCAAAACACAATTACAGCACAGTTAGATTTTCCAACACGACAGTGTCAACCAAACAAGCGTTTGTTTAAAGTAATAACACTTCGGCTAAAGGACTATTCTTAATGTTCTCACATACGTTGATATAAACAGGAACAGAACGTTACCTCAAGTGTCTCATCCGTCTGAGTGCTTGTTTCGCTGTCCTGCTTTTTGAAAGGGAAATTTAAAAAGCATAAAACACAAAAGAAAGCTTGTGTGCATATTTGTCCAAACTCTGAGAAGTACCAAACAAGTGCAAATATAATGACGAGAAAGCATCGCCAAGTGGACATTTTTTAAAAAGGTCTGAAAGAAATTCCTTCACAGTAACGTTCGGCATTCGTCCTTTTAAACGCAACACTGTATCCGCGCTTTCACTCAAACAGACGAGACTCATACTGAACACAGAACCGGAAGGTAAGTGTTAATGGTTTGAGGAACATGCTATTGTGATGTGATTGGTGCACTTGAAGATGTCGTAGTGTTTTGCCCTCGCTGGAACGTCTGCTTTATCTTTTCTATAACCTGCTCTCTGTATGTAATAACTGTATGGTTATGAACGAATTTGTGTTTGTGAACCAATTTTAAGTGAACGAATCATTGACAAAATTGCTTACTCCAGTAAAACAGGCAACATGTGACAATATGTCATGCATACAGTGAAACTAAATAGCTTGCTTTACTTTCTTCACCGCTGGGTGGCACATGCTGTACACTTCATTGATCCATGTGAGGGGAGTGTATTTAATTTATAATTTAATATTTAGTCTTTGCTAGACAGGAGGTGAGAATTTGGGTGATGTGACAAAAATGTAATATAACTACTACGTTTATTACGTGTAGCATTAAATTAAATGTATTGTTAAAACTATAAATATGATTTTGTATAGCTAGACACTTCATGAACGAATCGTTCACTTCCGAACAGAACACAATTAACATGATGGATGTAAGGAAGTTATTACAGCTCTTGATTAATATAGGCTGTTGTCTGTTTCAGTAGTTTGATGATACCAGTTGTTTAAGGTCCAGCTATGATATTTCAATCTGAATACAGTTCGTATAATGTGTCATTTGCAAGATATATAGCAATAAACGTTTTTAGATCGTGCATACAAATTTCAGGTAAAGTGGTCCAGCTGGTCTGTTAAAGTGGTCCATCTCTGATTTATCAAAAACAAGCCTGTATCTTAATTAAAAACACATTATTTATTAACACATATTATAAAACAAACATATTCAACAAAACCAAATACAGTAGCTATGAATAAAATTAATCAGTTCACTCAATGCATGTTTAAAATTCAAAACAGCTGATAGAACATATGGTGTTGACATTAAAGTGGATGAAATCTGAATATCAGAATACTGATGACATATCAATAACACATGTAACAAGGCTAACAAAAATGTAATTAGAGGAATATAAAATGGTAGCCATATTGTAAAAAATATACAAAAACTGTCAATGCTTTGAACTTTAATTGTGTCCATATTTTTAAGCTTCATACTCTGCATCTAAATGTTGCTCCTCTCATCCTTTCTTCACTCCACAGATTGAGTTTAAGGCATTTCCATCTCTGACTTGAATTTCCTGACTGCACATTCATTTCTGTTTATTAAAAAAGTATGTTGTTCGATCATTTTATGCCGAATATATATATATATATATATATATATTTAGAAATTTTAAAAATCACTACTTCATTGGAATCATACGAAACTGATGAACAAATATGACTTTTATGGTAGTCGCTAATACTTGATTTGAAAAACCCAAATAGTCGTAAAAATATATATATAGTCACTCACACTTTTTAGAAAATTAATGTAAAATATGCAAAAATATGCAAAAATACGAAAATATAGGCCTAAAGATTTTTTTCCCCTTTACAATCTACAAATCATCCACAATACAGAAAGAAAAGTACAGAGCAATGAATGGGTGACATCAAGAGTGCAAAATAGACACGTTCCTCCCACCATGCATATATGAACTGGTGTGACTGAAACACAAAGCAAATACGTGAAGTAATATCACTAATTCAGCCACAATGCAGTAAAAACAGACACCAAGAAAGGGGTCTAAAACATCAATACACACCCACTCAAACACACACAATTATACACACAAATGGTGTGGCTTTAACCATATGGCAAAATTGAGCCAGAAAACTCAAATAAGAGGTTGAAATCTGGTTGATTTATCTCTGATAAAGCATTCCTGTTCATTTTTGGCACTAATCTGCCTTCAAAAATAGGATTTTAAAGGCATTGCCTGTATTTTAATATGAAATACTGCTTTAATTGAAACGTAATAAATATTATTATTTTCAAATAATACAAATGGCTTTATATTATTTTCTATGGGAGCAAAAATAATCAGTTATTGCATAGATATTAATTAGCACCATGAAATCCTCACAAAATAGAAAAGAAAAAAAGAAAACAATTATTGAACAAAAATACACAACATTGATGTTACATTTCCACAGAAGCCACAAACAACACAAGTTTTACCCCCAAATGAACAAAACTAGAGGGTTAAACATGTCAACTACGAAATAACCAGTGAATTTCAATTTATTTAATGAATTTGAGTATAATTACTGAAGCTTAAAGGTCACCCACTTTACCTGAATCCAAGCCATTTCAGCCAAAGTGGGGCAGCAATTTTTAAACGCCCTACAAGAAAACTTTTTATTCTGCATTTTATTTCTTGTTAACTGTTGTAGCCAAAAAAACGAGTGTCACAATAACATTTGTTTACATTTAGTAATGAACCTTATAAGTTAGAAATGAAAGTCTACTCTAACATTCACCTTGAGGGAGTGGTGTGGCCACACCCACCAGCATCGAAACTATTTCATCATTTAAATGGTGTCTCTTTAATTAAAGACCATTGTTCTGTTCTAAACCCATTGAGTACAGTACAATCAAGCTTAAACGGCCCATTTGCCGACATTTCTGCCATGGTAGATAGGCTTACCATACTTGTATTTTATTATCACACAACACTGCCATCTACTGGTAATTATTTAGCCTGCAAAACGGAAAACTGAACGAATCAATGAATGAACGGGTCACTGAGATGAATCAAAACCCTCGTCACTACTAGTTGAGTCCTACCACTATCTTTTTACCAGGATCAGCGATCCAGTCAGCTGAAGAGAACTGGATTCTTGGACAGGTTCATTCAGGCAGCTGGTATATGATTAAAGCTCTACAGTCACATGGTGGAGTAGAGCCTGCTGCCACGGCCAGCCAGAGATTAAACCCATAAAAATAGAACTATATGACCGAATCTGTACAGGTCATGTGACCTGCGAGTAGCGCCTGCTTCCAGCCAGCGCAAGTTTGAACCGCCTTCCCAGGATTTACGTCATGTCCAACAAGAGTGAACATGCAGTGGCAATTCCGACTCTTGTGTAATCGGCTCATCCAGTTAACGCATAGGCCTTTAACACGAACTATTTAGGGAAATTGTAATTTGTTCCACTAAACTTAACATTTCCCACCTAATAGTTAAAGATGTGGCAGTAGAATTGGTAAATGTTTTTTTTCTTAATTCCTTGATGCTTGCATAGCTAATGAAAGTGAAATTAATCCCAATTTATGTATAGTTGTGATAATGTACAATGTGAAGGAATTAAAAGGGCTCCATCTAAGTATACCTGTTCTAAACAAAGCTCAGTCTTAAATATTGAACCGCCCTTTAGTCACAGAAAAAAGCTCAAACTTGTTGCACGCAATCAGTAGGCCAAGAGTGTATTAATCACCATCATCCACTATTTATCCCTGTTGAACATCCTGTAATACCACTGAAGTACTCGCCACGCTTGAAGTGAAGGTGATACAAGGGCGGATTAGTGCGCTAATTTATGACTAGCGTGTTGTCTGCTAAGAGGTCACCAAGGTTTTTAGCGTAAGAGGCCCGCCAATAGTGGATCACACTGGAGGGAAGGCATTAGCCTCACAGCTATTAAGTTTCATTCTGGTTTCTAAAACATTAGGTCACCTGCAACATTTGGACCTTCTCAAGCTTCAGCAATCCCCCCCCCCCCGTTCAATTAGTTTCATGTGATTTTTGCTGGCTTTAAAAGTTGACTTGATTTACAGATTCTCTTTGGCAACCAAAATTTAAAAAAAAAAAAAAAAACCTCAAATGTAAAGATGAAAATGCATAACATATGAAGATGTCACATTGTGATTAAATCCATTATAAAGGAACATGTGGGCATCAAATAAATCATGAGATTTGAAGGAATGAATTATGAGTGGCACAAGCGTCCCATCAGCTGTCCTTGGCTCAGACTCAAGCACAACTCTGGAGGGCCAACAGGGTATGAGGTTGCATCCTAAGAAATAAGATACTGCCTGACATCTAGGAATATGTCTAAAGGCATGCATGAAGTCTAGCCTTTGAATAAACACTTGGACTTCTGTGTGACAACTCTCTGTGGTAGAGTTTAAAGGTGATGCAAGATATGTATACTATGTCCCTACTACCCTGGATGCCTTGAGAACTCACACTGTTCTGACAAGCCAAGGGTCTGTAGAAAGGGCTGGGAAGCTGCTAATTCAGTTTGCTGACATTTTTAAAGGGTGGGGACAGTGTTGGGGTGGATTTAGGAACAGGGCAGAAGCAATCAAAATGGCTGAATCTTTTACAACACCTGTGAAAAAACGCAAAAGAAAAAAAAAAAAAAAGACAAGTTATGGTTTAGGTTCATTCTGTGGGTCTTTATTGATGCAATGACTAAAAACACACCGGCTGGAAAACAGGTAGATCTTAGCACCTGGCATTCATTCTTTCTGGGAATGACAGTATGGCGAGGGGAACAAAAGGAGTAAAATAAGTTGAACGGGGCAAAAGAAAACCGCAAAAACAATTTCCCCCAGTACAACTAGTACTGACATACTAGTTGGTCCCTATAAATAAGGCGGAATTTGAGAGTCCTTCCAAATGTACAAGATATGTTACAGTTAAACATCTCACATTGAATGGTGGACAGGAAACATTTAAATGACCTTCTTCAGCTCATCATACAAGACCAGCACAAAGGCACCACCCATGCCTCTGAGAACATTGGACCATGCTCCCTTGAAGAAAGCCTTGCCACCCTCATCACGCGAGATCTTCTTCCAGCAGTCAATTGTGCCACTGTACATGATGTCAGCTGCAACAGAAACAAATATACATTAACTCACTGCTCGAACATGTCAACTTATGCTTGGAACACCTTAAAAGTAAAGCAGAAACTGACCTCCTTTGCGTCCAGACTGCATCATCATACGACGACGGACTGTGTCGAAGGGGTAGGATGTAAGACCGGCAACAGCAGTCACAGTCTGAGCGATCATCCAGCTGACAACAATGTGAGTGTTTTTGGGATCTGGCAGCATACCTAAAGACAACAGAGCAGATATAATGAATGCAGCAAAAACACACATTTAGTAAAGGTTACCTTAACTGCAATGTGGACTCACCCTTAGCAGTGTCGTAGATGCCGAAGTAGGCAGCTCTGTAAATGATGATACCCTGCACGGACACGTTGAAGCCCTGGTACAATCCTTTGAGACCATCAGACCTGAAGATTTTTACCAAGCAGTTACCCAGGCCAGAGAACTCTCTCCCTGCTCCAGCCTTGCCGACATCAGCAGCCAGACGGGTTCTTGCAAAGTCGAGGGGGTACACAAAGCAGAGGGAAGTGGCACCGGCAGCACCACCTGAGGCCAGGTTGCCAGCGAAGTACCTCCAGAACTGGGTGCGCTTGTCAACGCCATCAAGGAAGACCTTCTTGTACTTGTCCTTGAAAGCAAAGTTGAGGGCCTGGGTGGGGAAGTATCTTATGACGTTGGCCAAGTTTCCTCTCCAGAACGACAGGAAGCCCTGCTCCTTGGGGATACGCACCACGCAGTCCATAATGCCCTTGTACTGCATATCCACTGTAATCTGTTTGCTAGCATGTTGCACCTACAAACACAGGAGGAAGTCAATGAACGCACACAAAGGACATTTTCACTGTGAATTAATGAAGTTAAGCCTCCGAGATTACAAATGTAATAACCTGAAGCAACTAAAACTTAATTTAAGCAGAAAATGGTTTAAAATAGCGATGGGAAAACCAAGGAGGAAACTCGAACACGTGATTTTGCGAAACGAAAGAAGCCGACAAAGCGCAAATAGTAATATCTTCCGGTAAGTGGTTTCTGTAAAACTGACTGGAATTGATCACAAAAACATTTAAATGTGTAAAAAGGTGTATAGGCTAGAAAAATTTGACATTAAATCAAAGTGTTAGCATTTGATACGCCCATAGGGCGGCGTGTCCTCTTAAACAATAGCGGACTTAGCTTGCAAGCTAGCAATAAAGGCCTAGCTATTCACAGGCCTCCCCTTCTCGCGACCTTGGCGAGACGAGCGAGGATGCCGTTTTACCGTGTTTCACGGAAATATTTTTTTCAAAAACTAAATGACTTTTTACAAATTCTTCGTAAAGCAAAAAGCTACTTCAGCTCTGTTAAATTCCAGTCGCTCGGACGCTAATTGACTGTCGATTGAGGCATTTCTCAAGTTGTTCTCTCGAGGGTTGCTAAAGGTTACAAGCACTTAAGGCCTAGTCGATAGTATAGCGAAATATTTGACGACCAGTTCAGTTAAGAAGCTCAAAATGTAATAAAAAAACATCCGTAACTTACACAAAAGGAGATTAAGGCTCTCTTTTAGTCGAAGACGTTCACAATTACGTTAGGCTAATCTCCATTCAGTATTCAATTAAACAGGTACATGAAAAACCGCCTTATTAGGCAATTAAGTTTTATTTGCACCATAAACTGTTCTAGGATTACATTGTTGGTTGTATTCACATTTTCACCCATAATAAGATCTCATTTTAAAATATCTGTGATTATGTAATATTTCGGCGTATAAATACCTGCAGCAGTAGCTTCACTCTCTCAATGGGGGCCACGGCAGTTTTAGAGATGGCAGCGGCAATACCACCGGCCAAGAAGTCCTTGGCGAAAGAAATGGCGGTCTCATTCATTGTCGGATGTTCTTGGAGAGATGTCGCTTGAAGAGGTATATCCCGCTCTGCCGCAGGACTAGCGTGGAATGCCGGCTGATTCGAAATGGCCGATTGAAAAGTTGAAGCGACGTTTTTAAAAGGTTCGTCTCGCGAGAGAAAAACGTACCCACCGCTTCTAAGATTTGATTGGACTGTAGACCAAGCGTCACAGATTCCAGAGGGCGGGCCATCAAGTGATGACGAAGACGAAGAGCTCAAAGTTAGTAAGGTAACCTTAAGCCTTCTCAAGGTGGAAAGTGTAAATGACCACAGGAAGTTTTTAAAACAGAGAAAAGTTGACAACAATTCATGACTAATAATATTTAAAACGTAACAAAAAAGGCACACACTTTTTGCACTGTTTTTGATACACACTGACAGTCCAATATAGCAAGAGAATCAGGATTGTCCAGTTTTTCCTTTCAGCTGTCAAGCAAAGAAACAGTTCACCAAGGTGACATAGCACGCATGTTTGCTACAAGCTAGATCGCTGCCCGTCTTCAGTTAATGATCTCCAAGGGCATGTGTGTGAGAGGAAAAAGGCCAACATGTCAGTACAAAGTCCTTCACATGACTTTTGACTGGTGAAGCAAGTGATCCATTCGGGAACATGTGACCACAGAAGCCAATACAAAAATCAATACTATCCGAATCACTGCCTTTCTACTGATTCAATTCACTTTTGTTTGTATTATATAAAAAAACAGCGGATAAAGAAATCAGGACTAAAATGTTTATTGCTTATATTTCATAATTTTTACAGTGAGCTTGAAGATTTTATCTTACATGAGCCAATTTTAAAAAAGTCCTAATGATATAATCGAAAACCACAAATACACTTTTATTAAACAGATCCTGTCTTTTTTTTTACAGCTGAATCAGAGTCAGTACTGGGTTAACACGTGTCCAGATCATTAGAATGCAGATTCAAAATAGTCATATATAATCAAATAAGCCAATGCCAAAACTGCACCACAATATAACCTTAAAAGCATGTTGTTCATAAATAAGAGAAGACCTTTAAAAAGGCCAAAGAGCTAAAATCCAGTAAAAGACTAATACTTTGTTTGACAAAGGCATTGCTCTATACTGTTGAAATGAAGTTCAACATATTTTCCTGAGACTTGATTAGACAGTTCTTAAAAACACCATTTCAATGGAGTGTAAAGCTAAAAGCAATGCATGTCAATGTTGAAAGGGCACCTTTAATAATACTTTCCTTTAAGGGCCTGTCTGATTTGTTTGAGGTACTGTAGAAGGTACGTAATGGACTGTGCTTCAGGTATATAAGTGAAGAATCCTTAAAATACCATATCGGATGTTAAATACATTAAGACGTAAACCGTTCTTCATAATTATCAAATATAATGCGCAAAGTACCAGTTTGAGTTATACACTGTGCATTCCAGTAGTACAAATACATAATATCAATGCTCTATACTGTTTAGATAACTCCTGGATTAGTTACCAGCGGTTTCCTATGGATGAACTCTGTGCTTTGTGTGATTTTCTGTTTCTCAGGTAGCGCTTAAACTCCTGCAGTTCATTTGGGCCCAAGCTTTGGTCCACGCCTGGTTTAAGCTTGTAGCTTAGTGGAGATATTATATAGCCATTCCGGTAAAGGCAGACTTGTTTACACATCTCAAAGCAACTGAAGAGCAGCCCAAAATACGGGACAATCTGTAATAAAAAAAAAAATAAAATTATATATATATATATATATATTCAAGAAACTCATTGAGAGCAAGGAGCAATACTGTCTGTTTGTGTAATGCAATCCTTTCAGTTTTTTTTTTAATGACAGATCGAAATTTGTATGACCATTTACACAAAAAACATAGAGTGCTTGGGTTATTTTTATCTATCTCACCACGTAAATACATAAAACAGACGTCACCTTCACCATGTTGGCTGTAAGGCCACTCCAAAGAGCCATGACACCCTTGGTCTTGATGACCTGTCTGAAGCAGTCTATCATTCCACTAAAATGGACATCAACTCCTCCACAATGGGGCAAAAGAAGACTCTGTGCCTAAAATAATGATTGGAGAAATAATCCTGATCATTAACAAATACTTGTATAAGAGAATACGGACATTATTCTTTATAGAAAAAAAATATTTAAAATCGAGTTCTACTGTAGATGATCAAATAAGATGTTTTTATTCAATTTATGTACATTTGTTTTGAACAGATCACCCTACTATAACACATTTCCCTACATTTACCTACCCTTAAACCATCTTGATGTGTTTTCTGTCGGCTGTGTTGATTGAATCAATAAATACTTTTTTAGCACCAAACTGAATCTCAGAATATTTAGCAGCTTCGGTCGTTTATTTCTGACAATGCAATTTAACTTGCAAAAGAGAACTTTTCATTTCTAGTTTGTAGAGCAAAACAAAACATTTAGGAACCAGATCAGATGTACTATGTGTGTTGTGTGTGTGAAAGGTCATCTAACTTTAGACAATTTATCTTTGGCATAGGCAGACACTGGACACTATGTACATTCTCAGCTGCCGCAAGGCCTTGTGTCCTTCATAATGGTGTCCAGCATTGTTCTGCGTGACCTATTGTAACGACTTTTTAAAAAAAAAAAAAATTTATATATATATATATATATATACTCAAAATATTTATAAACTTAAAAATATTACATTTATAGTTTCATTCTTAAAATTATCAACAACTTTTTACAACTTTAGGGAGACCTAATTCTGTGACACTAGTAACATTGTGCCCCCTTGTGGCGAAACATAGTATTACCTGTATTTCATTCTCACCTGCATCTTTTTCTTAACAGTTTCAAAGGGGAAGGAGAGAGTCTGAGCAACTCCTGCCGCAAGACAGCCATTGATGAAGTTCTGCAAAGACGTGAAGCGAACATGCCGCTCCTGCCACAGCTTGTCCAAATTGACATACACCGCATAGCAGCCAACAGAGAAGGGAACAGCACCTATCCCACAGTAATCCAAACAAGTTCCATCAACTTTTTAAGCAGAATTGTAATATTACTATTCATTAGAAGGTTATGAGCTCATTTTTGAATTCAGATTTAGCGTAATTTAATGATTCTGAGGTGAAAGAGTGTCTGAACTAATACATACCTAACAGTGAGAGGGAAAAACCCCTGTAGAGAGCGTGAAGTCCTTCATTTCTGTAGATGCTGGAGAGAGAATGCAGCAACCCTCTGTAAGTTGGTTCTTGGCAATTCTGAGCAATAAGTCTGGTTTCAACCACCTCCAATGGATATGTTGCTAGAGCAGCAGATATGCCTGCCAGCCCACCGGCTACTATGGCTCTCCATTGTGAGATGTCGCCCAGTTCGTCAATGTGAAGGTGGACAATACTGCCAAAAATAGAATACAATAGTAAGCATTTTTGATACGTGTAGAGTATCAGTAATTTTTTATTTAACCTTTATTTAACCAGGAGAGTCCCATTGAGATTAAAACCCTCTTTTTCAAGGGAGTCCTGACCAAGAGGCAAAAACATTACACAATTATAAACATACAAAGAAACATTAAAATAACACAGGTTATGAAAAACAATTGCACATTATTGAGGCAGTCTCCATTGCTTTCAGCTTAGTTTTAAAAGCATTTAAGGACAAGAGCTCAGTCAGTTTCCAGTCCTTCTGCAACATATTCCAAGCAAAAGGAGCCGAGTGGACAAAGGCTTTCTTCCCCAACTCAATGCGGGCAAAAGGAACAGAGAGCAACAGCTGATCGTTTGATCGCAATATCTACCAGACACATTCTCATGATCTTAAAGACCTACTGATCTGAAGGCCAACGCTTTTAGTTAAGTGCTTGAACTTAATACACTTTAAGAAATGTGCATAAACATACAGCACAATGTACAATGTTAATATGTAGGAAATTTCTATTGATTTTACACAAGTGTTTTAGTGATATTTTGAATTACTCATTGAGTTGTGTTTTAAGTGCGAAGGAAATGTGCGCAATCTTAACAGAAAAGGTACTGTTCATTTTCTGCAGTACAGTGCATTTTTTTAGAGGTTAAGAAATACTAAAAAGCTTATATGCCTTTTACAAATAAAATTATAATAGTATTTCCACAAAAAATTCAGAAGAATTGCGGTAACAGCTATTATTAGATTATTACAATTAATGTAATTACAATTACAATTAATAGGAATGTAAAAAGGAATGTTTGGAAATGTAAACTGATATTTCCTACTAACACACTACAGCAAGAGATATAAATAACTATCTTAAAACCCTTTTTTTGGGTGAGAATACTGCCAAAGACTACTGTACAATATATATATATATATATATATATATATATATATATATATATATATATATATAGAGAGAGAGAGAGAGAGAGAGAGAGAGAGAGAGAGAGATAGATATATAGATAGATAGATATAGATATACACATATATACATATACAAATGTATTATATATACATATACACACACATATATATATATATATATATATATATATATATATATATATATATACATACATATATAAATATGAGAGAGAGAGAGACTTGCATTCGAGAAGTACACACGAATTCTTTTAATAGGAACAATAAGTTCAAAACTGGAATACACCCTCCACTCTTTTTCCTGGAATACTGGGAACACTATGTACGGGTCTTCCGGCGTCTCCCATGCAGCATGTGAAAACACACGTGACATTAAGGACTTTCGTTTATGGACAGGCACAGGCTGAACTGAACGCTGATAAGGGTTGCCAAGTGCATGGTTTATTACATCCATGGAAACACTACAGCTGATATTGACACCGCACTCATTTTATGAATGCGTTTCCTAGAACTACAGCCAAACCCACTGTATCCCTCTGACAAGATGACACCACATGAACGCGCTGGATTTCTGAGCTACGTGATTGGTCAGGACATAAAGGCGTGATGTGTTACGTCACGATGAACTAACGTAAACCCCCCGCTAGTAAGCTAAGCTAATGAAGCTAAGGGTTTAAATAATTTCTTTAAACGAAATGTAACTCATTAAGTACATTTAAACGAGTTTTCTCTTCTTAATATATAATTAATCTGTAATTCAATTATTTTCACTCTTCTACTTTCAAACGCTATCAAGCTAACACATCAACTTCCTGTTTCCTTTGTTTACCATCACAGCTGATTGAAACTTTATCAAAGCTTAAGAATTACACAAAACAACGAAACGCGCGTCGATCATAAATGCTAACGATCAAGTATTCATTATTAAAAATTAAAGCATTAAAATGTCAAATACTTACTTTTTATAAGTTGCTAAATGTATGGCACTGTAGGGGAACAACCGTAGACAGGAAACCATATTCCCCTTCCAAAATGCTCGAAGTCCCTCATTCTGACAAATCAAAACAAAGCTGTGCAGAAAACCTCGTTTACAGTGAAATGTTCCTATTTGACTCAAAATCTTTACGACTTCCAGCGGCGATGTTGCAGTTTTGCTAAAAATTCCGGCAAAACCGACGCACAGTAAACTTTGAGAACTTGTCAGTCGGTCGTCCTTTTTGACTATGGCCATACTTCATAAGAAAAGTGAGTTTCTTCTCCAGCCCTTGAAGGAAAAATAACAAAAGTGTGAAAACTGTTTTGTTTATCATCCAGCCATCCAGCTGCAGCTCGAATGTGGTTCAGCGGCTCGTCGCATTGGTGGGTATTTTGGGGAAGGCGGGGTGTGGTTTCTGTGCCAGCGCAAGTTTGGTTGCATGCAAAATCGATCCATAATAGCTGTCAAAAAGCTATAGATGGAAAGAAATGACACAAACAATATCGTATGTCCCAGACAGCCACAAACACAGTTAATGTGCTTTCCTTTTTCATTTTAGGCCAATGCAAATCTGATCAAAAATGAAGGATTGATGGACTCCTCTTAGCAGTTGAGGTACGTGCGGTGTGAAAACAGATTTTTGAAAAGACCATTGTTTAAATCAAGACAGATAAATATATTAAATAAAAACGGACGGGAAACCTAGTTGTGAATTTATTTTATATTTTAAACCACAGATGCAGAAAATCCCACCATATTTATGTAGACTATGACATTTGCATTTGCGTTTGGAGGCTATTACGTGGATAAAATATGGAAATCCTGTAAATTTTGAACTGAAACTCCATAATGTTTTGTTTTTCTCAAAAGACAAAAAGATATATATATATATAAGAAACATTCGATCACTTTTTGAGATAGGGTCTGGTTAGGCAGTAGAAACGTGCCTGTCAGTGACCAGCAGATGGCAGTCTGATTGGGCAAAATATATTGTAGGTTAAATTATAAAATAGAAATATATCAATCAAACTTATTTTTTTATCAGATATTTGAAGTGCACAACATTCTCAATATAGAACACCAGTCACCGCTACATTGAGCACCAAATCAATGATTTCTGAAGGATCATGTGACAGTGAAGACTGGAGTAATGATTCTGAAAATTCATATTAGAGATATTTTACAGTATTAATGTTGTTTTAAATAAATAAATGCAGCTTTTACGAACATAAGAGACTTTTAAAAACATTAAAAACGCCCCCAAATTTTTGAACAATAATGTAACTACGTATTTCAATAAACAAATATACATACAATTGAATTTGATGTGAATTTTCCTTGTATGCTTACAAATGTTAGTTTTCATAAATATATTTCTTTTTAAGAAGTTGTTAAACATATACTTTCCATCAATAAATAGACTATATATATATATATATATATATATATATATATATATATATGTGTGTCAAACAAGATCCACAGTCAGACAGCCAGCAGATGGCAGTCTTTACCAACAACCACAGTTAGTTTAAGAGTGCATTTACAAAAAAAGTGTTAACCTCTGTTATGATTAAATGATGCATGTAAAGTATTAATAGTAAAGGAATGCATATTATTCAGATTATTAAGGTTAAAATATTTTGTAATTACTCCAATGCATTAACAACACTGAAATATCATTAGCTGAGCAATTCACAACATATAAAAGTAGAAGCGTTGTTTAACTACATAAGCACTGATGGAGGTTGTGTTTACTGCTTATTGCAACAGTATCAGTTAAGTCTTATGGCTTTCATTTTATCACTTTGAATATTCAAAAAACAAAATTGGGGGTCAGGTTTTATCTTCAAAGCAGACACTAGTTTGTGGGTGTACTGTTTGTGTCAATATTTTAATGCACCAAACTGTTTAGTTACGTAAACAACTTCTCCGTGCCAGTCATACCCTTCATGACAACAAACACGATAAAGGATGCCACATTGTAGCATGTTGCCCTAAATATGAGAATGAGCACATGAGTCCCCTTAATTTCCCAGCAGGGTCTTGTAGTTTCTTTCCTGTTAGGGCTAGTGTTTGTTTTCAGCCTGTATCCCCCTGCGATGTGCGCCTCCCTCCCCTGCTGAGTTGACAACCTCAGCTGCCTGTGAAGAGCCCACCTCCTGTCTGTAGAAGGGCCACTTGGCTTTTTCACAAAGGCTACTGGAATAACAGTGCCCCGAGAAGGAAATGACAGTCTGTTCAAAAGAGCCCCTATGCCATCATTGTGCTGGGGGGCTGGTATAGTATGGGAGATGTTTTATTAGTATTACATATTGGTTCACTATCAATTCAAAACACAAAGCACCACTCAAGTTCTTCCATGTCATATTGCAGCATAAATGGTGAACTGTAAACATCCTTCTCAGGGAGTTACTATATTTACACTTTCAATATTTACAGTCATGTTGACTGTCATTGTGATCTGACCGCAGTGAGAATGAGTGAATTTTCAGCCCTCAGAAGCAGTAAAAGTCCTGGCACTTCCTTTGTACGTGACAAGAAGGACTCCTTTGATCTTTCAGTCATATGTATGCTCCAATGACAAGATAATGGATTGATACTTATGAAAGATCAGGTGTGAAGTGTGCGCATGTGCTGGATCTTATCAATTAGTGGACGAGCCACTTGACAAGACGGACACATTGTGTGCTACCGAGAGAAAATATCTTCTCGGGCCTCTTTAATGTGTCTCTCAATCATGTTCTCACCTTTGTTTATTCACTTTTACCCATTCTAGCCCGCCTCCTCTGTGATCTGCATCTACTATAGTGGATAGGGCACTGACTTCCTCTTGAATTCACACAGTGGCCTTCCTGACTCCCGCACTGACTGTGTGTCCTGGACTTATTAACCCGAGAACTTCCAGAGCTCTTTTGTTTTGCTCTTCTCTGTACTTAAGGGGGCTGCGAGCGAAGGGGAAAGCTATTGTCATTCACTGTATGCCATGCGCAAGTCTGCCCTTGATCCCTGGCTTTGAAATGGAGTGCTGGAGGAAGGCAAGTCTGACCTAGGCTCACTTTCTCATCCTCTTTAATCTATACTATAAAAATCTTCTTCTGACAAATGACAATTAAATGTTCTTGGCAGTAGAATATTTTAATTTAAATAATGTAGAGCCTTTTAAAACTATTTAGGGTTCTCCACAATCCTTTCTGAACTCCTGCATGATATAAACTGTTGTGAACGTAAAGCATCAAAAGAGGGCGCTCTTTGTCAGTCAGTGCAGTGATGGAGACTGGCCCCCTCTAGTAAACTGGTGCCAGGCCAGAGACAAGAGCAATAAAGTTCTCACCTCATTATCAAGAGCACAGCCACATCACAGCCTGCTGCCAGGTGGGATGGGAGGATGGGGGAAAGATAGAGGGATTGTGGAGATAATCTGGAAGAAAAGGGCTGATCTGACACCCTTCACCTGGACAGACTGCAGATATTTGACTAACCCAAACTCCACAGAATATTCTTTAATCTGTATGGATTGAGCCATATGTTTTGTAATTTTTAAGTATTAAAAACACTGTATAATATTAGAATCATACATCATACAGTCTAACTGCATTGGATTGAAAACTGTTCATTAGTTGAAGAAAATGAATTAAATCATGAAAAGTTTAAATGAATAAATAACTGAAAATAAAACACTTACTAGAAAAGATAATGCGTTTTAAATAAAATATAAAATAAACATTAAAATATTGCTTTGTTTACCTGCAAGACCATTAACCAATATCAGAGACAAAACTCTAGTTAAATTATTGAAATATTAACTTAAAATCTCATAGGCCTTTAAAGGTCAGAAGTAAATATTTTAGGTCAAAAAAGTTTGACTATTTAGGCCATGAAGAATAATTACCATGAGCACTGAGAAGCTTTTAGGAGAGCCATTTAGTTATACAGGCTTGCAAAGTACTAGATAGATCTGGGCTCCTAGCAGCTGGTGTTCTCCTATCTTCACATGTACAACCAATAAATCAATATCAAATCTAGCAGGAAGCCAGATGGCCTCCCTCCAGACCTTCGACATAGTGGGTCACAGACCTCTCAAAGCCAGCATGGCTACTGTAAGCCAGACCAATAGAGAAGAGCCTTTGAAGGCTTAGACATTCAACAAGGAGGCTATGAATGACTAAAGGGGACAAATAAGCTGTTACGACTCGGGTCAGATCAGTGTTTGTGTTTCTCTGAACATCAAAGGTCTGAGACTGTTTGATATGCAGCCCCCACACCTTGATCCAGAGCCGGGACAGGTAATGGGGTGGAGTAGTCCATTGAGTAACAAGGAGGGGGGGCTTGTAGAGTCCTCCTCTTAGGTCTTGCCATAGGGCACTCGACTCAGACAAAGAATCTTTTAGGGCCTCCGACTCCCTACGGAGCAGTCGGCCCCATGAAACTATGAGCATCTTCTGCTCATGCCAGGACCTGGTTATATGGGCCTATCGGTCCTAATGGGACTTATGCATGCAGTGCCTGGCACTGATTCAGATAAATCATAAATAAAAAATTAATAAAATTTTTGTATCACATGGTAATACTATAGTATTTAGTAGTACTCACATTTTTGTAAAGACAGTAAAATGTTGCAAATATTTTTATTCATCAACAATTTCATGAAAAAAATTTATCAGTTTCCACACAAAAAAAATTACAACATTATTACATACAATAATAAGAAATTAGAATTTCTGAAGGATCATGTGACACTGAAAACTGAGAAATGGCTGCTGAAAATTCAGCTTTAATAAATTACATTTTAAAATATATTCAAATACAAACAATTGTAATATAAATTGTTCACAATATTCCTATTTTTACTGTATTTTTGATCAACTAAACGCCTTGGTGAACATAAGAGACTTCTTTCAAAAACATTAAAAAAAATATCGGTAGCACTTTATTTTACAGTCCTGTTCCCTATGTACATACTTATGTACTTATTACAGTAATTGCTATAACTGGGTAATGACTAGGTGCTAACCGTGAACCTACACCTAAACCTAACCTTAACCCATGTAGTTATCTTGTATAACTCAGTACTTTCTTAGGTCATACTGACCCCAAACTTTTGAACAGTAGTGTACCAATCAACTACACTGAACACATTCACATTAAACCTAATCTAAACTATCATGGTTACTGGTATGATATTAGCTTTTCTTGACTAGATTTGAATACTTAAATTTGGATCAAATAATACTTTCGTCTTAATCAAAACAACAGCGCAATATGGCTATATTCATATAAATACTTTTTTTTTTTTTAAACTACAAGCTAACTGAGATAATACAGAGCAGTATGCAGCAGGGTCCAACACAGATGATGATGCAATTTTAAAAAACAAGGCCCAAAAAGCAAGTTAAACAGTAGTTTGATTGAATGGCTGTTCACAGAGGAGTGTGAAATGCCAGTTCTATGGTGAGGTGTGACTAGGGTGAAGGGGGCAGCTCTGGCCTTTGTGTAACTCCCAGGCTGAATGTGCGGCGGCTATTGTTCAGGCACGACCGCCTGGCCTCTCAGTCTCTCTCCTCCACAGCTTTGTCCAGAGCTGCATGACCACTTCCTTAACCCAGGTCAGGGCAAGGTCGTGACTTTGGTAACTTACCCCTAGACCGTCTGCACTCTCTGCCCATCCATAAATGCATAAATGTTCGGTCAGGATTACTTTGAAATATACTTGAGGACCTACCAGGGAATAAAAGCATGGAAAAAGTAAAAAAGAAAAATTCATACCTTTATGAGGAGAAAATAGCAATTAAAAAACTATTTGAGTTCAAATTTTGAAAAATGATACCAGATTGAATGAAAACTATTACATGCACTACACTGTAAAAAAGAATTGTTGGTTCAACTTAAAAAAGTAAGTTTCCTGGTTGCCTTAAAAAAGTTTATTGAAATTAAAAATTTGAGTTAATACAATAAAGGCGATTGGTTTAATCAACAGAAACTCAAAATATTATGTTATCTGAACCACATTAATTATTGAAGTTGATTTGACAAAAGGAAAAATGTTTCAAATTAATTTTTTACAGTGTAGGAGAAAGATCACGAGTAAAGTCATCAAATTTATCGCATATAAATAACAAATTACATGAATCACTACACAAAGCGAACATGAGTCTACATAACATGCTCAGATTTACAATGTTGAATGTTAACCCTAATGGGCTCCTCTAGGTAACTGTGAAGACACAGGTCAGTCTGGTCTCTTTCTCTTGTTCCAAGGCCTTATTGGACTGTGAAGAATGAAACTCCCTTCTCTGTTGATAAGAAGAGGAAAGGCTAAAGTGCTTAAAGGCATGGTATACACAGTTTTGGAACTTTGATGGAGGCTGAGTGAAGAAGGAGGGGAGGTATATCAGCTGATAAAGATCACCATGGGTCTTTGATCTTTAAGGAACTGATAAGATGTTACCAAGTGGCATGCTGGGTGGACAAGCAGGCCCACATGACAGGTACAAACAAGCAAACATAGCCCTGGAGGTGATGTCTTCAAGGAGAACCAGATAGCTACAAGAGGAATGGCAGATGGGCAATTAGCCATTTCACTTTGGAGTGAAGTGGAGTGAAAAGTTAACACAGCACACTTGCCTCACTGAGCAAAGTACTTTAGACTCATATTAGATATGTTATGCATGAGTAGAGGACATTATTTATGACTTACAAACAAAGGAGATCATGTTCCCATTTACCTAAGGCAACTATCTAAATTTCTTTTTCGTAAAATCAACTTTGCCAGAACTTCAGGGCAAAATAATCAATGATTGAACAACACAGCAGACCGAATCAAAGACATTGTGCATTTTAAATACATTTTCTCGCAATTTGATGGCTGGAGATGGATGTTAAAGTGACACTCGAATGTCAAACCAAAGCATAGCGGGGGTGGGTCTGTGTCTGTGTGTTCCCTAGGCACTGATTTAGGGCCTGCATGTGGATGCCAGACAGAGCCTGAAGTCTGGGGGTGCAAGCTGCAGCCTGAAACAGATGCCTGGCTGTCTGGCCAAGGGAGGAGGGGAGTCTGTGGTGAATAAAATGTGGGGAACTGCCTGTGGAGTTAATGTGCTTTCATTGGTCCTCCTAGCAACAGAGCTGTAATATTCACTGCACCTGCACCAGGTCTGTAAATGAGCGTGTTAAGAAAAGGATGCAGGATGTTACACTGGATAACCGTGAGTGCGCATGTGTACATGTAATTATGTATATTGCTTTGCACAAATTGTACAGTGACAAAAAAGAGAGGACATACACACAAATTACATTAGTGATAATTAAACATTTCTTTTTTTATGACAAGGCACTCTTGCAATCAAAGTAAAACATGCTTTGTATTATCAAATAAAAGTTAAAATATAAAATATGTTAAGAACTGGCAATCAATTTAGGACAAGCGGTGTGGATAAAATTGTATATATATATATATACAAGCTTTAATAATCATAATCACGTTAGAAAGGTCACGTGTGACGTAGGCCGAAGTACAGACCAGTGTTTACAAGTGTGGAGAAGGATGACCGTTCAAAAGTTGTTGTATGTTGAATGACACATATTTATGTCTTTATGTTAGCTTATTGGTTGAAACAGTCATTTCATGTTTATTCTGGGTGTCTAAATCTATTGAAATACTTGCTCGGTACTTCCGCCTACATCAAGTGTGATCTTTCCAACGTGATTCTGTAATGTGTGGTGCATTGCAGAGCTAGTGCAAGATGTACAATTGTGGTTAAAAAGTATATATATATATTTGTTTTTAGAAAATGGCCAATCGTTTCGCTAGATAAGACCCTTGTTCCTTATCTGGGATCGTGTAAAGCCCTTTGAAGCTGCACTGAAACTACGATATGAAACTGGATAAAAATACTGCATGTTTTCCTCAAAAACCTTAATTTCTTTTCGACTGAAGAAAAAAAGACATGAACATCTTTTATGACGTGGGGGTGAGTAAATTATCAGGAAATTTTAATTCTGAAGTGAACTAATTCTGTTCATTGTCCAATGACAATTAAAAGAATTAAGACGTAAGAGCCTTCATTATCAGTTCCCTCCTACAGACATCAAAAGACACATACAGTGAGAGTGCAGCTGCCCTGGTGGTGTGACTTTCTTCTCTCACACTGCTGTTTGTGTTGAGGATGTTTACCGATCCCAGGAAAGACAAACAGGTTCATTCTTATTTGTGGGAGTTGTGCTCAAACAGAGGAGCAAATAG
Source organism: Zacco platypus (assembly GCA_038088235.1). Classification (NCBI taxonomy): domain Eukaryota; kingdom Metazoa; phylum Chordata; class Actinopteri; order Cypriniformes; family Xenocyprididae; genus Zacco; species Zacco platypus. Next base: position 7,336,255 of record CM076079.1, read on the forward strand.
AACTGATTCAGCAAAAGGGTCAGTCTGTTACTCATTGTTGCTATTGTTGTTTTTCGTGTCCTTTTACTTTAGCTGCGTCTTCATACACACAGACTTTCCCGTCAACTGCCAGGGTCACAACTGGAATGTTTTAGATTCCATGACCTTTTATAATACAGAGGCTATACTAATCCATTTGTTATATTCACATTTGATGTACTGTACACCAATATCAGATAAAACTATGATTGTAAATGCAAAAAAGTTTATAGATAAAATAAAGATTGCACACAGAATTCATTTGAAAATGTTTATTATCACTTACCAGCCCAGATGATCGGCTTTCACACGCAGTCACCTATCCACTGTGAGTGTAAACATCTGCGAACAGCTGCACAAATGTAGCACTGGCACAGCTGATCTCTGCAATGACACAGGAAAACAATTTTATTTTGCTCGCATTTGATAAATCAATTTTATTTGGTTATGTGATGTTTGCGCATGTGGATTTTGGATTGTTGGGTTTCATTCAACATTTAGTTACAATGACAAATATTAACACATTTATATAATTAACTGCAAAACCAGCTTTTGTTTGTCATAATGCTATAAATGATATACATGTAGGCCTAAGTGTAACCCCGATTCTTTTCTGTTTTATAACGGATAGGCTACTACAGTCCTGTAGTGCAATATTTTGAGGAGTAGATGAAACAAAGAAATGCCTAGTTGAACAGTGATTGGTTTGATCAGCAATAGTGATTGTCTGTGCTGGACTTACAGGGGTATAAATCACAGAGGGAACAAGCCTCAGCAGAGAGGTTTTATGAGGGGACACTTCCCTTGCATCCTGCAGGGGGTAGAGGCCAACACTGTCCAAGTGTCAAAGACCTTTTAACTGGCAGGATCACAAACAAAGAGTTATTACTTTATTGGACATCATTTAGGGAGACTTTTTTCCACTCTCTCCGATTTCTAGTAGGAGAGAAGAATTAACACGCAGAAGCTATTCACTTAAAATTATAGTTATTATGAAAGGTTTCATTTGAGGTATACTCCTGCTGGGTTGCTATGGTTGATGAAAACCACTTGGAGAATATAGCAAAGCTCATTGTAATTAATTTGTTAATTATGCACCCATAAAACAATCATACACATGAATTGTTTGAACGAGGACACTTAACATTTGAACAAGTGCATTTTACTAAAAATTAATGATGCCCATACAAGTGTTTTCTGAGTTCAAACTTCAGCTGTTGTCACAGGCGCTAATGAATTGCTGACACAAAACATTAACACTATTGTCAAAACATTTGGAGAATGCACAAAATTCATAGCTGCAGTAATTCAGACGAAGACAAATAAGATGGTCCTGCAGATTAATCAAATCTCTGAGAAAGCCGCATAACTTAATCCATTGAGAATTTGAGTACATAATGGAAGACTGGGGCTAGTTTTCACACGCTCTTTTGATTTGGAATAATATTATGAAATTGACATTTAAAATAAAAATTAAAGTAGGCTGTCATATTTTGCTAGAGCTGTTTAGTAAAAAAAAGCGAGCGCAATAGAACTAGATGGAAAACATTCAGAAAAGCATAATGAAAAAGTTTTTAAATGAAATGTTGACTGGGTGTTTGACATAAGTGTCAAAACACACTTTTATTGAGACTGTTTATAAAGTTGTCATGCGTTTTAGATTTTGTACGTTCATAAAATGTATAGTAAAAAAATAATAATAATAATAAAAAATGTGCATTGAGTACTGTTTTTGTACATCTGCACAACACAAACTGTCCCACCTAGACTAGAAAAACAAATCGTTGGGCAAAACAATAGTTTTTGATTTTGAATAGTTTTTCTGTTTCATGATTTCATGATGTTTCGTAATTATTATTTTTTTTAAATTGAAATGCTTTAAAAATGCTAGTTACAGCTTCCCATTGTGACAACATGCCCCATTGAGGCAAACCTGAAAGTGCCTTTTTCCACTTTGTATAAAATTTATAAGGATCTTTTAAGAAATGTCCTTACTTCACTTTTTTGACAAATTAAATGTATTTCCCGCGTTACACACCTCTTCACCTGCAAGCCACGCGCTGACTGAGTCCAAAGGTGAATTTGTCCCCTACCTGAGCAAACTTCCTGTGAAAGCGTCAGATCCGACTTGTTTGTCTGAAACTCATGATGGTTGCCTCGCCTGCGGTTTAATAATACCTGGGGTGGTGTCTAGTTATCAGAACATGGGAATGGAAATGATGAGATATTACTATTTTGAAGTATAGACGAAGTCACGACGGTTTATATTTTATATTTCTACCGAGTCTTTGTTTTATTACTTCCGGAAAATTCCGCACAGGTAAGACGAGTTTCGGTCTTGAGCGCGAAACATCTTACGCGTCTCTTTTCTTACATAATACACTAATCTCACAATATTTGCTTTAAACTCATATGTAAGCTACTTTTCTTGCGTTATTATCACTGAATGTGAATCATTGAAGGTTAAAGGACAGCAAAGCGAACATCACGCCGCTCCTGACTCCTCAGACACATTGTCGGCTGTGTGCTTTTAGGAGGTTGGCTACGTTGTTTAGATAAAGGTAACTAGGCTGAGTAACGTTGAGCAACAAATGCTTTATTTGTATTGCTTCTTTGCCCATCATGCAGGCTAATTCAAGGGCACTCGGTTGTCCAGGTTACCGTCAGCTGATTGATGAATGATTTATGGCTTCTTTCTCATGTGTCACGTATACCTGCAACGTGTAGATTAGACCACGAAGACCATGTGAAATGGTATCAAAGTAAAACATGCTTTAAGGCATGATGTTAATACTAATATCAGCTAACTCCTTAAAACGAGTGAAGTTGCCCCCCTCCAGAAGGAGGAGTCTCCTTTCATAATAAACACAACTCATACATACCTCTGAATGTAAACAAATATGCATGATGTTTCCTATTCTGCTGGTTGTTTGGTACAGGGGAATGTTTTTTAGTTTGATTGTTTCTTTCTGAAAACAGAGAAGGTTGATGTGTTGTTCTTCTCTGGTTACATCTGGTCCGACATTAAATGGATAATTTGTGCAGACATTAAAATTCTGCCATCATTTACTCATCCTAGTGTTACTTCAGTTGTGTATGATTTTTTTTTTTTGTTCACGTAGAACAAAAATGAGAAGTTGACAACATGCAGATGAAATGAAAGTGACTGAAGCTGTCAGTCCCTATTATGCCTTGTGTTTCACAGGGAAAAAAAAGGAAAGTTTTGGAACGGTATGAGGGGAGTAAATAATGAAACCATTTTTTTTTGGGTGAAATGAAACTAAAATTCTGTCATTAATTACTCACCCTCATGTCGTTCTACACCCGTAGGACCTTCGTTCATCTTTGGAACACAAATTCAGATATTTTTGATGAAATCCGATTTCAGATGCTCGGAGAGCTACTAAAACATATTTAAAACAGTTCATGTGAGTTTCAGTGGTTCAACCTTAATATTATAAAGCGACTAGAATACTTTTTGTGCGCCAAAAAAACAAAATAATGATTTTTCAACAATATCTAGTGATGGGTGATTTCAAAACGCCGCTTCGAAGATTGACAAATCTTTTGTTTCGAATCAGTGATTCAGTTCACATATCAAACTGCCAAAATCACACGAACTATTGAAAGTGCGAAACGCTTATGACGTAACAAAGCTGCGTTTATTGAAATCACGTGACTACAAACCACTGATTCGTAGCAAAAGATTCGTAAAGCTTCGAAGCAGTGTTTTGAAATCGGCCATCACTAGATATTGTTGAAAAATCATTATTTTGTTTTTTGGCGCACAAAAAGTATTCTCGTCGCTTTATAATATTAAGGTTGAACCACTGTACTCACATGAACTGTTTTAAATATGTTTTAGTAGCTCTCTGAGCATCTGAAAGTGTTCATTACCTCACTGAGCCATCGGATTTCATCAAAAATCTTAACTTGTGTTCTGAAGATGAACGAAGGTCGTACAGTTGTAGAACGACATGAGGGTGAGTAAAAAAATAACAGAATTTTCATTTTTGGGTGAACCAACCATTTAATGGTTAGAGTAGACAATGTTTAATCAGCCTTCTGACTTGTTTTAATTGACTTGAAGGACAATAAAGGAAAAACTCCAGGTGACTATTGAGCAGAATATTTTCATAGTTTCCAAATCAAGTCATTGTGTCGGAGCTGTGCCATTGCCCTTGTATTCATTATGTGAGGGTGTGTCTGAGGGAATGATTCATGGTCCTTGGTTGAGTTGGGTAGGTGAGAGCGTTTCAGACACTCACAAATTTTCTTTGATTTACCATTTGTTCTGTAGGTGGTGGATAGTGCTAATTTATGATATCAGCACCCAGGTAATCTTAAAAGGATAGTTAACCCAAAATCAAATGAAAATTCTGTCATTTACTCACCCTCAGGTTGTTCCAAACTTGTATGAATCTCTTTCTTCTGCTGAACACAAATGAAGAATACCCATGTTTTAAAGAATATGGGTAACCAAACAGTTGATGGACCCCATTGACTTCCAATAGAAAATACTATAGTTAAGTTAATGTTGCCCATCAACTGTTTGGTTACCGACATTCTTTAAAATATCATCTTTGTGTTCAGCAGAAGAAAGAAATTCATACTGGTTTCGAACAACTTGAGGGTGAATAAATGACAGAAGTTTTGTTTTTGGGTGAACTATTCCTTTAACATCTGGAAACATTATATGGACTTTGAAACAGTCCATGTGACTGTTCAGTACACAAATAGGTAAGTGACAAATTGTGTACTCGGGGAGGTATGTGGACTTAGGTTTGTTTTGTTGTGGAGTTCAACCTTGGGAGGCTCACAAACTCTACATCATTAAAGGACAGGACAGATTGACAAGCCGCTTGTCTCTAGTGTGTAAAGACACTCCCGTGAGGCTATGGGGTGAGTCCATCTATCTTAGCCAGGGTCACAGCTTCATTGGACAAGTGTGGAAATAAACATAAACTAAACATCACAATGCCACAAGGTTCAGGGTTTTTTGATCTAGAATGTTCATCAAGGCTACTGTTATTACTGGTGATTACTATGGCACTTTTAACTTTTTACTATGTTAAAAACCTTAACCCCAAGTTAATACATTTTGGCATTATGAAATGGGCAGCAAAATTCTATAGATTTGCACTGAAATGGCCCAAAAATTATCTTCTGATGAGAATATGGTTCTACTGTATATATTCACTCGCTACTGTTCAGAATACCACATAGCAACAGCCTAGCCCAACTCTGGCATCGTGGAGATGAATTTTACAGGGGCAAGCATCAGTCAGTGTTTTTTTTTTATTTCACACTGCATTGTATTGTCAAACATACAACCAATATTAAAATTCTGACAGACCGACCAATAATTATTACAGATAAACCAATAATTACATAAATGTTATGGCCAATTAGGCATGCTAGCGATTAATCAATGATCGATTAATTGGCATATTAATTTAATCAATAAAACTTATCAATGGTTGGTCAAGCAAGGTCATCATTAAGCCCAAAGTAAAGTTCACTTTTTACGCGCACCGCCAGATTTTTTTTATTCGCGCATACTTGTACGGGCAGGTGGCACGCACAAGTGCATTTAATTTTTTTGCTGTAATTTGTTTATCCACAAGATGGCAACCATGGCCTGGGGGCGTCAATTCTCAAGGTAGTCAAAGAAAAACTGCTAAACAGAACAGACCGGAACGCATGCAAGCTACAATGACAATGGAGGCCTACATAGACGAAAGATTGTGCAGAGGTTACAAAGTACCCGCGTTTGTACCCTCACTCTAGCATGAAAGAATACAAAGATGTTTACATGGCTTGTAACTCATGGCGAGAGATTGCGCACAAAACTGTACATGCGTTGAACGCCTATGTATGTATACGAGTCAAATGAAGTATACTTTCCAAGGCTGTGCGCATACACTAGCATAAAAAAAACATATTTGAAAAGTATAACTTGGGTATATTTGGGTAAAGCTTAAAACTCATGCAGCAGACACACAATAAAAATGAAGCAAGCATTGTTCAAGCAACCATAGTTACGTATTCTAGATATATTAATGTCTTCAAGCCATGCAATGTATTAGGTAGGCTAGCTGTTTATTTCGAAACATAATTAATCCAAAAACCCTCCAAACAAGTGATTTTACTGACCATAAAAACTACTTACTTATGTACATAGAATAAACAACAAGTAATAATAGGATCCTAGTGAATGAGTGAAGAACTTCCAGTACCGTTTCAGCTGTGTGCTCCTATTCTATGGGGCCGTTTACACAACACCATTTTCAACTAAAACTGAAAACGTTTTATGCATTTTGGCCATTTACAAGACAGTGGCGTTTTGCGCGTCTGAAACTTTTGAAAACAGTACCTTTAATTGTTTCCGTGTAGACTAGAAAAACGCAAAATTGTGAAAATGGTGACGACAAGCCTGTGCTTATTATGTGTTCAGTCTATAGTGTTTATTTACAAAGTGACATTGCCAACTGCTGGCTTGGCAGCATAATACAATGTTTATTATTATAATTTTCGCAGATCCTTTCGACAAGGTTGTCATCTGTACATGAAAAACACAAAGGAACAACGTTTTTAGTACATCATTGTCGTGCAAACGTACCCTATGGTGCATGGTAAATCAAGACCTGTCAATTTGAGCAATCAAACCAATCCAAGCACGCTCCAAAAGTTACAAACAAAAATGTGGCATAAAAGCATTGTGTATACTGTTTACACCTGCGTCGTCTGCAATTTTTCATACAAATACTTGGTATAGTTTGGTCTATAACTGAAACAAATATGCATTTTTGCATTGTGCTAGTTGAGAACTTTTCAGCGATATTTGTAGGCTTGTCAAAAGTACTGACTTCGGTACAGAGTCGGTTCTGAAATTTAAAAAATGTGACAGTACCAGCATTTCCTCCCTAGCATTTTGAGCACTGTTGAGCGGATTCTTAAAAGCCTATGATTGGCCATTGTATTTACGTGCTCTGCAGATCTGTCTGTGATTGGTTACAATGATCAACGCTTCAAAAACATGTTGTAAATTGATGACTTGTGATGCAGTTCACAGAGAGCTTACACAGATACACACGGGAGCATTTAAAAACAGGTATCTATCAGCGGATCGCTAATATTCCTGCTTTCAAATGCTGGTATCGTCACATTTTTTAAATTTCACTACCGACTTGGTACCGAAGTTGGTACTTCTGACAATCCTTATATGACACAAGCCTATCTGTTATGTACAATGATTATGCAGATCACATCTTCATGTAAAGCAGTTATTTTTTCAGGCTATGAAAATAGAGCACTTTCAATATGTCAGCAAATTTAAAAGCACTTGTTAAGTAATGGTCATATTCCCTATATTCACTGTATACGCTTTAGGTTTAAGCGGTAGAGGTTAACGATTAATTGATAGTTAATTTAAACAATGATCGTTTATGGGAATTTATGTAAATTGACATCCCAATTGTTAATATTAAAATCTGTATTATAACATAATATAAAGTACGAAAATTGGATATTCATTTCGGAGTGTCTATTTACACTAAGTGCATGACTTGTTGGCAAACGTTATTTGCACTAACTCCAAAAAAGACGCGCAGAATTCAACATCTACAGTGGTGCAGCAATAGCAAATTAAGCTCGCAGACCTGGCTTAATGTGATCGATGCGGGTTTGAATCCGCCTTTTGCCGAGCTCAAATTTATTTTCAATAAAAATGAAAATAATGTTCTAAAGGTGGAAATAAACTGCAAACGAGTGTTTAATAATATTAAAAGTGTTTATTGGGTAGGATTAGGGGAAAGTGTAGGGAGGGTTTTTATTCTCCCAATAAGGCAGCATCCATTTAATGATTTTTATAAATATACTCATTTACACTTTATGATATTATTGCATCCTGTTAATGTACAAAAATACTGAGGAGAAAATAGTGTCTGCCAACATAAAGTAGACTATAGATAGTCTATAATTAAGCTACTATTTACTCTTATTGCAAAGAACTGATACTTTTACATGGTGTAAATAGAATCTATCACTATTTTTACCTATAGTGTAAACAGCATATTGCTAAGAAAATGCTGCTATTGTCACTTAGTGTAAATAGAATATATTGCTACTTTCACTTAGTGTAAAAAGCATCTACAGCTATTTGCAATTAGTGTAAATAGCATCTATCGCTAAGAAAATATGCTATTTTCAGTTAGTGTAAATGCCATCTATCGCCATTTGCACTTAGTGTAAATAGCCGCTGCCTATTCATTTTAGTATTTGCTAAAGATTGCATCACAACATAATATAAAGGATGAAAATTGGATATGTGTTTAGGTATTTGCTAAAGATTACATTTAACAGTGTTATTAAATTATAAAGTGTTTTTAAAGATAAGCTTTAGATGAAGGATAAAGGTAATATAAATGAAATTTTAACCAATATTGACTAATATAAATCTAATATCTGTTAGGTATTTTATCTAGCCTTAAAATGAAAAATTTATTTTACTTGATTTGCCACTTATTTAAATGTAGTGTAAAGTATGATGATTTTTAGGTTGTGAATCACTGATTTTGTGTAGATTATTATGCTCACAGTGTTATGTCTGTACAGTTATCAGAAAATAGGAAGAAGGGCAGTGAAAGATAGAAGTATGTCCTGCTTGACCTCTGACAACACACACACACACGCGCGCTGTGCAATTGACCAGAGGTTGAGCTTGGTTCTTAAAATGCTCTGCCTGCACTAGGACCACATCAGCATTCTACACTCCCCCTCGTCCTCCGTCACACACACACACACACACAAATGCACGCTCTCAACCCCTCCTCCTGGGTCGACACAGCGGACTCTGAACGTTTCTCTCCAGTCTGTTGAAGCTCCCCTTTAACTGCATGTCCTTGCATACACACACTCACGCACAAACACACTCTGTCCCTAGTTGAGATGACGGGCTCTGGTTTCAGTGAGGCTGCAGGCGGCCAGCGCAGCTGTTGGGCTTGAGTTTCTTGTTTTCATGCAGTGGCTGCTGGGAGTCAAACTGCACTGCCATCTGAGGTGGGTTGGAATAATGATTGAGATTTACTACCTCACATTCATGGCGGACAGCGTGTTTGTTTTGCTCATCCTTTGAAGTGCCGGTTGTTAATTGTGTCATTGCATTGCTAATAATTGATTTTATAGAAAGAGAATTTTTCGTGTAGTGTTGTCATATGCTTTTGGTATTCTAAAGGAGATATTTTATAGTATTATTATAAGGGTCACTGACACATAAGAGTGTCCATGATAAAAGATTTAATTTAAAACACATGCACCAACTTATTGTATTGATGTTGTTTTCGAAAAACTTAAATACAATTTACCAAAAATGTCATGTGGTGGCACCAAGTAAAAGTAATTGTCCTTACACTTTGAATACATTTTAATCATTATCATATTCTTCAGGGTATTTTTTTTATTATTATCATGAATTACTCATTCATCCATATCTTTAAGTATTCAGGGAGTCGCACCACATGACATCTTGAATGTGTGTTGTATTTAAGGTTACAATACACTAACATTCATTGTAAATGGATTTAGCAGAGATTATGTGGCTCACAGAGGGAATTCGCCCCTCTGCAGATTGGGCATGCAGGTGTCATTACCAACAAGCTAGTAATTTCTACACTATTAACTTTGAATTCTTTCTCCTTTTTCGAGGAGCTTCTTTGTTTGACCTAGTAGGTGAATTTTGACTGTTGCCCGCTTGTCATTTCACAGATCTTAACTGGTTTAATGACTTGAACAGTGATAGTTAGCCAAACAGATTGCTGTTGAGGAGGAAACTTGTGGAAAGGATACAGCTGCAGCCCTCTCCCCATATTGTTGCTGTTAAGTGGATCCATGTCATTTCCTGTCCAGCCGGCATGAGCCAAAAAAAGAATTCCTGATGTGAGCTTCAGTTTTTCTTTGTTCTCTTTTCCAACAGAAACTTGGGTGTAGATGAAGCAGCTAACGGTTTTTACTCTTTCTGGATTGGAAGTATTTGATTTGTTCTCATCTGATGAATCTGATGTAGAGTATGCAAGCTGAGAAAGAGGCGTAAGCTTTCCAGCCCTACGGACATCCAGCTTAACTTCTTCAGGTCATCAGGTCATGATGGAGCCCAAGGCGTCTCCATTGGCGGGTGGCGTATCGTGGGCGCGGGTGTGTAAGGAATGTGGACAGTGTCATGAAGGTCAGGAAAGTCACCTGTTTGAATATCAGGATGAAGTGGATGACGAGCTGGTGTGCCACATCTGCCTGCAGCCTCTGTTGCAGCCCATGGACACGCCATGCGGCCACACATACTGCTTCCAGTGCCTCAGCAACTTCTTGCACGACCAAGACTTCTGTCCAGTCGACCGCCAGAGGCTTCAGCTACAGCAATGCCGAGCCTCCAGCCTACTGGTGCGCAACCTGCTGGACAAACTGGCTGTGCTATGCCCTTTCCGCAGCGAATGCCAGCAGAGCATGCAACGCTGTGAGCTGCAGCCCCATCTGCACAACAGGTTAGTGCTTGCCACAACTTTTTAAAATGGAACAAAATGGTGTTTACATTTCACTAAGGCACCAAGGCCTACTCGAAGAGATGTAGACAGAGATAATGCGGATATCATTCCGGAGAAATGAAATGAATTATGAAGAGTCGGTGTATAAATATGCACATGTTGTATTACTGTAGCCATTAAGAGAGCTGCTTAAAAATTTGAGGAATTCCACTTATCCAGGTTTCATGTGAACAGTGAGATTTGAGAGTGCTGAACAGGATTAAAGAATTGACGCAAGTGGACCGTATGACCAACTAGAACTGGGTGACTCTCTTTTACATAATGGAGTTAATTAGGAATCACATGAGTGATTACTATAGAATGTCTGCAGATAGTTTATCCTGGTCACCATCTGCCAGGAACACATGGGAGTTGGCATATTTCATTTGTGCCTGTTTAGTTACAGGATTTAAGTAGTATTAAGAGCTCATCCCCAATCACAACTTTCCCCGTTACAATCTTATAGTTTCCACAGACCTATGAATATAAAAATAAAATTATGTAGAATTTACTGAAAGGTTGATCCACTAAATGCAAAGCCACAGTTGATGATCTGGGTGATACGGTATGTAAAAAAGAAAAAAAGTCCTTTGGAATAAAATCCATGACTTTGGCATTAATGGAACACTAGTATGACCCTGTACCTCAGCGTTCATCACCCTTATGTGGGTTTCGTATTGCCGTTTTATCGTACTGTGATGTAACAGAATGGACTAAAGGTTGTTTGGCTGATAGTTCACATGGGCAGGAACAGCTCAATGTAAACAGAGAGCAGCTGTGGGATGGAAAGGGAGGTGTTGACATGGCGAAACCCAGACTAGACTTGATTCTGCTCATTTTTTGACCAATACCATCTCCATCCCTGCAATGCAGCAGAAAAGCTGTTTCATCTCTTCATCTGCATAGCTCATCTTGTTTCTGTACTGAGAATTCCCACTCCCTGAGCATGTTCAGATAAACGACTAGATAAATGCTATGTAGCTTTGCACTGAAACAATTAAGCATTGATTTGTTTTTTGCTGCTGTTTTCTGCTGACTCCTGAATATGGCAGATCTAGAGCAGTAGTCAGCATTGGTGCATGTTTGGGATATTTTTAGTTACCGTGGCTGCCATCTGGTAATGAATGTCTTGTAGGTTAATTAACGGCAGGCCACTGAGTAATGATGCTGAAGTTCTTTCTGTTTCTCTGTGCTCCAATTCTCTCTTTTTCAGATGTCCTGCATTCAAACGACTCAGGGAGGAGGCGGAGAAAAAAAAGAGACCGTCCTGGAATGAGTTTAAAGGAAGCAAATCCGATGGAGATTTAGCTGATGCCAAATCTATCCCAATCGGACGCACAGCTCAACTCAGTGGACCCTCAGAACCTGGACTGGTCAACCCAGCATTTGAGGAGGGTGAAGATGGTATAGCATCACTTTCTGTATTTCATGTACCTTGTTCACCAAATATTATTACAAAACCCTGTAACCCATGTGTAGGCAGTTGAGATATTTTAAGTGTAATTAAAATTAGTATTTACACAATTTTACGGAATATTAGTACCAAACAGTTATCGAGCGATATCACATTTTTTTTATTAATTGGTATTGCTCAATATTTAATATTTAATTGTTTATGCTCATTTAACTTCCCCTGGATTAGTCTGTCTTCTAATGCTCACTTAAAATTAATCTTTAAAAACACTCATTTAATAACACTGTTAAATGTAATGTTTAGGAAACGTCACAATATCCACTTTTCAGTTTATTTTATAGCATTTGAAATTACTGATTTTAGTTTGTGTTTTATTTTTAATGAATGTAGATACAGTATAGAAATTTGATCTCGGCTATCAATTATTATCACATACATATCACATGCTGTAACGGCTGGAAATTGCTGTATCTACATATATAATATTTATATAATATCTTTGTTTTCTCTGTAATGTACACCACCTGGTTAGGATTAGATGTAGAAAAGAATAAAGCATATTCTTGGTGTGTTTTTTTTTTTTTTTTTTTTTTTTAAATTGTGGTTGTTTTTTTATTTGTGGTAGCTCAAGAGGAAAGGTGAGAAGAGTGTAGCGCAGACAGTGAAAAGCAGAGGAAATTGATTTGCAGCTGTGTTTACTTTTGGGTAAACCAAAACAGAGGGAATCTTTCATGTGGCCCTTTATCTTGTGAGAAGATGACTGAGGAGTGTCAGGATGTTATTAATATTCCAGTGGAATACATTATGGCATTAAAACCAACAATCGTCACTGTCTGAGAACTTGTATACTCATGGAGATTCACTCCAGCTTTTATCTGCCTAAAGCTCTAAAACACCTGGAGAGAGTCTGGACTTGTCATCTGGATTAATGGAAATTCTGTTAGTCATAAAGTTACCTAGCAACTATCTCATTATCTCATGGGAATATTACATCATACATTTGTGTGCTTAGAGAAATGACTCATTACAAAGCAGTTATAAGCAAACTGCATGAGTTACTGCTATTGGTTGCAATACTTCTAAGCATTTGTTTGCTAAATCAGGTTCTTAATGGTCTGTTGGTTTTGCAGACACCCCTCTGAGGTCCAGTCTCGTGGCAGAGGCGACTGTGGTGGAGCTGTTTCGAGAGGATACAGATGAGGATCTGGGATTGCGTATAGTGGGAGGGAAGGACACACCCTTGGGCAACATCGTCATTCAGGAGATTGTGCGTGATTCACTGGCTGCTCGAGATGGCAAGCTGGCTCCTGGAGATCATATTCTTGAGGTGAGGCATATCTCAGCTCGTCACGCTATCATGGCGGTTTTAGATTATCAGTCTCTATGGATTTAAACCCATTAGATGTTTTCCTTGGCTTTTATCTCTCAGAATCTGACGTTCCATCCAGTTCTCATGTTGTCTGTGTACATAGCCCAGTGTCATTGTATTTACATTGCAGTCACATCTCTGGATGGTCACAAGACCCTATCGGAAAAGCAGGATCTTTTTTTTCACTGGATGACTGATGACTGACTGTTAAAATGTAACAGTTCGCAGCTGAGTAGACGCATTCTGTCATAGCCGTGTATCAAAATATGTATAATAATCGATGAAAAAAAATTAACTAGATTAATCACACATTTTTCTGTGATTTAATTGTGATTAATCGCAATTAAAAACACCGACATTTGTATGCGTTTTTAAGATATATAATGCAGTTATTTCACAGCTAATCCCCAATTTAATGCAGAAAGATTGTAAAGACAGTATATTTTAAATACTTGTTTAATAGCATCTTTTTAGGCCAGTATCGCTGATACTAATACAGCTACTGATATCTCGGTGAAATTGAAAGCTATCATTTTTCCCCCATATTTATTAGGCTTCAAAAATAAACCATTTAATTTAAGTGAACTTAAAACAATCCTCCCATAAACCCATACTAAATATCATATTTACCTGTGCCCTTCCTAGCTGACTAAGTTTGAACAGTCTGCACTGCATAAGTTATAGCCAAACTTAAATATAGATTAATCCCTATTAAAAAATTCTTTAGTCAAAAGCAGTGAGTAATTTTCTCTGTTGCCTTTTCTTTGATTATCTTCAATGACAGCATCGGTTGCTGTCACTTTAAGATCTGCCACTGCTGCACATTACGCGGATCTCACACGCATCCCAACTCTTTACTTTCATTTAAGACTTATTTAACTCATTCAAGGCGGGTCTTATGAGGATATTCGACAAAATTGATATTTTTGGCATTATCGTGTGTGTTATTGTTCGTTCGAGAGTGAAAGAGAACTCTATTCTGTGCGCCGTGTGTGTGTGAGGACATTGACAAGACAGCGCGTTTTCTTTTGGCGTGCTTGAGTGGTTTCAAAGCATTTGCATGAATAAAATGGTCATCATATATTGTAATGTTAGCCAAAGGATGACAGAAAAAATAGATGCTGCGTTAATTGCGTTTAATATTTTTTACACGCAAAACTGCAAAAAAATTAATCGCATACATTAGCGTTAGTTAATATGAGCAGAAGGATTCTCTCTGATGTGTAGTGAAACACTATTCAAAGTCATTTTGACAAGTTGAAATACATTCAGGGGGATGACCTGCATTAAACATAAACCGTTTGTATAGAAAACTATTGAATACAGTCTTCATCTCAACAAAACATCTTCAACAAAAACGGAATGCATTTGTTTTTGTAAGACTTTTTAATTTAACACAAAACTACATAAGGCACATTTACAGAGAGAAGTTATACAGTATTGCTTCTCAATTACAATTCAGTTCAGTTCAGCAAATTTACATTCTTGTTCCCACAATCCTACGCTCTCCTAGGATTTCTTCCCATGGTAGTCCTGGAATGCAATGCCTTAGTAAAGCAAACCAGCATGACTGGCTTCACATTCAAATTCAACCTTGAGCTTGAATGAATACCTCCAGCTCATCTTGTCTTCTCTGAGATCATATATATATGGAAATCTAAATGAGGTCAACTGACAGCCCTAGGATGATCTGTATCCCAAGCGGAGCTCCTTTGGCTTTTTAGGGAGTTATGGCCTGTAAAGAGATCTGTGGATGGCTTGCGTATCTTATTTCTTGAAATGGTATCTCTCTTTTCCCCTTCTGGTTCAACACCGCATTGATTATCACAAAGGGCTGTTCCAAGCCTTAGGCAGGAAAGGCTTTTTCTGGTCCAGAAGCATAAATACAGCATTATTTTAGGATCTGTTCATATGGTGTTCTTTAAAGAGAACAAAACATACTGGTTGGATCTTAAAGGGGTCATGAATTGAGAAATCAAATTTTCCTTGATCTTTTGACAAATAAGAGGTCATTCTACCTTTAAAAATAACCTGAAATGTTGTAGGAAATATGAAACTCAAACGCAGGACTGTTTGAGCAACAAAATGATATAGATTAGGGATGCACCGAAATTTAGTCCTCCCTAAAATTACCTAAAATTACCAAGAGAATGTTGGTAACCAAACAGTTGACGGCACCCATTGACTTCTGTAGTATTTTTTTTTTTTTCCACTGTGGAAATGACTACCGTCAACTGTTTGATTACCAACATCCTTCAAAATATCTTCTTTTGTGCTCAACGGGAGACAGAAACTCATACAGGTTTGGAACAACTTGAGGGTGGTGATGACAGAATTCTCATTTTTGTGTGAACTATCCCTTTAAAAATTGTAATATTAATTCAAAAAAGAGCTAATTTCAAATAACAAATAATCTGTGCGTGGATCAGTGGGCGGGGCTAAAGAGACAATGATGTAGCTGTTGATTTTCTTCTGTAAAGGCACTATTACGTCATAATCCAAAAGATCCAAAACTAGTCGTTTTGGCAGCTTGGTTTCAATAAAAAACTGTTTTTGTACTAAGTTTTGAAACTTAATATTTTTGTTACCCAAACACGCCTATCAAAATGGAGGGTCAAACACAGGATAGAAAATAGCTTATTACTTCTAAATTAGAATGTTTTTTTTTAATGTAAAAATCTTTATAACATTACAAGTGGACCTAAAATAAAAAATACAGTTCATGACCCCTTAAAATAAAGGTCACACAATAACCTGATTTCCAACATGAGTTGATATCAAGGTAGTGAAGGAAGATTGAGTCCAAATACCAATATTGACATTAAAACTCCTCAAAATCATTTGAAAAATAGCCATATTAGTCTTATATAAACTTTTGAACATTACACATAATGTACTAAAATGACATTATGGTCTTCATAGGTGTTAGGTGAATTTAGAGTCAACATGAAATGTTTGTTTTCTAAATGTGTGTTATTAATGTTATTGCAAATAATTAATCCATACATATGTTTCTTTTTTCCGTTCTTTTCTTTTGAGCTTGTAGTATTTTTAATCAAAATGCAGTAACTGGATCTTCTGATGAAACGACAGGCCTCTCTCTGGTGGCATAACTTCTCCAGTCATTTAGTCTGCCAAATCCAGTCAAAAACCGAAATCCTTGCCCTTGATTTTTTCGATAACCTGTTTTTCACTAATGTACATCACAATGCGGAAGGAATGATCTGCCCTACTTCCATTACACTGTGACCTTAAACTAACAGTGTTATCTTTGCAGGTAAATGATGTCAGTTTGGCATCCATTCCCCACAGTCGTGCCATTACTGTGCTCCGGCAGTCATGCTCCCGGCTCAGGCTAACTGTCATGCAGGAGAAGGGCTTCAAGCCCCGGCCCGAACATCTTGCTCAACCCTCAGCTTCTCCCCCATCGCAGTCTCCCAATCCCAACCAGAACCACGGCACCGTCATCCAGGTCACCCTGGTAAAGCGCGAGCGCTCTGAGCCGTTGGGTATCAAACTCATCCGTAAGTCTGAGGAGCCAGGAGTCTTCATCCTGGACCTGCTGCCTGGAGGACTGGCTGCTAAAGATGGCAAACTGAGGAACAATGACAAAGTTCTAGGCATCAACGGACAGGACCTGAGACATGGCACCCCAGAGAGTGCAGCTCAAATCATACAGGTACAGAGAGAGGGGACAGACAAAATCACTTTAGAGAGAAAAAGTGGATGTCTCAATCTAACAACACTAATAATGATAATTATTTTTTGGTAAATGTTGTGCTCTCTGTTATGTATGTGGCAGGCAAGTGAAATGCGTGTGAACTTCGTAGTGATGAGACTTCCTGATCTGTCCGAGGAGGGTGGTGAGGGACAGAGCCGAGGGGCCAGGAGGGTCCCCGAACCGCAGTACTTCAAACGACGCTCCGAATACATGAAGGTAAAAGGTGCAAATGTTGACAAATTAAAAGGTAGAAAAGGTAAAACTAGTCTAAGCTGTGACCTAGAGTTAAACTGACTTGGGTGATGCAAGTTTGAGTTTTACTCACTTCCAATCCCATTTCACTTCCAATTATTTTCTATCCTGCCTCTTTTTTTTATTATATTATATTTTTATTACATTTAAGGGGAGTAAGATTTGGGGTGTTTTTGGAAGAATGTTCACAAAGATTACATTTATTTGATCAGGAATACAGTAAATAACAGTGCTGTTGTGAAATATTATTACAATTTAAAAATAACCGTTTTCTATTTGAATATATTTTCACATGTAATTTATTCCTGTGATGCAAAGTTGAATTTTCAGCATCATTACTCCAGTCTTCAATGTCACATGATCCTTCAGAAATCATTCTAATATGCTGATTTTGTGCTCAAGAAACATTTCTTATCAATGCTGAAAAGATTTGTGCTGCTTATTTTTGTGGAAACCGTAATACTTTTTTTTTTTCAGGATTCTTTGAATAGAAAGTTCAAAAGAACAGCATTTATTTGATATTAGAATTTGTTTTTGTATCAATGTCTTTACAAACAGTTCTCATTAATTTCATGCGTCCTTGCTGAACAAAAGAAAGATATTAATATCTGTCAAAAAAATCTGAACCCAAACTTTTGAACAGTAGTGTATATAAATATATATTATAATAATAAATATAATAATATTTTATTTATTTGCTGTGCTGGGTAGATAATAAATTGTAATCGGCAACTGATTCCAAGTTACATGACGACAAACTGTACTCCATTACATTACACATACAGTGTAAAGTAATATAATCTGACTACTTTTTGAATACACTTAGGTCACGTTTGACTTAATTCGTTTATCACATTGATTTGAATAGGATAGTCTTGTAAGATATTGATATAAAATACAAAGAGAAAAAAAATAAAAACAATCAAAATAAACACAAAAAAGATGAACTATTTTATTTATTTTCCTGCATCTCATGTGACCATTAACCAACATCAGAGAACTGTGAATTTAATTTTATTATTATTATTATTTATTGACTTGTTTGTCAGCAACTGATTAGATATGCATTTATGCAATGTTGAGAAGACGGAGTATTTTAAAACGTAATATAGTCTAATTAAGTACTTAATTTTTGCAATCTGATT
Organism: Zacco platypus; assembly: GCA_038088235.1. Lineage (NCBI taxonomy): Eukaryota > Metazoa > Chordata > Actinopteri > Cypriniformes > Xenocyprididae > Zacco > Zacco platypus. The sequence continues at coordinate 7,354,748 of CM076079.1, forward strand.
ACTTAATCCATTTCTACCAGCACTGTTTATATAATATAAATAAAATAAAAATTAAATGTAAAAATAAAATGTAATAAATATAAGTCAATTCTATACTTAAATTGTTTTTGATACGCAGCACTGGCCAAAAGCGAGGATAACCGAGCAAAAGAGATTTGAAACCTACGTACGTTCATTCTGTCTCGCTGATATGCTGAATCTGTCTCATACATTTCACAGTGAACATTATGAATTATATCTTCATGTGCTGCATTGTATTAAATTGATGTATTGCAATGTTTTGCGTATTATGTACTATGAGATTATTATATAATACCCAGACTTATATAAAGCATCGAAAATAATCGTATTGCAGATACAGTTGTACATACTCATTTGGAAAAAGCTTGCATGCAAAATTGGTTGCATTTTTTTATTGGTTGTGCTACTGTAGTCAAAATCCGCACGTGTGCGCGCGAGATGACTTTTTACCCAGAGACCAGTCACACCCTGCTTTTGTGACACTTCCTCACCAGCTGAAGGCAGAGGCAGCAAACACAGGCTGGGTAGTGGGAGATGAAAGCAGATGCCCCCCTCTCTCTCTAGGACTCGTCCCTGATCAAAAGGCCTGGGGTGCTGCTCTCTGAGCTGCTGCAGCCACTGTGTTTGTTTGTAGATGGGGATCAAAGCTGGTGACAGTTAGCTTTCACCTGTAGAGTTGAAGCTTGAGCTCATGCTGGGAGGAAGAGCCTCCCTGCTGGGTAGGAAGAGGCTGCCCCTCCCCCTATAGAGGTCTGGGGACTCCAGTGAGACTGGGAGAAGATGGCTGAAGGAGAGCGTTTTGCCACAATCTATGAGTTACGATGACAACGCGTCACATTAACGCATCTCTCCGCTTCGCAGCAGGATCTGGGATGTTTGTTTTTACAAATGTTTTCTCTGCAGGAGTCAGGCATATATCTTAAATTTCACCCAACCCCCGCGTACAGAACCTCGAGTCGTTAAGTACGCTTACATACGCAGTTATAATCAAGCTACAGCAGGTTTTTGCATAGTTAAGGTACAGTCTTCATCTGATTGTCAAAGTATTTATGACACACATCTATTTGAAGGATTAAAGCATCACTTCAGTCTTTCAGAGCATGATCACAATGCAAGGCCAATGTCCGATTACTGTGTATACACTAATGTTCAAAAGTTTTTTTTAAAGAAATTAGTAGTTTTATTCCATAGAAATAATTAAATTGATCAAAAGTGATAGTAAAACATTTACATTGTTACAAATAAATCTATTTCAAATAAGAATATAAATAAAAATTTGTTTCCTCAAATATTAAACAACACAACTGTTTTCAATATTATTAATAATAATACATGTTATTTGAGCACCAAAATCTGCATATTAGAATGATTTCTGAAGGATCATGTGACACTGAAGTTTAGAGTAATGATGCTGAAAATTCAGCTTTGATCACAGGAATAAATTACATTTTGCAATATATTATAAAAGTTATTTTGATTGGAAGTAATTTTAAAAAAAATTATAATATTTGACAACATTATTGTACTACTGTATTTCTGATCAAACTTTTAAATTGCATCTACATTATATTTATTAATTCAGCTACAGGTAAAAATTGCACAAAGCCACATTAACATGTTTCTTTTTACTATTTTCGTATTGTGCAAGTGTTTTAATGTGCATCATGTGGATTCAGGAGCCTCCAGGTGGGTTCTCCAGTCAAGAGAAGACAGTGAGTCTAAAGAAAGAACCACGACACTCTCTAGGCATCACCATCGCAGGTGGGAGAGAAGGCCGTAGCCGCTTGCCTGTCTACATCACCAGTGTGCAGCCGGTGGGCTGCCTGCACAGAGACGGCACTGTCAAAACAGGTCATTCTCTTCATGCCTCCTTGTAAAATGCTTTTTTTCTCTGTGAGCATCATGCACAATGCTTGTGTTAACTGTGTGTTGTCATGGCTACTGTTGCCCAGGTGATGTACTGCTGAGTATAAATGGCATTGACCTGACCCATCTGACCTACAATGAGGCGGTGACCGTCCTAAAGACTCAGACGGCTCAGAACACTGTAACACTGCGAGTCATCCAAACTTTTACTGATGAGGAGGAACTGGATGGAGAATCCAGCACTAGAGACCAAGACATGGAAACACTGGAGGGACCCAAAGAGGATGACGCTAACTGGGTTCCTCTTTGGACCCGCTGGCTTGGCCTTCCCAGGTGGGTGGGCTAGGGATGTGGGTCATTATTGTGCCTGATAAAATGCTCCGATACCACAAACTGACACCGTGCAGCATGTGTACAGTACAGTGTTTGAGTCCAAACAAAGAAACACCGTCAGAGATATGGGGATATCAGAGAGTAAAGATGTCTATAAAGTTAATGTATGTAATTAATAGAATATTAAGCATAAATTCAATATTTATGCCTGTATAGGTGCTGTGCGTGAGCTGATAAGTGAATTACGCTAAGTGGATTGTCGAGCACAGATCCCTTTCTCACGGACATCGCTGAAAAGTTTATAGTTCGGTCAGATATGGCAATAGCAAAGAAAGTAAAATGATGCAACTATTAACACTAATGTAACCGTAAGGAGAGGAAATGCACACACGTCTGTTGGATGCTCATGTCAGTTTAAAACTAAATCTTATACTGTATGCAGCCTTAGTAAATACAGGGACTGTTACATGATTTATGCATAACGTGGTTCCCTACAGGAAAACGTCATGTGATTACTATGTCACTGCACTGGAGCAGCTCTAAATGTGCGCTGTAGATGAATCATGATTAGCAATAGAATGAACAGTGAACAGAACGGTAACAGAAGCTCATACAGTACTTTTTAACAGGAATAATTAAGCATGAAAATGCAACATCTATTTCCTAATTCGTATGGACTCCTTCTGGAATAAGTGGTATCTGTGCATTCCTAGGGCGGGCCTTAATTTTTTTTTTGATGTGATGCAGATGATTAAGTGCAATGCTCAATTTGATGTCATCTTCTGTACGTTTTAGCCCGGTTAATGGCTGTATGGGCTTAAACGTGCTCAAAATTCATTATTTGACCATCTCTTTTTAATCACAAGCTACATCCACTGGTGTCGTGATATTATGCTAATGAAGACCAACAGTGAGAGCTGGGGCTTCAGTATCGTGGGAGGATATGAGGAGAGTCGTGGCCAGCAGCCCTTCTTCATTAAGACCATAGTGCCTGGAACTCCAGCTCACTTTGATGGACGGCTCAAGTGAGTCTATCGTCCTCTTTTAACAACATTTGATACACATTACAGTTCAAACGTTTGGGGTCAGTACAGTTTTTTTTTTCCATTTATTTATTGAAAGAAATGAGTACTATTTAGCAAGCATGTATTGGGGTTTTGTTGTTGTTGTTGTTGTTTTTAATACTTTCTATTCATCAAAGAATCCTGAAAAAATGGTTTCCACAAAAATAAAATGCAGCACAACTGTTTTCAACATTAATAATAAGACATTTGAGTAACACTTTACAATAAGGTCCATTAGTTAAACATCAGTTAATGTATTAACTAACATGAACTAACCATGAGCAACACATTTGTTACTGTATTTACTAAGTTAGTTAATAAAATAGATGTTCATTGTTTGTTCATGTTAGTTCACAGTGCATTAACTAATGTTATAAGATTTTAATAATGTATTAGTAAATGTTGAAATGAATTTCATAAACATTAATAAATGCTGTAGAAGTGCAGTTCATGCTAACTAATGTAGTTAACTACTGTTAACCTATAAACCTTATTGTAGTGTTACCGAAATGTTTCTTGAGCAGCAAATCAGCATATTAGAATTATTTCTGAAGGATCATGTGACAATGTAATCAAAAAGGTTATTTTAATTATAATAATATTTGACAATATTACTGTTCTACTGTGTTGTTCTTGCATAAGAGACTTCTTTCAAAATCATTTACTGCCCCAAACTTTTAAATGGTAGTGTAGATGAAATGAACATTTTCTTGGGCTAGCATTACTTAGAAGTAATTCAATTGTTGTGTTCATTGACAAGTTATTATGAAAGACATTCTTGAGTGCAACAAGTCTATGAAATAAAATGTTTTGCTTACTGAGACACTCTCGCGCTCTCCTGCAGGTGCGGCGATGAGATTGTGGCTGTGAATGGACTCACAACAGTTGGCATGAATAACTCCTCATTGATCCCAATGCTGAAACTGCAAAAAAACAAAGTCACATTGACCGTGGTCTCCTGGCCGGGCAGCCTGGTTTAAAGACTAGCCTGAACTCTATTACTGTTACTGGGTCAACCACAAGATACTTGCACAAGTCTAATATTGGAGAAGAGATGTACTGACCATAATTGCATCCTCTCTTGAGAACAGGGTGGCATATTGGGGAAGTCTGTTAACAGTCATTGACCAAGATGAAAGGTTGATATTATTTAATCCACTGGTAGGCATGTAGTGTTTCACAAAGCTTTTTCTTGAGCTGTGATGGTGAAAGAAGTGTGAACCGCACTTAAGGATACTGGACAAGTTTGACTTCCTTTTTAAAAATAAGTTTTAAATTGGGATATTTATCATGCCCCTTGCTTGGGTATATTTTAGTATGGAACTTCAAGACTTCTTGTTTCCATATATAACCAGTAATAATCTTTTAGATGGTTTCTGATTGACATCAAGTGGTCAGTAGTAAGGTAATGAATACGAGTAATTACTTTGACAATACCTGTATGACCGTGTCACATTCTTATGTTAATGGCCGCTCTGACAACACTTTGTACACTGTTATGAGAATAGTTACACTAGTGTAAAAAACTATGTAGTTGTTGTTGGGGTGATAATGTGGACTGTTTTTTAAAACCACAGCTTGGCTCGTTTGACGTTTTTTTAAAGAATGTATCTCTTGGGTGCCTTGGATATAAATATGTGCAAACACACTGATCTACACATGCCTTAATTGCCTGTATACCAAAAATGCCATTCGTTATCTTTGGCCTTTCATCATCTGAAGAATGTTTGCTTATTTGAATGCTTTGTTTTTTTCCCGTCTGATATCTGTACATTTAACTCTTTTACTTTTTAATGCATTTCAGTGAATTTCAGTAATGTTCTTTGGACTAGAAAAGCAATGTGAAAGGGTTATTATGATGACAGAATAAAAGATTTTGTTTTATTTTATTACATCGTTGTTCTAGGCAGTGGCTGTTTTCAATCTTTTAACTGATCCATAACATAATAGACTAATAGATTCCAGTACAACTGTATGGTTATTTTTATTAACTCATAGATTTCCAAATATTTCATACAAATGTGCAAGCAATCTGACAGAACTACAGTACGTAGCGTCAACATTTTAACTTTTTGCGTGTACTGTGTAGCTGTAATTCTAGAGTTAATGCTAAACACCCATATTTAACTTGTCTTCCAAATTATTTGTTATAGTCCCTAGATTCCTAGGCAATAACGTCGGCTTTGCCCGGTTGAGTATCGCACGTCTGAGCAGTTTGAAGGGCGAGTGGGCCACGTGCTGTCACACAGGGGACCTGTGGAGGATATAAATCAGACCTGCACAGTTTGAATTTAATCCTTGAACTATGAACCAAGACTTAAATAGTTTTAAATCCTGCCGACAGGCTAAACTAATGCAATAGGTTGCCAACCGTGAAAGAAAAACATGACGTGTGCGAGGCGTTCATTGTTGAATTTCATTGTTGAAAGTCACCAAGCACCTGCTGAGAATGTGAACTCCCTCTGTGACACAAAAGGATATGTTGATTTAACTTTGAATGGATTCCAGATTGGATAACCAAATAATAATGGCTAAACAATTACATTTTACAAATAAAAAAGACATCTACCAAGACATTGTCAGAGATTGTTAGGCCAAATTTGAAATTACATCCAGACTGGTCTACATTCTTCAGTGTGTTAGCCTGCCCCCTAGAGGCCATACAAAGCTCAAGCGTTTATGTTCTTACTTAACTTCCTAAATTAAAACCTTAGAAACTTAAAATACATAAAACATCAATGAACGTGGACAGATTCTTTCAAAAGCAGCTGTTTGTATCTGAATCATTCATGCGGAGTTAATTTGTTCTTCACACTCACCTCTTCACACCCCGCTGTATGTAAACTAAAGGGTCGTTTCTCTTTGAACATACAGAAAATAACATTAATATATCACATCTTTCAATTTCATGTATTAAGTTAATCTGTACAATTTCTTTCATCTCTAATATAATATTTAAAGTCTGTAAAGATTACTTTATACAGCTTTTTGTTGTACTTTTGGTTCTGGATCTGCTTTAACTATAAAGGTGAGGCATGTTTCATTAGAGTCAGTTAAGTTTAAATTATGTCTACTAACCATATATATCAACACATATATGGCTCTGTATTCGTTTATATATGTGTGTGTGTGTGTTCCCTTATTTTATTGTTTGTAAATATGGCCACAGTATGCTATTTATATATAGAGAGAGAGAGAGAGAAAGAGAGAGTGTTGTCCAAAAACATCAAAATCAGGAATTTATTGAAGCTTTCCATAAGAGTTGGTAGGGACAAACATTTACAGGTACTTTAACAGAACCAGCACTAAGAGCAGATTCCTTTCTCTCCATTAGATTGCTAGGCAAAAAATTATTCCTCTTAAGCACAGCTCCCTCTCAAGACCATCGACAGAGGCACTCAACTAATGCAGTTTTGTCTACAGTATATGGAGCAAAGATGTCGTGCAGGTATAGAAAATGCATGGGGGGCAGTTTTAACCATTACATTTACAATGCCGTGTCTGTAATCAACAACAGAATCCAGCATCCATGAACAGACACTCCGAGATGAAGCTGAACTGAAAGAACAGAAACGACACAAAGAAAAAACAAAACACAGGGTACAAATAATGTTCCAACAAAAGTCAATTTCACTTTGTGTGAAATGAATGACACATTTTTCTTGGTAACAAATTTCGCTTGATTGGCAAATGTTATTTTTTTTTTTAAACACACCACAATGACATTGTAAAACAATATCAAAAACCTCCAGGACTACTTGGTTGTCCTCGTGTGCTCAAGTGCAATTTTCAGCCCTAACTCGAGTGGCATCTTGTACGTATATTTTATGGCTTACTGGGTAAACAGGTCCATATCAGCTGTAAAGTTACAGAGACACAGCTTATAAACAAACTATGCTACAATAATAACTTGGCGAAAAACTAATAACCAGCTAAATTACATAATGTAAACATGGCATACCACACTGTACATCCTGTCCATGATATTTACAAGTCAGTTTGTTGACTTCCCCGTGTAGTAGACAATCGCAAAAGTGCCAGAAGATCACGGCGCTGACTGTTCCCCTAAACTAGTTCAAACATCTGCTGCACTAGCTTCAAAAAGCCCCAATGCTAAGCATTACACTCCAAAAACAATAACACACAACATACTTCTGACTCCTCCACTTACATGTCCGCTTTAAAAAAGGTTGTCCTTTAACATAAGGCATATTCACACCGTAAGGTGCCTTGTTCTTAACAACAACACCACAATATAGTATGTGGGGACTGGGGAGGACTTGATGGCTCTTTGGGGTAAATGCACTTTTAAACAGTATCAGATTTTGCTTTCTTCCAATCACTCTCGTTATACATAACAAAACGTCTGAGTGCAACACAGGAGCGCTTCTACTACATCAGGAAATGTGCAAAATCTGCTCTAAAGCAAAGTGACAGTGTTGCGAATTCTACTGTACAAGGTACTGGGAAAAAGCGTCTTGTAGAAACCCAGCGAAGACCCTCAGTCCGACATATATACAAGGCACTAAGGAGAGGAATGAAGGGCCTTCCTCGAGGATCCAGCAGAAGTACTTTAGTCGGGTCTGAATATAGGATATTTTGGTAAGAACTCTATAAGAATAACCTGTAGACATAAAAAGACAGTGTTAAGCAGGAACACCAGGGGGTTAAAAATCACCAGCCTCATAATTTACAACCTTATGGTCTGCAGGTCTCCAGTAAAATATAATATGATATTATATAATATATATATAACTGAATGAAACATTTAAGAGACTTTTAGTAACAAATCACAGAATCGGTTTGTTAAGAAGGGCTTTAGTTCACTGTGTGCATAGCAGTCACTGCTGTGACTACAGCGGTTTAATGGTAACACTTTACAATAAGGTTCATTAGTCAACAGTAGTTAACAGCAAATCAGCATTTATTAATCTTTGTTAATGTTAATTTCAACATTTACTAATACATTATTACAATCTTGTTAACATTAGTTAATGGACTGTGAACTAACATGAACAAACAATGAACAACTGTATCGTCATTAACTAACGTTAACAGAGATTAGTAAATACAGTAACAAATGTATTGCTCATGGTTAGTTCATGTTAGTTAATACTAATGTTTAACTAATAAACCTTATTGTAAAGTGTTACCGGTTTAACTATAACTATACGATACCGTTCACAATTTTGTGGTCAATAAGATGTAAGAAAAAAATGAACACTTTCATTCATCGAGGATGCATTAAATTGATCAGAAGTGACAGTAAAAATATGTGTTACAACAAAAAGTCCCTTTTTTAAAAATGCTGTTCTTTTGAACTTTCTATTAATCAAACAATCCTAAAAAATATTAAAATTTCCACAAAAATATTAAGCAGCACAACTGTTTCCAACACTGACGATAATAAATGTTTCTTGAGCAGCAAATTAGCAAATTGTAATGATTTCTGCAGGATCATGTGACTCTGAAGACTGGATTAATCATGCTGAACATAAGAGCTGCTTATGGTTGCAGTGTTTTGTATGTTACAATTTGATGCGGTCACTCTAATAAAAATGTCTGCGTTTATAAATATTAAGTTAATAAACAGTTATGAAAAAATATTTGTGCCTGTTTAACCCCCTCAAAAATATATAAATATATATTGTTGATTATAGTCAATCAAACAAATGTTCCCTTACAGCAAATTCTACCTTTAAAATCGGATCTTATATTTTTTGTAAGATATTTGAAATGTATTTGATATTTGTTTTTAGAATTGATTACAACAACAAAACAATGATTCTGATTCATAACACAAACCATTTCATTTTGATAAAGGAAAACAGAATTACTGTTATCAAATTTTCAAATAACATTCATGAACTTACATATTCCATCATGTTGTTGCTCTCACATTTTCTCCGGCTGAGTTTCCAGTGCAGCCCCAGCTGAAGGCGAGACGCAGGAAGAGACAGGTTAGAAAAAGCTGTGCGGTAGATATCCAAGCACTTCAGATGCTCAGACACGCTTTACACACAAGGGTTAGCGGAGGTCAAGCAGTGGCCAGTGCTTAAAGGAGTTTCCTTAATGTGTCTGCGCCGCTACTGACTGTCAATCAAAGCTTCGAGACACAACAAAACGAACATGACTTTTTACTGCCGACCTTTCCATAGTCTGGTCAGCCTCGGCACTATATCAATACATCAGTTCAAAAATGGCTGCGAGGGCAACAAGCATTTGACGGGGTCAAATGTTAGCGGCCATTTTAATGATTGTTATCCACCACACACCAAGACTGAAACACCTCTTAACATGGCAGCCAAATTGGAGTTGGTCTGCTGTTCTTATCTTTATGCGTCTAAGATGGGTTCTGCAATGAGCTAACCTTGTGATATAATCTGTTGTTTTCCCATTCTAACAACTTCTGAATGGATCTCCGCGTCTGAAACACACAAGCACAAATAAATAATTCATTAGACACAAACAAAACTAGATGCACACACAGGGTTTTATGCTAATCACCCGTCAAACTCTTCAAACACATGTTTAACAAATGCCAATAAAACCCTCAGGGCATGAAGACTTCAGAGGCATTTATGGACCGATGCTTGTAGTTAAGCACCTTGTAAGCTGCACGTCATGGCCAATAACTTAAAATTTGTAGCTGTAAAATCACCACCTTTCCACAGCTTATAACTCAACAAGCCATGCCTTGTGACGTATATCAAATTCACACTCAGTTAATAAGCTGATGTAGTTTGTTACTTGCCTCCTCACTGAGCAGGTTTATTTCTTTGGTGGGGCAAAAGGTAACTGACATGGATTAATGGGGGAAGGACGGGACATGTCTGAGGAAGGACTCACTCTCTTGTTGAGACATATGACAGGCCACAGACTGCAGCCCACCGTACAGCAACAGCACAGGCAGCCGCAGAGCAGCCATTTCACATTAACCGGTAGGTTCTTCTTCAAGCACGCGTTTACTCGATTGACGCTCGTCTTGAACTCCTCTGGAGCAACCTACAGTAGATGGGTGAGAAACAAAACGGGTTTGAAATGTATGTCACGAGGCGTTTCTTTGTGTTGTGAGTAATAAAATAAAATAAAAACTAAATGTTGATTTAAGAAACAAGAGAAAAATAAAAGGAATTTCATAAAAAGGCTTCAGCAGATGCTCTCTGGTGATCTCGCAATTGCACGCTAGCTTGCCAACAGAGTTCTGACACTCTCAGGGCAAAGGGAGGACAAAAAGATGAGATAAGCCCGTGGCCTGTGGCTGTGCCGTCTAAACAACCTGAATGGCTGCTCATTCCACTCTGGGTATGTACGCCATAAAACCGGGGTCGTAATCTTTTATGACAGGATGCAAAGGTCTCTTTGCAAACAGCAAAAGAACTCGGAATAAAGCCCAGCAGGCCTGATCTGCACCCTTCAGTCATCATAATCCTGACCTCATCCATCACATGTCACCCTGGGTCACAATACTGGAGCTCCGTTTTATTGCCCCGCACTTCCCTCGGCCTGCTCTTCCCCCTGCAGCCTTTTTGTATTTCTGCGTCCGACCCAGGAAGCTTCCCATTCTTGTGAACGGCACAGTCTTTCTTCCATTATTTTGTCACTGGGAGCGGTGTCCTCCCAGTGCTGCGATCCTTGCCTATTGGAGCCCTGGATGGTTTACTTATTGACAGATTCTGTGGCAAACACGCAGCATGCCCGGATTAAAACCATTTAAGAGACTTCATCAGGGGATTCTGTAGTCATCGAAAGCTTGGCGAATAATGGTGTAAAGGTCAACAGGGAAAGATATTTTATTTACACCACTCAGTAAGATTTACTGTGTAGATGCGAGTTAGAAATCATTACCTTTCCTGTGAGAACAGAAGGAAACTCTGTGTCAAATTTGTTGCTTAGTCCAAACCTGCAAACACAGATTTTTAAAAGGTTATAATTATGGTGCAAAGGTATAGAAGCCCATTTTCTGCCACATAAGAAAAAATCACTCTTGGTAAATCAAAATGACATAAAAAAAATCTATTTTTTAATTTTCTATTATGAGATAGATTAGCTGAAGTGACGAGAGTCATAATAACGAAATAAAAAGTTGAAATATAACTAAGGTTGACATACAAAGTAGTCAATTACTACATAAAAAGTGACTTTTTTTTATAAAAGTGACGAGTTATTTGATATGATTTTGATATTATGAATCCTAATTATGATGAGTATGTCACATTTTGTGTTATATATATGCTTTATCACAGCATGATTTTTTTTATGTGGCAGAAATGGGCTTTCATTCATGTGTGATGACAGTAAAAAAACAAAGTTAACATTGGGATGTTGTTATTAATGCTATTAAACACTTAATAAACAGCACATAAACACAACAGAATGAGAAAGTTCAGTTTCTACAGTTCACTTGAATTGAGAGGGAACCTAAAGACTGTATAGACTGATGTCCGTGTATAATCCAGTGCAGTGGGCTGTGCTGCCGTTTCATGTACAAATATATATTATAAATATATGTTGTTTACGTCATTAAATAATTAAATAACCCCAAACCTTGCTCTAATAGTCAGATTTTGATGATCCAAATTTTGACATATGTGCATAACTGACAGTTGCTGAGGTGCTTGTACTGCTCCACGAGAGTGATTTAATTAAAATATTATCTCTAATGTTTGCCTCAGCATACGTGCAGTACAGTTACCCACAACTTCAAATTAAAACCAAGATCCTGATGAGTTTGAGTGTGGTTACGGGGCAGCCTTTATCCACGGACAGCAATAAAACCATAAATCTCTGAGCTAACAACAAGACTTCGGGTAACTAGGGATGATTCTTCCGCTTAAAATCACTGTCAGGGTGCAGCTGGACAAGCCCGGCCTACGTGTATTTTGATTCCACAACTTAGCGACAAAAACATGCAGTGAGCTTAGCATGGAGGCTACACAAACAGACATGACCTAACAGTGACTAACATCGCATTCATACGCTTACACGGTGATGTGACCAGCGCCACGCATGACCACAGGCTCGGGACAGTATCTGACGAGATGTTCTTCACTCACAATTCTCTCATCTTCTTCTTCTAACTCATAAATGGTATCAAAGTCCGCCATGTTGGGCAGTAGGACGCTCATGACGTCTCTGGCACAGCGCCGATGACATCATCACACCAATTCTGTGCAGCGTGCGTCATCTGAGCGCACGCGGGGACCAGCTTTACACGAATATGCTACAAAATAATGTCCTGAACATCTTAAATAGATGTTTTTGATGAGATGTTTAGATGAGGCGCTCGAGTGCAAAGTGCTAATCAATTTCAAGAAGAGAAACAGGCTCTTCTGTCAGCTATTCAACTCTGTGAACGGTCCACAAACAGCTTATAACCTCTGAATTGTGCGAGTTTGTAGTTTTCTGGCATTAAACATCTAATTGACACAATTTTAAAAACACCAGAATGTTTAGAGTTGCAAATTAACTCTAAGTTCTCTTGCAGTAGTTTGTAGCCAAATGTGGGTTTGTGATCATTTATAGTTCCAGTAGGTTAAATTAAAGTAAATATAGTTATTTGATCCATGGTTGAATCGTTGAGTTTGATGAACACTGAAATTTGAGTCAATTTTTTTTTTTTTTTTTAATAAGATTAAGCCTATTCATTATTATTACATATTATTACATACACATTATTACATACATTATAACTTCCTATTCGTACTCCAATGAATATCCATTGAATAGAATGTAACAAAATGATGGCATTGTAGTTTTATTTTACTTTTCGGGTGCTGTAAAGAGAGTCAAGACTTCTGTGGTAAGATAGGCCAAAATCCTTATTTTAATGTGTTGACATTTTACTTTTTAAATTTAAATTTTACATTTTAATTGGATGTTATACAGTAATAGTTTTGATTATTGAAGGGATTTGTGCCTAATGCTTTAAACAAAGTCATGGGACACCATTAGGCCAATGTATTTGTGGAATGTGCTATTTTATGTGCCAATAAATTCATGCTGTAATCAGACTGTTGATTTGTTAATGTTGTATCTGAAACAAAAAAGGTCAACAAATAAATAACAGGCCCGTGTTGACATGAATAGAGACATCTCCCTCCCAAATGTTGGCTATTTAAAATAATATGAAGGTAAATAACCTACTGTTTCGGACATTTTAATGCAAACTTGTTGGTGCAGACATTTATTTTTTAAGACATCATTCTTAACAAGATTTCTTTCTTTTTATTATTGTTTATGCAACCAAACCATTGCATAAATAATATGACCCCAAAATAGGCTTTTTTCTGTCTAATGCAAATTTTAACAAATAGCCTATGGCATTACAGAAATATAGGCTGTGTGTTTATGCTATAGCCTATAAGCACTTTACAAATTAGGTTGCTCGTCCCCACAAGCCCAAAAGTTGTAGGCCTATAAGCATATTAAAAGTTTACGGTCGGCTCACGTTTAAAAGCTAGGTAAATACCGGCTGTCTGTCAAACGGAATGCCTTAACCAGATGAGCACATAAATATATGAATTCGTTTAATGATATATCAAGACACAAAAGTTATTGCAAAACATTTTATTTACACATTGCTGGAATCAAACGTTATACCCGTATCAGGTATGTGACACCTGCACATCACCCCTGTGAAAAGAAAGTGAACGACGTGCGCTTTGGACACAAACTGGAGCATAAAACAGCCTGACATTGCAGGTCATTTGGTTTACACAGACAATAAAAGTTTAACAGTTCCAGAGTCAGGATCATTATACACCCCGAGAAACGCTGTACCTGTAGTTTTCATTTTATTTACAAACACTTAGATACACTCACCACATACAGAAAATGATATTTATATCTTAATTGAGCAAACACAAACAAACCATTAAAATATTTAGTCTCTGGATCAGACGAACAAGGTTTTTGTATGTTTTTTTGTTTCTTAATTTTAAAAACTATTCTATTAAAACAATATTTGAAGAGCCTCCAGCATTTCGTGGCATTTAAGACGTGAATCTTCTGTTGTAATCCACAACATGCGCCTTGATGCTTGTCACGTAAGAGTTAATTATGAATAATCCTTTTTGACCAGGCGAGTGGTCCCGCTTCGGTTCGGTCCGGTCAGCGTGTTGGAGTGCTCAGTTAAAGTTGGACGTTCCAAGTTCGAGTTCACTGAGTGACAGTAACTTGCTGTATGTTCCTCATAGATGGTAAGGCGTTCATTCCTGGGGGTGGGTACAGAGAACCGTGTATATCTGATGGACTCAGTGACCCCGGTACCGGTAGGGGACTGACGGACCCTGGATCGCTGTGGACTGATCCTCCGCTTCCGTCAGACTGACCCATTTTCTTTTTGATTAATTTCCTTTCCTTGGCTCTGCGGTTCTGAAACCAAATCTTCACCTGTAAAGACAAAAGGTAAACGGTCAGGCAATATAAAGAAATAAGTCGAATTGTTTAGTCAGATAAATCTTACTCTAGAAGTGAAAATATAAACTGAAGCAGTTTTACTTGTCTCTCTGAAAGCCCGAGGTTTACTGCCAATTCAGATTTTCTTCTGATTGTGATGTAGCGATTAAAATGAAACTCTTTCTCCAGCTCCAGTCTCTGGTGGTCTGTGTACACCACACGATATTTCTCCTTCGTTCTCGTTTTGCCTAAAAAATTGAAAATGAAGGAATAAATTGTGCATACAATGACGTAAAACAGGCTAATTCGAAAATAACGTAAAATGTGCATTCTGCGTAAAATGCGCACAAGCCATGATATTGCTAGTAATAATAAGCTATTTTAGGGCAGGTGAAGAACTTGTGCATTGCATAATTTCTATATATTGCAATACATTGTTTTTTCATTGACAAATTCATTTGAGAACTTTAATCTCTTTTATTGTTGCATTTACAATCATTGTAATTTTAACAAGAAATCATAACTGAAATAAACTAGATTGTATAGCTAGATATTCAAATTGAGCTTCTGATCTGCTTTTGAACAAACTGCAGAACAAAGAGACCCAAAGACACTAGCCAAACGCCATTGATGTGTTAAGAGACAACACACGTCCTACAAAGAACTGCAAGGAAATAACATCAAAAATCTTTTCCTCAAGCCGAGAATGCTACACTTGTTTGATTTACAGATCAGCTATTTTTGGGGAGGAAAAAAAAACATTTTAATGAACGAATAAAGACATTTAGAGCGAAACTAATTAGTGTTTTTAAATGATAAGTGTGGCTGCGAACACAGCCTAACATCTAATGTTTATAAATCATTTATTTCCACCGTAGAAATAAAGATGCGCTTTACAGTAAGGCGATTGTTTTCTTTAAGATTTCTTTTCGCTGTTGTTTTAACATGCGCCGGAGACAGGAGAACTTTATTTGCCGTGAGATTTGTCACTCTGAGGTAATATAACCTCCAGAAGAGAGACAGGGGAAGACGCGCTGCTGCATATCAAAGTGAAAAAGGTGTTGAAAGAAGTCGCCGCCTGAATATGACAGATAACCCTCAAAACCTGAGACAATGTAACAGGAAAAGTAGACCTCACATCTTGTTTACGGGAGTCGCAAATTAGCATTACAAGCGACCCTGGCGCCAATTCCCAACACTTTAATTTTGCCACAAGTATTTCCCAAGCGTTCATTTTTCCGCAAAGCATTTCGTTTTCCGCAAAGCATTGTGGAGGACAGAATAATATTATTATATTTTGTCAGATGTGCAGTTGATTGAGGCAGACAATGTATAATTAATACTCGTTTCACAATATTATTTTGCACGATATGTTCTAGTGTAAATTATTTTTCTAACAATTTTAGTAGCTACTAAAAAAGAAAAGAAAATATTTCGATTTTCTTTTTTCCTTTTGTTAGTATATACGATATACTAATATACTATATACAATTATATATATACTATATATAATTATATATATATATAATTAGTAGAACTTGTAAATTAAATTATAATAATGCCATTTTTATTTTACTGCAGCGAGAAAACAGAGCAAAGGCCTAAGCGTTGACTATACTGTCATTTTGTACTTTCACTTTTTTACTTTCACACCTTCGAAATATTGCACAATTTTTTTTTATTTATTTCAAAACTTCTTTTTTTTTAATTCTTAGCATTCTTTAAATTTTTTGAAAGAGTTGGCCTTACCGGTTGATGACGACTGGACGGTTTTGCTCATCCACTGATATGAATTACGCCTTTCTCTCTCTGGGGAAAGCTGGGCCACAGAAATGTTTTCAGGTGGTGGAGGCAGCACGGATGATCCAGGGCCGTGCATGGCATTATAATCAGGCGAGCAGTAGGAAACTTGTCCCGGGGATGAATTGCTCATAGGTGCAGAAATGGTGTTTGGAGGTCCGAGGCTGTAGGCGCCCCAGTCCTCTCTCTGTGCGCCGTAAGGAGCGCCCCATGCCCCTGCTGACTGCGCGTGGGTGTCCATGTTGGGCACATGATGGTATCCTGTAAAATCTGAATACTGAGATGTGGAGACAAAATTCTGTGGTGGAAGACTGATGCCTGATCGTCGCACAGCTCCTTGGTGATACATGCTTCCCTCCTTATCCAAAAGGTATCCAACGTACATGATTCGAAAGAAACCCCTAAAAAAACTTTTTTAAGGCAACATGCCAGCCATGCATCAAACCAAATTTTACTTAAAAACAAGGCCTGACTCAAAACTTTTACTGTTTATCTCAAGGGTGGTAGTCCAAAATGATCTCCAGGTCACGCGACGTAGTCCTTGACGTGCTTCAATCAAACATGATGTGACTCTGTTGTCAAGGTGGTGCTGGCAAAGGTATAACCAAGCCCTCCTGACGTCAGCCACGACTTCAAAACCTCTCGATTTGCATTCAAATGACCAGCCAATAACACCACCAAACCCTCACAGATTAGATTCCCCTAGCGCCAGATTTTGCGCATCACCTCAGACGTGCACCCGTTCAGAAATATTCAGAAATACTTATTCTATGACTTTAGGAATCAATACATTACTCTGTAAAAATAAAAATAAAAAATCAGTTCAGTGATTTTCTGTCCTCAAAGCGGCCATTTTGAAACGTGTTTCGTGTCCAAATACCAAAAAAAGTTCAAACAATTTATTTTTTTGAATAATATTTGATATATCAAATATACATGTATTTATTTCGTTAACATGCATTGTAATGAATTATATATTTGTAAAACAAGTATAACATTAGTTATATTTAATGGTCGCTTGAAGTTTTACTGCTCTTGTCTGTCTAATGAAGCTAAACCTGTGGATATGGGAACGTCACATCTGCATAGTACCCATGCCACTTTCTCGCCTCCAGAGTCCATGCGTGTTTGTTAAAGGATACTCTTGTAAAAGAGGTGCAAAGCGGGAGAAGGTGTCTTGAAGTAAGGCGAACTTTTCACATTCCGCATCCCTCACACCATGACACTCTCGGGTCACACTTCACAGCTAATTCCGGTTTATGGAAATGTGAGGTATCACCTACAGTACCCATGCGACGACTGTGTGTCGTGCGTGTCGCCATGTAGTCGAAAGATTTAACGAGTTGTTAATTCATTTTACTGCGAGGTTTCTGCGTTATTTTAATCATTAACATATGCAGACAGTAGCTTGTTCAGGCTTGACTGTTTTAGGACGGAAAGGACACACATCTCGTGTGAAAATGAGTGTGTTTGGACGAGTTATTACAACGATATCGTGCAACTAGAATTTATTTTACATTCGTTCGTTTTAAAATGTGCTAAACCAATTAAAATAACATGTAACACGCAGACTCTACTATTCTATACCTTTATATTTCAGTTGGCTATTATTCATGTATGGATAGCATTAACTTCTTTTCAACAAACATAACATTATTTATGTTAAAATGTGTGTGTGGTTAATTTACATGAAATAGTTCTAGTTAACATGTCCTGTGGTGTGACAAATGCTCCTCTTAAAACTATTAGTTTTTTTTTTTTTTAAATTAACACTTATGTTAATTTTAGATCGTAAATTGCTGTAACTGGTTTTCCAGAATTTGTAATTTAAGCTTTTTTTCAGTTAAAGTTCTTTTTGCTCACACAAATGCAAATATATATTATTCCATGAAGCCTCCAAACTATATGATGCCATAAATTGCATATATATTGATTTTATTTTATATATATATATATATATATATATATATATATATATGCATATGTCTATATATATATATATATATATATATATATATATATATATATATATATATATATATATATACAAAAAAACTGCACACGATCATTTAACAACTTTCAAGGAGGCAATCCATCTTATCTTAATCAATGTTTTCATAAAGTGATATAACTGAAATAATGAAATGTAGTTGACTATACTAATTTAATTGTAGCTTGGAGTTTGTTCACTAAACTTAATAGCCAATTATGACTGCCATGATTGATAGATCATCCCATGTCTGAATGATAGAGTGAGAAAGTAGGACAGTATTTGGCAGATTTGTGATGGTTTTTATGTTACAACCCTTGTAAATTTCTCAAAACAATATTTAATGTGCCTCTTCTGTGATAATAACTGACCTTTGAACACAGTAAGAACTGCATTTCACCTTGAACTGTTGTTTCAGCAACAGTGACAGTGATAATCAAAACCGCTTCCGTTTATAACAAATATATCTGTTGGTTTAAATAGCCTAGCCTACTTTAACAACATATTTAGAGCATTAAAAAAGAGAAGATAAATCCAATTAGCATTATATCAAATTAGGTCTAAACCCCTATTGGGAAAAACATGTCAAATCAGGTATATCAGCTTGAGCTCTTTTTGTTTAGAAGTACAAGGTGGTCTAGAAGCTTTAACTAGCCTGGTCAAGGTCTACTAGGTCCATCTCGACTCCACCATAGTCCAACTTATCCATTATTTAGTTTGGACCAGCATATGACCTCCAGGAAATCTCCAGGCTTTAACTGTTGAATTATGATTCATGTTATTATTAATGATCAAGAACAACTTTATGTAGGTGACTGATATTATTTACAGAAGCCTATAAGCCTGA
Source organism: Zacco platypus (assembly GCA_038088235.1). Lineage (NCBI taxonomy): Eukaryota > Metazoa > Chordata > Actinopteri > Cypriniformes > Xenocyprididae > Zacco > Zacco platypus. The sequence goes on from CM076079.1 coordinate 7,374,069, forward strand.
GATCAGTCAGATGTAAGCATTAACACATCAGCGAAAATGAAAACATTTTCAGAATGACGGTTAGTTTCTCTGATATTTAACAGTCAATCAATTATGAGACCTTTCTTTCCCATTTGTTCTGCTATTGTGAACTCACACTATAGTTAATGAGTCTGGCCTCAAACCATTGCTGTTTCAGTACTGCTCCACCAAACAATTTGCCAAAAAGTGGTCTATAGCCTATCTAACCTATATGATGGTGATATGGATGAATGTTATTTGTTGTTTTTTTGTGCTGAATATGTGTTCATAATATATCCTAGCACAGGCTGAAGGCCAGATCTGAGTTTTGCACACGTTGCTGATGCAGGTGGACATAAAGAAAGCACAGGTTGGTTTGGAGACTCAACGCACACAGCGCAGCGGCGCCCTCTGCTGGTCGATCAGTTGCAAAAGCGACTCAGTCTGAATTAAAAGGTAGTTGCTGGACGGACACATTTTTATGACACATTTTCTGACATGTATGGCACAAAACGTTTTCCCTTTCATTCTGAAGAATGAAGAATTTATTCATTATAAAACAAAATCAGCACTATTACAGAAAGACCTGTAGGGGGCAGTATTGACTAGGTAATGTACTATTTGTTTGCGTCGTTGCTAACAGCTGAAGACTCATATTTTTGTTAATTTATGTGAAATACTTGTAATTATTAAAACAAATGAGTAATGTTTGTTTAAAGTAAAGCCACTAAATGATAATTAGCCTACTAAAATATTAAATAACATACTAAAGAAAGCCTACTGTGGACAAGATGATTGGCTTTATTCAAGACATCACACTCTCTTAGTTTGGCTAAGCGGTTTTGTTATTGATTCATTTATTTGTTAGTATTTCATCATGTTATCTGAGTCTGAAGAAACTCTGAGTGTAAAATAGATGGAGATGAACTTCAGTGAGGGGAAGAGGTTTTGAAATGATCCAGCTAAATGAGATCTCATCTAAAGGAAGAATGTTTTATCTGAGGGTGAAATGCTATCAGTGTGACAGATTTACAGCTTTCCTGGAAACTTGAAAATAACATGTGTGTCCCAAATGATTTAGGGACAAATTGTGCTCAAAATAGTTCATATTATGAATAATATGTTTTCTCGTTTTCATTGCTGCAATGAGAATTAGGTCATGGTACTGTTCATAAGAATATTGCTTCATTGCATATTTGCATATTTTCCAACAAATTCCAAACCGGAACAATTGCGCTAAGACGTCACGTCTGAATTAAGAGCAATTTCATAAACTTTAACATGTGTTTGGGAGTACTATGAAGGCAGTATGAATGGATTAGATCTCATTTGTTTGGTCCTGAGTTCATTCTGAAAGCCTCTTCCATATTTCCAAATATTTTACATGACCATTAATCATTTATGAGTTCATCATCATCATCTTCTGTAATCCCATCTGGGTTTTCTTTACAACATAAGCCAGGAATATTTGGTTATTGCAATAGTATAGAGTATCTTTTAGACCAATTTTTTTTTTTGTCAGTGCTTAAGCAGTTTTGAGCCCAGAGTTCTCATAGCGCTGTAGATCAGATGCTTCTGAATTGTTTACAATGTCAGAATTCTTGGCATATAATAAATAGTTTATTTTTAATCATTGGAGCCCTGTGGGGACAAAAAGAATGTACTTTGATCTGAAGGCCAAAGTCTAAGACAACTATTTTTAAGACAAATAGTCTGTGTGATTTAGTCAGAACTCTCTGACCCTGCCCTTGGTCATCATGGGAGTTTATCACATTTGGGGCTATGTGTATTTTCAGTACTACCTTTCTGGGAAAAGGTGGGCAAATGCTATGATCTGTGGTAAATTACGTCCAATCCATTGTCTCCGCTATAGGTAAAGAGGTACGGAAGTGTTTTCCCCAACCCCAGTCTTGCTATTCCCTTCACTCCCTCACCAGAACACAGCGTGGGAAGTGTGAGCAGAGAGGAAGACCACTCCGTTAATGGCAATTGTACAGAGGAAGGAGAATGTGGAATGATAGGATTTCAAGGCATTCTGTTTTGTCACTGATTACAGGAATGAGTTTTGGCAGACTCCCAAAGACTCCAGTATACCACCTCTGTTTAAGTGATTAATGAAGCATCTTGCCACTGGGGGGCTGTTTTCCTTGGGAAGGGACTCTGGAAGTGGCAACGCAGGGATTTACACATTGTTGAACAAGAAAAACAAAATGGTCCCAATAGGAGAGAGCCTTTAATTAGATGCATACTTGATGTTTTTCTCAGACATAAGTTAGCAGATTCCATTATAAACTATGAAGTTATAAAAAGACTACAATTCACAATCCCATATTATACTAGGAAGGGGCCAAACAAATCCCAGGAACAGGATTTTATAATTCTGGTATAGTTTATATTATAACATTCAGTGTCTTTGTATACTAGCATTAAAATGTCTGATTTTTTATACGTTTCTCTGTTCTCACCATATTTAGTCTACATTTATTTGAAATACAATAAAACAGTAATATTGCGAAATATTTTCAGTAAAAACATTTAATAATATTGTTTTCTATTTTAAAAGCAAATTTCCAGCATCATTACTCCAGTTTTCAGTGTCACATGATCCTTCAGAAATCATTCTAATATGCTATAGTGTGCTGCTCAGGAAACATTTCATTATTATTAATGTTGAAAACAGTATAATACATTTTTTTCAGGATTCTTTGATTAATGCACAGTTCAAAAGAACCACATTTATTTAAACTGGAAATAATTTGTATTAATATTACGTCTTTACTGTCACTTTTGATCAATTGAATGCATCCTTGCTGAATAAAAGTATTAATTTCTTGAAAAATGTATTCTTATATATACAATACAATATTTTTTGTGTTTTTCTGTATTCTCATGTAATATTCTTATTATATATATATATATATATATATATTTTATAAAACATTTTTTCACATTAAACATTAAAATTTTATATATATATATATATATATATATATATATAAAATGAGAATATTACATAAGAACACATAAAAACATAAAAAAATATTGTCTTGTATAGTACCGTTTCTATAGTAATAGAATGGAAATTATTCTTATGGAAACGCTCACTGAGCAGTAATATTCATGTTCTTTTAGAGCAAAGGAAATTGAGAACTCGGAGACTGTATGTACTTCCTGTGAGTGTGGAAAAATATGAGGTGTGCGTGAATGCCACGTTTGTGCTTACAGCCAGAATATGATGACCCCTAACCCTCCCAATATCCTTCCCTTGTTTGTTTGTACTTCATATTCCTGAATCAGTTTACATCTCACAGCCTTCATTAACAGACTGCCAATCCACAATCAGCCAAGTGTACTGTAAACACCGTATATCTCCATTATGACAAGCAGAAACGGCAACAACAGTCACCTCTGGTTGTTTTAGTGCCAAAGCTGGGGGGCACTGTTGGCCCTTAGGAAGTTTAGTGTTTGGAGTCCTGTAGTGACGGGAATGATGGAGAAGCCCTTCCTTTCTTACTCACAGAGGTATTGTCCTAGTGACAGACAGACTGCCGTCACCTCGCCCCGCTCAGGAAATGTGTCCCTGTAGCCAAGAAGCAGGAGGAAGAGCGCACAGATGACACAGCCTCACCATCTCCACCAACGATCTTAGAATAGTTAGCAAAACCTTACTGGAAATGTGCATAGACCTACTGGATTATGTAATATGAAGAAAACTACAGTACAGTGTCCTTGAATTATTTCTGTGCATTTTTATTCATTAGATGTATTTAGACATGAAGGCATGTATACAATCATGACTCTGAAAATGTGCTATATATAAATATAAAGATCTTTATTTATGCTTGGTTAATATTAAAATACAGTTATAATACAAAAAATATATGTAGAAAATATCAGTGCATACAGTTTTACTTCACAAATACCAGTCAACATAACATTATTGAAAGCAACATTTGGCAGTATATACATTTCATTATTTGGAAGACCACAGTCCATCAGCTATGAATGTAGAACTGGGACTTAAAAACAATAATTGTCGGCAATAACGGGCCTAACAGCTTAAAACTGACAATATAATCTGTTTTAACCGATACGATGATTTCCCACCATTCCATCCCACAGTGTTGGTTTACTTGCATACAGATGTTAAGGAGTTAATACTGATAGCACCTACATGTGTGCACATGCTTTTACTATAATTATCATGTCTATTTATATAGTGACCAGCCAGTTGACAATATTATCGCCTGCCCTGCAAGCTTTAATAGTATTTTAGCACAAAAGACTTCTGAATCAGTAACACCTTCCTCTGGTTAATAGCTGCACAACATATTATGTGCTGTTATGTATACAGTAGTGTAAACAACATAAATATGGAAAGTACACAATGCAGTCTAACTATTGTTGAACAGAGCAAGGCCTTTATATTGCGGTGCACATTTGATCAATAATTAACAGAATGTTTCTGTTAAATGTGCATGAATAATTTACTTGCTGAGGCTTTTGAAGCCACTTTCACAGTGATAGACTGGATGTTAAGCCATTCTGTCCTGCCATATGTGAAGAACCAGAATAAGTGACGTCACGATCTTCAGCCAGATACAAATACTATATGTGGGAACAAAAGTGATTCATTTCAACATCATTGGGCAAGGCTCAGGAAAACGGCCCTCAGACTGGCAAGACAGAATATGAAACACAATGTGCATCCTAAGTGTTGATGATAAGTGTGTCCTGCAATTTCATACTGAGTTCCGAGAAGGAATGTCAAACCGCACATTCAATTATTCATGATCTGTGGTGTTTGTGTGACAGTTTGTCTGACAGTTGCGTGAAATGCGAGTGAAATCTGTTCTAAAGAAAAATATTTATTATCCTAAAAAAGAAAAAGAATAAGCTTTAGTGAGCTCTGAAATAATAATTTTAGAAAAATACAAATAAAATATCACATAACCAAAAATTCCAGTTTTCTTTTCAATAAAATATTTATCTAGAAATAAAATAAGGATTGCCTTTGTCCTCTCCTTCTAACCGCTGAACAAATGATTTCATAATTAGCCACCATTCTGTATGAAGAATGCCATTTCACTGCCGTTATTGTAATAAAATGTGCCTGTTGTGTTCACAGTAGACAGCAGGAATACCTGAGGTGGTCCACAGCTGTGTCTCAGACTGCCACAATGATACGAGTGGCAGTCAACTGTACTCATACGCTACCTTGAAAAGGTGCACAGAAAGAGGAAATGTGAAACTCTGAATGACCATTCTGATATGAGAAAGAAGTGGAATAGAAAAACCGTTCGTGAAAAAATAAAATAGCCTGAATGTGCACCCAACCAATCAGACTTCTGGTGGCTTACAAGTGCAGACCAACTCAGACGGGTGGTGTGGAGTAACGGACCACATAGTTATAGTCTGGAGGTGGGCTATGGCATTCCAGCTCTGGGTCAAGAGAGGAGTCCTCCAGACTCAGGTCCAGTGAGGGAACAAGCGCTGGGTATTTCTCCTTTTCACCCTCCAGCTGAACGGACTCCTTGCTTTTGCTCTTCATCCTGTGAGAGGAGCAAATGGGTTTTAATCAGGGCAGTCAAGCAATTTTTAATCTAATTAATTACACGTTATGGCGATTAATTAATCGTACATCAAATTTGACTGAGGAATTACCCCCAAAAGATCATTTAAAGTCATTATTGTGTAAAGCATCAAATAGACATTACAGAAAAGTAGCTTTAGAAAGAAATACTTTATTTGATTCAACATAGAATTTATAACACAAACTTTTGAACCATGGGCTTGAGTAAATGATAAATGAATTTTCACTTTTGGGTCAACTATACTTTTTAATGTTTTATTTTTAATTAATATGGAAATATGAAATATTTTATATAATTCAATTATACAATAATAAGAAACTAAAACTGCCAGTAGATGGCGGTAAATGACTTAATGATTAAGTCATTGAGTCATTCATTCACTACATTCATTCAAACGGCTAATTCATTCAGGAGTGAAGAAAAAGGTTGCCTTTATGAATTGTCCATTGAATCATTTGTTCACTCGATTCGTTCAAAACATGGATTCAGAAATGAAATACGGCTGTGCGTTTTGCTCGGAAATGAATACCGCTTTGTCTGAACAAAAACAGACAATACATATTTATTGAACTATTGTATAAAATCAGTATCGCATTTGCACTTGTACAGTTCGGGACAAAAATAGCAACCGTGTGATATAGCTTAAATATATCATATGATGTAAATACAAAAAACTCAAACGGGTGCAATTTTGCCCCCATATCTTGAATTTTAGGGACATTGTAACTGTATTCCATAGGCTTCATCGAACAGTGAGTTGTTGCCTTGCATTTTATTTGTCATTACTGTATAAAAAATCAGATGACCTACCTAAATAGGTCGGGGGCGGGGCGTTAAATGCGTTAAATAATTTTAACGTTTTTTTTTAAAACTGTAATTAATTAATCTAATTAATACATTAAATCAACAGCCCTAGCAGCCCTAGTTTTAATGTGCCCAAATTGAAATGAGCGTTTCAAATACATTAGGATTATACAGATACATGAATAGGTCTAGTATTATTTTGTTGTTCTGTGTATGCAAACTTTGCTCTGTGTGTTGCTCTGGGTTTCAATAACATCTTCACCCGGGGTCACTGGGTCAGACACCCTGGAGGGAGTCTAAAGGGGCAATCATTTGCAGTAAATATCTATATGAAACAGATTGGCATGTATTGGGGTTTGTACACAGTGTGAAGCAGAGCTGTCAGTGCCAAGCACTCCACATATGTGCATACTAAATGTGGGAGTACCAGGTGGAATCCAGGGGCACAATGTGGAGTGAGACTCTTGGACAGCAGTAAAGATGTAGAAGGTCAAAGGTGACAGTGATTGAGTGGGTCCTTAGCAGGGGCCGCCTCTTTACAATATATACATCATTCTCTACATACACCGAGTGGCTCTTTTTTTCCCATGGCTGTGACCATGGCAACCTGTGCATTGCTTCGCCAGCTTGTTGCAGGCTGTGCCCAGCTTTTTATCATATCGGGCTAGGACGTAGAGGGCATTGGAAATGGAAAAATGGCGGAGGAGTGCTGACAGAGGCAAGACAGAATGTTTTTAATGAAAACCTGTTGATTATGTTCATTTGCAGAGAATCTTGGCTTATAAATCATTGAGAGAGACACCCAAGCCCTGTAATCTTCCATGCTGCTTTATTTATGTTGTAGAGGAGGTGGGGGTGTGGTGTCATTAAAACTTATTACACAGTTCTCTGAAATATTACATTTTGATTGGTCGATCAAAGCATTCAACGGTCTGATATTTCCTAATATTCACTGATGTCCAGAGCAATATTGTATATCTCATCTGACTGAAACTGGCATTCATGTCTCTCAAATCACACTATGGATTCGCTCACATCTCAGTTATTGATTATAGTGAAAATGAACTTTAGTATTAATATTACTCTAATATTGTCAAAGTATTTATCTTGTTCATAGAGTAGGCTGAGAGTTTTGTACATTGTAGTGCAGTGTTTCCCAACCTTTTTTCAGTCACAGCACCCTTTGAAAATGTAAAAAAAAAATAGTGGCACACTACACTAGTGTTGTCACGATAATGGAATTTATAACTTCGATACGATACCTTAAAAAGTATCAATATTCAATACCACAGGTAAAACCGCCATATAGATATTTTTAATAAATAAATATTATGATAGTGTGTCTACACTAGTAACAAAAGTTATTCATTCAAGAGCAGTTAGTGATTAATTCTTTGTTTTTTGTTGTTTAATTTACATTAAAAACAAACAGCAGCATATTTATTAGGCTACTGTCACTTTAAGACCTGACGCACGGATCCTTCTGATACTTACACAATACACATGTGTTTTCTTTCTGAACCGTTTACATTCACTTAGGATATAACTGATTATATTTATGTGAATACTCAGCAAGACAGAAATTGTGACAATATTTTTACGTGTATTTGACCGTTTATGCACAACAAACCGCGAAAAAGAAATCAATTTGGCACTCACAAGCTGAATGTGAGGACAGGAATGAGAAGTACCCCTGCTTTTACCAGACGTGGCACCTTGGTTGGGAAGCACAGTTGTAGTCGACATTTTGTTTATTAGCAGAAGCTTTAGGATAATATCATTATTTATTATTAGGTAAGATTATAAAATAATTGCTCCTTGTCAGGGTTCGTGATAATTACATGTTGACTTGGCATCATCAAAATATGTAATTTTTTTTTAATGTTTTAAAGATGTTTAATGTTTAAAATTGCCCTGGCATTGTGGTGTTACCACTACTTAACTACCCTTATCTAATGCCAATCGCATGTTTGGACTGAAAACTTCTAACCAGCATGACCAATTGGTTAACCACTATGCCTCTCCAGGTCTGAGTCATAAACCTCCAATCAGTAAGAGATTATCACTATTTGTCTAGCTGCAATTGGTGGTGCAAACTGTTGCCCTCAAATATTAGAATGCCATATAGTCCATGAGGCCCTAAATGCAATTTAGAGGATAACCTTTGTAGATTAACCCTGGCCTTTGCTACATTGGAAGACCATAAACGGCGTCTCAGATCTCAAGCGTTTTAACAAAACCAAGGCTAATCCAGCCCAATGGCTTTCCATTAATAACTTAAAAGGCCCCCTTCGCTTTAGTTTTCAAACACCATTTGCCCTGGGGCCCTTTTATGAACAAGTCATGTTGTCTCAGACCCCGGGACACTTTAGTCTGTAGTTAATAAATTATTAGGCTGGTCTAAGATGAGAACTGACTATTTTTTTTTTTCAACAGTCAGTCAATATATTTAAGTTTTATACATTCTGTAGCAAAAATACTAGGACCCTAAATGAAATATATTCCAGTCTCTAACAGTATTAAGCATTCATTATTTCAAAAACTTCCAAAAATAAAATAAAGGCATAATTCAATGCAAGTTATTGTTTGAAATGACAAAACGCCATATTTGTAGCCACACTGTTTAAGCGGTGGAGTCAGAGGCCATTACAGTCCAGGCAGCACAAACAAAGATGCTAGTCACCAGACCTTACAGCCAGCTTTAACAAGTCACACGCCCAGCCCTGCTTTTGTTGTCTGACTGCTGAGATTGTCACCTTAGGCAATATCTCTCCACTGTGCCATTGTTTGAGAGATTCTCGTGCAGGCACGTCTCTCAAAGAAAAGGGGTAGTGACTGGAGTCGTGTGGAGCTTGGGGGAGAAACTGTATGACAATTGTGTCATCTACATTCCAGCCCAGTGGGAGGGTCTCCAGGGCATACGCCGGCAGCCCTACCCATTCCTGTGGTTCTGGACGTGGCCAAGCAAAAGCTCTAAACACAACTGAATGTACTGTACTCACGCTCGGGCCATGAAACTCCGCGGTCGGGCCAGTGACTCCAGGTGCTTCAGGGTCTTCATGTCATCTGAAGATAGACCTATTCCACTGTCTGACTGCCCACCCTGTGAACAACCAAAGATGACTAAACCACAGACACTATATTTTTGCATTGTTTCGTAATGAAGTGCCATTTCTTAAGGGCGAAGAAAAACAAGCTCTTCACCTCGTGGATCTTGTTGGTTCCGTTCTCCAGGATTACTTCATCAAAGGTCTTCACACTTGCTGGGCGGATCTTGATGTTCCTGAAAGCATCAAAGACTTCACATCAGATCAGTATGGAAAGTTTCTCATGACATCATGTCAGACAGATTCAAAAAAATACATAAAATATACTAGAGTAAGAGGGGTGTGTTTCGGTATCACAGTTTCCCAGTAGAAGTTATAGCAATACTGTGTTGAATAAAATACTTTTTCATTTAATTTTACGCAGCAGGGTAAAGCAATAGCTCTTTAATTCAGCTTTAGGCATAACAGGGATAGCAGCATTTCAATACTATTCAATACTATACTATTCAATACTATTCTATTCTATACAAATATACTTGAAGGACCCGTGGAAACACAAGACTCAAGAGTTGGGCAAATATTATCTTAAGTAGGCATAAATCCTGAAACTGCATTTGTGGTACAAGAGGAAATTCCTTGAGGGGCCCTTAATGCTAAGAGGACCGTTCCTTATCAAGAAACAATTAGTGCTTTCCTTCAACCTTTGCCTTATTTTAAAGCATTCAAATGAAGGCCATTGGGATGAAGTGTGGTGCATGTTTGGTTAGAACAGGAAAATGGACTGTATGGAAACCAGAAAATAGATGGTAGAACTTCATCTACAAAAAAAACCCCACATTTCTAATAGTCCTCATGAATAATGACATACAGACTGATTTTTAACAACAAACATACAAATACAGATCAGTCTGAGCATATAACTGCTAAATGGATAAGATAAAGCTATCTTACCAAGCCGTCCCGGAGTCTCTAAGAGAGACAGGTCTGCTGGAGGTCTCCTCTGTGGGGCTCAGGTTTGAGGGGTCTGCTTTGGTCAACAGGGCTGTGTTGATTGGGATGTAATGCTTTCCCTCCTAAGAGACACAAAGCGTTTAGAAATTCAGCTTATTTTAAAACTGTGACCTCACCCTGCATATGGTATTATAGGATTCTGGAGGAATCTGCCCATAAATCTGCAGGAGAATGTGTGAATAAGTTTTATGGAGATGGTGTTATTAGGGACAGTCCAGGCAGTACTCTAAGCTTGATTCCTTATGTGAGAGAGAAGAAGTTTGGATGGTTTCCAATTCAGATGGCTTAAAAAATGTTTTGATCTCAGTGCTGTGTACTGTAGCCTTTGACTGAGATCATATCTTCTCTTCAAGCTATATTATAAATCAAATCCATTCCTTACCTTTTGTTTTTGAACTAAGAAAAATGTGTCAGAACATACTGTACCCTCAAATGTTTGAGATGAATTGTAGATTTTTACAATTCTTTTGCTTGGATATCGTGTTGATTTATACAGGCGTTTTCACAATTCAAGTTTCACAATGTGAGCATTTTAATTTGCTTGCTCTATGAGATACAATTTGTATAATTTTGTTATTAAGAATACAGGATGCGTGCATGTAAATATAATATTTTTATGTCTATGCTTGTATTTGCTTTAACATACACTAATGTTCAAAAGTTTGGGGTCAGCAAGATTTGTTTTGAAAGAAATTAATAGTTTTAAAGATTAAATTGATCTAAAGAGACAGTAAAGACATATATAATGTTACAAAATATTTCTATTTTAAATATATGCTGTTCTTTTGAACTTTCTATTTATCAAAAAATCTTGAAAAAAAGTATGATGGATTCCACAAAAATATTTTAGAAAAATTACATATAACAAATATTATATAAAAATAACAGCATGACTGTTTACAAGATCGATAATAACAAGAAATGATTCTTAAGCACCAAATCAGCATATTAGAATGATTTCTGAAGGATCATGTGACACTGAAGAAAATGACAAGAAAATCACAAGAATAAATTACATTTTAAAATATATTCAAATAGAAAACAGTTCTTTTAAATTGAAATAATATTTCAGAATATTACTGTTTTTACTGTATTTTTGATCAAATAAATGCAGTCTTGGTAAGCATAAGACACTTTTTTCAAAAACGTTAACATAAATATTAAACACAAATCATCCTGGCCCTAAACTTTTGAATGGTAGTGTATATATGTATTTAACTTCATGAGTGACTTTGCTTGTCTTAAATTTTATTTATAGTCACTCTGGTCACATTCTTTGATCTTTGACTACCTTTTAAAAGCAGTTTGCATTGACAGGCATGGTTTTCCCGTGTAATGGTAAGTGCATCTCTCATCCCATAAAACCCTTGTGGTTTTGCTGTGGTCACTGTCTTTAAACTTTTAAATACAGTTTGTGGGAAAGACATACGAGGATAATGAATTGAATGACATCGTACCTGCTGCACACTAGCCTGAAGCAGATCTCCTAGCCTCTCTACCAGTTCAGTGAAAGTGGGCCTCTGGGATGGTTCTCCGTGCCAGCATTCTAACATGGTTTGATATCTATGGAGAGAAACATGCGCATGTTAAAGAACTTCCTTTGAACATAGTGTTCAATACGCCACAATCATAAATTGCAATTCTTCAGCAGCTACACAAACCCTCATGAATTACGTCCTTTGCCTTGACCTCTAGGTTAGTCTGCAAATCCGGCTTTATCCAATTATTTACAGTCATCAATAACATTCAGTGCGTGACACGAGGAGTGAGGCTGAGTGTTTTCATTGCACCGATCTCAGGGTGAGAGTTTGTGTTGAGAGGAACTTCCTTCAGCTTTACACAAGCTGTCAGCATCTCTCCCCACAAGGGATGTCTGGGGTCCTTTATTGGATTTTGCAGTGGTCTGTAATGCTTACGTTTATCTGAAGGCTAAGGTTCAGTTGTGAAACACTGGGGCGTCAATGCACCAACCCGTCATTTGAGTAAATGATCACGGGCGATGATTGAGCTGTATCCTGTTTATACTGTGGTGTTGCACTCACAGGTCTTTATATAAATAAAGCCTGTTAACCATGAAACTCTCTGATCCTGTTTGATTAGCACGACATTGGGCAATTTAGAGTATGGAAAAATTACTGTACTAGTTGATGACTCATTACTTCCTTACACTAATCACCTAATATATCCATCTGGGTTTGAATTCGGTAGTCATCAGAGAGGAGGTATTCTTCTCGTGGGATGTGTAGGAGATTAGCAGGAGGAAGCAAGACTTCTAAAATGGTTATTTTAATGAATCCAGATGGAGCGACTCCTTAAACTAACAGGAAGTCCAGAAAATTGTTGAATAAAGGTTCCTCTGAAATCAATGATACAGCAGGATGTTATATATCCCATCTAGCTGCGCTCACACCTATGGCATACTTCTCAAGGAGATAAATGGAAAATACATTAATGAAAGCAAACAGCGTTTAGTTCAATAAATTGAATAGTTATGAGCCTGTGGGATGGTGGGAACCAGTTCATCATTAAATGGGTGAATCAGTCTGGATGGATGATCTGGACAAACTCCTGATTTCTGAACTGCAGTCCTTTTCATCATTCATAATAGGGAAGTTTGGGGCAGGGTCAGGAATAAAGTAATGTTTACCATGAGTCCAGTAAATAATCTCTGCTACCTCCATCAAAAACAACATTCAGGTGATACAGTATGTTAAATTGACCCCGAATCTGCAATGTTAATTGACATGTTCTTTGAAGCTAAATGGACTTGGCACCAGAAAGGCTGTATTTATGAGTGCCGCATTCAATTCAGGTCTGGGGTCTGGACTGCATTTTGTAGGTCATCTCCAATCACCATCTGTCATGACCTCTTGTTATGTTCAATTAGCCAGACTTGGCGCGTGTGATTGCAAATTTGAGACTCGCATTACGCAGTTTGTTTTAAACATAAGTACGCCGTTCATGTTTCCAAATGTGTGAGACACAGGATATAATAGTGTTACAGAATATCAGAAATGAAAAATTACCATCCAGAAGGAGAAACGAAGACTGAGTAGAGCACAGTAGTAGGGGTTCTTATTGAGAACAGGCAGTGAATATTCTCTCTCAGATAGAGGTGGTTCAGTTCTCTGCACCTATTTATAAGCAATACTATTCTGAAGTTGTCCGCTTCACTTCCTTGCCACATTTAAAACTGATACCATGACCCCTTCTCTCATATCTTGTTACATCTGAAAACTTTCAGATTTTGTTTTGGCTCACACTCTAACCCTGTAACCACAATGGGAGTATCTTGACGGTGGGTTTCCCTGTCTGATGCCCAGGGGTCCTACCACTGTGTTTGGCCACCCCATGCTGCCTAGGTAGACCGAAGCCTTTAATGTGAGCTTGAGTTTCAGCTGCATTGGTGTAAGTTAGTAATGGATACCTAGCACACATTAACTCCACTATAAACTAGCTGCCAATCAGAAGCTGCTCGACTCTCTTCTACTCAGCGAATAATTGACCTGTTTCCATTTAAGGCTTCAGTCTTGTGTCAAAGCAATGAAATTAGATATTTCTGCTCTTTTCCACTGTATCGATAGGAAAGGATTTTCTTTCCCCAGAGTGCAGGTTTCAGCTAATAATCCTGAAGAGTTTTGTAGGAGTAAAGTCACTTAAAGTTTGTATAGAGGTCCTGGCATCACACAGATGGAATTTATTTAGAGACATTTCGTAAAATAAATATAATATATATATAAATATAATATAATATAATATTATAATATAATATAACATATGAAATTATATCATGACATAATACTTAAAAATAATGTTTCTTTATTTTTCTTGTTTTTAGTCTGATGAATGCCATCAACACATATTGTAGGTTTTACTACAAAAAACTGAATATTAAAGGAGCATTTAATGTGCTTATAATAGATTAATTTTATGTTGCAGTACATAAAAGTTTTTCTAATTTGTGGTGCTAATGGTTTAAAAAGTAAATACTTTCAAATCAGGACTGACATTAGTGACACAAGCAGAGGGATTCTTACATTTCAGAGGAGGAGTATTCAGGAGCTTTCATCCTGGTGCCCTCCTTTAGTCGGCAGCAGAATTCCTCATCAATGTGTAAGCCAGGGTAAGGGGAGGCACCTGGGGAGAAGAAAGAGAATAATGGGGTTATCAAGACTTTTCCATGAAATAGAGCTCTCTGGCCACTTCAAAGGGCCTGACAAGAAACTCACTAAACTGTGAAGTGGGTTGGGAGCACCAGAGAGATCAATGGAAATACCTCGGCATAATCAGCATCAGTGGGGCTGATGAGGACAGTTAACTAAACTTGGAAACTCTATGCAAAGCTGTTTTCTCCAGAAACACTATATTATTAAGACCGCGTGAATTTGCAGACTGTTGAGACTTTGCTGCACACTTGCAGAACCATGATTCATGAAACAATATTTTCATTTACTTGACTGAAATCCTTTTAATAATATCTGATAACCACTAAAATATGCAGATCATAACAATGAATCTCAGAACGGGTCAATCTTTCATTAAACTATGATCTAACCCCCCTTCTGACATAGATTAGGTAGTCATTAAAAACAAATACATTAACAGCACTCGAAATATCCTGCAACTTTGTAAATATAGTGCAGTAGATGTGGAGTGCCTAGAAAAACAGGGACAAGAAATTCAAATCCACAACACAAAACATGAGAGTGTACTTTGGGTGCGGTGCAAACTTTTCTCCCATGGACACTATCAAGTAGCAATAATAATTTTTCTAAACTTTCAGTGTTAGTCTATTTGACACCAACTTAAGTCAGAGCAGCTTAGTGGTAGTGACAGCTCAGAGTCATCAGTTAAGGTCCTATTCCTTCAATATCACTGATAATTTATTATTTATATTGTGTTTTCCTAAATGTTGATTTATTTTAACGTGCGAAATGATGTCCCACTATTTTCCCACAGATGTCATTCCATCCATTACAGTAAGAGTGTAAATATAGAGTTGGGAGAATTTCAGGTTCAGTCAATATTTGTTTCAAACTTAGAATAAAAGGCAATTGAGCGCAGACAGGCAAACTTATACAATAAAGTGTTTCAAGAAAAGGTTATATACATATATGTTAGTCATTAAAATATATTATGAAAAAATATTGCATTGTGTTATAATGTTTGACTGCTGCAAAATAATTTCTGATGCAAATAAATATTTACGATTCTGCATCAATTTAGCATTGGCCAAAGCACAAGAATCTCTAATGAAACATTCAATATGAAATTAGAAACTAAAGTAATAAATAAGAATTGTCAATAGTGGTTATATAGTAGATATATAGATATAATGTATAAATACATATATGAATGGTGACATTAAAATGGCCTTTAATGACAAAGGGCCCACAGTTACACTGTACAATATACCATTAATGGTTATAGTACATTTTTGGAGGGAGAGCAGACATTTAAATGCTGCCTGGTAACTGTGGGTTTACATTCCCAGTTGGGAATGAAACCTGATCAAATGGAAGATGATTCGTCTGTTTTACGACCTCTATTTATGATTAAAAAACACAGTGTGGAAGTTCACAGATGTTGCACTAGTGGAATGAAAATTGTTTTTTTTTTTCAAGCTGACAACGCAATCTATTTTGTTCCCAAAGGAAAATTTAACAGCAACTGACAGTTATTGCCCTCTACATCTGGAGGAGGTTGATAGCGCAGGGCACCTCATGAGCAGCCTGGTTTGTGCCAGGTGTCTTTGATTGAGGACCCTCGAGTCTGTATTATTTCCATTTGGATGGAGCACAGCTTGTGCTGAGCTGCCTTCCTACTCCATGTGTTTAACTTGGTGGGAGCTGAATCCTGTCTGGGCTTTTTGCTTTGGTGTAAAACGCACCGAACCAGTAAAGCAAACAAACAAAGTCTAAGAGACGTCTCTATAGAAGAAAGGAAGGGAAACTACACTTTGTTTCATGGAAAACATCAGAGCAGAAAACATTGTTCCAAGAACTGAAGGCCTGAGTTCATAAAAGCTGACAGTTATTCTTTGATTATTTCATAATCGAATCTCCCCAAAATATTAAATCAAGATAGTTTGTGTTAACAGTGAAAAAGTACAATAAAACATTAGGAAGTATTTTAAACTCTTCTAATTGCTACAAGTTCCCAAACTGTTGCAACAGTGCTGTGCGTCTCCAATGAATAGATGAATAAAGAGGATGTGAGTTATACTCTTAGGACAGCAATGGTATTTACCAAGAGAGAAGATCTCCCACATAAGCACTCCAAATGACCACACGTCACTCTGAGTAGTATAGATCTTGTCAAATATCGCCTCTGGCGCCATCCACTTTAAGGGAAGTCTGGCCTGTGAAAAGATAAGCGGAGCATGTTAGCGCCACTCTCACCTGTAAAGGAACCACTCCCAATATTATTTTACATTCAAAAACGTGCAGCTTATAAAATGCTGTCTATTTGATTATACAATCTGTGTGACGTCTTGGCTCAAACCCGACCACAAGAAAACATCCATTGAGCAGAATAATATTATCAGGGCTTATAAAATGACTAACAGCACGCCAAAGACTCTTGGCATTAACAGAATTATTTTATCCTTTTCCAGATGAACATTCACAGTGTCAGTGGTTTTTGGACCGTTATCATTTGTGTCCATCACACTAAGTAGATTTGAAACACTGTATGCATTATACGGACTCACTGCAGCATGTATCCGTGACGGACATGAAGTAATTGGATAATATTCCACACTTACGTCTCCTTTACGGACATAGTCTGGGTCCTTGTATACATCTCTTGCAAGTCCAAAATCGCAAATCTTCACAACGTTGTTTTCAGACAACAAGATGTTTCGTGCGGCCAGATCACGGTGAATACACTTAGAGAAATAAAAGAGAGATCCTATTAGATTATGCTCAACGTACTTCATCTATCAGTTTATTGTAATAGCAGCATATAATTGATAATTGTATGTTCTTTAAACTCTCAGTGTTTTGACTAAGGAAAAGGGTTGTAGTGAAGATGCGTTTTTTTTTGTCTTATTTGAACCATGTGTGGCATTGTGCTGTCAGATGAAGCACATGATGGAAAGCTGTGATAATGTAAAACATGTGGAACTGCCATCGGGGAAACTCTGACCTGAGGTGAGATTAAACCACATACGCTAAACCGCATTTTTAGTGTGTGGCAATTAATCTCATCTGCTGGATATGTGTAAATGAGTCTGCTGGATGAATAAAGTAATTTGGGTTTTCATTTTCTGGATTTTTGGACAAAACTTTTCAAAGGGTTGCCAAAATAAGGAGATTGATTATTACTATAAAACAAAAAGCCAAAGAATTATTTTAAAAGGAAATTGGTATTAAAATGATCTGCCACAACAAACTAAGAATACAATGATTCATTGCAAAGGTTAGCTACGAATGAAATCCTGAGTAGTGAAAGCGTGACTCTTACTTTTCTCGAAGCCAAGAACTCCATGCCTTTAGCCACTTGAAAGCTGTAGCAAATCAAGTCTTCCAATGTGAGCACTTTCTTATACAAATCCTCTTGCTCTGCAGAAAACAGATAAAAAGGGTATTAGCAGCTAAATGAAAACTATTGTTTGTTATGCAATTTTTGGTACGTAAAAAAGAAATAAAATTTCTAAGAATCTCTTCTACTACAAATCTGTGCTATAAAGTTTGATGTTCTCTATATTAAAGGATTAGTTCACTTCAGAATTAAAATTATCTGATAATTTACTCACCCCCAAGTCATCCAATCTGTTTTTGTCTGTCTTTCTTCAGTCGAAAAGAAATTTTTTGAGGAAAACATTCCAGGATTTTTCTTCATATAGTGGACTTCAACAGTTACCAACGGTTTGAAGGTCCAAACTGCAGTTTCACTATGTAATCACATTGGAATGATCACGCTTGATATAGGCGGAAAGTACCAAGCAAGTGTTTACAAAGCAATCATGCAAAGACTAGGTCAAACGCCCTTAACAGAAAAAGGTAAAACAACGATGTTGGATTTTTCGCTCTCCCGCAGTACTTCCACCACGCGTGACCTTCCAATGTGATTAGGTAATGCGTGGCACATCGCAGAGCTAGTGCGAGATGAGCATTTGTTGTTAAAAAGTATACAAAACCTTTTTACTATACAAAACGACCGATCATTTCGCTAGATAAGACCCTTATTCCTCAGCTGGGATCGTGTAGAGCCCTTTGAAGCTGCACTGAAATTGCAGTTTGGACCGATGGTAACTACTGAAGTCCACTATATGGAGAAAACTCCAGGAATGTTTTCCTCAAAAACCTTAATTTCTTTTCGACTAAAGTAAAGAAAGAAAGAAAGAAAGACATTAACATGTTGGATGACATGGGGGTGAGTAAATTATCAGGAAATTTTCATTCTGAAGTGAACTATTCCTTTACTAACAGTTACAATTCTCCTGTTTACTACAGACACATCCGATAGGGAGACACAATGAAACCTGGCTTCTTTTTTTAGAGCAGACTGAGACGTGCAGTTTGTCAATGATACTCAAGTGAGGGGCTTGTGGGTGGGTCATCCACCTGAGTAAACAGTTTATCAAACCAGAAATAACCGGCACTGGACAGCACGACCCAATGTACCCACAGCGGACTAGCTCTGGTCTTGCAGCAGGAAATTAGAAAAAGCTCTGTGCGCAGTGGGTGACAGTGGCTTGTACAAAATATCAGTTGTATTTATGAATCCCTGAGGAAGCCACCTATCAGACTAAGGGGGAAAAAACAATCAGCGGAGCCTTGAGAGTAGAGAGGGTGGGGTGGAGGTGAGGCAGGGGTTGAGAGGGAGGAGGGGAGAGGGGAAGGAAGACACTCAGTCGCTACCTTCCTCCTCTTCCTCCGAGTCGCAGTAGCTCTTATCTTCAATGAAGCCGGAGCTGGCTGAACTTCCGGTGCTAGCCACGCTCTCCAACCTGCGCTTGATGAGCTCGCTGAGATCACACCCGGAGCTGGAACGCAGAGCTTTGCCGTCCTGAGACTGTGGATGTTATCAATCACATGCTCCAGTCAATATCATGCGTCATCATGTCAAATTACTACTTAAATGAACAACTGACTCTCTGCTTACCTTGTAAACCACAAAGTCACCCCTCTTACTTCTCAAGTAGTTGGAAAGGTTTCCATACTTGCAGAATTCCACGATTATCATTAGTGGACCTGAGTGTACACCAAACAAATGTAAAAAAAAAAGAGAAAAGTTGAAATTTTGCACAAATTTTTCATTTTGCCATGGTTCAATTCTCTGTCAACTTGTTCTTACCTCCACGCTTTGTGCAGGCTCCTAGCAGATTGACCACATTGAGATGATGACCAATATGGATCAGAATCTTCAGTTCAGACATTAAAGCTCTCCATTCGTTATTTGTAGCTCCCGCTGTTCAGTGAAGATGATGTTGGAGGAGAGGATAAGAGGAAAAAACGAATTAATGGAATGTCTTACATGGTCACAAAGGATTTTTGCTTCAAATGTCTCCTGTGGAAAGGCTGACCTTTCAATTACTGTTACTGTTGTTTCAAATGGATAAGAGAATCTTTATTAATGTCTTGACATAAATGCTAAAAATTTTTTTTTTACATATTCAAAGAAAAAAGACACTATATGTAAAATAAATTACATACTAAAAATAAAACACAATTATAAAAAATTAAATTTTATAAATATAATTTATTTAAAATAATTCAAATATGTGATTTATTATATTGTTATATATCTATATAGTAAAATATATATAAAAGGGTATAATAAATAAAATAAAATAAAATTAAGGGTAGTAATGAAATCTAGACAACATACCGGTTGTGTGTTCTAACTTAAAAATAGTTTGAGTAGCACTTTGACAATCAGGATAAACATCAAGTTCAAACACGGATATCACTGGAACGTATAAAATTAAAGTTCAAAGCCTGTCACTGTGTTTAAAGAACCTTAAACAGACAACATAATGCGCGCCATAAATTACAGCACACAGATCAACATCTGGAGGCAACATTGTTATAAACTGTCTAAACTAAAGTATTTGAACAAGAGAAACAGCACTTTTCCAGGTTCCCAGTAGTTTGCACATCATTCTAGGGAAATATGTGGTCAGGAATACTATCCTGGTGACCTTATGAGGTCATGGTGTCAGACTGGGAGGCTGTTGTTTTAACACGTCAGGTTTCCTGTGGTTTAGACCCATCAAAGTGACACAGGAGAGCTATGTTCAACATTGAGCAGTAATTCGTACATGATTCATACCAAAGACACCTCACAGAGACTTTTATTGAGAGGAATATTGGCGCTCCTTGTTTCAAAGTAGGAGAAGGAATTAACCCAGCATGAAAGGTATTCAAGATGTCAAACTGAGGACAAATTTTTCCTTTGCATTTTAGATTTTTCAAGTTTTGGATGATAAAAATGTGTAAATAATTATACAGTGACTGCTTATCTATCAGAGCCGTCATAATCTGGAAATAAAATGTAGGTAGGCAGTAGATTTCATAACGTGAAGGGATTCAAACAAGG
The DNA here is from genome assembly GCA_038088235.1 of Zacco platypus. NCBI lineage: Eukaryota > Metazoa > Chordata > Actinopteri > Cypriniformes > Xenocyprididae > Zacco > Zacco platypus. The sequence goes on from CM076079.1 coordinate 7,395,073, forward strand.
GGAACTGCTTCTTATTAAGAACTGACCCGTGGTGCATGAGGCGACATCAGTCTTGCCTCTCATTCTATGATTAATGCACAGGGAAGATAAATGTATTGACATGAGTGGCAATGTGTATCTAAAGAGTCGACAGATTTATCATCATCAAGAACAGACAAAACACCACCACCAGAGCAGAGCTCATCACTCTGCAAGAATGCACCATCACCAAAAAAACGCTACAGCCAGTTGAGCAGACGGGGAGAGTTTAGATAAATACAACCACAGGGGAATACAGTCCTGCTAGACCAAAATATTTGTTTTACTTTAATGCATGACAGCAATTTTGTGTGTTGATTCAATATTGTTGCATTATAGTGGATAATTTGGAAAGTGGCAATTAAATAATACAAAACATTTACCAATTACAGAAGGTGAACCGTGTTGGTTCTGGTTCAGAGCGATCTAAGAACCATCTGTTTAGGGGTCATTACTAAACGCTACGTGAGCAGTTGCACATTCAGTTCACTTCTGCCTTTTGCTTTTGTCCAAGGTTTCATATCTGTGGATAATCACATAAATGCAGTATGCAATACGCTTAACAGCTGCTAATTATCTTCACATGAACTCAAGAAACATGCACGAAAACCAAAAGATCCACATGGACAGGCTTCTGTTTTCAATCTCTGATTTACATTTGCATTCAATAGACGGGATTGATGTGTTCAATACTGCCATAAAAAGGCTTAGCATATCTTTCTAAAAGAGCAAATTTGTGATGTGAGAACACTTACAGGAATGTTGATTACATTCAGCTAAGTACTTTCTGTTCCTGGATCGGATAGCATTATACTATGGGGTCTAAAAGTCAGAAACCACAATCAAAATCTGGGAATTAAAATAAACAAAGTTTAAAACAAAGAAACGCTATGGTGGTCTGGTCTTTTTATATGTAATTAATCAAATAAGTAAATTTGTGTAAACGGTTAGATGTGTTTGCTTCCACTGAAGCACAAGATACTCTTTGGATCACTCTCACATCATGCTGGTGAACACGATCATCAGGTTTTACATAATCTTTTGAAGACCAAGCAGCTCGATTGCTGCTGTAATTAAGGGTGACATGCCAAAAAAAGAAATTTAATTTTTCTTTCCACCTAACTTTCCACTCATATAACTTGTAATGACTTATAAAGCCCACTAAAACATAACATGTTACAGTTACCTTTCAGCATTTTCACAGCCACCGTTTTGCAAGTAGAAATCTTGTCAATGCCAAATGCAGAGGCCTCCACAACTTTCCCAAATGCTCCATGGCCCAAAGTTTTACCTGTCAGACAGAGAAAAACAGAGAGAGCGTCTACATGAGCTTGCTGTGTTCTGGGGACTCATAAATCAGGCAGGATGCCCTGTCAGGAGAGATGTGAGGCTGTAATTAAAACAGCCTGCTGAGGTTGGGACTGCCTGACTGACCCTCCACTGAGAATTCATGGAGCAGTTAAGAATGAACGACAGAAGCGGCTCGCTGATATATTAAGGGATATTTTCTTTTGAAAACTTACACAAACCTGATGCCCACCATTCTAAGACAACAAGCTTAAGGATTAAGGCAATTAAAGAGAAGAAAGAGCTAATTGTGAAAAACACTTCAATATCAACTCAATTTCACATCAAATATATGAACTATGGTGTCTATATTAATTTTATACTTGCACAGCAACTATCTAATTTGTGTGTATTTCTATTTGTTTCAAAGCATTTTAAGAGAAACATCTGAGAAACAAGTTAATATTTAAAACATGATAACTCTAGTCTTGTGAGCTATAAAAACAGTAACCTTCGAGTCAGGTATGACTTGAATTATTTACGGTTTACATCACGTGCTTTGCTTTATAAATAAAAAATGTATTTTGCTAATAAAAAAAAAAAATTGTAAATAAAATTGAACGAAAAAAAATCTTTGAGCTCACCAAGTCTGAGGCGGTCTCTAGGGAACTCCCATTTGTTGCTGTCATAGGGCAGACGATCACACTGCTCATCGAGGGGCATCTGGTCGGGATCCATGATGATGGACAGGTACCCCGTCTTTAAATCTGCTGAACTTGGCTGGTGAAATAATTAAATATTTATTAAATTAGAATACTGAGACAAAATATATCTTTTTTTTTGGCTTTTGTCATTCTTCCTATGTAACTGCATGACTGTTTGAGCAATGATTAGATAATTTTTCACACATTAGATCATTAAGAGTTTTGAGAGAAGACCCTAACTACGTGTTTTTCATAGAGTAAAAGAAATAAAACAGAATATTACTTAAATATTATTAAGGACAGCTTAAATAAAAAGTGTAACCTAAAGTCCTTACTTTTCTTAATTTACGGATAAAGAGAATGAGCATTATCCACAGGAATGTTGCTGCTGCTCCAGTAGACACCAAGATGATCACTTCAATATTTGGTTTACTGTCTTCTCCTGTGTGCAGAAACAGCATGTTTTCAATGACAGAATCTTCTGTACTATATTCATCACAAATCTTTATCTAATAAATATTACTTGTTATTTGTACATATAATCATGTTTTTAAAAATATTTCTATATATAACCACATGCCAAGTATAGCCAACACGAAACCACATTTCACAACATATAAACTGAATTTGTCATGCAGTGCTGCTTTCTAAATTTCCTGTAAATTTGAGTGACTTTATTTCCATTTCTCATTTTCTCTGACAAACTGTGCACAAAGTACATGTGAAAGCATACTGCATTGTTTGTGCAGTTTTTCATTGGACTCATTCTCATTTATCATGTGGTCACTGCGTAATGAGTGGTAACAAAACAGTTCCAAAGGCTGATTTCCAAAAGCAGGAAGAATTGAAAGCACACTGCTTTCTTTGAATGAATGTGTTTGGCCTGGGTTTGTTGAATCATGTCAAGCCATTTTTTTCTTCTTCTTCTTCTTTTAAGAGGACGTAGACTGTAACAGAATTTCACTACTGAGATGAGGAGTGCAAGGACAATAATTTTATTATAAAGGATCTTCTTAATTTACTCTTTCCTTCAGGCAGCCCATGTTTCAAACCCTCTACTTCTTTAAAGAGATGTCTCTCCGATCATTAATGAATGTCCTCAAAGACTATGTAGAGGTCAACTCCCTTGTGAGAGGACCCTGACTTTAACTCCCAGACCCCCCATCATAAAAATCTGGAATTTGCATGACATTCCTGGCAGCCTTAGTATGTCGTTCTCATTCGATAGTTATTCAAAGTTTGGCCAAAAAAGGCTATTTGTCCTGTTTACATTACTATGGAAACTTTGAGAACGGTGTTTCTTTGCAATGTATGACTGGAAGTGAAAGTCCTAAAACAGGATATACGGTTCGGTTACTGTGCAAGAACAGTCATCTGCACAATTTATGCCCTTATAATATGAATGATGAATAAAGAAATAAGGGCAGGAGAAGAGTTGGTCTTCTAAGAACTCACCCACTACAGTAATGACTGCACTGGTTTTTGCTTCCCCTTCAGCATTGCTGGCACGACATTCATAAATGCCCTCATCGTCCTTCTTCACCCGCTCAATGATCAGAGTGCCATCATCTTTTAGAGTGATTCCTGAAAGCATTATAGAAAGATGAATTAAAAACAAAGACCATAAAATACAGAACAGTTCCAGGTCTGATAGGAAGATCACTTATGACTGCACATAAAATCATTTAGTGCTTTCTCACCAGGTCCTTCTGTGACAGGAGTCTTGTCTTTGTACCATGTGATATAGGGTGTTGGCACACCATAAGCCAAGCAGCCCAGTGTCAGGGTGCTGCTGCTGTTCACATCCTGATTGGTCAGATTCTGCATCAACCAGGGCCCTTGCCTCTCTGTGTTAGACAATGGATTATTATCAGATAATGGTGTCAGATAATGGCATTATTCTCATGACACCTCAGCAGATTTAACTTTCACTCTCCCAATTATCAGTAGTCTACTTTATAGCAAAAAAACTCATTCTCATTACTGCAATACAAACAAAAATCATCAGTACATTAAAGTATTTGTAATATTTGTTTGTAATCAATTTTATTTGTGCTAATTTATTTAAACAAATGTGGCTAGAAAGGAAGATTTTCATTATTGTAGAAATGAGAATGAGATGTTTTTATCTCGTTTTTGGGGGTAAATTTGGGGGTAAAATGTGCCTAATTGTCATGAAAACCATTTCGACAATAATTTCCTTAATTCCCAATAATAATAACTCTTATTTATACTTTATCTTTTTTATTATCAATTTATATTTGATTATTAATGTATTTATATTGTATTGCATTGCATCTACACTAATGACAACACCAATAGCAGTAGATATTATAACAATAATAACAAAAGTAGTAGTAGTAATAATAATAATAACAATTTCCTTTTGTGTTCTATTTATTTTGGAGTGAAATATGACCCAGAAGCGTCTTCCTGAGATTACGCACCAGTGCCATTTGTTTTTTACTGATCAGTAACATAGGCTGGATCTTACATTACATGATATGATGTATGCTGATTCTTACACAAAGACTTAAAGATCTCTTGCTTGGTGCTTGTTAGATGAAACTCACCATCAATAGTTAAAGCAGATGTTGTATTGACCACTTTGTTGATGTTCATGTTTAAAGCCAGGCATTTATAACCTAGTGTGTGGTTTCTGGAGATATTAGGCAGCTTGATGGACAAAGATATGGCATAGAGCTCGATCTGAAGAGTGGTTTCGCCTTTGGGAACCATGTGGCCCAGTGGATCATACCAGTTCAACTGATCATAGAGGTATCTTGTGCCTCTGCAGGTCAATGTAATGTCATCTCCAGCAACAGCTGTCAAGGGCTCAACCTCAAATGGTTGTGGGTTATCTAGTGGAGATAAAAGAAAATAAGACAAAAAGAAGCTGGATGAAAAAGATTAACCCACTGAACATGCCAGTCAACACAATGTATGTTTCTATGCATAATCTATAAATTGAAAATCAGACAAAGCATGACCAACTCATAAAACATATGGCTCACAAGGGACCTGAAACTACGCTGTAGACGCAGTGTTGAAAGAGATTGTCGTACTCTGGCCCTCACTACGAACACAAAGCTGCACACTGCCATGTCAGGAATGTCAAATTTGCAGTTATTTCCTGTTTCATCACTCCTAATTGGAAGCATGTTGCTGGCGAATGGCAGCAACGATGGCTGACCTGAAGCATTACAATAAGAACCAGGCTAAGTCCAGGCCTCCAGGAAGCCGGCGGCGAAACGGTTGTTTATTCACAGCAATATACGTCCCACCAGAGGAGACAGCTGTTATTACCATTTTATCCCTCTGACCAGCATTCCTGCGCACAAATTCATGTTCACCTCTTGCATGGCAACGCATATTCTCTGGATTTTTTTTGTTCTTTTCTGGAGATGTGCCACTTGACATCCACCATTTTATCTCCCGTCTCCATTTTTATTGCACAGTTCTCATTTTTCACGCTTCCTCGATCTCGGCTGCTGTTCATTCCAGCTCATTTCTTTTCATCATACTAACCTAGGCAGCTTTGAACAGTCTGACAGCCGACATACTCTTCATTACGTAACTCAGTAAATGGGTTTATCATTTCAGAAACATTTGACCCTGGTCAGCAACATATAAAAGTGATTCATTATAAAAGAGATTGGTATTCCAGTACCATAGTCCGTTCCAGAGTATGTGAAAGGAGCGGAAGCAGAAAAGGGAGCGGAGTTGCATGTTTTTGCCTAGAGTGAGGAGCTTTTTTTTTTCCAATACAAAATCACTCCAATACTGCCCTATCATAAGCATAACAGATGTTAACAAACCAGAATGAAGTCATAAGTCAGACAGAATTCAACAATGAATAAAACACAGTATTAATAGACTATCAGCAGTTGAACTGAAATAAAGATGGCATTTGTGAAGTATAATTAGATCGTTTGAAAATAAAAAATGTTCTGTGAAAATTAATAACACTGATTATTGTGAGGAAAACCCAAAAGTTTGTTATTGAATTTTGAAAATGTGCCAAGAGAGACATAAAATCTTTCTTTTCTTTATGGAAATAAAATCTAAACCTGGATACATAAAGGTACCAAAAATGCAGGTATTTACTATAGTGGAATGAATCCAATCAGTAAAAATTAAATCAAAATCAAATAAATAAAAATAAGATGCCACCGATCTCAGAGATTTTAAAGTGGCAGTAAATGCAAAATGGCCAACTTACCATCCACATAGAAAGGGATTCTCATGGTCCGGTTCCCAAGTTCATTCCTTGCTGTACAGGAGTAGATCCCTGATACATTAGCTGTTTTCACCAGCAGGGTGCTTATAGTCTAAGGGAGTGGACAAAGATCATTAGGAATGTAAATCAGTCATTTGAGAAACTAAGGAATAACACAATATCATGTAACTCAGTACTGACAACCTATGACAATAAACTTTAAGAAATTTATTTCCTATAAGCAGGTGGGTCATAGAGCTAATTTACAACAGGACCTTTTTACACTCCTCGGCCTCACACACTGAGCAGACTACATCTGGCGTTTTGAGGCCAAATGCAGTACTGAGAGTACAGCACAGAAGGTGTACCTGTGTTCCACGTCATTTCCTGATACACATTTAAAAAGCCAGGCTTAATATTGTCACCAGTCAAGTGGAACTCATTAATAGCCTATGTAGACATAATAATGATGCAGATTTTTGGCTAAAGACCAGATTCCAGAGCTCTGTTTTCAGCTTCAAATGACATCTGTTTTCCTGGCAGTCACATCAAAGGTATGAAACACTCTGGGTGTATTTCTGGAGCAATATACCCATTTTTCAGTTTACTTCCTGGGGTTCACAGACTGTTTATAAGACTTATTTGAAATTTAAGAAGCACATTGGCTCTGAACAACAGGTATTTGATTTTTTTTTTTCTGTTTAAGTTTGTAAAGAAAGAGACAGAACAGTCATAATTAACGCAAAAGAATTTTAACAAGGTTAGGATTTCTTTTGTACACAACATAACACTGCAGGACAGACAGAAATGAGGTGTGGAGCTCGGTTAATGTAAATCTGTAGACTTGTTGTAGTCGTTGTTTAGTCTTACATGCAGCTGATTTTTATTGGCACTCTGCACTAAAATATACCTGAGCAACAGGGCATGTTACCAATCCAGTTTACCTATGCACTGAAATAGTGCTCTGCTGTATTTAAATTGATCTGCATACTTTCCAATTCAAACACACTATTCTACGTTAATTAATCTTATTATAGATTGTGCATTATTCAAGCAATGTTTTGGATAAACTTACAGAAAACCTAATTTGATGTCCAGACATTGTCAGAATTTCAGAATGGCCTTCCTACTTTGTCTTTTAGCTGCTGTGATGGCCCTTTCTCATTCTGTGGTTACAAGGCACCATCTGAAATGGACTCTTACCAGCCTGTTATTCACAGACGAGGGAAATTTATATGAGGTGACAGAAAGGAATTCACTCTAAACAAATCCTACCCTTTTAAACGGGGCCTTGTTATCACTGACCGCTGTGTTTCACCCCTGCAAAGCATCATCTATTTGTCACAAAAGCCTGTATATGAAGCAAACTTAAAAATTTACACCTATACCATAGTGAGAACGAAACTACTTCCACGAGGGAGGGCATGCATGATTGGTTTTAAATGGCATTCTTACTGTGAGAATATACAGTGTATATATAAATTGTATATTTATATAAGAGAATATACTGTGAATATAAATCTTGCTGTTAGGAAATACAGATTTCTACATAAAGCACCAGACTAACTTTTATTTTTGGTAGTGACTAAAAATCACTCATAGCTTACAGACTTATTACTTGACCTCCATGTACAGTCGGACTGAAGTGTAGAGGAATGTTACAAATGAAAACCTGTGCTTCATTAAGTTTTGGGTGAGTGGTTTTGTTAATAAGGCCTCCTGGAATGTTTTTCATAATGTCTGCAGTGTTCACTGTAACATTTGGCAGCACAAGCAAAGAATGACAAAGTGACAGACATACAAGCTATGACAAAGCAAACAACTAGTGACACTGTGGCAGTCTGGATTAATCCCTGAAGTGATACAGTCAAATTAAAACAGGGCCTTGTGTTCCTATAGCTCTCTGTGGTTTTTCCCACACATTTTTTATATGATGTCAACACATTTGAGAGACCACAATGACTGCCCTGGACATATATAGCATTCAAAGTCATCTCATGTATTTGAAAACAGGCTTGAAACAATCAACATTCAGTGCATGAATAGTCTTGGGAGAAAGTTCTGTTTATGAGGACTTTACTGGCTTCAGTGCGCTCAGTAAGATGGACTGATATATCAGTATAAACTCAGTCCTGAGGCACCACTCAAAGCAGCAGCTGCCCTGTTTACTGGCCTCTGTTCTCCACTGAAGGTGACTGAAGCGTGACATAATTTACAGCAGAGCTAAATGAACCTCAGCTATTAGTTCTATTAAGAGAGAACACACACATGGTCACAAGCAGACTGAATGTCATTCTTCACTAATCTATTGGTACTTCAGTCAAATAGACTACTGAGGCAAATTGGACCGTCTGGGAACATAATGCAGATTGTTGCTTTTTTGTGGCTTTTATTATATTGAGAGCTATTTTCTCAAAATGGGCAATTTGGTGATGTGAATGTTCAATAGATTTAGGAGGTTTAAATGAAAGACAGATGTTTGCTGTACATCAGATTTTGAATCTTCCCTTTCACTTCTAATTCAACATTTTTTTAAGAGCATATAAGCTGCAGTATTTTGAGGTTTATTTTTTTAGTCCAAAATGAGACTGATAGAGTCATTAATTTGGATCAACAACCCAATTTCACAATTATGTAAAACCTTTGGTTTTAAGAGTTGCATTTAAGGCATTTAAATAAATATATTTCCAATGAATTATTCCATTTACATTCACAATTTTAACTAACAATACTTTCTTCAATTTTTAAAGGTAGACTCTATATTTTTTATGTTGGCAATATGGCAGTCATCCAGACAGTATGACGGTATACTGACACCTAGGGATGTGGCTGCAGTAGTTTCCAGTTACCGATTCCACCGTACAAATGCACCATTCCCAGTTAACCACTCTGAGAGCATTAAGAGAAATTGTTTACCAAGATAAAATAAGAAACATTTTGCCTGGTCATGTCATCTCAACATGACCGCTGCAATGAAACTACCGTTCCATGTAAAATAAAACATCTTTTCTTATTACGTTACTGAATCTTATGAAATCTCATGTGAGTGTACATGATCTTAACACCTTAACACCTCAAAAATATTATTCATTTCTTTATGTATAATGCTTAATTAATAAGGGAAAAATACTGAATCCGTCTTTAAGGGCAAAAACTTTCATTAATAAATCACAAAATTGCATATAATACCTACCCTATTTTTACTTTTTAATAATCCAACCTTGGTGTTGATATCCTTAATCAGATTATGAGGATAATGGTTGTGTGACTCAGTGGTGTCGTCAACAGGAAGAGGATCAGTGTAAGGTTTGCACCTATCAGACAAAAAATATAACAAAAATAAAACATAAAGAAACATTTAGAGAACAACAAAAAACATACAAAAACATTTAGACAAATCATAATTGTTATGGACCAGTAATTGTAATAAGGAATGATGTTTATAATACGTTAACATCAGATACTGTTCTGGAGTTTGCAGAGGAAGTTTTTGCCTTTTGACATCAAAGCAGGATGTACACAAGGAAATACCAAGGCATATGGCCATGGGACTTCAGTAAAAGCCTCTACTTTTAGTGAGAAACAGAAAACAGGTCTTCCTTTAAAAATAATATGACTCTGTTGGGCAAATGAACTCTTTTACCCGATTTCTTTAAGATATGTTTATCTTTTGCCACTGACCGTTAGGCTTCATTTACCCTGATGAATGTGTGTTTCTTTTATTTGCATTTGAAGACCAAGTATCAAGCCATGTGTTTTATGCCTTGAAGCCACAGGAGACCAAAGACCTGTTTTGCATCAATCTGAGTGGAGGAACAATCGGATTAATGAGAGTCGAGGTCGGAGAGGAAACCGCAGCGTGACAGGAAGGGCTGAGTCATGCGTCACCGTTCAAAGGAAACACCCCCACTCTCTGGACGGCTGAGATAAGGCTGATCCCAGACCGCCACGGTCAACAAGGGACAACTGATAACTTCTCACCTTCATGAGCACAGTAATGAGATCTCAAACGATGGACCCTTCCAACAAAACACTGATTTATGGACACTTAATGACCATGTACACATCGCAACTAAATTATGATCATATAGGGATTCGCTCCCACAACTCACAAATCTTGCAGAGAGAACATGGCCACTTTCTTCTTTTGGTCACTGCTCAAGAAGTTAATTCATTTTATTTTTAAAATAAAAGGAATGGGTTTGTCGTTTCTTCCAACTAGGGCACTGCAATTACCCTCCAATGTACCTCACTCATTAGCTGTTGAAAATCAGTTCTTCTCACCATCTATATTATGAACTGTTGTGTTTACTGCCACCAATGATTATATTTAAAACAGCCAAAGTGGTATTTTGGAACGGTGGTACAAAGCCTGAAGTATTTTTGTCGCAAATTTGGCAGTACTCTTTGACAAATAATTACTCTCAATTACGAGAAACTCTTGTTGTGACACACAAACTAAGTTTAGGAGACATCCGTAGCGCTCATAAAGGTTCATTAAAAGGCTGGCATTTACACTGGGACACTCTTGCTTTCAGCACAATGCAAGCTTGGGGAATGAGACCAATAAATTGTCCTCACATTTACAGAGCCAGTGACTGCAAAATGTAGCTCTGGGGCTATTTCTCATCAATAAGCATACTTTATTTTGGACCAATGTCAAGGAAACGGATGCAGTTCATTTGAATAATGAAAGCTGTGGGTAAAGGCCAACATTCATCATTGATGTTAACACCTCAGCAAGAGAAGAGATCTGCTATGGAGGAGGGTGACAACTGTTTATGGAGCCACAAACCAAAATTTGTGGAAATAACAAGAAAAAAATATAGCTCATATTTCTCCTTTGACACAATGAAATGTGACCTGAAGTTATACAATCTTTTAATTTAATGTGGAATTACTAATCAGAAGACCTGTTGATTCAAAATTATTGACTTACTCAGTAAGACCAGGGCTGGGGTCACATGGCTGCCAAAACCAGGTAATGTTTGGCATGGGAATCCCAAATGCAGTGCAGGTGAGCTTATGCCCTTGGCCATATCTGTAAGTTTGGGGGCCCACTGGAGCCACGTCCTCCTCAGAGATCTTTGGTTTCACTGTGTGCATTTAGACATAGAACATTAGTCATTTAAATTGTCAGTCCCAGAATACAGATCATCTGCAAATCACTGGCTAACGTTAAAAAACTTTCACCTCATAACTCTAATTTGGAAGGGTAAGAATATTCAAGTTTACCTAAACTTCAATAATATATTGCCTTTATAGACCTCACTGAAGTGTGTCTGTGCTCATGAAGGAGAAAAACAGCATTTGATGAATGATGCCTAAAATAGTTTCTTAATTGCAACCAGAAATTTCTGAATTCTGTTTTCGTTGTTTTTGACCTTGGTTTTGCTTTTTGGGTCTGTGATGATGTCATATACTTAAGTTCAGGTTGAGGTCAGAGAAACAGAGAAATAAATATTTTATATTAGACCAGAGGTAATCATACTTGTGTACATTGTGGGATGGAATGTTTTCAAAAATTCAGGGTAAATCTGGGCAGCACATTACTAAAATATCAGCTCTGACAGCACATTCCAGAGCTCTTGCCAGAGAAGAGCATATCAATTCCTCTGCTTTCTTAGATTGTTTTCTTTGAAAGTTAAAAACTAATGAAAAAAAAAACCCATAATGCCCAATGCAATCAAAAATTCGCTAAAGGTCTGTTTGGCTTCACTCACATGCAACAAAAAATGCAACTTCTTTAATCTTTAATTTTTATTTTGATTCCCCAATAAATCAAATAATGACATTTCCTTCAAACTATGTAGACATTTAAATCTATATAAATGTATGCAAATGTGAGCAAATATTTTAATATATATGTTTAAAATATAAATTACAATATAAAGTGCAGATAAACAAAAATGTCACAGTTTAAAAGCAGCAAAACCGTTTCAATAGCCAAAGTATAAATAACATTAAAGAAAAACAAAACCACAAATTAAATGTTGTCAGCTGAGATTTCAATAATCACATTAAAGGGATAGTTCACAAAAAATGAAAAATTTGTCATCATTTAATCAGCCTCACGTTGTTCCAAACCTGTATGAGTTTATTTCTTCTGTTGAACAGAAAGGAAGATATTTTGAAGAATGTTGGTAACCAGACAGTTGACAGCAGCCATTTACTTCTAAAGTATTTTTTTCCTACTATGGAAATCAATGGTAACCATCAACTGTTTTATTACCAACATTCTTTACAATAACCTATATTGTGTTCAAGAGAAGAAAGAATCTCATACAGGTTTGGAACAACTTGAGGGTGAGTAAATATTGACAGAATTCTAATTTTTGGGTGAACTGTCCCTTTAAGGTTAGTGTTCATATAAACAGAACAGAAATGTGGCTGTTGGCTGTTTTTTATTAGCGATTTGTATGTTTATTTGTGGCAGACCTATTTAGTCCACTACTGTTTGAAATGGAGAAAACAATCAGATGCTCATAATCATGTGTAGTTCATACTGGTTTTCTGTGCATTACCTCTGACTTCCAACTTGTAGCTGAGGTTTCTGTAGAGATTCTTCTCCTGGTTTGATAGTGCAATAGTGAAGATCCCAGCATCCTTCTGCCTCACTTGTTTTATGGTAAGGTTGTAGCCAAGAGTCTCATAACATGTGGAATTTTCTGAAATGGCAACTCCGTCTTTGTACCTATACAAATTGGAAGCAGAAAAAAATACTCAACTCACCAATACAATCTACAATCTAATCTTCCTGGGGTGGGATACATTTAGTTGGACACTACAAATTAAATTCTTCTTATGGCTTTTGAGTCATATGTCTTATTTTTAAAATGTAAAGCATTAATTTACCACAACACTCTGTTGGGTGCAGGTAAGGCATTGACTCGTGGCTCAAACTGGACCTTTCTACCCTCTATAGCAGAGATGAATTTGCGTTTATTGTGGGTCACATTGAGGAATGGATGTTCTGTAGAGACAAAGAGACAAAAAAAAAATTAAATGAATTCTAACTATTCTACAAATGCATGAGTGTGTTAAGATATTAGCACAACATCACATTCTCACCGTATACAGTAACTTTAGTTGAAATATGAAGCCTTTTCTCTTCATTTGATGCTATGCACATATACGTGCCCTTGTCCTCCATTGTCACATTAGGCAAGATTAGTGCTTTAGTCATCATAATGATTTGGCCAGGTAGGTCCCTTGTCATTTTCATTTGGTGAGTGCGATTGATCTAAAAACACAGATGGGAAGTTCAGAGGATGTCAGGCCAAGTATTGCATAACGCCAGTTCAAATCAGGTAGCTGATGTGAATGTGTACAGTATTAATATAATACCACATGTCTTTAGGTAAAACTCAAGCATTTTTAGCAGGGCCCCTAATAACTCACCTGAGCCTTATGGAACTGCCACTCAAATTCAATTCTGCCATTGTAAGTAGTCTCTGCAGAGCAGTTGAGGACCAGGCTGTCACCGACCAGTACTTTTGGTCGTTCTGGTTCGATGCCAATGTTTTTTAGCTCCAACGCTAGGCACAGAGAATCCAGGTTATGTCATTGAAAAAAAGCATTTGTAATTTTCAATGACAGCTTTCAAAAAGTAATTGCATAACTGGGATTTTCTCCTTAATGTTAAGCATCTACCTTTGAGCTATGCATTTTAGCAATTAAAATGACTCACTTATCCTTAAAAGGATGTAGTGAGATGAAACGTTGCTGTTATCCACACTGGTCACACAACTAATCAGTTGGTAGCTGTCATAAGGTCCCAAGGGGATCTTGAAACCTCTCTTGGGATCCCACTCCACCCTACGTTTTATATCGTCTGCCATGGAATTCATCTGGAGAGCAAGAGGAGAGGATTTATTTAACAAGCTATCTTTAAAAAATAAGTGATGTTTCTTTCCGTGAAAAAGTAAACAAGTTGTGTAAAACTTTTATGGCCCGTGATTAATAGCCCATTCAGTAATGAGCAAAACAGGGCTAAGTTTGTCTGTAAGAAACTGATCATAGTTGAGTTGTATACCCTATTTCACTTCTTTTGTTTGTTCGTGGTCCAAGTGCCCTGCTAGAAAAGAAGGGAAGGAAGGAAACAGGAAGGACGAATGCCACAGATCTTCCAATGGCAGGAAGGTCACATAACTATCTGTGCCATCTGGCTTAGAAATATTTATCCATAGGACTGTGAGAAATGACCATAGACCCACTACATGACCACTGTGGAAAAAAAGAACACTGCCATTGATGTTGTTTGATGCCAGTGCATTTTGAAGGACAGACTCTACTGCTTCCATGAATTATGTAAGAGGCTGCTTACTAATATACTGAAAATAAGATGTGGTGGTGGTTCATCAGATGTAATGTTGGGAAATCAAATCAAATTAAATAAAATAAAAAAACAAATGTAGCCATTTCATCTTTTTTGTTAGCTGGAACAGTTTTTTCCAAACTGGTCTTCATCGACCTAAAGCATAAAAAATGTGTTTTATTTATAGCCTGAGTTTCTATTCTGATTGAAAAACAACAGTCTAACACTACCTTCCTGTTCTTACAGGAAGCAGACAGAGAGACTCCTTAGCCCTCCTTGAGCTTCCCTGAGTCTATGGCACACTGTCTCTATCTATATACGCATTCTCAGGGCTTTAATGGGTGTGAGAAATTCTGAGACGCCCATGGTTCAATGCATTCTTCAATGTCAAATCATACAAAACATCCTCTATTTTTCATGTCAAGGCTTTTGAGGCATGGAAAGCAGGTAATACATTCAACTCCACCACATGCAGCCATAAATTATGTTCAAATGTTTTTATATTCAGTGGGTTCAAAACATAAAATACTCACAGTCTCAAGGATAACATGTTGGCTTGGGGACGTTGTTCTGCAGGGGACCACAAAAAAGGGTTCGTTCCGATACGCAAAAAGCGTGTTTGGTGAACTGTGAGCCTCAACAAATGGATGATTGTGATCTGTGATTTAAATTTAAGCACAAAATAATACAGTAAGTACAAAATAATAACACTTTGCTTAACACAAAGCTAATTTACCAATCACAAATACAATAATTCATTAATTCTCTCATGAGCTATCATTTTGACTGGCATTAAAAAGCATTTAATCTTTTATCAATGAATTATTGGACCACAGGCAATGCCTAGACGTCCAACCTAGAGGAGCAATTAAACATCCCAGATAAAGTCAGATCATTTTTCTCTTTAAACAGCAAACTGCTACACAGACTGCTGGATAAAGAAACAGAAACAGCTTGGCAGTAGGGGATGTTACCGTACAGCTATGCTGTAAGATTAGCGTATTAAACAAACAAGATCTTGTGTGTGCTGACAGCGTTCATGTAATAAAATCTGTTTTTTTTTAAATAAACTTATCTCTCATAAACAGTGAAATCACATTGCGAGATGAACCAGGGGACTATCAGGTACTAAATTGGCTATATATGCAAACTGGCTGAAGTGGAAGAGGTCTGCTAAACAGACTGGTGAGCCAGAGACTTGGTGAGCTTTGTTGTCATTTGCACAGCTAAAGTTATCAGAGTCTTTTGTTATAAATAAATTGCAGATCAGCTCTTTTGGGAAATACACTACCGTTCAAAAGTTTAGGGTCAGAAAAGTCTTATGCTCACTAAGGCTGAATTTATTTGACCAAAAACATAGCAAATATATTATTATTATTATTTTAATACTATATAAATAACTTATTGTCAATTGTAATATATTTTGAAATGTAATTTATTCCTGTGATGGCAAAGCTGAATTTTCAGGGTCATTACTCTAGTCTTCAGTGTCTCATGATCCTTCATAAATCATTTTAATATGCTGGTCAATTTCATTCTTGCTGAATAAAAGTATTAATTTCTGTAAAAAAAAAAAAAAAAAAAAAAAAAAAATATATATATATATATATATATATAAAAATATATATATATATTGATCCCAAACTTTTGAACAGTAGTGAATCTTTTTAAGGCACATTCATACCACTATATGCTATTGAACTTGCTAAAAATGTTAACAGCTTAAACAGTTGTCATTAGGCACAGGAAAACTAAGCAGGAGCCCAAACAGGAAATTATCAAAGACCAGACTTCCAGAACAATCAAACTCTGTTGCCATCTCTAAAGACATCCAGCTTAATATAAAGCCTTCCTTTTTGTGTCACTGATTTTCTATTTCCTAAACTTATGACAGTTTGGTTCTGTCTTGCAGATACGGTCCAGTTCTCTGTGATTCAATCCTTATAAGTGAGCGCAGTCACAGCTGCATAGTTACTAGCTCCATTGCCTGGCTAACAGGTTTACGGCTTTGTCATAGTTTCATTGAGGTCTACAATGAGGTGGGGCCTCTTCCTACTTCATTTATTTTTTTAATATAATGCTTTTCTAATGGCTTGGAGTCCAGGTCCTGAGTCACACAGAAGACCTCAAATTTCTCTTCTGGTAAAGAATTGGAAGCAAAGTGTCAAGTTTCTTGGTTCATCCAGTAGGGATCGATCCATTTGTAACCAAAAACAGTGATCTACATGTGTATTATGCCAAATAAACAGCTCTTTGGTCTGTTTATTTAAAGGTAAGCTTTGTTTTATGAAACCATTTTTCTTGGTCTATAATAAAAATATTAGTAAGTATTCTTAATCTTACCTTTAACAAAAACATATGTGGACACCTCATGATTGCTGGACTTTTGGTGACTGCATGTGTAGAAGCCAGTATCGCTGTGCCTCAGGTTGTGTATGACCAGCTTGCTGCAGTGCTTGTGCATTCTCTCCTCACAAGACTCAATGTGTACCAATGACACATTTCTGTCAGCCAGCCTCCAGTGCAGCGAAGTCGATCCTCTAATGTAAGTCACACCATATAAACAAAACATCACCAACAATAAGGACAATTTCATAGGCAAGCAGGCTTATGCCAAATTAAATAATCATTGCTTTAGAGTGTCTGCTGCTATAACTTTGATTTGTAGCTATTCATGATATATATAACAAAACTTAAAAACAAAATCAGGAAACTTTTACCACAAATGACATACAAACATATCCTGCAGCCTCTTTCAGTTTACTGGGAAATTACAAACATAATCCTAACAGTAATTCAACTGTTTAAATCCGAGAAACCAAGAATCCTCCATCAAGCGATGCTTCTGCGGGTCCTGATCACATCTGTCTTAAAGGGTTAGTTCACCCAAAAATGAAAATTCTGTCATTAATTACTCACCCTCATGTCCTTCCAAACCCGTAAGACTTTTGTTCATCTTCGGAACACAAATGAAGATCTTTTTGATGAAATTTGAGAGCTTTCTGTCCTTCCGTAAACAACCATGCAACTACCACTTGGACACTTCAAAATGTTCATAAAGAGATTGTAACTAATTCATTTGAACTGTTTAGTCCAAATTTTCTGAAGAAATCTGATCGCTTTTATGATGAACAGATTTAATTTAGGCTTTTATTCACATATAAACATTGATTAGCGAACATAAACCGAAGCTCAACCGAACCTGAATGACACACAAGATCAAACCTCTTACAGAAGCTCAAATGTCCTGTGTAACACACGAGAATGAACCTCATTGGCTCTCAACCAAACAAGCTTGAGCATCCGTTTACCCAACTAATGTGCGAGTTGATGAATATTTATATGTGAATAAAAGCCTAAATTAAATCTGTTCATCATATAAAGTGATTGTGTCTCTTCAGAAAAATTGGACTAAACCACTCAATTCATATGGATTAGTTTTACGAACTATTTGTGAACTTTTTGAAGCATCAAAGTGGTGGTTGTGTATCTGTCTCTGGAGGGACTGATATCTCTCAGATTTAATCAAAAAGATCTTCATTTCTGTTCCGAAGATGAATGAAAGTATTACAGGTTTGGAACAACATGAGGGTGAGTAAATGATAACAGAATTTTCATTTCTGGGTGAACTAACCCTTTAAAAGCTTCAATGTGTTTTCCTGAATAACTGAAAATGACTTTTTACTCTTGAGAGTATGTCAGATTCATCATCCATATTTCCAGGAAATTCAACTAGGTTAATTTCAGTTTTAAACATATTCAGTTAGTGTTCAACTTTCACATGGGAACAGGTATTTATTGGATGAAGTGTCCAAATGACATGTTTCAAACAGTGCTTGTTTTTAAAAGGGCACATTAAAAGGATCCCAGTGGAAAATCAGACATATCTCAAATACCACCACTGTTGCCTCTAGACTGATAGGTCATGCAACTTCACTCTTAAATCTCTGTCCAGAGCCAAAGACAGTATCAGCTTTTTGCTCACATGACCTTGTAGGGAAGCGTTAACATTAGTTAAGCTTCTTCGGGGTCAGCATTCCTGGCATGACTGCAATAGCAAGAAATGCTCTCTCAAAGTCTAAACGATGTGTATGTTTCAGAACCCCCCGCCCAGTTTTCTTTCCTGCAACAATTGGATTTGGATATGATGGCTATTCTGGCCCTATGCTGCTTTTCTGAGAGCCTCTCATCCCATGTTAAAGCAAAAGCAAATGAGTTTAATTTTGAAGAGTGATGGTGTGAGATCTGTGTTTTTGGATACAAGCCGCCACACAAGTTCTTCAACAGTATTAAAGGAATAGTTCACCTAAAAATGAAAAATGACTTTTTTTCTTCTGCATGTGCAAAAAAGATATTTTGAGAAATGTCACAGTGTTGTTTTTTTCTTTTTCTTTTTTTGTCAAAGGTTTCCAGTGTTGTGTGATTACCAATGTTCTTCAAAATATCTTCTTCTATGTTCCACATACAAGTTATGTAAATAAAAAACAAATAAATTAAACCTTTATAAATTGAACCTTTATAAATAAATTTAAAGCTTTGAGCTCTTTTGTGGAGCGTCTTGACACGTGTTTCATGGGACTCGTACCTGAGTGCTCCACATCGCATGTAGTATACCAGGTGAGCAAGTTTATCACATCAAAAAAAAGCCAAACATATGGAGCTAGTTATGTGATGCAAATATCTAAATGTATTAGTTTCCAAATCATGCACAATGGCAAAAGTGTTTTGAGGTCATAACACGCATATTGATTAATCAATAAACTGCCACTGTAATCATAATTTGAGTGAAAAAAGGGGGGAAAATGTTGGTGTATGTATAGGTATGTCACCTATGGACAAAACATATGATCCACTAGTCAGATCAGCACTATACAATGGAAATTAACATTGGTGTAAGCTGGTAAGATGGTTTTAAAAGGGTAGTTTTATATTATTCTGAACTGAGTTTAATTTATTCTGTCTGAATATTGGAATGCTTACTAGTATAATATCAATAAAATTTACATATTTTTTGGATGGGTAGTGTTCAACAGTAAATTAATATATTTTAAATGCACAGAACATTCTGTGTGTGTTTGTGTGAGATGGGACAGCAGAAGGGCACAGTACCTGCAGATGAGCGTGAGTGTGCCACCAACATGCAGAAGGTGTGTGTCTCCGGCAGGAAGCAGCTGTGGGTAAAGCAGAAGAGATCCCTCTACCAACCCTACAGAAAACACAATATAGCACAACACACAGTCAATCAGAGACACTCTAACATCACAAGTACATCAGAAACAAAGCTACAATGTGGTCGAATCTACAGCCCTGAATACAGTAACATAACACTGCGTCCTAACTAGACATAATGCAACAAGATTCCACTTACAAAGTAACTCTCGAGGGTGAGTTGTTCAACCATACAAAATGTTCTCACTGGAGAATTGTAATACAAGCATAATACAAGTACACTATGGTTAAGTAGACCAAAACCAGAACACTCTAAGCAATTACAAGATGCAACTTTTTGAGAGTGTTCCAGTGTGATTCGGAGACTCTGATTTTGAATGTTATACAATAGCCTTTCCGCTTCCTTGTGGAGCTCCAGAATCCAGCTCAGTGCAGTCTAGTCTGTGCTGGACAGGTTTAAGCCTGCAGAGATGTGGAAACACTGTGTCTGAGCATGTGTGCACATTCTAGACATGAGGAGGGAGGCCAGATGTACAGCTGTGCCCCCCCACAGAGGGGTCACCTCTGTCAGCATGTGTGTGAGAGAACAAGGCAGACCCAGATGAATCAGATGTCCTTAAACACATCCTTCACATCAGTCAGTCCTCTCTTTCTGTCCTCTAAATAATGCCACCTTTTTATACACTGATGAAGAGCTTCATTTAACTCAGATCTCTTGAGATCTCTTCAGTGTGCTATTATTACTGTGAAGGTTTCACTGCTGGTCTGGGGCCAGGTGAAGCTGATGATAGGAGCCATATGCACGCTTGGGACAGGAAGTGGTCTCAATCGCTCTGCTGCCCAGGACGGGTGACAGTCGTCTCATAAGTGATTTCCTTCTTTTGAACCTACTCCCTCACTGCGTTGTGCTGTGGCACTCTAATGTAACTGTTGCCATGATTTTGATTTTCCGTTTTAAAAGCAAAGTTTTCTGGGAAACTTTTTTTTTCTGACAAAATGTCCAGTTTAGGGTTTCCAAGTCACTTCAGTAGGCCTTTAAGATTGGAAAGTTTTGTAATACAGAGTCAACATCCAGCTGATCTTTAAAAAAGATTTGTGTATAACAATCAGGACGATAATTGCATTACATAATGTTTATTCTCTTCTCATCTACACCCAAATTACTTCCTAAATCTCAGATAAAACACATTTACTAATAAAAAAGGACAGTCACATATGTGTACCTGTGAAGTCATTATCAGTACATTATCTGATCAAAATCAATTTTTGTTTTTTCAAATGGCTTAAAAACACAGCTGCATTCACAGAATGGACTTACACACCAACATTGCCACTTAATATGAACTTCCTCTTAGTATGCTACAACATCATTGTTGTTTCACAGTCCAAGGTTAGTTAAGGGGAGCGGATGTAGCCGGAGCTTTTCACGCAAAGAACACACCTCTATCAGCTTGACATTACCCCTCTGCCCAGAAGAGACATAACCAGACATTACCCCAGCTGTCCTAATCAAAAAAATAACCTCCCCTATGGTGACTCTCTTATTGCGCTAGAAGCTTTTTTCACACATCTGTTCTGTAGATATTTAGACATCTTCACAGAGCTGTAGAAGATTTACATTTACGTATGAAATAAAACAAATTAAAAATGTCTTTGCTGTGATGTTGGTATCTTTGATGAATTATGACATAGACAGAGATTAAATGGTGTCGAAGACAGTAACTTTATGCAGGTCCACATCCCGTCTCAAACACAATCCATCACGAAATCCATCATATGGACAAAATGTACAACATATGTTTTATGAGTCATCACTCATTCTCATCAGGATGTTTTTAGAAACACTGTACATCTTAATCTGTAACAGAGGAATTACAAGAAGATGCTGCTTCCACTGTACTGAAAGAGACATATTAGTCAGCGTGAGTCGAACTGGTTTTGACTGCCCTGAAATGTGTTTACCACACAGAAGCTTTGGTCTGATACCAAATTCGTTTTTATGAGAATTATTTATTTCTGCTGACATCCATATTCTTTTTCCCCTCAAAGCCTCATTCACAGATGCATGCCTGCACACAAACACGAACGGTGAATCACATCCTATAAAACCCAACAACTCTCGCGGTCTTCACAGCTGCCCTGTTCAGCAGGGGTCCCCAGCAGCCCACTTAAGAAGAGCACTTTCTCATAAAAACCTCTTGTCTCTGTCCCTGTACACCCACGTATTCCCACAGCACACAGCCCCCCACCTGCCCCTGATGTCTGCCCATTGCTGACCTCAGCGCGGCACTTCACCCCCCTTTCCGACAGCTGTGCACTGCATTCCTCCAGCACAAAGACTGAAAAATGCCAAAAATGAGGCTTGTTGTGGTGCTTCAAGGGGCCTGGGACCTGGTTTCCATTAAAGCCTATTAAAAATAAAAGACAACCATGGAAGCATGGAAATAAAACACAGTACTGATGCTACGTGGGTTGCCATACCCACAATCATGCAATCAGTCAATCATGGACTAATGTTTATAGTTTAGTAATAGATGTTAATAGTTTTGTGAGGGAGTACAGAGAATCTTCAAGTCCAAATGAGTAGAGAAACCTTCACAAAGACGATTGGTTTAAATGTTAAGTGTGAGATGGGAAGTACAAGACATTCGAAATTAAATCAAAATGATGTGTGGGTTTCCCATAGAAAGCTGACTTCTGAAGGTCTATAAAAATATTATCAGAATTGTCTTGGAAACATTTAAACTGTTGAGCAACCAAAATGTGTCATTGGTCTCTGGTGGATGTTAAATAACTGGAACCTATGAAGGCAGATCATGCTTGAGATTTAAAAAAAAAAAAAAAAAAAGTTTTATAATTCAATTTACTTGTGTACTGTCTTTTGTAGAGAGGAAATCCTGTCACTGCCCAGTAAGCGTTGGTCATAATATGCGGAATTCCCTACTCTGTGGCTGGTACAAGACGGCCTGTGCTTCCCGTACACCCATGTGATGCACAGTGCCAGTAGGGTGGCCTCTAAGGACAGGGCAGGGGGAATCTTTTTTGGGCTTCCACAACAATAGAAATTCATTAATCCTTTAACCTTGCTGCAATATCCATTGTAATTTCAAAGTTTTACAAGCAATGAAGGCTTCTTGATAAATAAAAATAACGTAAAACAATAGTAAGCATGTCCATGGGCATAGAACCAAACATTAGGCAACCGTTGAACGCAACCAATCGCACATTAATTTATTTCCTGTCTTTTTCGGAAGAAGACAAAGCACCCTATTGGGACATGTAAAATGCCTGTATTATGTCTAAATAAGCTGACTATGAGCTTTGACAAAAACATGTTTTGTAAGATATGTTGTATTATGGACGTAACAGGACGTAACAAAAACGGCACATTACAAAACACACTGTCCTAACAACTGTGACTGGCATCTTATGTTTATACCATAAATCATGTAATATATCTAGTAATGAATAAACCAAGACAGATTAGGTCTTGTATTATTTATTTTTAGTGGTAATGACCATCCAGTGTACATTATATAAGTAATTATGGCTATTTACCAAGTACAAATAATGACATACTGGAAAAATAAAAAATATTAGAAATATTCATTTGAGTTTATTATTATTATTATTATGTGAGAAGAGAGAGGTGTCATAAGAAGCATGAAATGAATAAGAATATATCTGAAAAAATATTTGAGGTTCACAATCAAGCATTTCAGAGAGCTAATAAATTTACTATAATTCAGTTGGTCAGACAAAGGTGATTATTCTGCCTCTAATTATGAAGCTAAAACAAATTCACGTTCAAAAAGCAGACTTAACGGTAAACTGTTCACAAAACTAAAGACCACCCACTAAAAAAAAGTTGCTACTACACCTCCAACTGTGCCGCCTGCATTCTCACTCATTGAAGTGTTCTCTTATTGCAAGTCCCTCTGCTACAACCACTGCACCCTGCCAAGTCGCTAGGTTAAGACAACAGCAATGGAGAATGCATATTTTATTAGTTCCTGAATTGGTCTTTGGAAGGTGCAGTCAAACACCCAACACATGTACACACAACCTGTGTGAAAAAATAAGATGGTTAATTAAACAAACAACATCTGGCTAGACTGAGTGGTAATTCTGGTCATATTTGGCCAAATAGTCTCCATAAGTGGATTTGAATCCAAATAAGCTCCCACAATATGTTCTGGAGCTCAGGGGATTTTGCTGTTCTTCATGCTGGAGATCTTCCTTGAAATTGCAATATAACGCAACTTGGGAATCCATCACATTTGTGTGTCAAAGGGAAAATACTACTTGGATGAAATACCCAAAGACAAAAACATGATATAAAAATGACTCCAAAGCACACAGCCTGAAGTTCCTTTGGCTGCCTTACTGACTTTTACTGCCGCACTTTTAAAGTGTCATGATGGGGATATTTGGGGAAAAATTTGGAGATTGCAAATGCAAAGAATGCAAGCAAGAAAGCACGTAAGGAAGAAAGCAAGAAGTCTGTGCACCGTCTATACTCCTGCACCACCCCACCGCTGTACGGTGAGTGGATGAGCTTGAATTGCACTTGGCTGACCCCTACCTACTGTATTCCTCCCAACGTGCACTGCTGCTGAACGGCTGTTCAGAGGGAACACTACAGTTCATCCTGAGCTTGAAAAATAAAACGTGATCCAGAAGAAAGCCCTCACATTAAGCAAGTTAAACCAAGGCACTACACAGTCTAGTACATGTTCAAACAATTATTTTGCCACCCATATTCAGAGTTTACAGTGTTTAATAGGGATGTAATGAAATGGAAATTTTGAGCCGAGAACAAAAATTCTGGATGCACTTGGCTGAAAAACTGAAAACTTTATTTCTCATTTTTAATTAGCTTTTTGTATGAATATATTAATATTATCTTTTTAATGAAATTCAGTCATTTTAATGATACTGAATTTAAAAAATAAAAGCCAATAAAATAAAATTACCACACTTTTTTAAATGTAACACACTAAAATTGGACAGAAAATATATAAATATTAAATATCAATATATTATTCTTTATTCAGTTCTTTGCAACAAAATCAGATTTAACCGACTTATTTTTGACCAATTATCCAAATAATGTATAGCAGGGCGTAGCGGTGAGCAGATCAGCGAAGGATGGGTAGCCTCATTTTAGAAGTGTTGCCCAGCATAATACCACACCATGTTACAACACAGTAGGGCTATTGCAAACAGAAACAAGTATACTACTACATAGAAATTTCCTGTTGGAATGTTATTTGAGCAGACTCTGCTTCTCCAATGAGCATGAGTTGTACATGTGTGGAGCATTTGCATGGGCAACTGAGCAGAGCGCACACGCACAGAGTGAATAATTGAGCGGGGCGTCACACGGCGCAGTGATAACAGCTAGAGCGAGAGTGAAACCTGGGCGCTGAACACTGATATGGTGCGACATATATTTTTGGCCATTTGTCTCTTTAGATCAAAAAACAAATTCAGCCATTTCAGCCAATACATTTCAGCCCAAATTTCAGTACATCCCTAGTTTTACACTACCTGCATAAGTTCTACGTAACAATGTGCAAGTACAGTTTCAGTCCTCAAACTATTTTCACTGCATAGCACACTGAACTAGAGGAGAAAAATGATTGAAAATGCATGATTAATATTTCACTGTCCAACGTCTGTCAGGCTTGATGCACACATTGTAAGACACAGATTGTACACAGCTACAGCTAGGTTCTGTTTTGTGTCGATTAATGATCATTTAGATTAAAATGTGGTTCACTTTCCTTGAGTAAATACAAAGTTCTGTCATGAAACTCTAGATGGCACAGGCTGATAGGTCTTTAACTCAATCTGCTTGCAATC
This sequence comes from Zacco platypus, assembly GCA_038088235.1. Lineage (NCBI taxonomy): Eukaryota > Metazoa > Chordata > Actinopteri > Cypriniformes > Xenocyprididae > Zacco > Zacco platypus. Next base: position 7,420,655 of record CM076079.1, read on the forward strand.
ACATCATTCTCTATAGGGCACAACTGTTTTCTGCTGTATCAGTAGCCAATGGGGTTGTTGCTCAACCTTCAAATACTCTCCAACTTCCCCAGCTCCACCTGTGTAGATCTGCTATGGGTAATTAATGTGTTATTTCATACAGCAGCAGCATGTCTTACTTGCTCACAGCAGCATGTTTTGTATGTATTGGCAGTAGAAAGTACCGTACTTGCTCTGCAGCAGCAATAACCAACAGCAGCAGCAGCAATAATAGCAGCAGCAGTGTAGCAGACCTATTCCACCAAAACCAAAAATATCAATATTGTCATATCCATTACCATGCCAAACACTCTGAGAGTTGTCAGGACAGAAATAATTTTGTACAATTTATGGCCATTATCAAGACTTTATTTTCTGTATAGAGCCATATCTCTGTTTCGCAGCATAAATAAATGCTTTCCATCTTTTCCATTCCAGTAAGCCTACATTGCAGTTACTGTATGCTTTGCTTACATGTTGCTTATGCATAAAATGTGAAACAGCCCTAATTTGTCAAGTCAGTAATCAAATCTTTTTTTTACTGTAAAGATGTGATGTTAAAGGAGCCATTATGACTTCTATGACCACGCCATGACCACAACAGACTTCCTTCTTATTCCTGTAAGTAACTTCTAATAGCCAAGTTAAGATGTGTTTCACTTCTCTAAACATTGAAATTCCTAATTGTAGATCTAGGGCTGTTTGACTTGTGGCTCTGACTCAGATCACATTTTTTAGGCACTGTGACCGTTTCAACTTGATGAACGAGTAGGATTAATCATTAGGAAATCAAATGGATACTCACGCAATTGAGGAAGCAAAATGTGTAATACACACATCTGAAATGTAATAATCACTATGCACCATTACAAATCAGTTAACATGACAGAAGAAAAGTGGCAAACGGCTAATGTATTCATGCCCTATTTTTGACTAATGGATTAACCATACACCCCTGACATATAAAATATAATGGCATGCGCTTCCGCTCCACCATTGTCTTGAGGTGGGACGCCTGACACATATTTGGAGTAGAGGAGCAAGCAAGAAGTCTGGGGAAGAAATCTTTACTCAGGTAGCGTGTCACATTTCCGTGACCTCTACTGCCAGAACAATTCCAGGGTGCCTCCTGCCTCTCCATCCGCTTCCTTCATGTATCTTTCCCACGCTCGGTGTGAGGACAGCGAAGGAAATCTACTTGGAGACCTTGTAGACAAAGCTTGAAGACCCAAAAAGTCATGGGGGGAGTAGTATTTCCTCTGTTTGGTTGAGAGTAAGAGCTGCTGTTTGTTTGGACAGCAGAAGGAAGACCTGTATCTGTAGTGTACAACTGCCATGTCACAATGAACAATGGCATCCACCTTTTACTATCAAACTTGTTATAAGGAGGTGCAGCCAGAAAACCAAGCAGCCAAGAGTCAACAATATACTTTCTCTTGTAAACACATATTCTCTTCTCAAACTCAACAACACTGGAACTGGAGATGTGCCCAAACTACCCATTCACAGTAAACTGTTTTGAGCGCTATACAAAAAACACACCTGATATTTCAATCGCAATGTGTTCATTGTGTTCCGTCCCAAAGGATGGAAGAATGCAAAAAGTACTCACTGACCTACTGTTTTTCCATAACTAGATGTGGACCATTTAATCAAATTGACCATATAATTGGGGTCTCCGCAAACGCATAAATGTCAGTAAAATGATTTAAGCCCCAGCATGTATAAAGCATCTCCTGTGTGCTAAATGAGCGCTTTAGTTTGTGCCAAAGTGCTTTTGAGTCTCAAAAACCAGCTGCCAACCTAGACAAAATTTGGGAACAACGAACAGATTCTTACTGTGTATTATTTGGCACGTATATGATCTCCACAATGCTACAGCAAAGAAAATCTGAGTAGGTAGGCAGCTCCTTAGTTTTTGAGAACTGACATCCAGCTTGTTTTAAAAACTCATCTCATGTTGATACACTGTTTTCATCAGTCTATCAACAAATTTGCCCCCCTTCTATTTAATCTGTTACAATAAAAGCAATTTCTACTAGTTTCTCAGCTGTCTTCATCCATAATTAAAGTCAAAGTTTAAAAGTGCATTGAACTCATGAATGCAGGTCAATGACATTCAAGTTTAAATAATAGCGCACCAAACATTTTAATGAAGAAAGTTCTCATATTGTAATATATATTCTAAAATGAACTTTCAAATAACATCATGCAGAACAAGCCATAAAACTAAATATTAATTCAATGCGCCATAAGTGACCCTTTTAACAACACAAAAATGTTTTCATCATTTTATCCACATTGGTCCCTGTCCATTTCCATCCACTTAATGGGAACAACTGAACTTCAAACGGCATCTGTACAACAGCAGCCCAAAGAAAGCAACTGCAGCTTCACTTAAAGGCAGTAAAATGACAAAATTCGCACACTTACCACTTGAGAAGAGGTTAAAAAGCAGCTGAAGAGTGAAGAAGCCCTTGACTGAGGGTTGAACGGAAGTCATTTCGTCCGTTAAAACAACGTTGCGAAAGATATTCCGTGTTCTGTCACTTTATTTGACTGAAATGTCTCTCGATGTAGAGTTATATGCGAAGGCTATAGTTCTCGCTGATATGACAGAGATATGACAGAGTTCCCGCTGATATTCTTTCAGTGATGCCTCTAAAATGAAAATGTCTCGTAGTCTCTCAGTGACTGTAAAGGTATCGCGTGGTTCTGCGTCTGCCCCGGTACAAACACGAATGGACAACTCCAAACTACTCCCGAGGGCAGGTGCGACGTTTGCTCTTCCTTCCTAAAACTGAGTGAATGAAATTTCAAAAACTAGACTCTATAAAGAAGGTTTAACAAAAACATAACAATGAAAACAACTAATGCCAACCGAGTGATAAACCTTCCCAGTGCTTTTGGCTTTTCTGCTGGGGTTTTCATCTCGAAGGCTTTATATGAGTGAGGCAAGGTCGGAAGGACGCAACGTCACCATAGTAACTGCACCTAGTACGCTCCACGCGCACTTTCCTGCTTTTAAAAGATATTGGCTTAAAGATATCGATTACGATATTTTGTCGTGTAAGTTAGTAAATGTTCGTGCTATTTTTATCTGCTTTAATGAAATAAATCATCTCTGTGAAATGTCCCACCCAAATGGCTCTGCAAAAAACATTATTATAACATTAACTATCGACCCCCGGGAGTAGGCTACCTAAAATATCTGGGTGCAAAGGTAAACAGGCATTGTCTAATAACATAGCAGTCAAAATACCTCGCAAAAACATGAACAGGGTTTATTTTTAAATTCAGAAACAGGATGTGTGGCTAATTTTATATCAAAGTAAATAATCACAGGGCTTCTTTTCACCTGGCAACACCCCATGGTGAGTGGATGCACCACATACTGTTTGTCTTTTTGATGATACAAATGAGGACAGGCTCCCCGCAATGTTTGACAACATAATGTCCGTTCAATGGACTTCCATCTATATCACTTCAAATGTAGCCTACAGAATTGGAAGGTCAATCTGTCAAACAGAAATCAAAAAGTCTACAGTACAGTTTAATACAGTTTGTTACTGATGAGGTGTAATGTTAATGAGACATGAGGTTTTCCTCCTTTAATACTGATTGGAGATAACGTGATTATAAGAGCCACGGATAACAGTTTACCAGTTACTTTTGTGACTAAAAGTGAAGGTAGCTGTTAATGTTAACAATTTAGTTATCTCAACCTACTTTTGATATTTCATAAATAATTTTGTTCTGCATTATATATATACATATATATATATATATATATATATATATATATATATATATATGTATAATTGGTATCGCTTCAGTTTAGGATCCAATTCTCACTGTTAATTAGTTACTTATTAGAATGCATATTACTGTGATATTGGCTGTTTATTAGTATATAGCACATATTGAAGATGCACTAAGTAGTTTTTTCGTCCGCTAGAGGTCGCCTATTCAAAATTTGAGTTTTGAGTTTGAAAGTTTGAGTGTGGAATCTTGGGACATGTGGTCTTCACCTCACAGCCAGTGGAAAAGAATCAGGATAGGACTCGGGCAGAAATCATGTTCATGGATGCGATTATTAACGTTACTGTAGTGTGAAGCAGAGCAGGACCGTGTGTAGTGGGAGCTGAATGATTTTATTAGCTGAACTTTTCCGCTTTTCCGGTCATGAGTATGAGGTAACGCAGCTCTGTTCATCATATTAGATACATTTGAGTGTGTTGTAAATGATGTAAATGACATTACTCTGTGCGTTCGCTCGGCGGCAGCTGTGGGACACTTGTTCGACACTGCAGTAAGATCGATCGAGGTGAGAATATCACATTAAATGCTGGATGGCTTGTGTTGATAAATGGCATGCAATTCATTTTAAAACGTGTTGTATGATGGAGAAAATTCTGTATTACTGTTAAAATAAAGCTGCATCTGATTATGCTATGTTAGCTACTTGACAAAAGTTTTTTTCTCTGAGGCATGGTAAAGCATGGTAACTTACTCACAAAAAAAAATCAAGAAATTAACAAGATTAAACGTGTTGAGCTATATTACAACAATTAGTTTTATCTATAATGTATCAAAACAGACGTTCCCCTGTTTGTGTTCCCACGTGTGATATATATTAAAGCGTTTTGGGTGTTTCCACGGTTTTTATGAAATAAAACCGGAACGAGGATATGACGCCATTATGACAGGCGACTCTCTCACACTTCCAGTGGTGTTTGGATATTTTACTGCAAAAATTTTACATACTGTAGCTTTAATGCCTTATTCTGCATGACCATATCCTACATCCCTTAATCCTACACGTACTAACTATTAATAATTAATATAAGCAGTAAGTAGGATTTTTTTTTTAATTAAAATCTTAGTTGATAGTGAGAATTGGACCCTAATCTAAATCGTGATCAAATAATATTAATAATATTTATATAGACTTTTTGAGGAAAATCTACTTATAGCCAAGACATTTCGGATGACGTTTTCTGGTTTGGCTGCAACGATCTGATTTTGATATTTCCTGAATCTACAACAAAATAATATTTAGCTAGAAACTAATGACCTCTGAAACCCAAGTAGAACTGTGAGGTGAAGCATTTTTAAATCTGGCATGAATGTATAAATATGTCTGTTTATTATTATTTTAATATTATTTATGTAGCAGACTTTAGGAAATCTTGTGTGCATCTCTCTGACCACATGTCATAAGGATCATGTTTATTTTTTCTTTCTCCTCAGCAATCAGGCCTTCTGAACTGATCACACATTTCCCTCAGGCCAGCACGGTGGCTAGATAAGACTCAGGCAGGAACAATTGCTGGAAGCCGAGCACTGAGAGGAGTGGGCTTTTAAGACATCTTATTTTTGAATCTAGCGCAGTGAACACAATAAGAGACTTCACAACTGATTCTGTGTACGCAGCTTGAGCTCTTTCCTTCAGCTCAACAATGACCTCCCCTGTTAAAACAAAAACCCCAGCATTATCATCAGTGCATGCTTTCTTTGGGGTGAATGAGGTTCTAACTACCACAAGCTGATGAATATCGTGCTTAAACAATGCTATTAAGGTCAAAAGCTTTCAACATCACAGAGTTGAGAATTCTAAATATATAGCAGCGTTTACGCTTGAAAAGAGCATCTGAAATGATTACTTAGAGTGCTTTTTGAGACTTAAATATATTTTATTTTATATTTTTATGATATTATTCGAGAAATTATTATAGAGAAAATTGTAATCTAAGATGTTACTAAATAAATGTATTGTTGTAGCAATGATAAGCTTTGATTTACCACGCCAATTAAGCTCCTAAAATCTAAATATGAGATATTTGAAGGAGAGCTGAATTATACATAACCGTGTGTGAGACACCACCTTGTGGCCATACAGTAGTATTACATCCGGCTGTTTTGGCGGGGGACGGTCGCGAGAGGCGTTTTTCTGTCTCCCTCACAGAAACTACTGACTAAATATATTCGATTGATTTAAAATAAGTTACTCGACTTGTGTATTAAAATACACAAAACTGGCCGTAATATGGAGCAGTCTGCAGTCGATGTAAAAAGTAAGAATATTTGTGGTGACGTTAGTTAGCTACGTGAGGGACAAGCTATTATGCAGGTTTACAAAATAATTAATATTTTATGGATATTATTAGTAATTTTTAGTATCATCTATTCGAATTATTTCAGCTTACCTTGTCAAGAAGTGATTTACACAGTATGTGGAGTTGTTTCGTGTTTGACTGTTTTTCACAGGCCTGTCCGAGAAGCTTCTCCACAGTCACATCGATTCAGATTTAGATGACGTGATTGAGGCGCTCTTCATAGAAATTTTAACTCTAGATGGAGCTGCAAAAGTACAGGATTCACAGGTGTGCAAAAGCAAGCTCAGTTGATATCTACGGAAGCTCATGTGTTTTTGCTTTTTCTGTCATGTTTTGTCTCTATCGCTCCTTAATTTTCTCGGCAAAACATTTTTTCTTTTTATGTTAGCAAATGGCTTGTATAGAAATATGCTTAAATGTAAAAATAGATATTAATTTTTGTAGTTGGAGGAAATCGCCATTCAGTTGTGGAACTGGGCTGTGACCAAACGTGTTGGCTCAACTGTTACAGAAGAGCAAAAGGCCAAAGGTCTCTCTGTCTGTCTACATATATTCTGTCTACTGATACAGATATTATTTTGTTTCCTAACATACCAACAAATGAAAGTTTACCCCAGATGTTTACACAGCTGTCAATTATTTGATACACTACAAACTCATGTTTCAGTGCGTCATGTGGCATGCAGACTTCTGTATTCATGCAGGCCTGAAAACCCATCAGAGAATATTGTTCGTAAGCAGATACTGGTTTGTGAAATAATTTTGCCTACCATTTCTAGCAGTTTTATTTATTTAGCTTATAATAATTTAACATTTATACATTAGACGGTAATGAAGGGGTTTCATGTTAAGGCAGTGTAGATTTGTTCATTTCCATCCTTTGTGCTTGTGCCATATTTTATTGTATATCACTAAAACTGAAATCTCTGTTCCTCAGATGGCCAGTAAAACAGGGAGAACATGGCTTGATTGTAAACAACCCAAACTTGCTGATGTTTTTTTGAGCATGGCTGTCAGTGTACGTATGAATGCAAAGAAAAAATAGACATTACACATATGCCAAAAATGTTGTTCGATATTAGAGCATTGAAAATATCCGTAATATTAATCACATTTATAGTGCCTCTAAGAACAAGAAACAAAGAATATGTTACTTTCACAGAGCCTGGAGACTCTTTACAGCAGACTAACTTCCCATGGAGATTGTGCAGAAGATATAAACACACCAAAGGGAGACATAGAGAAAGACTTGCTGCGGGTTTTGTCTTATCAAGCTGAATCTGTGAGCAGAGATTGCTTAGCATGTGCAGTGACTACGAAGCCAAAAAATAATGTCTAAATACGTCTGGATCAAATGTGCACATTTATATGCGTATATTTATTCTTAGGGCTTCTTTTTCTTTTCTTTTTTTAAAGTTAAACAAATATGCCCCCCCCCCCAAAAAAAAATAAATAAAAATATATATATATAGTCATATTGTGTGTATTCTGTATAGGCAGTTTCTCAAGAGCAACATCAGGAGGCAGTGTCATGCATACAGCGATGTAAAGAAATGCTTCTCCGTCTCCCTAAAGAGGTGGACAAACTGTTGTTGTCAGCATGTTTAGTGGTGTCATTGCTTTATTCTGATTTGAGAGAGAGATTTTGAAAATACAAACTAGAAAAAGGGAATAAAACTTTTTTTTGGAAATCTCCTTTAGACTGGCTATCTCTCCCTCATCTGTTACAACTTTGGGGTCGACACTTACAGTCAGGGAAAGCATGAGGAGAGCACATTTTGGCTCAGGTAGGGATCTCTTTAATACATTATTGTTCAAATGTTTGGAACTGGTATGATTTTTTAATATTTTGGAAAGAAATGTAGTATAATCAGTATAAAAAATGCAGATACAGTAAAAGAGTAATGTGGTGAAATGTTATTGCCATTTAAAATAACTGTGATTTTTCAGCAGCCGGTCTTCAGTCACATGATGCTTCAGAAATCATACTAATTGGCTGATTTGATGCTCAAAAAGCATTTGTTATTATTATTATTGATGTTAAAAATGGTTATTTTGCTTAATATTTTTGTGATAACTGTGATACTTTTTTGATCAATAGAAAATACAAAAAACAGCATTTATTTGAAATAGAAATTTTGTTCAATATAAATATCTGTTCTGTCACATGATCATTTTAAAGCATTCTTGCTTAAAAAAAGTGTTAATTCCTTTCATATAAATCTTACTGACTCCAAATTTTTGTAATACTACAATATAATTAGTAGTAATGTAATTGAAGTAGTGTAAAAGTATTGACACTATTGTAAGATTTCTTTTCATTTAACATATATACTTATTCTGCATTTCAGCCAAAGTTATGATATAGGAAAGATGAATGTGCAATACTCACCAGGATCAGAGATGCAAGTAAGAAATATTGTTCAAGAATAATATACATTGGGGTCAAAAAAATCTGAGACCACTAATAAAAATGTTACATTTAGAAAAATGTATTAATTTTTTCTCATTACAAATTATATTAAAAGCATAATAAATTGAGTAAAAAGCGATCATTTAAGTTAATGACTTATACTCAAACTCTGTTTATTTCAGTATTTATATTAGAACTCAAATCCCAGATTTTCAGCGTGTTTTATTTTACATTAACTGAATACGCTGTAATGTTATTTCCCATTCCTCCAGGCCAAAGTCTTGAGACTACTTGCAACAGTTTATTTGGAGTGGGACTGTCAAAAGTACCAGGAGAAAGCAATTCATGCTGTGATATTGGCTAATAAGGTAAAGTATTCCTAGTGCAACCAGATCTTGTCAAAGTAGACCAGATAAGGCTGTTTCACACTCCATGCTGTTTTTACATTTGGCCTATTCATTTTTCTTTTCAGGAGCATATGCAGTTGTCAGGCCTCTACCTGAAGATCCGTATCTTAGTGAAAAGCTGCAGCCCAGATGATGCAGTAAAATCTGGTGAGCCCAGTTACTATGCTGAAATCAGTTTGTGGATAGTATTTTTTCCACCCCAGAAAAGTTTCCCTTCTTTCCCACGTCCTGTCAGGGCTGTCAGAGCTACTGGACTGTGAGGTTCCACTGGAAGTGTGCTTGAGCACAGTAAAACTGCTTGTGGACGAGGACAGGTATGATCTCTCATCTTTCTAAACAGGCAACCAAAAAATCCTCTGCATGAATTCTGTGCTTCAAAGGCCAGGTACTACTTAAACATGTTGTTGTTTCAGGGAGGCTCTGGCCTTTGACTTCCTGAAGAGAGTGTGTCAGCATTTTGAGTCGTCTCCTGAACTGGGCTCTGCTCTGCTCATGCATATAGAGCTGCTGCTGCAGCGGGACAAAGAGCTGCTGGCCAAGCAGAAGATCGAGGATGCTATCACTGGTACTCAAAACTCATTATTTTGTTATCCAGTGAAGTATCTGTGTAGTTTTCATTCTATGTTTGTCATCAAGAATGTGTTTCATGTTGTTATATTAAAAGGGTGGTTGATTATGATTTCACTTTTTTAACTTTTGTGCGTAATATTGCTGTTTGAGCATAAACAGCATTTGCAAAGTTCAACGCAAAGGGAGATATTTTCTTTTAAAGAATTCGTTGTTTAAGGACTACAACAAACGGTTGGTAGGGACTACAATGAGCTTCTTCCCAAGTTAGTGACATCACTAACCCTAAAATTTACATAAACCTTACCCCGAGAACACGGGACAAAGGGGGCGAGGCTATGTTGGTCTTCTTTAGAGAATAGAGTGGTGCAGGTATGACGTCACTTTGTAGGCCAACTGGCAGTTAGCATTACCCTCAACAAAAACCTAATAGGATTTTTTCCATTGCAAAAAACAAGCTCTGTGATCAACAAAATTTTATGATGCACACGTTTGATCCATCAAGATAATATTCACAGATGAACCTTTATGAATTTTGAAGTCTAAATGCAATCACCAGAGGTAAAAAGCTAAAGGTAGGCTATAAATGAACGACACCACAGTCCCATGACTTCAATGTCACCACCACTAAGCTTCTGACAACTCTTTCAGTTTTTATATAAAAACATTTTCCCTGAAAGTTTGAGTTAGAATAGTTTATAAGAGCACAAGTATAAGCATAACGAGGTTGTAAGAGTGAACCGAGCTTACCTATTCAGCGTGATGACCTTTAATCACCCCGACAGCCTGTGTAGTTATATTTAGCCACCTGTTAGCAATCGCCTTTCAAGACACGTAACAGCTTTAAAAAAATATGAGTGGGCTAATACTGATGTATTTTATGTTGTAGAATAAAACGTGAAAGTGCTGAGCACAGACTTATTTCAGGTATTTAAATCCCATTTAATTCATTGACTTCGGGACGATGGAACCGAAAATGGAACCGTTTTCAGATGATGGAACTGAAGATGCTTCCACGTTTTGGCCTACAAAGTGATGTCATACCTGCAGCACTCTATAGGAAGAGTTGTTGTAGTACAGTGTTGTTGCCATGCTGTCTTTCTACGCCGGACTGCTTCACAAAAGAGGGTCAATTCAACGCTGGATTTGCACAAGAGTAACATGATGGCACATGCTAGTCAATAAGTTGAATCAACTCCACAGCAACTACATAAATTTATCCTCTAACCATTCAGAAACGAACAGATGCATTCTAAAAGTTGCAACTTCTTCCTGAGTTTCTCCATCAGTGTCCGACTCGTGTTTGAAGGATGTAAGGCTGAACACTGTTACTGACAATCCTCATTTTGGCTGAGTGGGATTCTCTAGCTTTGTTGTTGTTGAGCAACTGAAGCGTGAGCTGTTAAAGCTCCACCCACTTTTGCAAAGTGGCCGAAAGCAGCAGCTCATTTGCATTTAAAGGGAAACACAAAAACATTGTGTTTTTGCTCACCCAAATAGGGGCAAATTTGACAAGCTATAATAAATGATCCGTGGGGTATTTTGAGCTGAAACTTCAAAGAGACATTCTGTGGACAGGTCCCCTTTAAACAATTCTTACTGAATTGTGTGTTTACTTACTGTTTTCTAGGACATTACACTGGAAAACAACTAACACCACAGACTCAATCATCTCTTCACCTTCTGCTGTGGGATAGAGCTTCCAAAAACTATGAAGTATTACATGAAGTTTTTAGTGTGTACACCTTCCCTGTCCCTGTCCATAGTTGTTTATTTACTTTGCTTTATTACAATTGGATTTTGAAACTGTTTACTAAAAAATCGGAGTACTATCGTCTCCATTTAAAGCATTTTATCATACACTAACGTTAAAAAGTTTGGGGTCAGTAAGATTTTTTTTAAATGTTTTTGAAAGTCTAATGCTCTCCAAGGCTGCATTTCTTATTATTATCAATAATGAAAACAGTTGTGCTGCTTAATATTTTTGTGGAAACCATAATAAATGTATTTTAAAAAAAATCTTACTGAATCCAAACTTTTTTGGTAGTGTATAAAAAGATTTCACCCTACAGCGAGTATAGAAAGTGTGTGTTTTTATGTGGGTATGTTTTTCTTTATATCCACCTTATTTTTAACATAACATTATAAAAATAAGAACTTGAATGTGCAAGGCTTCTGGTGTCATTCACTTGCAGTTATTTTACTTGAACAAAAATAGTCTGTTATGCTGCTTTATATCACAAACTAGTCTTTGTTATCATATTATTTTAATTAATTATCATTATTATAAACATAATGGGTCATAGCACAAATAGATTTACCATTTACTGTGTGTTCTGTTCTTGCAGTTAGCGGCTAATGAATAGGAAAATTGATAAATAAAGAAAATAGCTTACTTCTGCAAAATAAGGTGGATATTACATTATGGTTCCACCATGAATCGAGTAGTTGTGAGTTCTGTGAAACGGCTGTCATGTTTGTTGTCTTCTATAGGCCAAGAACTATTCGGAAGCTCTGCAGTGGTATAACTACTCACTGAGTTTCTACAAAGCAGGTGAGTTGGATCCCAACCTCGCTAAACTGCAAAGAAACCGATCCTCCTGTTTCCTGCAGCTGCAACAACTTGACAAGGTAGTTGGCAAAATAATGAAGAACATCTCATTACATGCACAAAAGTTTGTGTACAGTACATACATGTTTGTTGTAAAAGTTGGCACATTATTCATATCTTGTTGAAGGCCAAAGAGGCTGTAGAAGAGGCTGCAAGGATTGATCCAAACAACATTTTCACACAGTTCAACATCTACAAGATCGCTGTCCTGATGAACAATGCAGAGAAAGGTAGTGGAGATGATAAAAAGTAACATGAGTGTCTCAGGTGTCTTAGTGTAAAATAGCCAAGGTTTAAATGATCGTGCAAACCCTAGAAATATCAGGGAGTTTTACAATTGTGATTTCCAGTCCTAGAAAGGTCATGTAAATTAATAAAATCTTAAATTATGGTAGTTAATTAATCTGGTGCATATTGACCTTTGTACATATGTAGGATGCCTGTTTTGTTTGTTTTTTTTCGTACAATAATATGTATACATATGATACCTTACATACAAAAGTTTTTCTTTTTTAAAAGGACAAGACATGTATAATGTTAGAAAGTTCTATTTTAAACAAATAATCCTGAAAAAATGTATCATGGTTAAAAAATATTAAGCAGCACAACTGTTTTCAGCACTGATAATGAGAAATGTTCTTGAGTAGCAAATCAGAATATTAGAATGATTTCTGAAGGATCATGTGACACTGAAGACTGGAGTAATGATGCTGAAAGTTCAGCTTTGCATCACAGGAATATATTGCATTTTAAAACATATTCAAGTAGAAAACAATAAAATAAAATAAAAAACATCGTAAACATTTGACCTGTAGTGAATGGAAATCAACCCCAGAAAATGATTTTTAAAAACAAATCTTATGATGTGAATGTCTGTATGTAATGTGTGTGAATAAGCTGCTGTGGCTCTGAGAGAGATTGACACTCTGGCTCAGACTCCAGTCACCAGTGAGGACAGACTGCTAGTGACCGAGAACGCCGCAGCAAACCTCCTCAGCCTGGCCGTGCAGATCGCCCTCGAGGTTGGTTACATACCAGATGAGACTTTTCTCACTATGGATCCTTTATATTCCTTCACAACAATGGTTCAAGACAGCAGTCACTGCATTTGGGGAGGTTAATATGCCACATAATTGGTATCTGATGCACTTCATCAGTGATTTTTCACCACAGAATGAGCAGCAGGAAACAGCCATCAAAGCCCTAGAGAGTCTGTGTGAACACTCACAAGATGTTGCTCAAATCCTCACTGCGTTGAGGTCAGTCACACATTCGCTGTGAGCTTTAAGCCACAATGCTTTTATCGGTGAGCACAACTAGCAAGTATCATTTCTGTATCTTTCCTCTTTAGGTGTTTAGTTCGACTTGTTCTTTCAACAATGGAAAACACCAGTGAGGAAAACAGGTTAGTAGATCAATGCTGCAGAATTTTGACATTCAGCAAAAGCTGTGTCTCTATATGTCACACTCTTATCTGTTATTAAAACAGGAATGCCAAATTGGATACCCTCTTGTCGTACTTAAAGACAGGTACGTTTAACTAGAATCTTTCATTACACTCTTCATTATTTTTCCCTGCATTGATTTAATGCATATTGCTTTTACAGCTCTTCAGAAAGTATCCCAAATCAGCCGTATTCAAGGCCAGGAAGCAGAAGAGACCAACTGGTTCAGGAGAATTGGTGCTTATCCTTAAGCCTCAAACTGTTGATACACATTTGACTATTTGGTGGTTCTGTTTGATTGGTTGTGTATGTGCTGTCTTTATAACTCTAAGCGTGGAACTCAGCCCTGCAGTGTGAACACAGTCCTATGAGGATGAGGGAATTCTTTCTTCTCTCCTTCCAGGTAAGTTCAAGTACAGTTTTTCTTATAAGCTGTAGGCTAGTTCCGCATGCTGATACTGCAGCTTTAGTTTGGTGTAGTTAAAGTGTGACGTCTGATGTGCTGTCTGTCTGGGCAGCTGTCACAGCTGTGCGTCCCAGACCGAGCTGTGTTGATGGGGCAGAAGACGTGTCTGCTGATGGCCGCCGCTGCCTCTCTGGAGATCTGCAGGAGCTCTGATCACACTGAGCAACAGGTGTTTCACACTTTCATTTTTAGCAGTTCATCATTTTCACCTGACTAAACTTTAACCAGCAGGTAAGAGGCGTTTTGCTTGCTTTTTAAGGACATGATGGAGAATGAAGTATGAAACTTGACTCACAAATTCAGAATATGGGCTGAAGTTGTATGTTTAAATACATGATGATGTCAAGGGTTTGGAAGTTTCTCAGTGAAATTCCTCTTTGATTGGCTTTTGCATTCTTAAAAGGTTGATTCACCCAAAAATGAAAATTCTGTCATTAATTACTCATGTCGTTCTACAGCTGTAAGACATTCGTTCATCTTCTGAACACAAATTAAGATATTTTTGATGAAATACGATGGCTCAGTGAGTCTCTATTGCCAGCAAGATAATGAACACTTTCAGATGCTCGGAGAGCTACTAAAACATATTTAAAACAGTTCATGTGAGTACAGTGGTTCATCCTTAATATTATAAAGTGACGAGAATACTTTTTGTGTGGCCAAAAAAACCAAAATAATAACTTTTCAACAATATCTAGTGATGGATGATTTTAAAACACTGCTTGGAAGCTTTACGAATCTTTTGTTTTGAATCAGTGGTTTGGAGCGCTGAAGTCATGTGATTTCAGTAAACGAGGCTTTGTTACGTCATAAGTGATTAGAAATTTCAATAATTCACGTGACTTTGTCGTTATTTTGTTTTTTTGGCGCACAAAAAGTATTCTCGTCAAGTGTGTTCCAAAGATGAGTGAAGGTCTTACGGGTGTAGAACGACATGATGGTGAGAAATTAATGACAGAATTTTAATTTTTGGGTGAACTAACATTTTAAGCTACGAAGCCTCCACTAGGCCACAACAATATTCAAAGGACCTAGCCTCTATAAATTACATGCAAAGATTCCATAAGTTTTAAGTTAAATATTCTTCAAGGTTCCCACTCTTCAGTGACTTTTCCAGTTGTTCATGACATACAAGATAAGGACTAGAAAATAAGGATTTAAAAACTCACAGTTTCTACCCAATACATTTTTTTTTACCCAGTTTATTATTTTACATGATTTTTCCAGGTCTAGAAATCACTCTTTATCTCATTCTTCAAAGAAAATAAAAACAGGTGTTGAGTGGGTGGATTAAAATAAGAAATATCAAACCTGACATCCAGTTTGGCCCTTGAAAAGCTCACATATGTGATAAAGGGGAAGTCTTCTGAATTTTATGACATTTGGGAGATATTTTTGGAATTTGTTAAAAGAGGTGATATTGAAGAGGCTATAGATGTGTGAAGTTAGGTATATGTATATATATATATATATATATACATAATGCTTAATAGGAGTGTATAGTATAAACCATTATGTCTTGCTTGTGTTGAAGTGCATGTTAGGTTTGTTAAATGTTCTGTAAAACTCCAAAAATATATATATAAAAAAAAAAAATTAGATTTTTAGTTGCTGTAGCTGATTTTAATATTTTAAGAAGTGTGTTGAGGCCACCTAGTGGGAGAAGCACTGTTCTAGGGGGCTGCAAAATTAAAATATTATTTTTGTATAACAAATAATATGTACATAAAAATATTATCACAAAAAAAAATTAACAAAAATCATATTTATTATTTTAATATATAGACAGCTCTTGATTTTGCTAATGAAAACAAGCACTTTTGCTATCATTTCAAGGAGAAGAGTAAATATAGGAGTCAGAAATGTTGAAAACCACCATATATTCCATATGAACCATATGTTCTCTGATAATGTTACCACTAGTAACCAACAGAGGGCGCAGTTTATAATATTCTGTGCTTTCAGACCGAGCTACTGACCCAGACTCTAGAGCACATCCTGCTCTGTAAAGAGATATGGACGACCATCAAAGCATCAGGTGTCACATTTACTATTTTCTTTTCTTCTTTTACAAATGCAGAATTAAATTATACCCATTTTTCCAGAATAACAAGGATAGTAAGAATTTTGGTACTTTCTTTCCTCAATTAGGCACTTCCCCTAAAGATAAAACAGACACATTATTGCTGCTCTATGAGTTTGAAGCCCGGGCCAAATTAAATGATGCCAAGCTTGAATCTGTACTCGAATCAATTTTGGAGCTGGATCACATTGAGACCAAGCTGTTAGAAACAATCGCAGGTCAGCTTCTCGAACCATAACCTGAAATTCTGACTGCATGTTAAATACCTTTCAAAAGTTTGGGGTCAGTAAGTATCTTTTTTTTTTTTTTTTTATAAATAAATTAATACTTGTATTCAGCCATGATACATTACATTAATCAAACTTTTATTATGATACAAAAGAAATTATATTTCAAATAAATGTTTCAATTTTCAATTCAATGTTTCAAGATTTCAATTCAAACTTTCTATTCATCAAAGAATCCTGAAAAAATGCATCACAGTTTCCACAAAAATATGAAGCAGTACAACTGTTTTCAACATTGATAATAATACAAAATGTTTTTTGAGCACCAAATCAGCATATTAGAATGATTTCTGAAGGATCATGTGACACTGAAGACTGGAAATTTCAGCTTTGCATCACAGGAATAAATTACATCTTAAAATATATTCTAATAGAAAACATTTATTTTAAATTGTAATTACATTTCACAATATTACAATTTTACTGTATATTTGATCAAATAAATGCAGCCTTTGTGAGTATAAGAGACTTCTTTCAGAAACATTATAAAATTTTTACCGACCCCAAACTTTGGAACGGTAGAGTACGAAAGGACAATATAAGCTCTGATGGTCCTGTACTTTATGTCTACAGTCCTGGCGATGGAACCACCAGCCCATTTCCCCGTTCTTTGTAAGAAGGCACTGAGGATCGCCCTGTCTCTGCACAGGAAACAACCACAGGCCGACCTCTCACGCTGCAGGTCAGACTAGCCGAGCGTTTGCTACTTACACAGTGATGTTACCACACTGACAGATAACAAAAGACATCAAATCGTTCCTCATGCGACACACACCTCATACATATATGCGTGTCACAGTAACTGTTTACACAGCCTGATTCAGCTGACCCTACCGAACGGCGTGTCCGAGGTGCAGCCCTGCGTGTTGGAGGAAGTGTGGAGCTACTATGAGCAAGCTCTTTCCATCATAGCCTCCGCAGTGAGTTGATTACGTTGACTCAGCAGACGTCACATACGCCCCGCAATTATCCCCATCTTTGAAAGAATCTCCTGTTTCTGTCAATGGGCTCTTAGTTATGCCTCAGTTAGCAGATGCTCCATTCACCAGCCTCTTCCTGCCAATTTGGATGCTAATTTGAAAATCTCGCCTGTATCTTTTATCTTGGACTAGCGTTGCAGAAAAATTGCCTAAGCATCAGGATGCAGTTCTAAATTTGTGACCTTCCCGACACCATTGATATAAAATCGCATTATGCCATTTTGCAGCTATTATTATAATGTTTAAAATTAAGTATCTAATCCCTCCATCTGAACCATCACAAATGGACGTCTTCTCTTCTCACACAGCCCGAGGACTTTCCAGAGCTGGAGATCCTGTGGCTGCTGACCCGAGCGTGGAATACGGGAATCCTGCTGTACAGTCTGGCCCAGTATCCAGAGGCCGAGAGGTGGTGCGGGCTGGGAATGAGCTTCCTGCGGCACCTGGGCTCCCTGCAGGACAGCTATCAGACTCAGGTAACCCAGCAGGAGGCGGATGGGCTGCTCTACAGCTGTTGGAGCACTCGACCCAAGGCGACGGATGTCATTTTAATTTTCTTCTTGCCTCGAGTCAGGTGTGCAAGCTTCTTTTTTTTTTTGTCACCTCAGTTGGAGGTTTAATTAGAGCAGCAGGGGTAGTTACAGCTATGTAGGTAGTTAAAGCAGCATACAATAGGGAGGTTTAGTTCAGCTATTACAGTTTAAACGTGTCGTTCGGCAATAATTAATTCAGCATCCGAGTTCCAGGAATTCACAAGATAATATTCATTAAAAACATTTTGTTCATGTTGTTTGGTAAAAGAAAACGCAGCAAGGTGTGAATAAAATACATGAAATGTGACTCCCCAGATGGCGGGTCTGTACAGTGAGGTGTTGGACAGGCTGGATAAAGCAAAGAAGAATCTCATTATTGAGAAATGAACGATGGCAGCTTCAATCGCAGATGGAGATCTCAGGTCTAACGGCACGTGTTTAATATGTAGTGTGAATTTCTGTGCAAGCTAAGAGATGTACAACGCATCCCAGGGTTTGTTCATACAGTTATGATTTCAAAAATAGAATTTCTTGTATTCATTTAATCTGAATTTTTTTTTTTTGGCAGTATTATTTTATTAGCTGTCATCCGATTATCTGTTCGAGTTGTCCTTGGTTGACTAGTTCAAGTCAAAAACATCTGCATTGCGATACAAAACAAATAAAAATGCATGCATTGAAATCGTAACAGAGTCACATAGTTTATTTCCAAACAAATAAACTCTTGTCCAGTCCAAAAAAGAAAAGAAAACAAAACTAAACAAAAATGAATAATTGGTAGGACTGTGTTCCTTCCTGACCAGGATATAAAAGAGCGGTTTTCCTTGTGTCCTGATAGGTTGAACCACCTGTAATCATGGGGAGGACACTACTATACAATCAAAGGGTTCATATTTGCAAGCACTTACTGCACAGGTGTGCCGTCACATCAAAAACTCATAATCACTCAAAAAGACAAACCAGACCCCTTCCCTCCCCATTTCACGCTCACGTCTTCCGGAGCAGAGACCCTCATTAGTACGCCAGAGCTGCTCTGATTCAATCCCCTTCATTAGAAATATAGTACAATGAATTAAAATTCTTTGGGCTTCACCAACACGGCTGACCGGCATCAACGGTGCGAATGCTCAGCTGCTTTTCCGCCAGTCACCTCGGAGGACCAGATCTATGCTAAATGAGTAATTTATGCTCCTGGTTAACTTTAATATCACTCTACGGGTTGCTGTCTGCATGTCTTTTTATATATATTTTTACATTTGTTTTTCATCTATACACTCAGACAAATTCCACAAGATATCACAAGTAGACAGGCCGTATTGTAGGGAAGCTGGTTCCCGACTCACTAAAAAAATGTTCTGATAGGCAGCTGTAGATATTTTTTTCTATCGAGAAATACCAACGTTACGGCACATTTGTATGGAAATTAATCTCAGAATAAATTCAAAGTTTACTTACCTGACATTTGTGATTTATAAAACATGTTTGTCCCAGTTGTAATCACACATGCATGAAGCACAAGTGAGGGGGGATATTTACACTTTACAGCTATCATACCCATTAAAACAGTCTGTAAGCAGTTTATAAATGGCTCTGTTCCCTTCGATTATTCCCTGAACTCTGGTTTTGACACAGGTATGACAGCTGATTTCGCAGAGACGTTTGGCAGGTGAGCACACCTGTTTAGAAAATGCCTGTGGGGCGGGGGGTGAGAGTGGGCCCAGGAACATCCCTCGCTTTCCGCGGGATCCAGACTTCTCAATACAGAAAGAAAGAATCGCCTTCTTGAGGGAGCAAAGAGATCGAAGGAAGTACTGTACTTCTGTATCCTTGAGCACCATCCCGTTCCATCGCGATCCCGTTCTCTCCGGCTGAACCCAAGGGCAACCACAGACATAGTGCTTACAAAGTATTTCAAATAAAAAAAGGACTAAATATTTAGAATACACAAGTATAATATATCAGCATGTCTGGGTATTCAGTTAGAGAAGAGGAAGTCATCCCTTTGAGTTCATACTTGCTCTACTTGATCACAACATGATTGCGGCCCTTTTGTTGCCTTAAAAAAAAAAAAAAAAAAAAAAAGACAAAAAAGTAGTAGTTATCCATCAGATTCCTGAGCTCGCCAAGCTCGCCCCAGCACAAGGCTCAACACAGTGGAGTAAACATCAGCCCGGAAATAAAGAAGAAAAAAAAATGGTTTAAAAGCTGTCATAGCAAAGAACAGATTTAATCAAACCATCGTCGAGTTCTGGGGAAAACGGTCATGTTCAGGCTCCACTAACGCTTTAATATCAAGAAGGACATCCAATACAATTATTGTCTTGATTCTACCCGTTTTAAGGCTGCGATCCAGGGCAGCTAACAGGACAGTACCTTGTTACCGTTCAGTCTGAAGAGAATATAGTCATGGTAGGCAGAGGAAGTGCAAATGGGCTGTCTGCTTTTCAACGACTCCAATGGCGGCCAAAATTGGATTTTGCTTAAGACAAACAAAAGATTTGCAAAAAAGGATTTCACAGAGGTAAGACACTTAAGTCTATTGCACTCACAAGTTAGGCCTCCAATAAGATGATGGGAAACTCACAAATAGCACTAAAATAGAGTCTCCCGCTAAGCACTGATAGGTTGAATGGTGTCATTCCCCCCAACGATTGACAGGAATTTTACAGAAGCGTTTATTCATCGTAAGGCAGTTTGGTGCTCTGCAGAGAGCCCAGTTACACCTCTCTACCCCCATCTTTAATACAGAGCAGCTAAAACCACAAGAAAGAAAGAACACAAAAACCCAAAGACAAGTAAATGAAATCTAACAGCCCTCCAAGTAGACAATTCTAGTGAAGTGTAAAATGTGTACCGTATCATTTCGTAGTATGTAATAAAATCTCTCCGTATGATTTTTATTTTCCATGTGATGTCAATAATATAAATGTATAGACTCAAACCCCGTTTTCCTTTTTGTTCTGTCTCCGACTGCATCGCCACACAAATGGCCAGGCAGCCGATCGAATAAAGCCAGCTGGTTTGTGAGAACTGAAGATCACCATCAGTTTTGAAGTTTCTCCGCTTATAAACGGGAGCAGTGACGGTACCATCAGCAGGCTTGATCTATATCTAGTCCTCGTAGAAAACCTCGCACGGCATTCGCCAAAGTCTTTTTCAATGAAACCGAATGAACATATACAAGGTTTCCGCTCGTGTCTCCATCTCCGACTCCCCGGCTCCCCGTTTTCGCTTCGGTAAGACATTCTCATCATCATCATCATCAAGTCCGTCCGAAACGCATGAAAGGATTCGCTCAGGTTTCTCTTTTTTGTTTTACATGACAAAAAATTTCTTTAGGAATGGCATTTCCAATCTTGAATGGAATTGCTGAGAAACTCATGCAGGGGTGTGCACAGTCACAGTAATGGTGATAAGACGTTTTTCATTTGAGGGTAACATAATGATGACACTAAAACTTGATATGAAACATATCAGTGAAAGGGAAGGAAAGGTGTCGGGTGGAAGTGGGCGTGGGGGTCAGGCGGGGGGCTCCGTGGAGTCGACGAGCTCAGAGCTTTTCTGCGGATGGGATCCAGATGTAAGGGCCTGACTGCTCCTCTATGATCAGCTTGATTTTATTATAGATCTCATCTAGTGAGTCACCCTGGACTATGGCTGTAGAGAGAGAGAGAGAAAGAGAGAGCAATAATCATACTACTGTACACACAACTCTTGTTTAACAGTAATAGATTGGCTGGACTAAAAGAGTTTCTTCTGAATACAGTTAAGAGAAAAATACCTGTGAAATACTCTCCAAACTCTTGTTCAAGCTTCATTGCCTTATCAAAGACTTTATTGGCTTGCTCATATGTCTGCCTCTTATTCATTTCCCTGTTAAACACAAAGAAGTACATTACTTAGTACATTCACAATGCATACGCACATATTGCAGTTCAGAATGGTGATGAGAAAAAAAAACGATAGTTATATGATATACACAATGAGAAAATAAAAAACTACCATTCAAACGTTTGGGGTCGGGAATGTTTTCTCCAAGGGTGCATCTACTTAATCAAAAATACAGTAAAAACTGCAATATTATTGCAATTTAAAATAACTTTATTTAAAAATGTAATTTATTTTTGTGATGGATTCTTTGATGAAGAGAAAGTTCAAAAGCATTTTAAATAGTGATCTTTAACATTATAAATAGTGACGCACCAAAATATTAATTGTGCTGTTCTCTATGAACATTTTGCATTCAGTCTATTAACTAGTTGTAGTAGAGTGACCCCTTCTGTTCAAAGTGGGATATTGCATACATTTGTTTTAGGCTTTATTTGATGACATCACAAATGTGAGCCTAGTTAACAGCAGCAGAGAAAAGCATAGACATAATAAATACATAGACGCCCCACTGGCCACTGGATCGCAAGTCTACAGCGCCGCCATATTGTGCAAGGCAATGTTCCCATAACTCTCATAACTGGAATTGAGAAAAATGCCTGTTTCGTGTGCTGCTTGGGGCTGTACAAATCACTGCACAATTGAATACAGGTCTCGGAGAATAACCTTTCACAAGTAAGGCTGAACATTTCTTTCTGGTTGTATTTGGTCATTATATAATCATGTTGATAGTAGTTGACCACTGGAGCCAGTCAGAAAACAGCTAGTGATGTCACGAATTAGCTCTGAAAGTTGAGACATGAGTTTACATGATTTATATTATAGTTTTAGCATATATTATCTTATTTTATAAACTAAATTTCCTGAAATTTAAATACGCATCTTTATTTTCTTAAAACTGACTTAAGACAAACACTTGTTTCAGTTAGGTGACTGAGTTTTTGTGAATTACTGTCACGTTGGTTAGTTGGCTAGCTTATTTTTCTCACACATTGAAGGTTTCCCAGAGAGAGTTGAAGAGACGGTGGGAAGGACAGGTCAGGATTAGGGATGGAGCTAAATTAGTATTGGTATTAGTATTATACATATACTATATGGGATATTATATTATTGTATTATTATATAACTATACAATTCATTACTATTTTATTTGCTGTATACTGTTTATTGACAATATTATACACTTTATTATTGACTATATTACATACTACATAAAGTATTTACGATTACTTCTCTTTTATGTACTATTTAAATTCAACTGTAGTTGTACCACATCATATGTATTACCATAAAGGATCTTTGTTATTGTATGTTTTGGAGTGTCTATCTGTAAATATCTGTATCGTTTTAGTGCTACAAAAATACAGAAAGCGGCGTGTGTGATTTGTATTAGGCGATTTGCTTCATTTTCACAATGGTGGTCAATTCTAAAGAAAACCTAAAATGTGTGCCTTTTCCACAATAACAAATCTTTTTTATTTAATGTGAAAATTTAAATGATCTCATTATGGGAGTCTTCACAATTCTTTTCCAAGAATGAAGCAGCCAAATACAGGACAGGTCTGAGTTGAGACGACTATAATAAGAATAAAATAAATATTTTTTAATACCATTTTTTAATACCATTCCTGCGTCTGTTGTCTTTGGGAGACGTTATCTGACTGCATACTCAGAGATAAAAGGGCAGAACATTAATTGTGGGCCAACCCCCAAAATTCAGGATGTAGACATTTTTTTTTATAAATTACTCTCAAATTAAACAAATTTAATTGCACATTGTTTACAAACTTTTTAATATGTTCGTACTCCAATTTGGTGGTGAAATATAAACACTAAGACAGTGGCTGTAATAATTTACTTTCAAGACAGATTTATTCTAACATGCATTAAATAATTAAGACATCACTAACAAGTTAAGTAGAAATATAATGAATATGTAATACAGTGCATATATTTAGCAAATTCTGCTCGAGTTTCTTTTTTCTAGCTAACTAAAGAGAAGGACATTGAGGGCATGTTTACTCGTCCATCTCTTAACACCATTTTCAACTAAAAACGGAATACATTATGGAACATATTGCGTGTTTTACTTGCAAGCATATTGAGATTACATGATACATTTCAGTAAGTCATTCTACATCTTTCAACATACCTTCTGATGTTCATTCATGTTAATTTAGTTTGCGATGATTCCGATAGCATGTGAGGACAGCATCAGTTTTGGATATGAAGTTTGAGCAAAGCATTGACCCATATTTCAGAATTAACCTTTGTGAAAATCCAGCATTGAATAGACCCTCGTTTGTAAAGCAGTCTGGTGTTCTGATTTTTGCTACCTCCCATTTAAACAGTAGGAAGCACAATTAGATAGCGAAAAATGATACCTATCAGATTGTGCAAACAGCATCATATTCATGTGGTTACCTACCCCTAACCTACACTAACCCTAAAACAATGCAAATATAGTGTTTGTAGCACAATGTGATAGGGAGCATTATTCGTCAGAAGACTTTTTTAAAATGATTGGCACAAATATACAAGACTTTACCTACTTTCTTCAAGACATTTCCTTCAAAAATTAAATTTAACCCTGATGTCCTCTGTGACTCAGATGGTGGGAGTCTATGGAGACTCTAATGTTCATTGGTACATCCCAAAACACAACATTTGTAATGCCTCTTTGGCACAGACATTGTACTCCAGCTGCTACAGCGAGGATACCAAAATGGCAGACCCTGTGCTTGTCACTCAGGGCTGTGTCTTTGCTAATAGGGCAGATAGTCACTGGCTGTGGGTAGGGGTTCTCCCTACGATGACGTCATTGTGGAGGAAAATCTGAATCAGCTCAGTTGAAGAAGCTGCTTCTGATTTATTGGAATTATAAAAAAAGGAGCAAGTGGATTTTTACCATTTTAGGCTGGTTGTTTACACACACGGCGGACACACATCAGTGTTCAAACACCTTATGAATGTCAATTTTGCATAATAGGTCCCCTTTAAAAAAATTCCTTACAGACCCTAAACTTTTGAATGGTAGTACATACATACATTTAACAAAATCTTACACTTACATTAGGGCCTCCACAGATTTTGGCTTGATGAAAATGGCGATTGGATAGAGCTGTGCTTGCTGCAGTCGCTTTATGGCATTCCCAGACACATCCAGGATACAGTGTTTCCCCTACAAGAGGATTAAAGAAACCCTTTCATCCTTTGTCACACTTTCACTGCACACAATAATTGCCAGAGGAAAAATATTTAAGGATTAAACACAAGTTCAGATCCTCTGGCATGTTTACACTAGGGAGTCACTGACCCTTTCAGCCACTGCCCGAACAGACAGGATGCTGGTCCCATACAGATTCTCATTGAACTGGCCGGCCTCAATAAATTTGTTGTCCTGAATGTCCTTCTCCATTTGCTCCCTTGAACCCACAAAGTGGTAGTCCTGCCCGTCCATCTCATTCTCTCGCCGAGGACGAGTTGTATCTGAGGAATCATGTCTTACTTTACTTTTAAAGTATTACCAAAACATTTCATGATAAAGTTGTTTTGCATGTAGCCAGTATGGCCTTTTCTTATTACTCACGTGGAACGCAGGATCCAAACTTGTGAGGAAACTCTGAGATCAAGTCATCGTTTACTCTGTCCTTCATTGGACCCAGGATAATCACAGGCCTTGTGTAATGGACTGAAAGGAAAGCCAAATCAATGTTGGTCAAAAATTTCCAGCCTGGAGAATTATTTCTTGACTTTATGGACGACTACATGGAAAGCAGGATTTTCCCTTCTTTTTTTAAATACAAGTGTTCCGAGTACATAAAAGCTTCCTTCCCCAGTCCATCTAGATCATTTATGAAAACTGAACTGCAAACATGTCAGTCAGAAATCGATCACATTAACAGATGACGTACACATTTGCATATCACCTACTGTTTATTCAACACCTTGACCCACCCTAATGAAAGTTTAGAACTACTTCTCACTGCCACAACAAACACACTTAGTACATTTACTTCAACTTTTTAGAAAACAACGTAAAAAATTTGAGTCCATCTTTTGTACAGAGAAATGGACACTGTAGCGTGACCACACAAAAACAAGATTATAACTGTGCATGTAAAGCAGTGACTAATCCAGAAAAACATAACTCTTGGAATTTGGCGTGTTGTCATGTGGGTAGTGTAAACTAGGATTAAAGGTCAGAGTGAGACTGGGAAAGGTCATGTAACTAAATTAGAACCATTTCAAAAATTTATAAATGGACTTTAAAAAAAAAAAATGCAGAATGTCATTTGATTATGAACACTTACTCTCCTGTCGAATCACTGGCTCATATGATAGAATTGTATCTTCCTGACCCTCTGCATAATGAGAAATGACAAAATTATCCATATGAAACATGAAGGTTTCATTTATCATCATTTAATACAAAAACAATCCACTTGAATTACCACTGGAATTAACTTGTAGGTGACATGAGCATATCTATGAATCAGTTTTTTGTTCAAGCACTAAAAGGTAAATGGCATGACACTGATCAAGTGGAATGCTGCACCTTGGCAGACTGTATTGGTACAGATTTAATGCAGTAAGTAATGAAAAGCATAAGCTAATGGATATTTAGAGCCACTTACTGGAGCTGCTTTCGCTGTCACTGGTGTTGGATGTCAAGCACTCTGTGGATATAAGATGAAGGACGTTTAGAAATGTCACAATGCACACTTTCACCCATATGTAAGATTAATACTACATCCAGCACAGCTTGGAATGAAACTATACACCCTCCCGCACCATCATGCCAAGAATAGAAAAGGCTGAGTGAAGAGAGGAAAAACAAACACAGAACTTTTGGGCACTTAAATGGCTGCCGTTTCCTTAGAAGGGAAATGGTAGGATGAGGCAGCAATAGGAAATTAAGTATTTCCTTTTCCTACGACCCCAGTGATCTTAGATTCTGTGCTGAGCGTTTCCTATGACCTTGCCAATGTTCAGTTCATCACACAGCGATACCGTTCCTTAATGCCAAAGTAAACAAGCCAGTATTGGGTTCCTTACAGGAATCAAATAACAAACATCCCTTAGATACAGTGACAACATGACAGTGCTGAGATACTTAAAACACTGCCCAATATGAGCTGGCTCTGAAGACACTATGGGTCCTGAAGAGGTATGCTATATGCTATATTCACTCTCATTAGTGTATCATATGGCAAACTTTGATTTAACAATTTTTATGTGTGAATGATAACTTTAAAACCTACATGAAATCAAAATGTATCTTAATTGACTTCATTAATGCACATTACTTATGGTTTAATATTCTTCCATGTACAAAAAATCTCTTTAATCTTTCAAAATGTAATTTCAAACATTTTTTTCCATTGATATCACTTATGCTACACAGATCATTAGATAATGTTAACCAATAGATAATACCTACTAAAGCATGGTCAAACTCACATTAGGTCTGGCCCCATAATGGTATGTTACACCCACTTTTCACCTTCAATACATGATGGATATAATCAAGTCCACCATTATTAGTAGCTAAAATCCTGTTTTGCTTGTAAATGCATCACTAAAATGAGTTCAAAAAGTGGCAGATGATTCTTAATCAGAGAGGATATTGAGTGAGAAAGGGAGGGAGGAACAGAAAGAAAGAATGTGTGTGTGTGTGTGGTGTGTGGCACAGCCGGTTCAGTTAGCTCAGGGAACAGCTGCTTGACAAAAGAAACCACACACTTACTCAAACTCTTTGATCCATAAAAGTCATCGCTTAACCCTGGAAAGTCCTGAGCGTCCCGACAGGTGAAAGCAAGAACAAAGAGAGAGAGCAGAAAGGAAGAAGAAAGAGGTTAGTGAGAGGCTAGTAGAAGAGAGGTGTTGCACTCTCGAGGGATGAAGGAATACTAACATCATCTTGCTGTGCGCTGAAAGATCTGGGTTGTCCGTTTGCAATTTAAGTACAGGGAATTTCCATGTAACATCAGTAACAAAATGTAAAGTCTAAATGCTGAAGGGAGCAGTTCTAAACTGCTCTGACACAGATGGATGTTTGCGCACAGCATTTGAGTGTTAGTGCAGCTTCACACCTGTGAGAAGTACTGAGGTCCCCCTCAGAGCAAGACAAAGGCCAGAGAGGCCCTGATTGGCTCGGTTTTCTCACAGAAAGGTCCAGGGCCAATCAGAGGCCGTCTCCAGGGTGAGTGACAGTGACAGGATGAAGCATGAAGGACAGCATCAGAGCCCTCGTCACCCGCTCATACTCACGTTCGGACTCCACCAACTCTTGCACTATATTCTCCTTGCTCTTGTAAAACGGGAACTTGCGTGATAGGTTGAAGCTTTTTTTGCGCTTCACCTTGACAGGCTGCGTGGAGATGAGCCGATGGTGGGGAATGGGGATGAGGAATGAAACAAACACAAAAAACAGAATGGGTTTCAATGTAATTCACAACACACATGCAAAAATAAAACCAAAGACGACGTGTGGTTGCACAAACAATGTAACTGGGATAATGAATGTAAACGTAGCTCGGATGCAAAGTTACATTCAGAAAAAAAAAGTTCATTTTAATAAAGTTTTAACTCTGAATGTAACAAAGGGAATATGCAATTGAATAATAAAAGAGATCTTTTTTTTCCTTCTTGATTGCATAAATTGCAACTAGAGATGCACCGGTCATAAATCAGAACCGGACTGTTTTAAGCTTTATTAATCCAGACTTGCACACAAACTGCATTGAAATCAGTTCCCAAAATGTCATTTGTGTGGAAATATTATAAAGTCTGTAAGGAGGACATTAAAAAAAAGGGCAGAGACAGGACATGCTGAAGACCGACGCAAAGAACAGACCACAGATGCGCCAGTAGAGCAAATACTGTACCAGGACAGCAAGCTCACAGTTTGCAATGCCAAAAATGTTGGAAGAAAACTATAAATATTGAATTGGGAGTGGGGGGGTTATATGAATGCATCTCTGAAGGAAAGTGACTGTCTTCAGAAGTTTCGATGGCATTTTTTTTTCCTCTACCTCCATATAAGGTAGTTTATAAGTGCAGCGCTGCTTTGTGTACAGTGATACCCAAAGAAGCCGCTGCTGTTACATAAACGCCACCTACTGTCAGAGTGAATTTTCCAAATTGTTCTGTTTTTGCTTTAAATACTGAAATTATATAAATATAATTCAAAAACAACTGCTCATGCTACATGTGTGTAGCATCTTGGATTGTGATTAAAATGCAGTGGAGCAAATAAACAGATTTTCTTGAAGGAAATCAGATTCAGCCAATTTGCTTATAAAAAATTTGGAATGTGAATCGGCCATTAAAAATCATGATCGGTACATCATTAATTGCAGCAAAATAATCATGGGTGTCAATGATAAAAAAAAAATTAAAAAAAAAGTGAAGGTGAAGTGTGTAATTTTAAAATATTTTTGAAAAAACGTTGTCGTCTCACTGTTTAATGTGCAGAGTCAACTACACTACCACTTAAATATTTGGGGTCGGAAAGATTTGTGTTTTTTTTTAAAAAGCCACATATGCTCACCAAGGCTGTATTCATTTGATCAAAAATACAGTAAAAACAGTATTATTATGAAATATCACAATTTAAAAAGAACCATTTTATATTGGAATATATTTTATAAATGGCAGTCTTTTTAGCAGCCATTAATCTAGTCTTTAGTGTAACATGATCCATCAAAAATCATAATGGCGATTAGATAATTTCAGGACACATTTCGTATTATTATTATTATCAATGTTGAAAACAGTTGTGCTGTTTAATATTTTTGTGGAAACAGCGATGCATTTTTTCAAGATTCTCTGATGAACAGAAAATTCAAAAGAACAGCGTTTATTTGAAAAATAAATATTTTGTAACATTATAAGTGTCTTTACTGTCTTTATCTTATTGACCCAAACCTTTCATTGGTAGTCTTCAAGTATGCCATTATGTTGTTGCACACTGTGCACGTTCAAAACATTGCTATCTTGAACGCATCCCGACCAGTCCATTACACACTTCACCTAAAGGTCAGTTCACCCAAAAATTTAAATTTGGTCATTTACTCACCCGTATGTCGTTCATTCTGCCAAATATCTCCTTTTGTGTTCCATGAAAGAAAGAAAATCATACAGATTTGGACAACATGAAGGTAAATAAATGACAATTGTCATTTTTGGGTGAACTTTAGGAATACAATGAAAAGAGTGGGCGTCTAAACATAAGTGTTTCTCAATCCTGGGTCTGGAGGGTCCCCAACAGCCAATCCAGGTCATGGATATTCTACTAATATTCTACTAAAGAGTAAAGCAGTACAATCAGGTGTGTGGTAAGGGAAACATCAGAAAAGTGAAGTGTTGGGGAGCCTCCAGGAACAGGATTGAGGAGCATTGATCTAACCATCACAGATGACTATGATGGCACAGTGCATGTTTGTAATTGTACGCTTTTGTTTGTGTCGTTGAGAGAAATAAGAAGCTCAGTAACTGGAGCCTCCAGGATACTGCGAGAAGCCACCAATTCCCACACTCAGGGGAAGTGGGGCAGCTCCCATGAGTCCTTCACAAGAGCAGGAGGACGACGACTCACTCACCCTGTTGGATTCAATCATGCCCGTCCTTGCGTGGAACTTGACTGTTTTTAACCGTGCGCGCTCTTTCTTTTCCACCCTGTGGATGAAAAAATAAAAATGTGATTGGCAGTGAACACACTCCATTACTACAGGGGAAATGTTGTAATTTTATCTTGGCTTGTTGGCAGTACTGTACCTTTTCTTGCTTGGTATGACCCCAATTTGCTCACTCTCCCCATGGGGTGTAACCAGCCGTGCTTGCCACCACTCATCATCGGAGGCATTGATGACATGCAGGATGTCCCCATAGGAGAAACTCAGACCCTGGCTAGGGAGGCAACTGTCCCTGGTCCTGTCGTAGTCAAAAAGAGCCCTGGGAAAACCAAATGAAACCATTCATTCATCAACAGTGTGCTAGAGGAGTGGATGTTCAGGTTTCTTTGTAAAACATCTTGTGTTTGAGTAAAGGTTAGGTATGAGGATATACATACAGGAAAGCAGTATATCACCAGACATCTCCACCTTTTTTTCATTTATATTTGTTTAACAGATGCTTTCTCATTGAAAGCAACTTACAGTAAACTTCTAACCAAAGACATAGCAACTTTAGCTTTGGCTAATTTATTCCTGTGATGGCAAAAAATTTGAACCATAGAACGTACAATTAGCTATGGCAAAAATTGCACGTCTAAAATAACTTTAAGATGCAACTTTTGCACGTAAGTGCTAAGCAGCCACCTAAAATGTCTGCCTTTCTACAAATCTGGCGTCTCTTGGACAACAATATTTATAATATTCCCTCTCTTTTTCATACCATTGCTTGCTATGGCCTTCAAAGTCAGTCCCCCTGGATCAACCCGTTTAAGCACTCAAGGCCACAATAGTGATAGAGGACCCCAGCATCATCATGAGAGGGAAACCAGATGGCAGATGACGTGGAGTTCAGAAACACAGTCAGGCATTGTGTTCAAAGTTGAATGTCTTTACCTTGTCAGACAGGTAAATCCAAATGAAAGGAGAAAAACCAGTGGAGCAGGCCTTCCTGTTTCTCTACATACCTCTCTCCTAGGAAACACTAATTATAAGCCCACTGAGACACACACACACATAGTTTGCTGCACAGCCAAATCGAGGACAACATCAGGACTGTGTTTTAAGATAAAGCAGTGCAGGGTGGGATCAGTGCTGACTGACATTTTGACACGCATTTATCTCATCACTGCACTGCATTCACAGGAATGTTAAAATGCCTTGAGATCTCACACTATTAACATGCGTGGTCAGCTGACTCAGGAACTCACAGTAGCTGAATGCTGCGTTAAACAGCTCACTTTAGTTGCACGCTACCATCAGAGGTAGGCCATACATTCATTAGATATTGTATATTTAATACGCACCAAACTAGACTGTCACCATTTCTTTTAAGACTATCAAAACATCACCTCGTTTTTAATAGGATCCCATTACTAATTCTGACCAATGATGCAATGACACGTCAAAATATTAGTGCAATTTCACCTCTTTTCATAAAAACAAACAAAAAAATTTCTTTTAAGTTGAAATTGCCATAAACTATTTTGAAATCCCAATTCTTTATTTCATATTTATATTATGGAACTAAAAAAAATTGTTACTCAATCTAATATTTGAAAGGACACACTTTGAAGGAAATTACTACAATAACATGCTTTCTGTATATTTAAATAAGATGCCTGCATATCTCAAAGGTTTGGCCTTGTTCTCACTACCTCATAAATCTGGTGATGCTCACAGAGATGTGTCCTCCGAGCCCGGTTGTGTTTTACCCACATTGACTTATATTTCTGACTTCAATATTTCAGTGCAACAGCAAGAGCCTTTCTCCTCTGAACATTCACCATCGTGGATTGAACAAATGAATGAAAACAAACAGCTATCCATATAGGACAAATGACTGCCAATAAATTTGGAGGGAACATATGGAGAAAATTTTAAATATAAATATAAAATTAATTCATTACTTATCAATAATAATGCATTTTTAAAAGTATCAAGTATTTTCACCACACGATCAGCGTGTCGCATAGTGTAGTTGCTCAAGTTCCTTTTTCTTTTTTTACGCATCCAAAGCTCAAATCGGGAACCCATGCAGCCCATGTGCAACGCTCCATTGGAAATGACTGACTTCCAGTCCATCGGTCATCACTTGACGTGTACAATGACTTGATAGATCTCTGATTTTTTGGTGCCATTCAAAGATTCAGGGTACCCAATGCCAGAGGCAGCATAAAAGACACCAAAACAAGAGTCATCTAGCGTTTTCTACCATGGAGACCATTTTCATTCAGAGAGTGACAGGTGGTTGGCTGTTGCCCCTTGAGCTAGATGTTCAGCTTGGATTTGTTTCGTAGATTCTATTTGTTCCCTCTCTACCATTTGCACAATATTTTGTTGCTCTTGAATTAATTTTCCCTCTAACTGCCATGTCCAGGGACACTGGTTACACTCCCATGGACTCTAAATTTCTTTATAAGACAATACAGTGTGCCTCAAAGCAAGCACTTCTCATCTTTTAAACTGACTGAATGAGTATGGAATATGAACAATATGGTTGGAAACACTGGTAAAACTATTTTATCAATACATATATATCTGACAGTTACCAATAATATTTTAACATATCTTTGTACTACAAAAAATTCAGATTTCAGTTCTTTTCTCTACTTTCTCACTGCAAACAAAATGCATCTGTTGATGACAAAGATGTATAATTGACCACTTTTTAGAAATACGTGCTTTACTGTAATTTAATGCAAGACAACTGATACTCAAGTTCAAGCATGCCTTGAGTATTTTAACTAGAATTTTACTCCAAACACTTTGAATCTAATTGGCTACTATGGCTGTTTGGTCAAATTGAAGGTTCCTCTGATTGAAAAAGCCCTTTTATAAATATTGAAAAAAAATCAAACATCAGTACAACTGAATGAAGGAATCCGAGGATGAAGAATATACCTGACGTAGAGGGAGCGTTTCTCACTGGTGCGGAGGGAGCCGGAACCAGAGCTCATGCTGCTGTTCATCATTTGCTCCCTCAAGTCGTGGATCTTGGACTCAAAACGACTGTATTCTGGAAAGAAACAAGGCACACAATCCGTCAGCAACACCTATATTTACAGTGATATTCTGGGCTCTGCTCCAGGTTTTATGAGTGGAAGTGCTTGTAGAGCAGGGCAGAGAAGGAAAGCTCAGCAGCTTATTGAGAACTGATTAATGACCTGGAGAACAGATGGATATTAATCATGTATCTGCTTGAGCTATACGCTAATATCTCCTGCCAGATAATTAATTATGCATATTAATTAAGTAGAACATGCACTATTCAGTATAACGGAATGAAAACCTCCAACAAACGTTCGACCGTAATCATTTTTCATAGTGAACAAGGCTTTCGTTTCTGAAGCAGCACTGAAGCATGATGGCTGATTGTACAGTGGCCTTTAATTAAACGTGCACACCTCTGCTCCAGTGTGGTCGAGCAACTCACAAGCTTAGCAACCGAATCGCACAGACACACAAACAGCGAAATGCATGGGCAAACAAGGATAACACATAGCCGAGGAAAGACTATCGCTTTCTTAAGCATTGGGATTTACCTTGGAAGTCTAATATAGATCATCCATAACAAAGACTTTATGATTTTCAACCCGCTTCGTGACCTTGTATCCAAGGATCAAAAGTCGACCTTCCAAATCTGAGCTTCCAAAAAAAAAAAAACAGAACCCGAGGCACGAATTTCAATTTCATGAGAACTTGAAAAGTCATAACGGCGGTAACTCCAAATCTAAAGCTCAATGCAACGCTGAAACTTAGACTTCAATGTCAGCAGAAACCGCGCCTGCGGGGAGCTCTTCTGTGAACGCCCTATCTGTCACAAATGGGTTAACAACATGCTGGAGTGACAGGGCAAGGTAAAGTAACCTGACACCACCTGCCTGTAACCAGGGGAATATCTCAATGGAGAGGTGGAAGTAAACAGCTAGAGAAACTTGCTGAAAAAACAATTATAGCGAAAGAAAGAAGCTAAATGTACCATATCAGAAAGAACTTGACAACGTCTGCAACATAAAGGTTCGTATGCTGATTACAAAGATCAGAAGCTTCAAAATCCACTGCACTCATTTTATACAGAAAACAGCAGAATAATTCCCCCCACTGGTCCGACACTCCACGGGTAATACAATACACATATGACAGCCGACACAGACAGCTGGGTCCTCTCAGCCTGTCAGACACACAGTTCCCAACACACAAAGGCTAATGCTAAAGTGCAAAGTCTTCGTTAAGCGTGACCCGTCAACATGAGACCTGGGGAGAATCTGGGGCAGCTCTGCCTCACACTCACATGGCCTCACTTGCCTTCATTATGTGCAGGGCTTTTATTTTTGGGGAGTGGGGATTGGCTGCAGCCTGCCTCTTTGTCAATGCAGTTATATAATATTGCAGCCATGTGCTTTCAACGTGAAAGCATGTATAGGGGCTAGGTTATGATTAGCACAGCGGTCTCAACAGGCATGCAGGTTAGTGCCACAAACAGAATTTATTTACTCCATCTTTTGATTTAACAAGCAGTGTGTGGCATCTCATGATTCCTTGTAGAAAATAGCTTTTATTATAATAACTTACTATATAAAAAACATTTTGTGATTTGCAAAAGATTAGATTTAATAGCGTTATCAAATTATTAGTAACTTCATATCAAGTCATTGTTAGATGACAGCGGTAATCTAAATGTAAAAATATGGAGAAAAACACATGTAACTAAATTTAAACCATCGTATCGGTCGATATACAACCAATACTCATAATGCTCTTAAAATAAAAGTCTAATATCATCCAGTAGTTCAGTGGTTCCCAAATTGGGGTACATATACCCCTGGAGGTACATGAGGTGACAGAGGGGGTACACAAACAAAATGCTGAATTTTGCTGAACAATTCAATCCTTCCACAACTTAAAATAACATTTAAAAAATGTTTTTGTAACAGGCACTATGTCGTAAATACATGACATCCAATCAAAATGTCACATCTTTTTCATTCAAAACTAAATCCATTTCCATAAAGCAGCGTGCATATAGGTTGTGTGCAGTCTGCTACCTTAGCAAATCGCGCTACTGTCATTCTCGACAATGTACCTGAAGATTTAGCACTTACTAACATGAAGAACAAAAATAGCCTGGAAAAGTGCATAGAGATCAATTTAAAATTCAAACTCTCGATCCTTTTCTGAGTTCTTGTTTTTAATGTTGATAATATTAGCCAGAATGAAAATCCAAATATCCAAACGACTGCAAATGTGACATTGATTTTATACAACAGTTTGACAGACAACAGGATAATATTAAGTGATGTTCTTCACAGTATTTGCTCTATTTTGCAATGAAATAATAGTTCCTATGAAAGTCACAGTAGAACTACAACACAGCGGTGTTTTGTGAACAAATCGTTATTCAATCAATGACTCAGTCATAAATACAGTCACTTGCTTCGTTACTGAATGAATGAATGACTCGATGACTCTAGCATTAAATCAGGTGACTTACGACCACCTACTAGCGGTTTTAGTATTTAAAAGAATAATTTTTCATGTTTTTATTATTATTGCATTTTTCTCTATTGAACATTTTTTATTTATTTAAAACATTGTTAATGTTGTAAGGGTATTTATAAACATAAAAAATGCACTGCAAAGTCAATTTAGAGGGCAAACATTGTCCTTGGAAAGGTTGAAAAGGTGCAATCTAAGAGGAAGAGAGGAGCTATGCAGAAGGAAGGTAAATGCCTCAGGGGGTACACCACTCTAAAAAGTTTGGGAACCACTGCAGTAATCAATATGGCACAGATATACTGTACATCCCTTTAAAAAAAAACAACAAAAAAAATATACAACTATGGATTTATATTAAAATTAGTCCAAAAAAAAGTCTCCAACTGCCTGAAACATCTAGGATATTATCAGGCCAAAAACATAAAAAAAAAAATGCGAGTGCAATTGTTATAATTGTTACACAGAATTCTGTTTTCCTTCTTTTTTTAGAATTTTTTGGTGTCTAGATCTTTGTTTAAACAAAGGTATTATTTTTCAATGTTTTTTGTTTTGTTTTTTTCTACATACTATAATACGGTATACGCCGGACGTGAGCGACTTGATGTAACGTTACAAAAAGACAACAGAACCCATTATAACTAGTGATGCGGTCTACACTGGATGTGGCGCGATGCAACAGATCTCTGACAGTAAACTGATGCCTCGTTTTATTTGACATACCGCAAGCGATACTTCTCATAGGAAGGACAAATGGATTTGCAATGGTCGCTTTGTCAGGTCCAGTGTAGATAACTAAATCACAAACACTATGCAGTTGCTAAGATGCCCTGAGTGTTCTTTAAATGCATTGATATGCGGTTGCTAAGGAGTTCTGGATGTTTGCTTAGCAAATCGAACGAGCCCAACCCTATCCTTCTATGGCAGTCTACTTATGGTTTGGGTCCCTCCTTCATTGTGAATTTTCATCTGACAGGCTAAAATCGAAAAGCTTAACAGGTTGGTAAGCTAATACTTGTAAGCTATGTATTAGGGTTGTCAAAATTACAGACTTTGGTACCAAGTCTGTACTGAAATTTTAAAAATGTGACAAAACCGTGTGTATCTGTGCAAGCGCCCAGTGAAGACCATCAAAGAAAAAAATTAATCACAACGTTCTTTTGCAATACAATAAAAATACAATTTTAAAATACATTAAAAGTTCTCATAATTTTTGTAGCGTATGTGACAGATCTGCAGATCTTGGTTTTAACTATTTTCCTTTTCAAAGTGATTCCAATCATATATCACACAATTCAAAACCATCATGGCAAATTTGAAGTGTGCATTTGAAGTGTCTCAGTTGAAGGAAATAATCCAATTACCGCCAATAACATAACGGCCTAATTTTCTTATCAGGCTGATAATGAAAACATTAAAAATAAACATATTTGCTGGTGCCCATATAGTGGCAAATATATTGTGCATCCCTAGTTTTCCATTGTCCTGTGTTTATTAGGTAAATCAAAAAAGACGTAAATGGAAGTACAGATCTTTTCTTCTATATTATAGCGTATATTCAAATGAAACAGACTATCAAACAACAACAACGACGACAAAAAAAAATGTAGGACGGGAATTTGGTTTTATTTAACGGTTGTTGACTGGATGGAGGCAGATCTGATAGCAAGCTTACAGTTGATTGTAAGAAAATGGTGGCATTTACATGGATGAAATAATTATAGAAATCTGCTTTCATAGGAAGATCAAGTTAAGACAATAATTTAATTTTTTTTTTTAAAGTTAAAAAAAAAAATGAAACATATGCATGGATAAATTATTTAGAATATGATCAATAACATGCATTTGGAAAATAGATATTCCTTTTAATGCAGACTTTTTAAAAAAAATAATGTCATTTAAGTGTAAATTTGGAATGCAAGGACAAATAAAAGAATGTGTTGTGGACGTTTCTCCATGCTGGTCACAAACACTTCACAGTTCAAGTTCACACACTCCCCCTGAAGTTAATGTATGACATGAGGAGTTCAAATTTTAACAGAAGCCAGTCTTACAAATAGACTGTCCGATTCTTACACACACACGGACACCATAATTTCTCTCATACTGCTAGTTCCCACCTAATTCAATGAGCTATTCTCGCGCAAATTAATGTGTCACTTCTATTTCTATGTAGATGTAAGGGCCCTTGGGAGGGAGAGGCAGTCCATTTATACTTCAGGAGTGTCTGACTAAGGAGGAATATGAGGGAGAGCGTGCCGAAACAGATAACTTACACGGCAACATTCCTGTCATTGCTCACATAGACACCAGAGAATGAACTATGTATTGACATACTACATTTTACAAGTTAAATTTGACTGTTAGTGCACTTCAATTCTTGCCAAGGACTATAATTGATTTTCTCTTTGCCAGTCAAACATCTCCACGTCTTCTGTTCACAGCCAGTCTTTGACACATGATATTCCTGGTCTAGGGAAATGATTTGAGACTTGTCAAAACATAAGCAAGAAGCAGCAACAATTTAATATAACGAAAGTGTATTTCACAAAGTTGTCATGTTGTAGTTTCCAATGAACTGTGAAATGACAGTAATGTTTAAGATTTTTTAGGCAAACTGACTTCCTGAATGAGCCCTTCCCTGCACCTGTCCTGAGCTCTGCAGGAAGCTCTATATAATAAAAGCATTAAACAAACATGACGGCGAAGCGTCAGGCCTCAAAGTGCAAAATATCCCGGATCATTTTGACAGAACATCAGTTCAAAGGTGAACAACCCTACCCTTTACAAAGAACAAAAAATGTCCCATATGAAGCGCTAAATTTCTTGCTGTTGTGTTTTGTCGTGTTTATGGCTTCAATAGAAAACATTTCTCACGAAATCTTCGAGTTTACCTGTGTAGCGCAGCAACACAAACGCTCACTGACAAAACATACTAGAGCTAGAAACTACATTCATGACGTCAGCTCAACGGCTGAGCGGTTAAAAAAGTTGTTAAAACGGTTTTCGTGATTTTCATTAACGTTACACTTGGTTGAACAAGCAACTCGAGCCATAGAAATCCATTGTGAACAGCGACGCTTTCCTTTTCAGAACAGCATTTTAAAGGATATGATATAAAGCAATTATTTAGATAATTGAACGTAGATTTACATCCCATTGATCGTTTTCACCTACTTCATACAGATCTTTCCTGTAAATGCTTTATGAAAATGAGTTGAGGTGATCTTACCCGGCGGCGGCTAAAGCACTGTGTTCAGGTCAACCTCTCGTTGTCCAACTCACTCGAAAAAACATTGTAGGTAAGAGAATAAAACTAGTCAAACAAAAGAGAAAGCACTAGTGAATACTCCACGGCGGCGTAAGGAGGAAAAGGCCGTTTTCTTTCGTTTCAAATCAACACGAAAGGTAAATAAATAGTAAAGAGTTTAATGGAAATGTTTCGGTCTGTCCTGCTTTGCTCCTCCCATTTCAGCTTCCAAACCTTCTTCTTTAAAAATGAGTCCCATTCGCGCTCGAGACGCGGGATTTCAATGCGCCCCGCTCACGCGACCAGCGCGCGCTTATTCCATATCTCCGGTCAGAAAGACTTTCATAAAGATCCAGCAGATGAAAGCTAACCCCGCGCCAAAAATAAGCTTTCAAAGAGTAAAGTCAAG
The DNA here is from genome assembly GCA_038088235.1 of Zacco platypus. Classification (NCBI taxonomy): domain Eukaryota; kingdom Metazoa; phylum Chordata; class Actinopteri; order Cypriniformes; family Xenocyprididae; genus Zacco; species Zacco platypus. The sequence goes on from CM076079.1 coordinate 7,460,302, forward strand.
CGCTTCCTCCACTCTGTAGTTTTTAGTCCATTCAGTTCCTTCTCCCCCCTTTTTCCTCTCAGGTTGATCCCTCCCACTTCTGGCACAGTTTCATTCCCAGTGCTTTGATTCAGCGAGTGAACTTTTGTTGGGAACTTGGGAAGTCAGACTCGTTTATGCGAATCGGTTCTTCTGAACATTCGCTTCAAAGAACCGGAATCAGTGATTCTTTAACGCCATTTTATGGTCATTGACACGTTATTGCATGATAAACGTTATGACCAAGCCATACTTAGACCCCTTTCCGGTTAGTTGCGCTAATAAAGAAGTTTATTGTAATTTCACGAGTCCCAGTTCAGTTAGTTACAGCCATGATTCATCTAATAAAAGTCATTTAGCACCTAACTATTATTTGCTGCAAAGAATTGTTGACAAATGAGCGAACCGGTTCAAGTGATTCTTTAGAAATATCCGAATCAAAAACACGAAAGTACAGATGCAGTCGGGCTGCTTCTCAATGCATAGTTTTGAATACAGCTTTGAATGCTTCACAGGAGAGTAAGTCAAAAATGAGTGTCTTCCCCCTCTTAGTTCTACAAAAGCTAAACAACAATCAGTCACTGAATCTCTCATAAAACTAGGTGAGGCTACGTTCAAATTTCTTAAAGGAATATGCAGTAGTATATGCCACTGTGATAGAGTGATTACAGAAGCAGGCAAGACACAACAGGCACAACACATGGGTGTGTGAAGAAAGCGAGAGGAGTTTAGGGTCTTGATCCAATAATGCCACATAACAGTAGACATGTGATCTTTTCTTAGAAACAGTTTTGATCTAGTTTAATTATTTACTTATTGCTCTTAAAGCAATAAATAGCCTAAGTGACCTTGAATGCAACAGCTCAAATCTATTCTCGTTGTTAATCTCACTCATTGTCTCAGGGAGCACAATTTAATTTGCGGTGACAAACATCATGGGTACACACTGAAAGGGCCACGCTACCTTCTGGTCTGTACTGGGCAATGATGGTCACCGTCTGTCCAGCCCTCTTCAATGCAGCAGCTGCCTGCTCATGGGTAGCATTGCGCAGGTTTACACCATTCACCTGGGACAATACCATGGTAACAGATTAAAGCAACAACCCCCACACACACCACACACTCACGCAAATCACATGATGTAATGTCAGCTCTAAGACTTCATGCCAATTTAAAGAGGAGACTGTATTATAAATCATGAAAAATTCCATTCCATTTAATATACTCTACCGTTCAAAAGTTTGGGGTCAGAAAGATCTCCTTTTTATAAGAAATTTATATTTTTATTCAGCAAGGATGCATTATATTGATCGAAAGTGTCATTTATAATGTTACAAAAGATTTCTATTTAAAATAAATGCTTTTCTTTTAAACTTTCTATTCATCAAAGAATCCTGAAAAAAGTTTTTCACAAAAATATTAATCAGCAGCAAACTTTTCAACATTGTTATAATAATAAGAAATGTTTCTTAAGAACCCAATCAGCCTATTCGATTCACTTCTGAAGGATCATGTGACAGAAGAATGTAGTAAAGATGCTGAAAATTCAGCTTTGCCATCACAGGAATAAATTGCATTCCAAAATATATTCCAATAAAAAACAGTTATTTAAAATTGAAATAATATTTCACAATGTTATGTTTTCACTGTATTTTTTAATAAAATAATAAAATAATTTTAATAAAATAAATGAAGCCTTGGTGAGCATAAGACTTCTTTCAAATACACAAAAAAGTATTAAATATTACTGACCCCAAACTTTTCAATGGTAGCATATATTTTAATGCTGTTAATCCTTACTATTTCTACTTGAGTGTCAAGGACAGTTACTGACCGACAGGATGCGGTCTCCTCTCCTCAGCTCTCCGCTCAGGTCGGCTGGCCCTCCTGCCAAGATGAAAGACACGAAGATGCCCTCTCCGTCCTCTCCGCCCACAATATTGAATCCCAAACCTGTGGAACCCTTGTGCAGCAGGATCTTCCGCGGCTCCCTGCCAAGCAGAACGTCAGTGTCAAGAATCAGGATGGACTCATATCACCACAGCAGCAAGGAGGGGACAAAAGACAGACATGTGTGCAATATATATTTTAATGTGGTTCTTCCACTATATATATATTTGAGGGTGAGATGGATTTCGGAAGTCTTCTCAAAACTTCCTTCATCCCAGACTACATTAAGAAAAAATAAGAATTCATAGGGTAAAGGAAAAATAATAATGTTTCAGTTTAGCCAAAAGGTAAATTATTATTTTGCATTTCATCTTCCTCCTGTCATTTATAGCGAGAGGAAATCAAGAAGAACAGATCCATGAGAAAACACAACACTCTAGTCACGACTAGAGGAGACTGGCAAACTTTCATCCACAACAAAGCTAAACAACAAGTGTTCCAGATTTGTTCCAGAAATGAGTGCTAACACATACACACCGAAAACTAACACACTTTCCCACACACGCACAAAACGCATTCACACATTGAGCTCATTCCTGCCTTGTGCAGGACTGCGGTACTGTTTTAGCAGTCGTGATTCATCTGCAGGCAGGCAGAGATTCATTCCAGACTGCCCAGAGCTGGCACACCAGTGAGACTCGGCTACATTCAGAGGCCGTCAAAAACCCTTTCCGCATGTACTGCAGATAACCCCAAAACCAGTTCCCAAAAATGCAACACAAGTCAACATTTGTAGTGACAGCTCCCTGCTTTCAGCAGTGCAGTACGCATGTTTCTCATTAGAATTCTTCACGACCACAGAACTCGGCTAGCTCTCGACATGAGCCATTCCATCTCGATTGCCCATGGTGCAGCTTTATGACGCTGAAAACAGCCCTTTTATGTGACCAGACAAGTTGTGTTTTTAGGAAGAGTTTGGTCCATATATAAAACATACATAATTACAAAAACTGTACTTTGCGTGATCTACTTTGTACAGGAGTGTGAATCAATTTACTGAGAACCATATGTCCATAAATTTAATACAAGTGGCAAACAGTTTTTTTAATCACCCTTTTAACCTCTGTTTATTACATGGCACACAGTAAAACCATGACCTGAACAATAGTTCCCTGTTTTCTGTTGCTCTAATGGGTCTTTTGTACACAACATTATTTATTAGTTCCTCTCTTTTGCAGTCTTAACTTATAACTTTGAGTTATAATTCATTTTAATTGTTCTTCCTCACATTTAAGTTCAAATTGCAATTCAACATCCTGTTTGCTCCCAAATCAAATTAAATTAAATTCATTTCTGAATGGCACACAACCCTGATAACAAATGCTTACTTGATTAAACATTAAAATCAGTTTGATTAAATAATAATTAAAAGTATTAAAATGAATGAAAACAGAGGTATATGAAAATTATTTTGTTCATTTCATTAATTAAAGGCAATTACTTTTAATGCCTTGGTCAAACACTTATTAGGTCTAGTGAAAAATTAAGAGTATATATGCTGATTTTTATAAAAAATAAAAATAAAAAAAGATCCGCTGTGAGATTAGTCTAGGCATTTATATAAAATTCACCTTTTATTAAAATAGTACCAGAGCAAATGAAAAAAATGAACAGCAATTCATGGCATTTCATGGCATCCTTGTGAACAGCAAGATAAAACAGATGCAAGCAGTCATTCACTCAAACCATTACCTGGACCAACTGTACCTGTTCATGAGCGAAATGCTTGTCCTACTTCGTCTCTCTACATTAGCCTTTAACATTGGCAAGGAAGACGAGATGTTAACAGTGAACATGGTGCCTGCCGCTAGCAACCCGGCAGGGATATGGAGAATATTTTCCCCAGGACTGTATCTTGCTCCAGACTGGCTGTGAAGTGGCGTATGTGTATATGTGTGCTTTCTCTAAGTGAAAGGGGAGTGATGGGAAACAGCACCACATCGCCTGTCACGCGTCACCCCTCAAGGAACAGCGCAAGACTTAACTCTTACCCAGCCACATGAACTGCTGTCCACCACAATAAAACATCCTCGATTTACATTTTTTCAATTAAAAATTGATGGATCATGAAAAGTGGTTTCGATAATAGAGGTATTGGGATGTAAAACAATGGCTAAGTAGCTATTTCACTGGCTAAAATTATGTAATAGCCCATTTGGCCAAAGTGATGTCAGCTGACAAGGAAAGAGAAAGAGGAAGCTACTTTAGTTTAATTAATGATTTTAAAAACGTGTAAGAAAGTAAAATGGGTCAATTTTGTACATTATAATGCAATGTTTATTGTTGTCACTCTTTCTCTTTTAATTTCTGTGTCATATCGAGATTAAACCCCTCAAAGCCCAAAGCTCACCACCAACCAACTGGCTGAAATTTCCCACCCTTATTGAAGGATGACCACAAAGCTCAGAGGGTTACAGGGTTGCAATGCCCCAGTGCTTCTCTTTCCGCTCTAAGTAATTGGCTCTGATTGGGTCATTAATGGTGGAAACAGTGAATACTGCTTTCCGGAAACACACAGAGACATAATTCTCCATGTTCTCTTTGGCAAGATCGTATGGCTTTCATTGCTGGTGTGGGCTGCTCTGTCTTCCTCTTTCTCTGAATGCTTTCAAAGCTCTGGGTGAAAACCACCGATCTCTTCCTCAGAACACACTACTTCAGTCCCATTTGACTGCACGCCAAGAGACATTCAAGATATTTCCAGCCTCTCCGAGCAGCTAAGAATAAACCAAGTGTGTCAACAGTTTACAATCAGGTGCGTCACTGAGTAGAGCTGCCAAAAAGTACCCCAGCTTCAATTATATTCTATCCCGCCAATATTATTTGCACATTATAATCTAAACCTAATGACAAATGAGTGACTTGACTTATCGTGTTGCTCAGTATAATCAAACACAGCTGAACTCAAATGAAGGCGTAGAACCATCTCAAGGATGACCAGAAGAAATGGACAGCACCTGAGTTAAATATATGAGTGTCACAGCAAAGGGTCTGAATGCTTAGGACCATGTGATATTTCAGTTTTTCTTTTTTAATAAATGATTTTAACAAATGGCTGCAATATAACAAAGAGTGAAAAATTTAAGGGGGTCTGAATACTTTCCGTACCCACTGTATATATATATATATATATATATATATATATAAGAACCGAAGACTTAAACTACTTCAGTCTGTGAGTACTGAATTTATTTAATACACAAGTTTCACAATTTGAGTTGAATTGCTGAAATAAATGAACTTTTACACAACATTCTAATTTATTGAGATGCACCTGTATGTATATATATATATATTTTTTTTTAAAATATATATATAGATATTTATTAATATTTTAAATATCCCCCCTTTCCTAATTAATTAATATTTATTACTATTCCCTAACAATTGTGTCAGAGGCAATCTGAATTACAAGTGATGTAATGTACTGAATGGAAAAAGAAACAAACAAACTACATGAGTCATGCAAGGAAGCCATTTTTGAAAACCATAATCAAACATGGTCACGAATGGCCTGGACTATTTAAAATGTAAGATTTGTCTGTCTGGGTTTGTATTTAAATGTGTGTCCATTTGTGAACATGAATGTGCGAGCAGATTGTCATTAGCCTGTTCGATTGGCGGCACGGCCGATTATGTTCAGCAATCCGAAGGGTGGGTGGGAGATCTCCCCCGAATATCCATAATGTATTCAGCTGGTAAAGAAGCCAGGGGGCCGTTAGTGTGTACTGGGTCAGATGGAGGGATCTAAATGTGTCTGTGACTGCCGTGCTAGTGTGGGGGAAGCACAGATGGGCAGAGGGCCTATCTGAGTCTCTCCTGTGACTCAGTCATATACACACACACACAGTCCTCCAGGAGTGAACTGTCACTGTACACCAACACAAAGTATATGTGCCTGTAAACAACTTTTATTAGCCTCTGGGGAGACCTCCAGGGTGTTTGTGATAAGGTTCAGACTTACTTTGACAGCTTAGTTTGGGCACAGTGAAGTGCAAAGTGGGATAATATAACACTATTTATGTACTTTGGTAGGTGTAGCCCTGTGTAAGTTTAAATATTGTGCCTCGTACTGTACTGCATGTGTGTGTGTGTGTGTGTGTTTGGGCTACGTGTCAAAGGGAGTGTGTGTTCATGTCAGCACATTATGACAGACTGTCTAAGTCTATCTATGTGTGTGATGGGCAATGGCAGAGCACACTGTGTGTATGTGTGTGTTTGTGGCCTGCTTTCCTCCATTCAAATGAATCATGACAGCTTCAGGAATGTGCACCACTACTCATTTGTAGTCTGACTGCACAATCAACCTCTTGCTTCCCCATACATTTATGGTAAGAGCAGGCCCTACTGTTTATATTTACATAACTGCAACAGAAGCCAAAACATTCCTGTGCTGGAAGGTTCCATGAGTATGTATTTATGTGTTTGGAGAATAATCAATCTTTGGGTGACCGCTCCAGTCTTTGTGATGAACAAACCGATGAACATATAAACATACATGTACAAGACTTCAAATGGTGGGAGGTCAGTATTGTTAAACTACATACATGATCACACTCACATACACACACACACACACACACATACACACACAGGCACCTTGGGGAAGAATAACTCTGTATGTAAGGTAAACAAAATTCCTTCATATTGTCTAATGCCTTCCAAGACTTGTTTACAATTTCTGAATAAAATGTGTGTGGCACTTGCACATGCAAAAGGGCAGGGCATTGCAACGCAGTTGGTAGAGTGTTAAGGTTGTCAGGATGTTGCTATGTGTTTGCTAGGGAGTTACTAGGGAGTTAGGGTTGGAATGGTTGCTTACAGGCCCAAGGCAAAAAACCATAGTGTCTTTGATGGTCTCTAGATATAGCTTTAGTCCTTCAATGTGAGTCTATGGATTCTACCAGCTGAATATTGTAGGTCCGACTGCTAATAGCACACACTCTTCAATAAACTGCATAAGGTGTCATTCAACTCACGATGAGCTGTTGACTAGTTATGTGCTAAAGGTTAATATGAAGAGTGAGGGTTGTTGAAAATAAATTGAATAATTAGCCTTAGACTGCAGAGCCTGTACTATAGTACAGTGAGTATAATCAAAGTGGTACGTAAAGTAGATGATACCCATCCCAGACAGCCAGTCACAGTACATCACTCAGACTTCGACTGCTTCAGAGAGCACACAAAACACCAGGACATTATATGGGCTGGTAAAGGATGATGGCTTGGTTTAAACTCACATAATCTGAGATTAAACATAGGTACAAAATGGGCAAGGTGTGAATTAGGGGGGAGTTTGGGGTGCTTTTGGTTTTTCAAATGAAGACAAAACTAAAGGCAATAATAGACTACTTTAGCACTTTCTTTTAGAACAGTATGGGCTGATACCTCAACAAAACATAATTAGTGGCATTATTTATCACTTTATTGTAGATAATTGTAGAAAAAAAAAATATTGTAAAAGCAATTTTTATGTTCCATACAGGTTTGAAACGACATGAGTAAATGATGACAGAATTTTCATTTTTGGGTAAACAACCCCTTTAAACCTGAACAGTCTGTGCTCCAAATGAACAGACAGAAAAAAGACCTTCCTGAATAATTTGCACACTGAAAACGTGATAGACATGGTTAAACCGGGGTAGAAAGTATAAAGCCCTCATTTATTTGGGACTCTGACTCTAAAGGTGCCTATTCACATCAAGACTAATATTCGGTTCGAAATTCGGTGCAGTTTTAATTTGAATGAACGGCTGTTAACGCACCTCTTCAGACCAACATGAATATTCGCATGCTGTCAATGCCATCTCTTTTCCATCACACTGTGAATAAAACTAGCCAATCGACAGGATTCACGCTTTTGATCACATGCCCAGAGCCGCTGCTGTTACATAAAACTACAACTTGGTGGCGTTCACGAACCGAGTATTTTGCTAAGCAACAGTGAATAGCTGAGGAAGAATCTCTTTGTTCTTATTGTTTGACAAACATCATGACAAATACAAAAATCTGAACGGCTGTTTGAAAACTTGGGAATACCGTTTGACTTCCAATCTTCTCCATGAGAATTCAGCCCGGCTCTGAACAGACAAATCATATGCGAAAATTGGACCAATTATTTGTGCCGAACATTCATGTTGGTGTGAGCAGGCCTTAAAGGGTTAGTTCACCCAAAAATGAAAATTATCCCATAATTTACTCACCCTCATCCAAACACAATCGGAGTTACATTAAAAATATACCGGCTCTTCCAAGCTTTATAATAGGGGTGAACGGTGCCATTCTTTCAAGCCCAAAAAAGCGCATACATCCGTCATAAAAGTAATCCATACAGCTCCAGTGCATTAATAAAGGCTTTCTGAAGCAAAGCGATGTGTTTTTGTAAGAAAATTATCCATAATTATAAGTTTATAAACTGTAATCTCCAACTTCCGGTAACGATCGTACGCGAGTCCAGTTCCGGCAGAAGAGTGATCTTTAACCAGAAATTTTTTTTTGGTTGAACTATCCCTTTAAGGAGTTTAATACCACACGCTCAAACTGTGCGGCATCTTCTCCACACTGCTTTCACCTCAGTACCTTACCTGTGCCACACTGCAGGTTGAGCTGAGATATGGGGAAGGATAGTGGGCGTGGGGGGGGGGGGGGGTAATTATTAGGTTAACTAGGCTATGCTATGCTAAGCCAGGCAGAGCGAGTAGCAGTGGTTAGTACCTGCCGGTGTACGGGACCAGGCTTTGACACAGAGCAGGCGGGGCGGGGCTGCAACCCACGTCCCCAGACCCCCTGCTGCACAGATGGGGGGAGGGAGGGCTGGTGTCCCCATGAGGTTTGTGGATGGCACTGTAAATGGGCTCGGCCCTATTGGGGGTACAGAAATCACATAGTAAATGGGGCGCTTTCAGACACACAGAGACAGCAGACAGAGACATACTGTATGAAGACACATACACATGCACACAGACGGAGACAAACACACATGCAGAAGTGAGGATGCCTTCAGCTGGATGGTTAGAGAGGGACGAGTCAGCTCTGGGGCCCAGGCTGACTCACAGGCTCCAGGGACTCCATGCTCAGAGAGGTAAAACCCATCTCATGTCCAGGCAACAGAGGCTGTAACTTCAAGACATTTGACCCCATGCCAGAAGTATCTCTTATACCGAGAGTGTTTGTTTGCAGTGTTGGGATTTGTGTTGGAGACTATATTCACCCAGTCATATTGCGTTAAAGCAATGTTCACAAACACACCACCACAGAGAGGCATTACACACCTCGTAGACGTTCTTCAGCCCACACTCGACACCTACTTAAAATCATTTTTATTTGTTCTATCTTTGCCCAGTTACATCATAAAATGTGAACAGTTTTGCCAAAAAGAAATTAGACAACTAAAGCTGAAGAACTGTAGCACAGATTGTGAGAAAACAATGTACACCTCAAATCAAATATATATTTATATGGGCATGCAAGTGTTGCTTTTTGTCATTTGTGCATGAGTGCACTTCAAAAGTGACATCTGAGTGAGTGGCAGGGTTCCCACACATTTTGACCAATACATTTTTCATTTGCTTTCCAGGATTTTTTGTATTTTTAAAGTATTTAAAAAGCAATATTAGCTGTCGAAATTTTTAGTTGTATGACCTTTCCAGGCCTGTAAATGTTAAAATTCCCATATATTTCCAGGTTTTTCATGGCCGTGGGAATCCTAGAGTGAAGAAGTGAGTGACCGTAAGTGAATGGATGAGTAAATTCTTGGCTCTGACCTGGTGAAGTCCTCTTCCCCCAGCATGTGCCGTGGGACTGGGGAGTACCTCGAGGGAGTGACCTGGGGTGGCTGGTATACTGGTTTAGGCTCCATGCCTCCCATGTAGGCCATGCTGGAGTTGTGTCCGACGTGGTTGTCCACCATGGTGGGAAAGGCTGGAGGGAGGCCGAGACCAGTAAAGAGAAAAAAGGCAGATGATTTAACCAGGTAACTACAGAGAACCAGTTCATCTCTAAGATGTGTGTGCAGGACCTCATAATACATAGTTTAAGTCAAATTGTAAAAAGGATCATTTGACTAGGTTTTTGGAAATTATAAGCCCAAATCCTTATTTTGTGAATATTGATAAGGAACAACGCAAACTATGAGACCTGGGCCAAATTTAGACAAGTTATCATGCCTGATTGTGATGTGCATATACACTATCATTCTTTATTTGGGAGTTGGGAAGATTTTAACATTTTTTTGAAAGAGGTCACTAAGGCTGCATTTATTTGCTCAAAAATACAGTAAAACAGTAATATTATGAAATATAAAAGTTTTCTACTATAATATATTTTGAAATGCAATTTGTCCTGTGATGGCAAAGCTGAATATTCATCATAATTATTCCATGCAGTCTTCAGTGTCACATGATCCATCAAAAATCATTCTAATACGCTGATTTGTTGCTCAAGAAACATTTCTTGTTATAATCAATACTGAAAACAGTTGTGATGCTTAATTCTTTTTTTCCAGGAAAGTCTGATATTTTATTTTCTCAGGATTCCTTGATTTATGGAAAGTTCAAAAGAACAGCATTTATTTGAAATAGAGATCATTTGTCATATAATATAGTAAATGTTTTTACTTTTTCTTTCAATTTTATGTGTCCTTACTAAATAAAAGGATTATTTATTTATTTAAAAAAAAAAACATAATTACTTCAAACGTTTGAACGTTAGTTTATGTCATTTATTATCTAACCAAAAATAAAATCATTATTGCTGGTTTTAATGGCAAATTATAGGGATAATGATTCATGCTGATATTGTCCATAATACCCCTTTGCCTTTTGGAGGGCACTGTATATGTAATATCCTGGATTACACCATAAAAAATGACTGACTGAGGAACAGTAGGTGCACTTTTGTTGAGAAACTGATTCATCTCATTTGCAACATGAACATGAAAGTAAAAAAACAAAACAGCTAAATAATCTCTTTGTAATTGCTATTCAATTGACAAAAAAATATTTCTGGTGAATACAGTTTCATGGCCAATAAGAGATATTCAGCCGCCATTGGCAGGTGTGGTAAAAAAGTTAATTTTGGCTGCTGTGTGTGCATTTGTGCAGGTGGATTGTGTGAAAGCCTCATCTCACAGTGGGAGGGAGGGATCGGTGCTGTGATGGGAGCAGCAGTGCAGTGTGTGTGGGTGTCTGAAAACAGCACCCACTGCTATACCACCATGCTGTTACAAAACTCCACAGCACACACTCACTGCACCACTCGGTTTTATTACAGGGTTAAAGATAAAAGCAGATAGGGATCTAGGTTATGTTTGAATTGACCTAACCACAAAGTTATTTTCACGTTTATCAATGCAGTATAAATAGTCATGTGCCTGAGTTATAAAATGAGCAGTTTAGAAATATTTCTAGGATTGATGGAGATCAGCAAAAGAAGGTACGTACTGCTGGAGTAGTCTGGAGGGGCGTACATGTCATTGAGATGTACTGGTCCCGGCTTGGCCACTTTCAGATAGACCATGTCTGAAGTATTCTTCAGGGCGGCCACAGCCTCCTCATGACGCACATCCTGAAGTATAATGTTATTCACCTGCGAAGGCAGACACACACACGCATGTTACATCGGCTGGTCTCTGAAGCGTGACTCAGAATGTTCGCGACAGCACATTTGAAGATGTGGGAAGGAAGCGACTGGAGGGGAGGCTGGATGGCCCCACATTCTCCATTCTCCGGCTCTCAGCCGTCCGGTCACAAAAGGAAGGACGAGAGGGAGGGGAAGCTGGAAAGGCGCAGTGCTTTTTCCTTTGTAAGCTTTGGGGCACCTACACGCACTACAGAAAGCTGAATGCTTGACAGATAGAAATGTGTCCAGTTTGTTCTGAGGGAATGGAAGGAGTCAAGTCTGTTTGAAATGTGAGCATATAGCGATTTGGACTCACAACTGCCTTTTTTGAAATACTCACTGGTCATTGGATGCCAACGGAGTGGTCAAATTTCAGTGGTGTGAGTTTTGTGTGAGATTTGTTTTTTTGACTTTATTAAACCTCTGCAAATAACATGCATTATTACTGTTAAACACCCACACAATAAATTCAAGCAGCATAAATTGAAGAGAAAATAATAAATAAATGTACATTACAAATACATTAATAACTTGATCTCAGACTTGACAGAGACATTAATAAAACTTTGACCAATTCTAGGCACTCAAGAAAATCAAGCTCTCTGACTGAATGAAAACCATAATTTGTAGGAAAAGAAAGTGAAATAAAAGGCACACTTTACATGTCTGCAGTTATGGCTGCCATGATTGCGTAGCCTTTTAATTATGACATTTATGACCATGTCAGAGCCTGCTCAGTCCCTGGCACTTGTGTGCCATGCAAGTGTTTCTTTTTATCACAGCTGTGTCCTTGTTTGAATTTGCGCTCAGCTGCACATCAATCACACTGTGGCCCATAAACCTTCACACATGAGATATATTGTCTATAATACGGCATAATAGCCTACAACAGTGTCTGTGGTAACTGAAGCATAAACTAATTCACTAAAAAAAGGTCCTGCAAAGATATGCAATGTTCCAATGCATGCAACCAGATTGCCTGTATTGGCTCAACATATAGTGAAGTACTTAAGTGCATGTGTGCTGGTGAAATCTTACAGCTAGTAGGCGATCGCCTGTCTGTAGACGTCCATCTTTCTGTGCCGCCCCACCTTCGATGATCTTTGTGATGTAGATGCTGTTGTCACCCGGGATGTGCTGGTTGCCTATACCTCCAGCAATACTGAAGCCAAGACCTTGAATGAATGGAATGGAGTTACATTTTTAACCAGAGAATCAGATCTTCTGAGTCAACAAGTCAACACTCACAACCAATTTTATTTCCTTAATGTGGCATATTTCCAAGAGAAATTAAATATTTTGAAACTGTGCATTGATGCATTTTGCACAAGAAGACAATTTAACAATTTTGACATTCAAATTAACTTTAACTATATGTATTATAAAATGCCTCAATGTTTTCGTATTCAACACAAGTTCAAAATAATTCAGAATTGCTATAATAACCATATAGTGCACAACAGTAATTTCTATTGTGTGTTTCTCAAATGTATTTAGGTACACATTTAGCGCATCTAACCTTTCGGTCCTTTGAGCAGGTTGACCTCCAAAATGGTCTCTGGAGGAGCCTGTCTTCTGCGTACCAGCAACCTGACCACTGGGCCAGCCTCCTTCAAAGCCTCTACTGCCTTGCTGTGCACAACCTCTGACACGTCCACATCATTCACTCGCAGAACACAGTCATTTACCCTTAGACACAAGAAGACACTCAAAGTCAACTCAGCAATAACATGATCAATGAAGTAATAAATATAACTATAACTGCTCAATTTGGAACACTCAACATAAGGTGCGTTCACAAAAAAAGCCATTCACTGTCACTACTCTAGTGATGCATGAATTAAAGTCACTTTAAAATTATGAACAGCTAATTCATGAAAATCTGCATGGGGAAATTTTTAACCCTTATTTCACGCTTTGCCCAAAATTACTTATCTTGTGTATTTCTATTGAAATCACTGAATTTCAACCACATTTCACCATTCTTTTGTACAAATGTGATCGCACATATAGACAGCAATTACATATGACACAAATAGAGACTCACTATTGAGTTCAACAGAGTTTGGCAATAGCATGCTGCTAAGCTAAAACTCTAATAGGATAAAAAATACTTGGCAAAACAACTGATTTTTAATTACAATTAACTTTTTGATACTTTTTAGATACCTTTCAGTATTTAAAATTTTCCCACCATGGTGGCCGTCTTGAATTTAATTTTCACCAAGCTCATCCAATAGTATTGCCACCTCCAGTAAAGGACACACGGGATGCTGCCTTAGAATTTGGCCAAAGCAGACAGCATAATTAAGATGTCTAACTTTTGGAACAGCCAAAAAGTAGGGAGTGGGGAGCCTGCCTATGATGCCTTAATATGAAGCCGCTCACTAGGTTTTGGAACAGAGCAAGAGTTGCGCGAAATGAATATTAGACGCTGAGCGACGGATCACTTACCCTAGTCTCCCATCCATGGCCGCGGCACCTCCTGGGATGATCTTTGTGATGAAGATTCCTGGATCATCAGGAATGTGTGGATTATCCACACCTCCAGCAATGCTGAACCCAAGGCCAGAGTTACCCTATCGATAACATACATGAGAAGAACATTATAGATGAAGAAAAGATTTGTGGATAACTTTTGCATCAGCTTTTCAAAAGACACCTGGCTGTCAATACTTTGTAAACACCAGCAAGGCATGGAGAGTTTTATGGTGCTAAAATATAGCATATATTATATGTATTATAGCATATATATAGCGCATATATAGTTTGGTGCGTTTTTCAAGAATCCAAAAATCGTATCCGCTTCCTCTCTTTATACTTCATCACCTCTTACACAGCTGTTTTCATTCCAGTGCCAAAAAGCTGAGACAGGCTGGTCTGTCTGACAGTCACATCTCAAAAGACAGGCCCTAAAGCAGACAGCTGAGAAAAGACTTCACTTTATTATTTTCTATAATTAATGAGCGACGGTCGCAGCAAACTAGTACAGAGTGGAGCTAAGACATCCCAGTGAGCCTCCCATGCTCCAGAGCCACAGTAAGAGCTCCCACTAAAGAAGCTACACACCCACGGACCTTTTAACGTGTGAGATCTTAACATAGTTTATTTAGGCCTCAGCGTGCAGAAATGGCACTTAGAGAACAGCCCAGCAATTATTCTGAAAGCTCAGAGATGCACCCAAATCCAACATCCACTGCTGTTTAATGAATGGCCTTTGCAGATAGATTTAGATTCATTTGCATTGAACAAACTTCAAGTATGAAAAGACTTTGCAATGTTAAAACCATGATAGTTCTTTTCAAGGACATGTTTTTCTTTGTAGATAAGAACAGCACCTGTACTTTATTAAAACGGTATTTTCACAAGTGGTACATTTAATTCAACTGTCATTTAAGCCTACTGATTTAACGGTAATCTACAAAGGATTTAATTTATCTATCGATTTTGATCAGAACTGATCATTATATGTGTTTCTAAAGTATTGACAACTGTTCTATACTCAGTATTAACATGAACTTCATTTCGGCATCAGTGATCACACCTTTCAATTACATGTTGGATTAAGGATTTTTTGTCAGTTTGGTTAGGTAATATCAGTGTACATTACATTTCTTAATGTGACGATTATTTTCATTCAGCAGCACCTCACTTAGCATATATTGTGTAATGTTTGCTAATGAATTAACTGATTAAGGATGACGATTTTGGTTGAGTCAAATAATTTATCTTTTACAACCCTAATGATTTGTGATCAGTTTTGAAAATGTAGCTGTAAATTACATTGCCTAAAGCTCAACATTTACTGCCACCTAGTGTCCAGGTCCTCATGGATGGCATTGATGGAGGAGAATATTGGCAAGTCATACAAGAAACACTAAAATAACAGACATATAAAACAGCTAAATGATATTTACCCTCTCCAGAATGATTTCTTCATATTTATACATGCCATCACTCCCATTCACCTGTAATAGACAAAAGAAAAATTGTGTAACATAGACTCATAAACTGAATCATTAGGAATGATGTAATATCAACAAATTATACACAAGAAGGTCACAACTATCATTAATTATGTAAAAGCAGAATCGCTATAAACTCAGCGCAATAAAAATGAGAGGTATGAATCACGTACAAGGCATAGGGCTGATAAACACAGTCAAAGACTACTCATTATAATGGTTAAATAATAATTGCGCTCAGCATTAAAGCCACATCTGCTGTGGTTTAATCTCTGCATATTTTTATTGTTATTATCTCATGTACAACAGGAAAGGTTTGGCTGGGCTGAGGGGGATAATTCCACGTGGCAGGCAGTCAGGCAGGCAGGCGCTACTGGAGGTGCTGAGAGCATGAAGCAGATACTTACATAAGGGCCTGCATCCAGTGAGTCTGCGTTCACAATGATGGGGGGAGGGTTTGCCTGTGAGATGAAGAGATGCACATTACCTCAGTGTGTGAGGTTGGCGGCTCACACATATGCACACACACACACACACACACACACACACACACACGCAGACATGAGGAGACAATAAATGCATGCCATGGGAACAGTGGGTCTCAACAGAGCATGGTACATCATCGCCATGATGTGACGCTTCAGGGGGAAGAGCGAGGACAGGACTGGAGGTGTGAAGATTACAGACGGCCCGTGGTCTGCCGCTGAAAGAGAGCTGCAGTCGAGCCGAGGAGAGACAGTACTATGTGTGTTATTCCCCTCCGGCTAGTTTCATTTTTCATGTTTAAGCAATATCACATGAATATCAGCATGAATATGATTGCACTATCGCTCAAAAGTTTGGGGTCAGTCAGATTTTTTTCAGTAAGGGTGCATTAAATTGATTAAAAGCAGCATTAAATACATTTACACTGCTACAAAAAAAATTCTATTTCAAGTAAGTGCTGTTCGTTTGAACATTTTATTCATCAAAGAAGTCTATGGAGAAAAAAATTCACAAAAATATTAAACATCAATGTTAAACTGTTTTCAACTGTTTTCTTGAACATTTTAAAATATATTGAAAAACAAAAAGAGTTATTTAAAACATTATTATAGAATATTACTTTTGTTTTTAATGTGTTTTTGATTTAAAAAAAAAAAAATCGGCCAACATGAGGATAAAAGACTTCTTAAAAAAGAATCTTACCAACCCCAAACTTTTGAATGGTAGCGTTCATTTAGTAACATTTATTCTTACAATTTAGACAAAAAAAATTGCTATTATTATGTTTATTTTTGGTAATAAAAATAGTTTCAAATGAATGCAAAGTGGGATCATGTCCTTCCAAACCCAATTTTTTTTTCTTTCGAGTTTCACAAAAAGAGAAAGACATGGGGCTGTCAAGCTCTAAAAAGGTAAAAAGTACCATAAAAACACCATGAGAGTACTGCATATGACTTGTGCTCTAAAAGGTAATTCAGGGGACCTGTTACCACAACTTAAATGCAAGGTTGCAAGTTAAAAATTGCAATTTATACTTTTAATCAAACCTTTTAAGTTGCAAACATTATTTTGTTGAGTTCTGTTGACATACTAATGTTAATCATTACATTAACTTAATATTGTGAGTAACTAAGACTCAAATTTCTGAGTTGTAACAAATTAGACAGTGCATTTCTAGTTCCCAGCATGCTTTGCATAAGACTGGATGAGGAGAATACATTTTGAAATTAAGTGTTATTTTATTTGGGGGATTTTGTGGGTGTCTGCGTGTGTGTTTTTAGTGAAAGTAAAGACTTGTTAGTATTTAATGCTGTTATGTTTGACATTTAAAAGAGTTTCTATAATGTTGAAGTTTTTGTGGTTACGATTGCCTGTTGTTTAAGAGAAAAAAAAAACTTTTGTGAGTTTGACAGTCACAGTCTACAGCTTGAACATTCTGTAGAATATTCTCATTTTGTGTTGTACAAAAGAAAGTAAATAACACAGGCGTCAAGTGACATGGGGAACGTGACAGACTTTTTTGTAAACTATTTGTTTAACGTACAGCAAAGAGGTGGGAATGTACAAATTCACGTCATTCTGTAATTTTGGATAGTACCCATAGAATAATCCATGCTCTTAACAAAACATATGGATGAACTGAGGTAGTGAACCAACTAACATTCATGGCCTTTCACATGCAAACCTTGTTGTGTTTGTAATATTGATCTCATTGATCTGCGGTGAGGTGATGCTGACAGGGCCGCCGGCTGACCGGTAGAGGAGATGGTCACTACCTCTCCACCCCCGGAGTGAAGCACTAGATTATCGCTACATTTGATACTAAATCCCTAGAACTCTTGTAATCAAGCCACACACATTGCCAACTAATCAGTGTATCTTGTTTTCCAGTAAAAATATAAACGTTTTTAAAATTAGACAAATTTACTCAAAAAAAAAAAAAAAAACTGTGCAAGATAATAGAATAACTTTTTTTTACCTGACCGGCACATTATTTTATTTTCATGTTTCTATCATAAATAAACATAATTTGAGATATGTTCTTTTCAGTGTTGTTAATCTTAACTAAAACTCAAAAATTATTAGAAATTGTGGTAACACTTTATGTATAATGCATTATAAAGGTATGCATTATATACACTATAATGCATTATAACTTTTCATAAATGATTATAACCAAAGTTAAAATGCATTATAAAATTCACAGATTCCTTGTTACATCTGAAATTGGTTGTTTGTCATGTTTTAATGCATTATACTTTCTAAAGGTGTATTATAGTGTATTATAACTGTGGTTACAATTATCAATTGCTATGGTGCATTACTAACATGGCATAAATAATGCACTACAAATACTTATGATAAAATATGTATAATGCATAATACGTAAAGTGTTCATTAAAGTAAAGTGTTACTAAAGTTGTTTCCAGTAATAGAATTAAAAAAATATATAAATATTAGGTGAAAAACTGAGAAATGTTGCCATGTGTTCTAATTTGAATAACTAAGTTAAAGTTGAAGTACTACAATTACTAAAACTGAAATAAAAAATATAAAAAATAATAAAATTGACAAAAGCACACACATGCTTAAATTACATTGTGTGCATGGGTAGGACTACTGCAGACATCTTTACATAACATTCGGCTACGTATATTGCACAGATATTCACCCCCCTCACATTCCTTCTGGTTGTCAAAGCAGCTGTGGCTGATTGCGTTTCAGTTGCAGACCCTGAATAATTTCTGTGCCTCTCTTATTCAGTTAAGACCTGAAAAGACCATTTGAGTTACAAGAACATATTCTAAAAGCGTTTCCTACGTCAGCACCTCTATTTTCACCTGACACTTCCATCCTCGTGACAGGTTCTCACAGGTGAAGATGGCACTCAGGTACAGCTAGCTCTCCAGTGTGAGAGGTTAGTGCAGCATCAGCTCCATCTAGACCTCTGCACACCGGTTAAAGACCTGCTCTTAAAATTCACTCTGTAGAAGAATCTGCATTGATGAGCATATGCAATATTATAAGACTTTTGCAACGCTTGTTTGTGTGCACAGGCATCAGATGCCATTTTGTGTAAAAAAAAACTACTGGAAATCTGCATAATCTCATTATGATTTACATATTGAGTGCACTAAAAGCTGATTGATCCTAGTTGCATTATACATAATGTACTATACACTATGTACTTACTATACTCAAAACTCAATGTACTCTGTCAAAGTGAATGGCTTTTAGTTCATGTTGTATCCAGTTGAAGGAAGCAACATTTCAAACCCACAGACTTGTTTCTTTACCACATAGACAAAAACAACTGAAAAAATCTTCAGAATATATGCATATGTGTTTCACAGAAGACAAATTCATACAGGTTTGAAATGTAAATATATGGTAAAAGTATTTTTTCAACTGATCAATTCAGTCTCGTGGGGTAACACGCAACATTTATTTGATCAAAAATACAGTAAAAAATAGTAATATTGTGAACTATTACTATTTAAAATAACTTTTCTAAGTTGCATAAATTTCTATTTTATTATATTTTAAAATGTAATTTATTCTTCTGATCATTACTCCAGTCTTCAGTGTCACATGATCCTTCAGAAATCATGACGATTTGCTGCTCAACAAACATTTATCATTATAAATACTGAAAACAGTTGTGCTTAATATGATTGTGGAATCCGTGATTCATTTTATTTCAGGATTCTTCGATCAATAGAAAGTTCAAGAATAACATTTATTTAAATATAATTACTTTACAACATTTTTAAATGTCACTATTGACCAATTAAATGCATCCTTATTCATTAAAAGAATTAATCAGTTGTCCATTCTCAAAGTTCAGATGAATCCAACACATCAAGGTATGTGGGCAAATAAAACAGCAAGTTCACAATTTAAACGTCTTTCCTATCATTATCCTCAACTCAGTTAAAGTCTACCTCACACCACACTCTATAAAAGCCCAGGTTTCTCACTATTTGCTGTTGTTAATTGAGTTTACACAGTTTCAAAAACTAAAATTAAAAAGATGTTAGAGCCCTTTGACAAAAATAGACACATCTGTGAAAAACTAAGCACTAGCCTCTGTGCAATTCAGCCTGTATGTGAATTGTAATAGCAAACATAAACTGGGAGCAAAATTACAATAATAAAAGAAACTAACTCACTTTATCTTCAGCATTGTGTTATCAGTCAAATGTCTTTTTGATTTGTTTATGAAAAAGCCTTTGACAAGTGCAACGCCCCTTGGTATAGTTGCAAAAGTGCATAACATAAGTGCGAAATGTCTGCATAATGTGTCTGTACACCATGTAAGAACATCTTGGACAATGAATTATACTCATACATAGCTGCAAATTGGCATGTTTGAGCACAGAGTTGCCAAAGACAAGGCCGAAGCGCGATTTAAAATCATTGTCGCCTTCTTCTCTCATCCACTGAGACATTCCAGCAAAGAGAATGCAATGCAAGGAAACAGGTGAATGTACAGCCTGCCATAGAGAACCATTAACTCTCCAGATGCTAATTAAGCATGAAATGTGTTGCTGTAATAACACAACAGACCTCCTACGCTATCTGGCCCTTAAACCCATCAGCAAAAGCCATCGTCGTGGTCTAGGCTAGGGGATATGGGCAGTAATCTCTATGTTTCTATCATACAACATAAGCAAATGAGATAAAGGAGGATGATAATCTCAGACGCAGTAATCCGGAATGCCGCCGCTGTCTTTGGAGGAGCCGGTGAATGAATGTGCATTCGGTATCACTGAGCAACAAGACAGCGATATGTGACCTGAAGTGTCCATGTCCTGAAGAGAGGCTTATACCATCACTGCTCATAACTCTCTATCCCAGATTAAAAAGCAGAGGGATGACGGAGAGGTGAGGTGGTGGAGTCATATAGGGGCGTCACCAGCCCTGGGCTTTCTGGGATAAAGTCATACAGAATTGTGTTTTCTAGCCTCTAATCTTTTTTTCACCCTACACAACTGCTGCTGCCCATTGTTATGCAGTGAGATGCGTTTAATTGTCATGCAGTGAGATATTCAAAACAACATGCAGCCCGCGCTGTATATACAAAGCTTTAAAAAAAGCACAACCATGAGAAGCATGATGGAGCAGCAGTAGTGACAGTCTCTTAATGCTCTGAGCAGACCGGGTCTGAAGGTTCAGCTGAGCCAGCCAAATCGCTGTGACAGGGGCAGGTGAGCAAGTGGTGCCACAGCTGGCGGAGGCTAGCCACAGCTAATCATACAGCTTTCATTCACCTCAAAGTTCAAAAAGAAACTTCTGTCATCATTTACTCACTCTCAGAAGAAAAGGTTCTAATAGAACCTTAAAGCTTTCTGTCGGATGCTTCATATGTAGAACAATTTAAGAGTTCCATCATGGCATTAGGGTTAGGGTTAATTCATTTTATGGATTTAGTTTTAATTAAGTCATTTTGTCTTAATTCATATTTTTTAAATACAATTTTATGAGTTAAACATCTCATAAACATACTTTATTACAAAAAACAAATAAACATGCAATCATTTGAGACATTTCTTCATATATAGAACCTTTTTGGCATAAAGCGTTCTTTAAAATTGAGACAAGAACCTTAGGGTTCTATGGAAGCTTGATTCTGCCATAAAATAAAAAATAAAAAGGTAATTGCGAGTTTACATCTCACAATTCTGACTTTTTTTCTCAGAATTGCGAGATATAAACTCACAATTGCTGGTTACAAAGACAGAATTCCGTGATAAAGTCAGAATTTTTCAGAATTGCGAGAAATAAAGCGAAAATTGCGAGTTATAGAGTCAGAATTGCATGATATAAAGTCAAAATTTTGAGTTTATATCTCGCAATTCTGTCTTTATAACTCGCAATTGCATGTTATAAAATCAGAATATTGAGTTCTAGCAAAAAAGATAACAAGTCGGAATTGTGAATTTATATCTCACAATTCTGACTTTTATCTTTTTTTTTAATTTTCTAAGACGGGTTTCTAAGACGCAGTTGTGAGTTTATATCTTGCAATTCTGAGAAAAGAGTTAGAATTTGTGAGTTATAAAGTCAGAATTGAGATTGCGAAAAACTTGCAAAACTCGCAATTGCGAGAAAAGACTGAATTTCTGACTTTAAAGCACACAATTCTGACTTTATAACTCGCAATTGCGAGTTTAAATCTTGCAATTCTAAGGAAAAAAAGTCAGAATTGTGAGATAAAAAATCGGAATTACCTTTTTAATTTTTTAATTCAGTGGCAGAAACAAGCTTCCATCGGGTTCTTTATAAAACCCCACTGAAGCTATTTGGAACCCTCATGTTCCAAACCTGTATGACTTTCAGAACACAAATGAAAACAATTTGAAGAATTCTTTGGTCCATTCAAGGAGTTCAAAACATCAAAAGACATTCTTCAAAATTTCTTCTTTATATTGCACAGAAGAAAGAAAGTCAAACAGGTTTGGAACATCATGAGGGTAAATAAATCATTTTTATTTCATGAAATATTCCTTTAAGGATATAATCATTACAAACATTAAACATGTATGGCTAACTTAATTATGTTTCTTTTTTGTCAAATTATTAATGGTGTACTTCCTTAACGCACTTTTGTGATATTTTTGTGAAGGATTTATCAGTGCATGCTATTCCAAATTGGGTTAGGGTTAGGGTTAGTTAGGGTTAGGGTTAGGGTTAAATTAGTTATTTTAAAAAAAAATGTAAATGTAAAATCATTCTTCCAAATATCTTATTTAGTGTTCCATAGAAAAAAATAAAGTTTTTGTGGGGATGATTCCCCTGGACAAGAATCCTGACTGATTCCAGATGTTTACAAGACCTCTAAACGCTTGTGCAGTCATGTCAAACTGGCTCGAGAGAGGTGAGAATAGAGAGACAGTAGGAAGAAAGAGTGACAAACAGCACAAGGCTGGAGGGTGTCCAGATGTGGCAGAAGGGAAAGTCTAAAGGGTACGATAGAGATTAGACAAATCTGGATTAAATTACAATAAATCCCTTAATTTCCTTTTAATTCAATGTCTAATCATTAAAGGCTGTTTTTTATCAGCCAGCTGTCACTGCTCCGTTATCTCCAGCTGCAACACACACACACGCGTAATCGAGCAAGCACATTGCATCTGAACATCCTTTCCAAGTGCTGTAAACACATTTTGACTTTCATCATCTACTTTTTTCAAACTATGTCTTTCTTTTTCTCACTTTCGCTTCGTGTCTTTCTTAACCCTCTGGTGATGTTCTGTCATTTTAGACAAGTAAAAAAAAAAATTCAGAATTTTTAAAAATCTACTTCACGGGAAAGGTACAAAACTCATAGTCACACTGGTGTTGTTCATGGTCAGAAATGACTGCTGTAGGAAATAATTGGGAAATACAAAAAAAAGTGAAAAAAGAGAGCAAATTTTAGGGCGTGCGATCTACAAATCAGTCACAATGCAGAAAAAAGCACATAGCAGTGAAGGGATGACACTCTAAAATATTCAGAGCGCAATACAGACACAATCCACCCCCTCAGAGACACATATATATAAACTGGTGTGACAGTAACACAAAGCAAGTTTTTGCAATTGCGCGAAATAAAATCAATAATTCAGCAAACAATGCAGTAAAAAACGGACAGCAAGGAAGGGGTTACATTCTAAAACATCAAGAAAACACACACAAACACTCACACGCGCACACACACACACACCACACTATTATTCACACACAAATGAACTGGTGTGTAACAATATGGAAAAATTGAGCCAGAAGACTCAAATAAGAGGTTGAAATCAGACCAGACCCAGACTGATTAAGCTCTGATAAAAAATTCCTTTTCAATTTGTTACATTTTTATTGAATTTTGATGTTATATGTTACCTCTTTCTCTGTTTTCAGGTATCGCTATAGTAGAATTAATGGAAAAACTGACACTTCAAATCAACTAAATCAACTAATCTGCCTTCATAAATTGGATTTTAAAGCCCTTGTCTCTATTTTAACATGAAATACAGCTTTAATCCAAAAATAATTTAAAAGTATTGTAATATAATATAATTTCAATGGGAAAAAATGATTTATAGTAATAAAAAAATATTGCATAAATATTAATTAGTAACAAAATCCTCTCAAAATACAAATAAAAAAATGTAATTGAACAAAAATATATTACACTGATTTTACTGAAAATAAAAAAAGTTTCATTTCAGCTGTTTTGACCGCGAAAAACAAGTGTGACTCCCAAATGAACAATACCAGAGGGTTAACAAACCTCTGTAACATCTACAGAACTGCTGTCAAATTGTAATATCTCCATGTGTGTCCACTGATGGCTCATCTGCCAGATCTGTATCCATCTGTTGCAACCTAGGAAAATCAATGAATAAACATGTCTCTGAATCTCAAGTCAATACTCTGGATAGGCAGCTCATTTATTGTAACTGTTGCCGTAGCTTCAGTTTGCTCATTAGAGGAGTGAATTTGCATTAGCTCTCTGCGCAATTGCCCCTGTCAGGCTTTCCTAATTGGACTTGGCCAGAGACCCTTGGGATCGCAATCCGACAAAGGCTCTCACTGAATCAAGGCAAGCACCGGGGCAAGCGCTTCATCCAAATTGTTAAATAATCAATGTGTTACTATGGCAACAGTTACTCTGGCCTCTGCATTGACTGGAAGGAGCGGGCAGAGTCTGCCCTCCCTTGTTCATCTCTATCAGGACATATACTGGCGACGACGCCATGACAGTGGTCCGTTCTAGCCACAAAGTGCCCATCCAGGGACATTCGGTTCTGTTCTAATCACACAGCATAGGCGCCGGGTATCGTCAGTTACACCGTTTTGCAAGCCTCAACAGTCACACCATTCAGTGCCACACCATTCAGTTTTTGGGTGTGACCATGTTGGTATCAGTACACTCTTGACATTTTAAATCATATCAGTTTCGTTTCTAAACATAACCCTCTGAATAAAGGAGAGCTCTTGTTTCATAAAGAGTATACAGGACAAAATAATTATAGAAAAAAAACATGCTTTGCAGCACTAAATGGGTTTATTTTGAAAATGTTATGACCTTATTCACACACATTACACACCTCCTTTAATGTTTGTGTTTCTTTTAATAAATAATACAAATTTTAATATAACTACCATTATATCTTTATTACATTTTCCAATTTTCCATTCCATTGCATTCCTACCCGCATATATATATATATATAAAGGGATAGTTCAGCAAAAATGAAAATTACTCACCCTCATGTCGTTCCAAACCCGTAAGGATTTTGTTCATCTTCAGAACACAAATGAAGATCTTTTTGATGAAATCTGAGAGCTTTCTGACCCTCCATAGACAGCCTACGCAACTGACAAAAAAGTTCATAAAGTTCATAAAACTAATCCATATGAGTGGTTTAGTCGAAATTTTCAGAAAAGACCCGATCGCTTTATATGATGAACAGTTTAAATTTAGGGTTTTATTCACATCTAACATCAGTTGTGGGAAATGGAAGCTCAAGCATGTTTGCTTCACGTGTGAGAACCAGTGAGGTTCATTCTCATGTTTCTTCTCGAAGTGGTTTGTTCTGGCGCGTGAAGCAGGTTCAGTTACACTTTTGTTTATGTTCGCTGATTAATGTTTATGAATGTTCGTGAATAAAAGCCTAAATTAAATATGTTCATCAAATAAAGTGATCAAGCCTCTTTAGAAAATTTGCACTAAACCGCTCAATTCATATGGATTAATTTTACAATCTCTTTATGAACTTTTTGAACCATCAAAGTGTCAGTTGCATATCTGTCTATGGAGGGACAGACAGCTCTCAGATTTCATAAAAAAGATCTTGATTTTTATGTTCCGTAGAAAGTATTACAGGTTTGGAACGGCATGAAGATGAGTAATTAATGACAGAATTTTTTTTTTTTTTGAGTGAACTAACCCTTTAAATGTTATTACAAATATACTGCTCCAACTGCATCCTATAAATGACATCCCGTCATGAAGGCAGTTCTGTCAGATACTGTATGCTCAGATGTGTGCTCTATGCTTCAAGTCATTCTGCTTGATATAGAGGCAAGATATACTGGGGGAGAAATCCATTTGGAGTGTGAATAACTCACATGCTTCATAAACTAGAAACTACAGCAAACCTAAGAGGGTCTAGATCAGAACTTCTGAGTTGGAATCCACACAGGTCTGTTCTGAAAGGATTACAGACAGGTAAAAAAACAAACAAAACAATGCTAAATTCAAATAATGTAGTGCAACTCTTTCAATATCAACATTCAGTGTTGCTTATAGATCTGGGTCTCTACTTGATGTCCATGTAGCTATGTAAAGTGTTTTATGCTGAATATGTAAAGAGGAAACTAAGACAGAAGAGTAGCTCCTCTTATATCCTCTCTTGTTGAGCCTCAATGGGTTTTATAAGCCACACTGCAATTCAATCAATAAGACTTAATTACCATGCACCCAACATTGCGCTAGGGTACAGGTGCTCAGGGACACCAGAAGGGGGAAATCAGAGAAGCTGGAATGTATGTGGTAGAGAGGAAAGATGGACATCAGAAATACCTTTTGTTTTTGTTTGTTCTAGAACATTTGCAGGTGCTTTAACACATCAGGGAAAATGTGTCAATCAAGTCAGGACAGGTCTTAAAATGGCAATTCATTTTGGTTACCCTAGCACCAAACATAAATAAAAGGAATAGTTTGGCCAAAATTATGAACATTTTGCTATCATTTCTTGATGTATGACAATTCTTCGAAAATGTCTATTTCGCTTTTGACAGAAAAAAATAATAGCATACATGTTTTTCATTTTGGGTTGAACTAACCCTTTAAGAATTGAATTACTGTGATGGTATGGATCCTTAAGCAGTCAGCAGGTTTTTTTCCATCCTTTTTGCAAAGTTACTGAAGCATGTCCTGGCTGTGTGTTCTGTTTGGTCATGGTGAGCTGCTCTAAATGAGCCTTAGCGAGGTCACCAATCTGACCTTCAGATATCGCTAAATGATGATATTAAATATTACATGCTCTATAAATAAACCGAGCTAGCCCGAGAGTATAAACAAGTATGCCTATAGCGTCTGCTGTATGTGATATATGGCAAGTTATGCAGCGTCAGTCTGACTAGCGGGTGCCGGTTGACGAGGAACACATCAGCAGAATACGGGTTAATAATTCAATCTACCCTGCCCTGTCTGATCACACTGTTGCCAGGTTACGTGAACCACTGCCGCAGCAGTGCTGTAATCATCTCTATCATTACACTGTGAACACAGCCTCAGTCACCATTGAGATGAGAAGTCAGAGTGCTCTGCATTCTATCAGAACGGGCTGAGAGAGAATCTGATGCAGGGATGTGATACGCCACTGTGTTTGCTATGGAGATTTATACTAACATGTAACTGTACTTAATTAGGTTTAAATAGAGTGAATGAAATAAATAACAAGAGCTGTTTTGAGTCGCTTCTTCACTGTTACTGGCTGGTTGCTACCCCTTGTTGCTAAGTCTAAAGCTGTGCCCACTCCTCTGCGTGGTGTCCTGTGTCAAGAACAAGGAATATACTAAATCTGATTGTTTTTTCTTCTTTTTCAATTGAGAAAAGTGACTTCAGGACTTGTGCTCTCTTTTAAAATTCACCGAAAAAAGCAAATTCTGTCATCATTTACTCGTATTCTTTTATCCAGGAAACACACACACACACACACAAGTTGTGTTTTCATTTTTTATGGGAACATTCCATAGGCGTAATGGTTTTTATACTGTATATTCTGTCCCCCTACACTACCCCTACTCCTAAACCTACCCATCACAAAAAATATTCTGCTATTTTAGATTTTCAAAAAAGATAATTCTGTCTGATTTATAAGCTTGTTTCCTCATGGGGACCAAAAAAATGTCCACACAAGATCAAAATTTACTAGTATTATTATACCTGTGGGGACATTTGGTCCCCATAACATAGGGAATACCCGCACACACACACACACACACACACACACACACACATACAAACACTTCTCTTTTCTATACAATAAAAAAGGGACTAGGGACTGCCAAACTTTAAAAGCGACAAATGACTTTATAAAATGAACTAATTAATGTGGGTACTATAATTTTGCTATTATGAAACCATATGGTGATATTATTATTATTATTATTATTACATAATAACTTATTATTATTAATATATACATTAATATTAATACTTATAATATTTTAATAATATTACTAGAAATAACTTTATTTATTTATTTTCCAGTAAAATGCAAATATATTTGACAACCAAACTCGTCTTAGACATTATGACTGTAAAGAATGTTTTTTTAAAAGGCCAATTCAACGCCAACAAACACAGACGATCAATTTGGCCGTTGGATTCAGAATTTTATGAAAAATAGCTGTCATGTTCACAATGCCAGTAGACACGAACAAACTTCGAGTCAGAATGTCTTTACTGTGTCATTTTCTTCTCCTGAAATAAGGCATACAAAATGAAAGAGGTCGTGGGTGAAGCCATGGTTGCTACGACGGGAAACACGGGGCACGTACTTGAATTTATGCAGAGAACTGCAGTTGATCTGGACTGTTTCATTAGAAAGATTAAATACGCCAGCTTCTATGTTTGTTCGCTGTTTATGATAAAATTCAGTTGCAATGACAGTAATTTATTAATTTATGTCAGGAGTGCAAAATAATCAAATGGTAACTTATGATATTTTGAAACGCATTCATACTCAGTCACGTCTGCTGTGGTTTATTTGTGTTCACACAGCTGCACTGAACAGCGTCAGTTAGGGCTTTTAGTCCAAAAGTGCTCATACTTGGAGAAATAGTGATATATTTACACAAGCTTGTTTAATATTTATTAGACAGAATCATCATTTCTATTCATTATCCACTGATATATGCGATCTGATGACCATCGGCGGCTTCCTGCGCTGTTTGTGCTTTCACTTCCCAGGGAAATGTTTCTGCGCATGAAACATGAAGCTAATAAACACACGATTACGATAGTATATGTGATTTTCATGAGGTTGGGGGTATTTTCATATCAATAAAGGATGTTTACATTAAAGTACTCAAGAGTTTGTAGTTTGTTCGTCTGTGTTTGTTGGCATCTATGCGTTCGGTGTGAATTCACCTACAGAATGTTTTCCGAATTACTGTAAGTTAAGCTGTTGTTATCTTAGCTAGTTTTAAGCATTAGTTCATTTTACATTAGTTAGTAAATCACTTGCATATTTTTGCAATGCACAGGCTTCAAAAGAAATGAGGGTGAGTAAATTATGATGATCCCTTTATGAAACCAATAGTGACTGTAATTTTCCATGCGAATAGCCTGTGATACATCAGCTCTGTTCTAGCAGGCCTTCTCCTCTCAGATCATGACCTTGCTGCATGTTGCTTCTCCAGCAGTCACTCTGGCAATCCATAACGCTCCGTGCAGCAGGCAAAAGTGCAGCAGACGTGATTCACAGGCTCAGACATTACTGTCTCTGAAAGCTTATCCTGCGAGCAGCTCGTGCCACCTGAAGGCAGCACAGACACGAGCACAGACACAGTTGGCACCGGAGCCCGCAGCAGCGGTGTCGGGGTCACAGTGAACGCTGTAAAATCCTTTGAGAGCTGTGGTTAAAACAACAAGCACAGATGACAGAGGGCACCTCTGACCGACTCCATGTACCTCTCATTCATTCTCCATCTCTCTTTCCACTCGTCTGGAGTCATAACTATGGAATCAGGGCTACATCCCTGAACTTCATCACGCCCACATCGCTCCATTCACTTCGTGTGCCTGCCTTCAATTTGGCTGACCAATTTGTGTAGGTGTCGAAAGTGAAGAATTACAGTAAGTAGGACAACTGCAAGAACGACAGTAGAAAAACAAGTGCTGTGCCACTACTTTCTGTGCGCAATTATGAATACATTCATGAGGACGTTTATCCATATGCTGGTGTATTTACTGCCAAATAGCAGTGAAAAGAGGCTTTGTTTTAAATTTTCGTATCACATCAGGAATTGCCAAAACAATCTGCCTCCCATGGAGGGGCCAGATTTGCAGTCTCTCTTGCACACCTTGGACAGGAGACAGAATATCAGAGCTTAAGCCCCATAGCGAAGATCTCCACTGTGACCGTCACTGACTTTCACTTTTTTTTTTTTTATCACGACCACTGATCTGAGGACACACAGACCATTCGCAGGAGGAACTGTTCATACGACATATTGAGAATATGATTCAGTTTATCAGAGAGATGACGTGGGCCGAGTATTAAGGAAAAAATAATTCTAATATCAGCTTCAGTTTTGTCATGATACTGGGATTTCTAACTTCAATATGATACCTCGAAAAATATTGATAATCAGTACGATTTTTGATACCACAGGGAAAACAGATATCGATATTTTTATTATTTTCTCATAATATCTTGATAATTTGGGTAATTTGGTTATAATATCTTACATCCAGAACAGGATTTTATTTGAAATTTTACTGACAAGTAAGCAGTCAGTAACAAAATAAGAACAAAGCACCAAACTGCAAATGACAGCACAAATAAATAAAATAGAATAAAGACACAAATGAAATAAACACGGCTTTAAGTTTTTCAGCTGAGTCTAACGGTAGTATTTAGGTAAGAAATACAACAGAAACTAGTGCAATCAAATGTAAAATAACACAGGATGGTCTTCACTGTAAAAAATTAAATACAGATTAATGCTTACAATTAAAGTTATTAAAGTTCTGTGAGTGATTTTGTCTGTCTTTTGTTCTTTCTGCTGTCACTTTAAGAGTTTATGCACAGATCCAATATACTGTTACACAACATGCAGTTTCTTTACAACTATTTAAGATCCAAAACTGACAGCGTTCACCTAAATATTTTCACCAAGTTGGCCATTTTGACAAATATTTGTGTGTGTGTGTGTGTGTATTTGACCATTTAGGCGCAATAAGACGTAGAAAAGTACTCAATTTGGTACTTGAGAGCTGTTTTAGAGGTGGCTTTATGTGCATTTATACAGATACCTGGGCCGAAATTCAGGCCCTGTAACACCAACACCAATCAAAGCGAATAATTTGAGTGACTGAGAGGAGGCTGGTGTGTGTCAATTCAACGTCAAACAGAAGAGAAAGTGCGAACACACAGCTGGTATCGGTGTATCGATATAGAAAATGAGTATTGGAATCATTTTCAGAAATTGATACATATCGAAATATAGATATTTTTGACAACACAAATCAGCATATTTCATACATATCATAGAGGCACAATTATATTTGGTTCAAAGCCATTTACAGTATTCACCATCTATTTCTTTTATGCAATAGCCTGGTCCATAAGGAGACAAGCACAAAATCTCAGCAGAAAACTCTCACTTTTCCACATCACAACACAAGTTATTTTAAATTGTAATAATACTTCATTGCTGTTTGTTACTATATTTTTGATCAAATAAATCCTGCTTTGGTGAACAAAAGTGACTTCTTTCACTTCTATGTAATTCAAAGAATTATAAAAATCTAATTGACCCTAAACTTTTGAAGGGTAGTGTATTTCAATGAAAACATCACAAACACAAAGCAGTGTTAAAATGCTTTAAAGCTGATTTGTAATGAGGTCCTGATCATATTTTAGGGCTTTATGACTTTCTACCTCAGAGAACCAAGCAAGTAAGGATCACTCTAAAAACACTAAAATAAACCCAATCGAAACGTCACAGGATTTACGGTTTAAAGAACAGGAACAGGACATTATGAAGATGACTAGAAATGTATTACTGAAACATGAAAGATGGGATTCTGCCTGTCATGAGCAAACAAAAAAATCTCTATGGGGATCAAATACCTCAAAGGAAGGACCAATAAAAAATCAGGCTAAATTCTTCATTTGCACACTAGTCACTTTTTTCAACAAATCCAATGTCAAACAGTCTTATTCAAGCTAACAACACTCCTATATTGTTCCAAGACTTTTTACTAGGGTTTGAGCTTTATTTAATAACTCATAACCAAAAGTAATTACATAAATGACTCTTGCTCATTACTCCATATTCTCAGTGGACGGTTTGACGAGAGAATGCTCAGAGGATGTAAATTGTATTTAGAGCTGTCAAGCAATCAGCCTTTTTAAACAGACACATGCTGGGAGGTTCATACATTCGCCATAATTCATGTCATTAATCACCTTTCCTTTCACTGAACAGTCAAAGAAAACGCAAAGTGCTGCTCTTTTTCAGGGCTGTGTTGGGAGGTTCAAAATGTCACGGCAGCTTCATGTCCCCTGAGGTTTAAGCATTAAAAATGTGGCATGCTGTCACCGGGATGTCACGAGGGACGCTCTGTAAATAACCACACACAGTCAGAACACCGATGGCAAAAATGATTTTAGAGAGTTCACGGTAACTGGACCTCTGTTGCGTCACTCTCTCAGGTTCAACTGCTGGCCCTCGCCATCACAAGCTCTGCAGCGATTCTGATGAGCATTTGCAGTGCTTGGATTTGGCTGATTATATAATTGGAATTTTAATGTGGAATATTAATCCACTGAGGGCCCACATTCAGTTTTATAAGCTGGCTGATCAGGATCTACTACAGCAACTCCAGCAGCCTATTCAAAGCTCAGCGACTCTCTGTGTTACACAAGCAACACTCCTGTAAGCCAGTACACTAAAATAGTGCAAACTCACAAAACAGTGGCATTCCCAAATATTATTATGGGGGTTAATATGCAGCGTGATTATCCTTCAATGTACTAAAAAGCTTACGTAAGCGGTCATGGATGTACGTGTATGCGTTTTTGTGTGTGTGGGTCAGGTTTTACCATCAGAGTGTGGAGATTTAAATGAACTTAAAATCACTTACATTTTTGGAAGCAGCCAAGAGTCTCCACAATGAAAACTGTTTAATAAACATACTAAAAAACGTAAAATAATGTCACAAATTATTGTAGCACTATATTTTGATATCACTAAGGCCAAATACTGACTTTCATGTAAAAGCTAACCACTAATAAATAATTAAATGCTTTAATATTTGGTCTAAATAATTTTAAAACGACATTATGAAGCACAAGTAAAATTAATATTAATTTTCAGATCTGCAAAAGATTTCATTTAACATTGTTTTAATAGATTAAAATGCAATAATGTTAACTGCAATCTTTAAGAGATCATGAAGGTAATGTAAATGTCAAAAATCAATATGGAAAGTCCCCACCATGATAAGTAAATGCCAAATGACCTTTGGTTCAAGTAATATATTTAACATGTGTAACAATTAGTCATGTTATATTAATCAAACAAGATTAAT
Source organism: Zacco platypus (assembly GCA_038088235.1). Taxonomy (NCBI): domain Eukaryota; kingdom Metazoa; phylum Chordata; class Actinopteri; order Cypriniformes; family Xenocyprididae; genus Zacco; species Zacco platypus. The sequence goes on from CM076079.1 coordinate 7,493,656, forward strand.
ATAACCTCGAAGCTAATAGAGCGAATAAAGTGCTTTAACCAGACTTAATGGGAGCCTATGTTTTCTTTCTTTTTGTTTTGTTTCCACTCTTCTGTAAAACCACACAGTCACGAAGTCGCGATGACTAATGTAAAATAATAAAGCATTTTATGTCTGCAAAACAAAAATACAGCAGAAACATCTAGTGTCCTTTAGCATCTCTGCGTCTCACCAACATGTCACAAGTTTCTGTGAGTTTTGCAAATAACCAAGCAAATGTAATTACGTCATATAGTACCTGCAATACAAACACTAATAGTATTGCAATTTACAATAACTGTTTTCTATTTTAATAAATTTAAAAATGAAATTGAAAGCACAATTTTCAGCATCATTACCCCAAATATCAAATACTGTTTAATAATTTGTATAATGTATGTTAATAAATAACAATTAATAAATTAATAAATGTTACCCGAGTAGTGAGCAGCAAATTCATTATTCATTTAAATAATTTTAAATTGTAATGTAATGTGAAGAAAATATGTATTTCTGTAAATGTTTACCAATAATTTCCCAGACAGACTGTAATGGCCATGGATAGTAATAAAAAAAAAAATAGAATAAAATAAAAAAGTCGATCAAGCATTTCCTTGAAAGTATAATCAACCAACAGATATCAACACTCTACCTACAGCTCCTACCTGAGCTGTAAATAAATTAAAACAAGCCCTCCGTACAAATTCAAGTGTTAAATCAAACACAGACGCACTGCCTGCAAACCATGTAACGGCGAGCCGATAATCCAACCCGTTATCTGTACAGGCTCGGCACAACCCTCTGGTAGCTGTGGCCTGAGGCAGCTGGGACTCTCAGATATCAGGGATGTTCTGCTTGATTTGAATCTCTCTGGAGAGGAAGAGTGAGTGAGCAAGTCTGTGTGGTGTGTGCAAGGGGATGTATACATGCAAACCGTTATTACTCCATCAAGCCGATGTCCAATGAAGCAAATGAAATGTGTTAAAAAAATAACAGCTTCAACGTCTAGAGGGACAAAGATCTGATTGAAAGGCTGGATTACATTAGCATGTGGCCTGAACACTCCCAATTTGACAGCCAAATAAGATATAGCGGAATAAATGTTGCATATGAAAAATAAATTGGTGACACTTTATAATAACATTATTAGTGACACTCGCAAAGGAATGCACCACTTGGCTCGTCCCACACGCTTGCACTGTGGAGATGAATTGAAGGATGCCTTAAATCATGCATCTTGGTCGGTGCCGATAGCCTCGTGGGCAGCACACCGTTGCACTTTGGGCCAAAGTTCGAATCCCGGCCCGTGGACCTTTCCCGATCCTGTCCCCCCACCGAGACCTATCCTCTCTTTACTATCCTATCAGTAAAAAAATCATGCAGCTTGTTAATGAGATGTTCTATTTTCATAGTGCTATTACTTTTTTTTACATGATAATGACAACATGGCGAATGTAGACCGTTCGGACTACATTCATACTATGTAAGACAAATTTTTTAGCTGTCACAAAGTACTCATTCAAAATAAGTACCTACTCAAGAATATATGCGATTTTGGATGCAGCCCAGGATTTGAGCAAGCAAGCAACCACCTAACAACCAACCAGCCTACCCTAGCAACCACCCGGAACATCCTAGCAATTGCATAGCAGCACGTTAAAACATTTAGAACACCTCAGCAACCACCTACTCCACAATTGTCGTCATAAAATGCTAAAATGCATTAACTCTGTATAACGATTAACATTAGATAATGTACATTCAAATAGAAATGCTATTAAACTTTGACACATTTTCATATCTATTCCTAATGATCCAAGCATTATATAATGATTTAATACTAATGAAAGTTACTAAACATAAACTGATAATGAACCTAAAGGTTGTTTTACTTTGTTGTGCTTACAGAGTCCGAACTATGTGTTTTAATGGAGCTAGACTTATCAACACTTAATTTGAGTAAAACTGTGTAAACAGTTTGTCTTTGTGCCTTAGAATATGGGTTTGTTGACAGAATACATTACAGAGCTTTAAATAAATGGACAACACTCCAGCTGCTAAAGTAAGTATTTGATACGGCACATTTTAACGGACAAACATGGAGTATTTTAATTTAATTCCCTGCCAGATCAGATACTACAAACACAACACTTTTAATTTGTTAGTATAAATTTTGTGCATATGTCAAATTTAGGGTAAAACAGAAACCGCATTTGCATTTGGACATATATGTGCATATTCATATTCAAACCTTACACGGATGACTTCACACTGGCACACACTAAAAATATTAATTAATTCATAAAACATCTAATTAAAAGCAGCATGTTCATGCTAAACTTTCAATCAAGCTTTGAATGAATAAAACAAAGCTTTTTGTGGTGATTTTTAAAAATGCAAGAGTGATCTTACAGCTGCTTTTTATGCACATCCTTATAGGGAGAAACAGAGACGAACAAAACTAATTGCATTCGCAAACAGTGTTAAAGTAATGCGAATAAACATTCTCTGAAAAAAGATGCTATTTTGGAGGCTGTGAAAAAACATTTCTGGAGAAAAGAGATGAGAAAAAGGAGAGCGAAGAAAAAAAGATGGGTAAAACACTATGAAAATTGGAAACGTCCAGAAAATGGCTGAAGGGCTACTTAGATAATGCAGCAATGAGAGATGACACAGAGCATCTCTACATGAAAGAAATGCTCTTTACTGGCAGTCTCCTTTTCATATGATCCTTATCTGAAGGGGGTTATAAGTGCATATAAATTTGCATACATGTGGTGTTTTTCAACTTTTAAAAGCTTCATTTGATGCAACAAAAATATTTTAATATGACCAATGAAACAATTGAGTAGCAAATAACCTTTTTAAGTTAGCAAAATACATGTATACATTATACGTCATATTTTTTGTAATGAATATAAAGTGAAATACTGTTTTTCATAATTTTTCAGCTGTCAGGGATAAACATTGTATGCCGAAAACTGCTACTTTTAAGGAAATGGAAAAAAAAAACATTATTTTTTTTAAAATAACTAGTCACTATGTTGATATTGTGGCTTTATATATAGTCAAACACTTGCACGTGTCATTATATTATTGACATTTTAACAAAATCAAATTACAAGTGGAGTTACAAGGTTTTTGATCAGCGAATTTCGGAGAATGTCAAACATATGTGTGTCCTTTATTAAAGCAGCCACATCTGAAAGTGCATTGTTTGCATAACGTTTTCATCAACTTGCAGGTTATAAAGTTTATAGTAGCTATGTGGGCACTCTGATGTTATAAAAGATATTTAAGACAGTATTGGCAATGGCTTGATGACAAATGCTAGACTAAGACACCCTTCTCTGCTCCTGAAATAAATAAAAGATTAGCCTTTATATATACAGTATAGTATTTCATGAGTGAAGAAACATTGTTCTTATTCGAACAACTAGTTCTTTATTTACCCTTACATTGCAAACAAGCACCAACTGTCCAAACATTGTGCAGAATTTCATTCACTATTGAGACGGGGTGAAGGTATGAGGTTTTACTGACAGTTTGAGGATTCAATGGCGGTATGAAGTTTAACACAAGCTCTTTTTAATACTTTTCATGGGTTAAAAATGTGCAAAACCCATATACAGTCGTAAAGGGTGAATAATAGTAATGATTTATGAAAAAACAAATGGCGAAATATGGAGATACAAGGTTCGAGTGACGATGAACTAGATTCATTTTTAGTTGCATTTGGTAAAAAAAATGAGTTCAAATTGAATGCTGTCAATCTAGTGCACTTGATTTTATTTGTGCCTCATAAATATCTCCCTGTTATCCCTTTCTTGTTTTAGAACAAATTGTCAAATGTTGCTTTAAGAACTGTTAAAAGTGGTAAGCTGTACTTGCAAAGCTACTTCTATACTGTATGTGATCTAACTCTTAAATTATGGAGTTTTTTCAGTTTGGTTCCGCAACAAAACACACCTTTAAATACAACAAAATCAAAATTTGATTCTGAATGTGTATGTTTAATTACAAATTTCCATATGTACACCCACACAGTCAGTGTAAAAATCACAAACCTAACCAATACTGTGGAGTAATTGTTCTCGGCACATTTCAAATATGAATAATCAAACAATAAGCAATAATAAAAAAATGACTGTTTATTGTATAATTTTAATCGATTACTAGTGATTCATGAATATGTTTGACTAATTAAAAAGAATCATTTCTTCACAAACTGGACATCAAAGATCATGCTGTACAGAACACACTGGCCTGTACTCGAAATATATAATTAAACAATGCCTCATCACTAAATGAAATCTGATAAAAGGGCATATCGACACAAATATAGTTTTCCCATCTGACAGTTAATTAGGTTTTAATTTATTTTTAGTCACAGGTCAGAGCCCTTTTGCACAGTGTCTATTACACTACAAATGAAAAAGAAATTAATGAAAGGCAATGAATGCAAGCAATCCTGCGTATAGAATATTCTAGGTCTGCAATCACTGTACGCTCACGAGTGAGTCCACAGCAGAGGTAAAAGCCAAAAAAGGTCTAAAATTACAAGCACTGGAAAGCTCAAAAGCTCTGTTAAAAGCACCCACAGACTCCCACAACACAGAGAGAGAGTCAGAGGCTCGTGGACCAGCACTCTCCAGTTATTGATTGTGATGCATGCAGATTCTATGATCTTGTGTGGGAGTTTTAACGCCGGCCGGCGCAGAATGCAGCCACTGAGGGAGAGGGGCAGAGTAATGGCACAAAAGAGGGAATGACTGTGCAAGCTCTCTAAAAATAAGCATTAAAATTCATTGGGATGTTAGCCCTTAAACTGAAGCAGCAGGGAGGGTTTTGTGACAATGCTGCAATAACAAGCGGCACTTTTTGCCGTGGCTCTCTGTGGCATGTGTACATGTCTCCCTTCCTTGTCAGCATGGTGGATGCATCCAGAACAGAATAAGATGAGTAAGCTGACCGCTATTCTTCTGTTTTCCAGAACAGTCACTGCGATCAGCAAAAACAAGAAATGAAACAAAGCAGGTGAGCAAACAAATAAACAGACCTCTCTACTCCCCATCCCACGTGTGGCACTGAGCGGAGCAGGGGAGCTGTGCTCCAACAGGGCCGCCAGCTGAGAGCATATGGCTGACAGGTCAATGGCCATGAGCAATACAGTCACTCACATTAACACCCACACAAACGTATTTATATGGGGAAATATCACAATGTGTAAAGCTCACGCAGTGGGCTAGTGCAGAGAAAATGACCTAACATCCTGCTGCAAATCACTTGATTCTTAATAACATGTACCATTTTTCATTACAAGATCCAGAGATCAACAGAAGAGCAATTTCTGCAATGCTGCAAATGTCATAAACAAACTTAGGGCTTGACAATAATGGCTCCGGGACAGTTTTGAGACAGCTAACAGAAAAAGCACTTGCCCATATAAGGTCAGTCCTGCGTTGCCACTACTTCTTCTACTTCTAACATTTGTTGATCATATTCATACTTTGCCTTGTAATCTTATTCTTCTGTAAATTCTGCCAAATTAGATATGAATAATCTATACAAATGAGGATTACTTGTCTTGGATTTTTTTTTAAAAAATCATCTGAACAGCAGGATGTTTCAGATTTGTACTTTTTTCACTATTTTGGACTGACCAAAGTAAAAAATAAAATAAAATATTAAAATTATATATGTATAAGCAACATTATTAGTAACAGTTTTATTTTTTTTTATTTATTTTTTTTTTACAATAAATCATTGTTTAGGTATTTCAACTCAATTTCCAACAGTTGTTAAGCTCATTAAACTGTTTTAATGTAGTAAAAATAAAATATCATAAAAGAACAAACAAGCCAGTTGTAGAGCACATGCACTGTTTAAAATATATTTAGGTTTTATTTAAAAAATACTCTAAAATTTGGCAGAAATATGTTTCACTAAACTTATGGATAAAATGCATTCAATTTCAAACAAAAGCAGCTTTAATATTAGTTCATCAACAGTAGCACTAAGTGGTTTCTGCCATTGGATGGATGGATATAGGAGAAACAGGCAAGCAGCCAGAGATGGAGCAATAATGGCCATTAGAAGTGAGATTGTGTAAGAATTTACAATGCTAGATTTCATTACAGATCAAATCCAACTTTTATTACACCACGAGTCAACTAGTTTCCATAAAAACACAGTCAACCATCTCTAAGTTTTCCCAGGGACACGTCCTTTACCCATTCTTGGTGTATAAAAGCCAACTCTAAAAGTATGCATAAATATTGCAGTGTACCTTCTATCCCATTTTAGTGCATTTGCAGTGATTTTCTATGCACTCCATCTTTTTTTATATGGGCTGAGTACATTTTGTTTTAAGAACAGGTTTATAAAGGCTTGCATGACGTGTGTGTGTGTTTCTGTGTGTGTGTGTGTGCACTCCAGTGCCAAATATTTTTGAGTAAGATGACGGATTGATGGGATTGCATTCAGTCTCCTTGAGCCTTCTGACAACTGATACTTCAGCAGTGAGAAGGCCGTGAAACAACGCACTCTAACAATCACTTACTAAGCAAATGTGGTAGGTTTTTCAGCCGTGTAGATCTCTAGATCAATAGCATAATGCTGTAAATGAAAAGAGCTGGCTATATGATGTGGTCATCTTCCTTTCCAGGCCAGCTGCCTGAATAGCTGCATATGTGTGTGTAGACTGGCCTACTGTGATATCGCGGGCCCTCTCAAAACAGACTCCATAGATAATATTGGTAAAAATCTAGATCAATGCATGCACAAAAATCGCAATTCTGAAGTTCTGCACGTCAAGTTAACTGCAGCGTCAGCTCATAAAAATGCTGGGATGAAGATGCACGATCATGTGTGTAAAATGCCACTGAATTCAGCTCCCTCTCGGGCAGCAGGATTTCTAGCCTTCTTGTCGCTATGGCAACACCTTAAGTTAACTGGGTACCTATGCAGTGTTGGGTAGAATCAAACACCGTTCTCCTACAAGACATGATTCTGTTTGAAGTAACATACGCTTTGAGATGTGGCAAGTCTTAGGTATCTCATTTAACAAATGTGCTGTACCATATAAAGTAAAAGCATGTGACAATGTCAAGATTTTTCTTTTTATTTGCATGATCAATGTTTTGCCTGTTAATAACCAGCACTAGGTTGGGATTTACTTAGTTTATCTTTGTACATATCATGAACAACTTTTAATGTACTATATCTTTATCTAATAACTACAAAGTAAAATGTAAAATATTTTCAGATATATCCAATTGGAATAAAATAGAATGTATATTATATATTAATGGAATTTATGAAATTTAACATTTTATTAAGATAAATTAAGTTTGCTCACATAAGCATACAGCGATTTTTACAGTAAGTGTTTTTACTAGCATTTCAAAGAGATCCAAGAAATATTTATTTATATTTAGAATCTATTGTGAGGAAAAAACAGAGATAAATACAAAAATATCTATATATTACGCTTTTATTTTCTCATTTAATCTTGTACTAATTTGTCCTTCTCATGTGTGGCTACAATAAATTCTCAGTTCTCCAGAAGGACATATATTGGTTTTGGTGGAAAGGAGGGTCTCGTGGGACCAACCCTAAACTGGTCCGGTCTGGAATGGATGACGTAAACCTTATCTTGCACCACAACATAACCCTCAACCCCCACTCCATTTCCTTTATGCAACCCAAAACCCCACATTACAAATGAAAATCCAATTTGTTAAAACCTCTCTCAAACCCAGCCTCCTCTTAGATGAATATATTACTGTCTATGGTGATGTCTCAAGCTAGAGATCCATCCGTAAGCGCTCACACATGCTCGCCCTGCTCCTGATTTATGACATACATAATCAACTGAGGAACTTGGCTTACTGCTGAGATCACAAGAGCACTAATATCACCTCTGATATAGCAGGATGCTCCAGTAATGAGATGTTTTACCAAAAAAAAAGAACACTAAACGCACTCCTCATATTCTCTTCCATTAAATGCACTGTGATGCCAGAATTCAAATGCTTGATCAGAATATATTTATCATAAATTGACTACACTGGGCATCTGCAAAAGGAAGCATTTAGGCACTGTACAACACATAATCTGAAACTATTGAATATGACTCTCTATATGTGCCGTTAATCCATCAACTGCATGTGTGCACGACTTGTGTGTTTGATGGAAATGGAGTAATGTTAAATAAGTAAACTGAATTTTTATTTTTTTCCTTCTTTTTAATTTTCTATACTGCACTTTGAAGAAAGACCATAGACATATAGATGTAATGGTCATGGCTTGCAGAAGTTTAGATAATATACAAGCAAATTAACTGTACGTTCTCATAATCTTCCAATTCCAAATAACATGTATACTGGACAAATTAGTTTTTCTTGACATATGGCAACAGTTATGCTGTCAGGTCATATTTTAGGTGCTTCTACAAAACTCATAGAACAAACTAGTTCTTAGTCATTCTAGAAATACAATTATTTATATGTATTTATAAAAATACAATATATTATATGGCACAATATGAAATTCATGATTCACAACAAATCACTAAATGTGTTTTAAACGGTTTAAAATAAATTTTACCTGTTATACAAAGTGAAAAAGAAGATTTTAAACAAAGGATGATTAAAAAAAAGTAGCATTTTTTAAAGTGTCCAAATTACACAGTGCTCATTTTAGGACAATTACAACAGCACTAACAAAACCAAAGTGTAAGGTGTCTCATGAAATAATTACATATTAAACGCACGTTGCTCATTAATATTTTTCCCTACTTACTCATGTACTGAAGCGTAAGAATTATAAATATTCCAATTAATATTTTTGTATCTAATAAATATAGTGGTCCAAAATTTTGCATGCTGTAGATACAAAAAAATATGCTATGCTTGTTTTACTATAGCTACACTCATAAAATAAACATAATATTTTATCCGAATAATATTTGATTTCACATTTCATCATACTGGGAACTGAATATTATAGTTCCCCTGCTATTTAATATGCAGCATTTAACATGATTTATTTGTAAAGTTTCATATCTCAGGAGGACTGAGGATGATAATGATCGATGAATCATCCCTATAATAATGGTTGGTCCTATGAATGAGACAATGAGCAGTTAAAAAGCAGCATCCATTTGCCTTTTTGAGTCTCTCTAATTGTAATGCAGCCAGAACACATATTGTCTCACATACATTTCAATCTCCCTTGCATCATTTCAGCCTGGTCCATATGTTTTGCAGCTACAAGGATGAGTTAACAAACAAAAAAATCCTTCTTGATATGATGCAGACGCTTCATCTCTAAGATGGAGGCTGTCTGTATCGCAGCTGGGGGTAAGAGCTGAGGACATCTGAGGAGTGAAGTCTCTCTTAAAATCTACTCCTTCATCCCCATAGATTTCTTCAAGAACATATGTGATGAACACCATTCCTGAGAGTGTGGACTGTATTTTTGTATTTAGGCCAATCAAGAATGTTAATATTGATATAAAATCGATAATCGTTAATCGATAACTTCTCAAGGAAAACGTTTGACAGAATCACAACAAAAACGCATCCAGCACTAGCAACAACGCTTACAGATACCTTCAATCACTTACACCAGCACACATATTTAAAAAATATCCAATGAAATTCTGACACAAACAAAATCTTATGATAAATGATGCAAGGACCATAGGTTATTTAACAATAATCAGACTAAGCTCAAGAGCACAAAATGACAAATTGGTGCCTGGAGACAAACGGTTCATTCTGAAGATGCCTAGTCCTTCCACAAATACATCCCTTACTTTGATGAAGAAAACTTCTCATCCTCCTACAGCTAACCATGTCGTTTGAGACCATCCCATCCATCAAATATCTACTGAGTTAATGCAGAGAACAATGTTAGTCTAACATGAAATCAAAATTGACCCTATTAACTTCCCTAATACATTTCCTGGTCAGACTGTGCTTGATTCACCATTGCACATTATTCCAAAGAAAATAAATGCCTGTCTTCTCTAACATTTTAAACCATACTTGCCCAATCTCGTTTCATTTCATTGAGTAACGTCCACTTTTCACAATACAGTCAAAGTCAGATTAATAAAATTAAGTATAGATGAACAAAATAAGTCTTGTCCTACATTTTTTTGTCATTCACTATCCAGTTTCACTCAGAAAATGCATCAAAACTCGATTTTAAAATGAATACATAAATGAGGAATAGGCAATACAGCTTTAAAGGTGAACTGCATCATTTTTGATCGTAAATATCTTTTCTTAATACGCATTTTTCAACATTATTTGTCTGAGCACAGCTACATCAGCTCAACCAATGGCATGAGTTTAGAGGCGGGATTATCTGTTTGGCTTCCCAATAGTGCTCGGGAAACCTGTTCGAAAACAGTTATTTTTCTGTTTGCTGATGCTGTGGTGAAAAAACCACACCATTAAAGCACAAAGCAGAGTTGAAGTGATCAGGTGATGGTCACAACAACACAGTGCGAGGAAACAGATCTGTCGTATCCACAAAACAAATGAGAAGCTTCTACATGATTTCACCTGCAATGAATTTGTGTTGTGCAGATATTCAAATTGTCTCCTCTTGCGGCTCTACCAACTGCCTTCTGTTATGTAACCCACTCTGCTTCCTCAGCCCGCCTGTCTTTATTGGCGGATTTCTCTCTTTTCCACATTAGCACTTTCACCTCTATTACCACCATTATCATGTGTCTTTGTGATGATTGCCAAAAATGACAAATATTTTTGCCCCTTTTTACCTCTCAACCTACTTTCTTAGACGAAACTCATTCACATTCACCTAGGAAGCAACAGACTTCACAAATGAAAAACAACCACGAGGCCTTCAAAGATAACTAAAGCCTCTTTAATAATCTTGACAGGTAACAGCCTGGCCAGAGGAGGAGAAACCAGCAAGATGATCCATGGTATCCTCCTCACATACGAGAAGCTTTAATAGTGTCATTGTCCTATATACCTCTGTTAAACAATTTCCTTCTCATTAATTAAACATACACTCCATCAATAAGCCCTAGGAGTGCTCGTGCCTATCAGGTATTGCATGCGGCGCACAAGAGAAGATATAAGCGTGATTTATATCACATTGCTGCATGTCATATATCAAAATGAGAAGGAAATTATCGCAGAAACAGAGAATAAGGAGGAGCTGTCACATCTTAGGGGTTCATTTATTTGGTTTACAGCAAATGCTTCCAAGAACACATGCATAATTCATTATTAAAACAAAAGCGAATGAGTGAAAAACCGCACTGCTTTTGACTGATGCCTCTCCCATCCTCTGAACAGAGGCAGAATTAGTCAGCTCCTTGCTCACGCCTTCCCTCCCTGCGCTTGGTGAAATTTCACCCTCGCTGCCACCGAGATCTCACCCTCCATTTTCTCTGCGTCTCTGCCACTCTCTCTGCATTCCCTCTCTCTGAGAGAGAGCACAAATACCAATAAAAACCTGTGCACTCGCACACACCCCCACATCGTAGACGTGCACACACATTGAAGGTACAGAGCATGCATGCAGGCTTGTTCTCACACGAGAGCCTGCTTCCTCCATTTTATACATTCAGAGCGACCCTTCCCCCACCCCTGCTGCCACTTACACACACACACCTCACTTAATTACAGCTTCTGTTCCCTGGATCGGTTTGATATGCTCTGCTCTATGAGGTTAAAATCTAGCTGAAATGGTCATGGGCAAGAAGTGTACATTATACTTCATAAGCCGCCTCGCCTCTGGCTGTATCTTAATCAGCGCCTAGAACAACAGACTGGATATGAATAAGAAAATGAACACATGTCGTCAGATCCATAAACACCCACATCTTCATCTCGCAAATCTAGGATAAGAATCCATTACTCATTAGATACTACATTTGAGGATGTGTTTTGCCTGGTCAGCAGCATTGGCTAGATTCAAGCATCCTCGGATTAAATTGGCGGAACTACATTCACTTGTTGCGTGGTCACAGCGGCCCTGTCAATCCTTGTCAGATGACGGTTTAGATAAGTATGTACATAGGGGATTGATGAAACCATAATGCACTGATGGAGCAGTAAATACATGAAGATTAAACTCTGCGACTGTGCGAGGATCAATCTTGACGGGCATACTGTAAGATTACCGCACATGCAGTATGAAGGATCAACACTGGATGAATCCCTTAAAAAAAACGATGCATCTTCTAGAAGCTACATGGGAGCTTGCTGATTCTGCTTAGTTTCAACCTAGCAACCACATACACCAACTGCCTACCGCCTGCTGCCTACTCTCGAAGCCCCCAGCGGCCCAGAAACGGCATTTACCTGGTCGTACCAGTCCCGGTTGGAACAGGTGCACTCGGGCCACCATCCTGCTTGCCCTCCTGAGTTGTTACCATTCACCTTGGGGCCGCCCTTGGATTGGTTCTTGGGGTTGGGACCTCCAGGACCCCCAGCTGACATCATTTTCCCTTTACTTCTCCCCAAAGTGCCCCCTCCACCCATTCCCCCTCCTCCGCCCGAGGTTTGGGGCGGTAAGGTCTGGCCGCCTCCATAGCCGGCCGGGTATCCGTAGGGTTCGGGCTGCCAGTCTCCATATGCTGGGGCATCCATCCTGCGCAGGGCGGCCATGCGGGTCACTTCATAGCATTCTGGGCACTTGCAGCAGTGATGATGTTTGTGCATGCTGGCTAGTTCACACGGTGCGGCGCTCTCTGTCTCTTTCTATCTCACTGCTGCTGCTGCTGCCTTCTTAGATCAAATACAGCGCGCAGTGCCACTCGGCTCACGGAACGGTAGCACAAATGGAAGGAATCTTCACGAACCCTGTTATCCTCCTCTTTGTTCCTCCTGATCCAGAAAAAGAGATGAGGAGGTAGCAACAGGGCGATGAAAAATAGAAAAAGCTTGGTAGTCTTCCTCCGGTCGATGCAAAAGGTTTGGAAAAATAATGCTAAAAATAGTGTGTATGATCTCGGAATCAGAGACCAGCCCCGATGGTCGAGTTCTCTTCCTGCTTCTGTTGGTTCACAGTGATATGTATATAAATTCATAGATATATATATTCATTTGTTTATATATGTATATATTTACACACACACAAATACATATAAAAATATCAATATAAACAGACAAGCACAAATACAGTTATATACAGGTATATATGTATACATATATATTTCTATAAATATTGATATGCGTGTGTACAAATATATATATATATGTATATATATATATATATATATATATATATATATATAAACAATTTCTCTAAATATAAATGATATCCGTGATCAAATCTTCCTTTGAATGTCTCTGCTTGCCAGATTTCTTCCTTCTGCGTTTCCTCCTGCTTTGGGAAGCGTTTTCTTGCCTTCTTTCTCTCACTCTTTTCCCAGCCTGCAGAGAGGAGCTGAGCACTGGATTGACTCTCAGCCTGCTTGCCCTAGATGTGGATTATACGAAGGGATGCAAGCAAGCGAGAGAGAGAGAGAGGGAGGGAGGGAGAGAGGGAGGGAGGGAGAGAGGGAGGGAGAGAGAGAGAGATGCGTAGCAGCATCCCTCCAGCACCTCAGCCCTGACAGCCACAGCCAATCAACTCACAGCACAGCCATCAGCAGCAGCACCAACACAGGACTGACTGCTTAAGTGACTGCTCTTAAAGGGCCAGCGCACTCAAAAATCAGCCAGCACACAGAGCCCAAATGGAGATGCAGAAAGCACATTATTCAGCTCCAAGGTTTCACTGACTTGAGGGTTTATATCGGAGACAGTCTACAGTACATCAGGGACTGACGGAAGAACATATTTTAATCTATTTGCGTATTAAGTTCATTTGTCAAGTCACTGTAGGATAAACTAAACCACGCAATTTAGGCACAAACTATCTATGAAAAATTTAAAAATGCTTGATGATGAACTCCAAGAAATAGTGCACCTATTAAAGACAGAAGCAGAACTTCTGACTTCAAAGAATAGAACAATAAATCAAAATATAGATAACATTTGATTATGACCTACATTATGACTGCTAGCTGTCTAACAGTTATATTCTGTAAAAATACATTAAAAATACATTCATATTTTTAACTTAATATAGCCAAAATGCTCAGTATTTTCAAGAACTCATAGTACTTATGAATGGGAAAAAGTGCAACACGCAATATGGCAGAATAAATACTACCTTATAAATAAAAGAGCCAATCGCCAATTGGTAACATCATTGCATCGCGGCAGCTGCCATTAGAAGCTCTGGTTGCTAGAGAACAGTCAGTATCCTGAGATGCATGCTTAGGACTGTACATTATAAGCTTTTTTAATGCTTTTTGAGAATAAAAAATACTATTTATGCAACAGTACATGTCAGTACTGTTGCAGACAGGACTTGGTTTTGGATACCCGAAATAGCTCCCCAGAGGTGTTCCAAATATGGCCACCAAATGAACAAATTTCACTGATATCTCCTGTTAGTCCATCTTTAAGCTGCAGTGATTCGGTAATCACTTATAAAAGTAAAAATATTTTTCATATTAATAAAAAAAAATCTTCAATCAGTATAGAATGTGTATTTTTATAGTAAGACATTAATTCATCAAATTAACTGCACCATTTTAGAAAGTTGCTTACTGAAAACCTTGGTAGCTACAGAGAGTTAGACTAATTGAGTTGCATTGTTCCTTTTATTGTTGTTTCTTTAAGTATAGAGAAGATGTTACTGAATTTATCGACAATGAAAATGAAGATCTGCATACCTAAAGGCCAGTGTTGGGAAAAGTTACTTTTAAAAGTAATGCATTACAATATTGCGTTACTCCCTAAAAAAGAAACAAAATGCGTTACATTACTTTTACTTTACTTTTACTCACCTGGGCTGCTTATGTGTTTTTCAACAACAAAAAAGTTCTATTTTTGGCAAATGTCAAGGCCCTTTCACACCAAAAGTTAAATGCATACACCTAAAGTGGAAGAAAATGCACATATACGCCTATACAGAAGAGGGCAAAGCTCAAATAAATCTTTCAGCTGTGCTGCCTTTCTGGATTAAAGAAGAATAGGATACAGTAGAAGGAAGTCATATTTCTTATTAAGTCTCATAAACACTCTTATTTCTAAATCTAATCTAAAGTAATTTTAGCTTTTTAGTATGGTTGAATTCGATCATTGAAGGTCAGCAGCAAAGACATTGGTTAATAAAGTGAGATTAAATACACAAAGTATCTTTGTGTAATTTAATATAGTTAATTATTACAGGTTTGCATAAAATTCTGAGATTAGATTTCACTGATTTTATTCATTTTTATGAATACTGAATGTTTTCGTGCAAATAAGATGAGTAAATGCATGTTCACATTTAGTCTAGAACTACAATAACATCATGTTCACACACAGCGCACACACCTGTGCACTTTATTTCTCTCAACATGGGGACAGGAGAGCTGTCAGTCAATAAATGTGAAAAAGTAACTTGCGCTACTTATTTGAAAAATTAAGTTCGATATTTTGCTGTAAATTGAGTAAAAAGTAATGTGTTACTTTACTAGTTACTTGAAAAAGTAATCTGATTACGTAACTCAAGTTACTTGTAATGCGTTACCCCAAACACTGCTAAAGGCAATATTTCCTCAGCAATAAAAAATCCATATTAATTTGAGTACAAGTTACCCCGGTGACCCACCGTTTGAGCATTTTGAAAGGGTTGCTGATATTACACAATTTCATAGCTGAATCAAAACCGATGTTGGCCTTTTAGACTGTTATACCATTTCAAAATGTGCTCATCAGTGTTTTCTAATGTGACTATATGCACGCATGGACATTTGTGTGTGTGTTTCTCCGTTTATGCATGTGTGAATTTGCTTGTTTTTGTGGCTGAGTCAGTTCTAATAGGCACTGCACACTATTCTATTCCGACCCCACCAGGAGGCACAAACAGCAGGCTCAGCCACACTTTATTATATGCAACGGTAACTCACATCATTACCATGATATACTATTCCGGCAAACTTTTCGATTTTCGGGAGGAAGGCCAATCAGAGATCAAAATGGTGCGCATAGCACACACAAACATTGCGAAAGCCAATGGGAAGTATACGGGTGGTGCTTGGTGGCTGAAAAAAGGCAATGCAAGCATATTCATCACAGCACACATGACTGGGCACATGTTGCGACCACCCTGTTCCCTCTGCTCCCCTTGTCTATCCAGCATATTCTTCTATAGGATGCAGACTTCCATGGTCTCCATAGTAGAATTTATAATGTAGCTGGCCAAGGATGAAGAGGAAAGCGGAAGGCAGGGAAGCAGAGCGTGCTTATATGCATGCATTACATGCTTGCATTATGCCATGTGTTTGTGTCGGTAGCTTCCAGAATGTGAGTGCATGTGGGCGTTTCTAGTACCTCTAGGGGAAAATGCTGCTCCTTAAAGAATTACATAATATCAAATCTTAAAAAAAAAAAAAAAAACAGTCAGAGCCAATCAATGGCCAAGTCTGTCAGTATTAGCTAGAATATTAGTACACTCACCACAAAGGATAATCAGAACCTTAAACCACAATTGCTGCCAAAAATTCTTATAGTTTAATGCATGTAAAGGGGCCATGTGTTGCGAGTAACATTTAAGCAACCCTTAAATGTCATCTAAGACGTTCTTGCAATAATAATTAAATTTGCAAATGTAAATCTAATGCAAAATCGTGCAGAAATGCTATAAATATTTTTAGATTTAAAGCTGGTATAGCATGTTTTATTATGGCTTAAGTATGCATTTAAAACTGTATTCATTTCTTTCTGCAGCCTTAGTCTCTCTTGCAAACGACCACATAGTGAGAGAGTGTGTGATGGTAGAGACAGATGAATCCTCCCAGGCTGAATGAAGAACATTACTACAGATGGATGATTAAAAAAAGAGACAATTTAAGAACGCACCTTCTATCCGCTTGATGGTTTAGATTACTCTTTGACTAAGAATTCAGAGTATTCTTAGTTTAACATATATATTTGCAACTATTATATATAGTATTCTATACTGCATGAATTGGCAAACCTTTCCTGGAGAACGAAAACCAACCTGACCTTCTCTTGAGAAATTGGAAGGAAGCCTATTGTTGATTTATGAAATAAATGAGAAAGATTGTGTAATGGTTTTACAAAAGGATTCTACTTTATTACACACAGCATATCTCATATCTGACAGCCTCATTGTCAGTTTCTGTATTCCCACATTATATAAACCCCCCCCCCCCCCAGCTGGCCTCACAACCCCCACATATTCTCTCACATCGAAGGTATCTATAGAAAATTTCTGGAATTTCTGTGCATTCTCATAGCAGCCCATGTGACTGCACTCTTGTCACCTGACAGGATGTATGTCCAAATAAGGCGAGATGAGACACAGGCATACTTAAAGGGGCAGTTACATTCTTGAAGGTTTCCTTTGAATGAACCACAGAGAATCGCTGGATGAAACAGATGCAGAGCAGACTTTGAAAGACTGATTATAGTCAGGAGAATTTCTTATTGAATAAGCAACATAATTATTAATGCATGACATAAATGCAACAACTATAGACTTCAACTCGCTATGCATATTACAACACCGCTGCAAGGCCAAGAAAGGGTTTCGGGTTCTCACCTAAACGCTTGTAACTCATTGAGTCGTTGCTCCTTCTCACTGACACAATAAACTAAAGTGCCTGTGAAGGCTGTGACTCCTATTAATAGGCCTGGTGACAGAAAACAGCTGCTGCACCAAACACCGCACATCCGACTGACAGCGTAATGATAAGGGAAATGAGAGAAAGAGAGAGAGGAAAAGAAAGAAAGGCAGTATGAGATGCTTGCGAAATGACTGGAGAACTGAGAGGTCTTGAAGACGAGAGGGTCTGATAAGGGCCACATGAACACTGCAAGGTCCGAGAGTTATAGCTGCATTGAACAAATCCCCTAAATTCTACGTCTACGTTCACAGAGGCAGTGTTTGGGAATGACAACTGAGTTGAATAATACAAAGTGAAGTCAAGCCTCTTTTCTATGCTCAAGATAGTCTTGATTAATGCATGATGTTTTATTAACAACATTCGGGAGGAGCATGTTCAGATAATTAACATTAACATGAGTGGAGAGAGCGTTCAGTTCATCAATTGAATTAACGATAAGAGGTATATATACAGCAGTCTTACCTCTGTTCGTTTGACAGTTTATCAGCATCCCTCCACCACCCCATCTCCTCACTTCAAGTTCTAACTATTCTTACCACAACCAGGGGGAGCACTCTGGGTTTGGGCCAAAATTACGAGTTCAGAGCCCACCCCCCTGGACAGCACACCAAATACACATAAACTTTACTCTACTTAATTATATGTAAGGGTGAACTCATGAATTGTAACCATAGTGACAATTAGGGCTGCACAATTAATCGTGAAATCAAGATATGGTTTAGTCCAATTATCAAATTGCAAAGGATGTGATTTAATTAAATAAATATATAGTATGCGATGCACGTTTTAGAATGAAGCGCAGTGCTGTGTTCTTTTACACAGATCAGCCAGTGTTTTCAGCATCTCAGAGGGGTCCAGTTCACAATAAATGCTGCTCCACATGAAAGAACTCATCTTTGCACATGCTCATAGTTTGGCTCGCAAACATTTTTAATCAGAAAGTGTCGCATACACGTAAACAAATCAACTTAAATGTCTCAGGCCCGGTCCTACCTCTCGCTCCACTGACATCGCACCTCCTTATCCTTCCGGAGCTCCTCCGTGGGAATCCGTTCCCACAGCTCTCGGCCCCACTCTGCTTACAACAGTGCATTTGGAAACACAACATGCACCAACCATCTTCCAAAACTTGTACTGAGAAGCGCTATAAACCAGTTGTCTGTAAACAAAATTGGAACTTTAAGAGCTCCCTGCAGTTTTCCTCCAAAATAAAACATTATAGTTTGTAATTTTACAGATGTATTATAAACAATTATTATTATACATTTTTTTCACATTGAAAAATTACTAATTACTTTTTGTTAAATATTTGTATTTAGTAATAATAATATTATTATTATTATTATTATTTTATAGTCTTTGATTTATATATATATATATATACAGTTGTGTTGAAAATTATTCAACCCCCACTGAAATTGATTGTTTTGGCCGGTTTGACATTGATTTTGATCATTCAGTCATCCTGCTTACAATTAAATCAAAGAGGCACGTGTAGGTCAGACAAATATAACATAACATTTATAATGAAATAACCACAAATGTCTTTTCTCTGCTCACATCATTATCAGTTTTATTCAACCCCCAAGTGACATTCAATCTTAATACTTAGTACAACATCCTTTTACAGTTATAACAGCTTTTAAACGTGAAGCATAGCTTGACACAAGTGTCTTGCAGCGAGCTACGGGTATCTTCGCCCATTCATCATGGGCAAAAGCCTCCAGTTCAGTCACATTCTTAGGCTTGCGCACTGCAACTGCTTTCTTTAAGTCCCACCAGAGGTTCTCAATCGGATTTAAGTCTGGTGACTGCGATGGCCATTTCAAAATGTTCCAGCCTTTAATCTGCAACCATGCTCTAGTGGACTTGGAGGTATGCTTGGGATCATTGTCCTGTTGAAAGGTCCAACGTCTCCCAAGCCTCAGGTTTGTGACGGACTGCATCACATTGTCCTCCAATATCTCCTGGTACTGAAGAGAATTCATGGTACCTTGCACACGCTGAAGCTTCCCAGTACCTGCAGAAGCAAAACAGCCCCAAAGCATGATTGACCCCCCGCCATGCTTCACAGTAGGCAAGGTGTTCTTTTCTTCATAGGCCTTGTTCTTCCTCCTCCAAACATAGCGTTGATCCATGGGCCCAAACAGTTCTAATTTTGTTTCATCAGTCCACAGAACACTATCCCAAAACTTCTGTGGTTTGTCCACATGACTTTTGGCATACTGCAGTCGACTCTTCTTATTCTTTGGAGACAGCAAGGGGGTGCGCCTGGGAGTTCTGGCATGGAGGCCTTCATTACGCAGGGTGCGCCGTATTGTCTGAGCAGAAACTTCAGTACCTACATCTGACAAATCTTTTCTCAGTTCCTCAGCAGTCACACGGGGACTTTTCTCCACTCTACGCTTCAGGTAGCACACAGCAGTCGAAGTCAGCATCTTCTTTCTGCCACGACCAGGTAGCGTTTCAACAGTGCCCTTTGCCTTGAATTTGCGAATGATGCTTCCTATGGTGTCTCTTGGTATGTTTAACATCTTTGCAATCTTCTTATAGCCATTGCCCTTCCTGTGAAGAGTAATCACCTCTTCTCTTGTCTTCCTGGACCATTCTCTTGACTTCACCATGTTTGTAACCACACCAGTAAATGTCTAGAAGGAGCTGAGTATCACAGTCATTTTAAAGCTGCCTAATTGGTGCTTATTAGGCTTTATTGCTGCTCCCTGACATCCGCAGGTGCTTTCAATACCTGATTGAAAACACTTCAATGGACCTCTGTTCTTCAGAGTGGTAGTCTTTAAGGGGTTGAATAATTGTGTCAATGAAGAATTCACAAAAGAAACATTTACTACTGTATTACAAAACCAATTGATGTCATTTTAGTTGCATATGCTTCTTTAAGAAGTCCTTGTAGGATTTCATTCTGAATTCAATTACAAATGTACTCTAAATTCTCTAAAACCATTTACAGCATTGGGGGGTTGAATAATTTTGAACACAACTGTATATATATATAATCAAAATGTAATTAAAAAAAAATTAGCCCTACAAAAAAGCACAAAAAACCTGGAGGGTTATTTATTTTACAGTGAAATATTATTGATTTCTTATTTTGTTAAATATTTGTATTTAGTGATAATTATAATGATTATTATTACTAAATATTACTAATAAATATGACTGTTGTGCAGCCCTACAAACAAATACAGAATCCTAGGGTTTTAGTTTTTAAAAAAAAAACATTTTAAATCGCAATATTTATCAGAAAAATCACAATTACATTTTTTCCGCCAAATCATACAGCCCTAGTGAGAGTGACTACAGTAAATAAAGACGGTACTGTATTGTAATGTCTAATTGAGCAATGAATCAATTTTACAAATCTTACTCTTAACCGAACAGTTTGTGGTGTACGTAACTGTATTTAGTGTTCTGCTTTAAATACATCAACAACTTGCTGTTCGGTTTGGATCCCACTACTTTGTTCAGAGTGAATTTGGTTGTAAAATGTGGTTGTCGTTTGCCTAAACAAGCTGTATGTGTACAAAACAGGATTAAGCGCTCAGAAGAGGAGTGACATCTCTATTTAGCTGCATTGTGTACGTGGTGAGGTGTTGTAGGTGTTGAGAAGAGGAATGAGTAAAAGAATTGTGCATGGGCCCAGAGAGCAGGATAAACAGAGAAGAGCAAAATAAAAAGTAAAGAGGGAATGCAACCATGAGAAAGATATGACTGGACTGAAAATGACTCTGGGGGAGGGTAACTCAAAAATGTTTGCTGATGAACAACTGGGAATGAGAAAACATGATCATAGAGAGGGTTCTGAATGCAGAGAGAGAGTCCTTTATGTTGTGAAATACACATTTTGCACTGTTAATAATGCATTCATCCATCTCAAGCAGTGCATAAACACCCTGTCGGATGCAAAACACACATTTTTGCCATGTTATGTGGCCGATCGCAGAAAGATGCAACAGAGACAGGAAAACAGCGACAGAGAGAGCAGGAGCGAGAGAGGCAGCCAGTCTGTAGGGATGCAAGTAGGGGGAGGAATTTGGTTTCCATGGCAACATGCGGAAGGCTGAGCTCTAGGTGTCCGTTCCAGCTCTAACTGCGTTGCACTGCACCGGCCCTTGCCTCGCTCCCCCCATCCTCCCCCACTCGCTTTCCCTCTGCAGCTTTCTCTTCATCCCTCCCTTCCACCTCATACCCCTCCTAATGTGTGGAAGACACGACACCACATTCAGCTCAGCATCAGCCAGCCCTGCTGTCAACAGAACGCTGCTGCCTTGCAGAGAGCCTGCGCTTTGATGTAGACAATGGAGGCTCTCTGTTCTCAACGCAGCGGTCCCACGCTCTTCAGCCACGACCCGAGACCACACCCACACTGCCATCTCCACCTCACGCCCCCATCCCTCGCACTAGATCTCCGCTCATCTGAAACGCCAGTGCCCGCAGGCAATGTGCCGCCACATGCCGCTGGGGGTGCTGTGATTGGGAGGACATGAAAACGAGAGCTGCCATGATATAGTAGAACCTGATTGTTGTGAGTATTTCTGAAAAACTGTGTGATTACAGCGTCATCGTGGCTTATTTCACTGCAGCCTAGTACAAGCAACATATGTTGACACAACAGCACTGCAACTATCCATATGTATTCACTAATATGAACATGCATCATGAAAATCATTTCGAAATCAGCTTGTGGTCAAAATTTAACCAATGGAAATGTGTTTTATGATTGCATCATATTCAAACTGCACCGTCTCGATATTTTCAGAGCCCCGTACTTTATTTTTTTTCTTATTTTTAACAATGTTTTAATATGTTAGAGTGAATTTTATTTTATACTTTTCATTATACTTTTTCTTTATACAAATAATGTGGTAACACTTCAGTATGGGGATCAATTCTCACTTTTAATTAATTTCTTATTAGCTTTCATATTGACTGTTTATAAGTATTTATAAAGCACAAATTAATGCCTTATTCTGCATGACTGTGACGCCGTGGGTCTCACTGAAGACGATGACGCAACTTTTCCAAAACACATTCATTCATAAACACGGGAGGACAGGTTAACAGGTAGAGCAAACGCAAAAGTGTGCATAGCACAAACATCGACAGACAACTGAACATACCACAGGCAGGAACTTATATACACACAGATGACGAAGACTAAACGAAGACAGCTGACAAGACTTAACTAACAGACATGATGATTAACTAGAACTAATAATGACAAGACAGAACTAAACTAGACCAGACACATGTGTGACAATGACCATATTCTACATCCCTTAATCTATCCCTAAACTTAGCCACTACAACAACTACCTTACTAATTATTAATAAGCAGTAAATAAGTGAGTTTATTCAGGCAAAAGTCATAGATAATAGTGAATATGTGTCCCACATGCTAAAGTGTTACCAATAAAGTATTAGGTTTTTAATTTGCAATAACATCTGGAAATTATGATAATATAATTTAACAGAGAGACTGCTATAAATCCAAACACTGGAAAAGGGTGGCAGACGGTCATTTGTTTGTATAATTTCCCAGCCTATGCAAAACCGAGGCAAAATCTCTTTTGTAGTCGGCAAGATAATGTAATCACATTTTTTAAATCAGCAGAATCGGTCACAGCAATGTTCAGTAGATCACACAAAACTACATTTTTAAGTTTCCAAGGCATAATAACCCATACTGGTAGGTCATTCACACAAAACATGGTTTTTTTTTCATTCCACTGTGTTGCTTTTTCATTCATTTAACTTCAGACAAGGTCTAAAAATGCAGCACTCATGCGAAAGACACTGAAAATAGAGATGTGGCAGAAAGGTTAAATATGCCCTTTTAGTCTATGTTTATATAGACAACCGATTAAAAAGCAGCGCAGTGCAATGTGTTCCAACAGGCTGAAATTTTCTCACACTGATCCTAGGCCATCAGACCATCCTTAATTGATAATTACTGAGCACTGACACATGAGATCTACTAGACATCAAAGTATAAACAAATCCATATGCCAGTTTAGACCTCATGCGACATGTTATACCTTATAAATCTATTTTTGTAAAAAAATTAATATTCCTGATTCAACAGCCACTAACCTTTGGTGCCTCCACATGGGAACGGCTTACTAGTCCAGCCACTCTCTCCACCTTCTGAGAGCTCCTCCTGCTGGTCACACGCACACGTGACACACCCTCTTCACCCGAAGTCTGCAAGTGCAAATTACACAGAATTAGTAGACTTCATAGATAGACAAAAAATAAAATGCAACCAAATATTCAAGATTAAACACACAATTGTCTATATGGGGTGATGCCTGAAAATAATCATCACTGTGAATAACTGAACAACAGCTGTGGAATATTCCAGAATGGGCACAAATAGTTATTTGTCATGTAAACAGAGAATAGTGTAGACAGGCTAACGTCACGATTTGCAAGATGGTTTGGATAGAAAGACATCTGTGTATTACAATAAAAGAGAAAACAAGTGCTACCAAACATACTGAAACAAACACACACACTAAAACATCATTTTTGACCACTTTCCACAACTATAAAATCTCAAAAGCTGTCATTATACTGCATTGTAAACCAAAAGATGCTCAACCAGTGCCAGAACTTGATTAGATTAGTTCCTACTTGTTTATCATAATTTATGCCGCAGTCACAGGCCACAGGCAGCAGAGGGCAGCCTTTGGAAAAGGCCATGACAGCAGATGGAACAAAGACTCTCACTTTCCCTTCCAAAATGGTAACAAACTCAACTCTAGAATGTTCTTTTAGGATCTGTCCTATTCTGACTCTCAGTGTGTGTTCATATAAACACAAACACACAGAGGCATGCAGGTTTGCAGCATTAGGCCAAGCCACACCCATTTAAGTTGATGCAAATAAAAGCACAAATAAAGTCACATCTAAAATCATAAAAAACTGCTTTCAGGCAACATATAACAAAACACAAAGCAAATTTACCGTTTTTATCATTGCCTTCATTGGACCACCATGAACTGAACTGAAAAACTGTTGCCAAGCCCCGGGTTTGCAGTCATATTATCATCAGCTCAGCTACGAGATGGACACTGCAGCTGAGAACATGCAGGATTGCTGCAGTCTCAAACCCAGAGAGGAACATGGAGGCGCTGCTGGTGTCCAGTGCCATTGAATCACTGCTGACACATGACATACTGCTCGCAATATATACCGGGGCTGGATTATGTAGAGCTTGATACACCTGTACATTTAACTAAACCTTTTAGCCAATATTCACAGATATAACACAGACACTGAATTATGCAACACTGTTATATTACTGACTGTAACTGTAGCTAATATTAAAAAAAATGAAAGGGAAGACACACTGCCCTTTGCTGTTTAACACAAAGGCTTTGTAATGATTGTGCTGTAAATTATTCCAGGGTCTTTTTTTCCTTCCTTCTGCACCAAATCGGGGAATTTGCAGACTCATTTCATTTAACGTCTCTCAGGTGACCGCACGCTATGAATGCTAATGAAGCCTGAGCTGGACATTCACTCAGAACCAGCCTCGCTCGCTCTCAGAGAACCAGAGAACAGGGCTGTGCCTGGACACACACTCGCACTAAGGCCTGTGAAGCTCTCCACCACACATCACATAGTGACCCCTGCAGTATTTTTGTGGAACATGTGTCACAATAGGATGATGCTTCT
This sequence comes from Zacco platypus, assembly GCA_038088235.1. Classification (NCBI taxonomy): domain Eukaryota; kingdom Metazoa; phylum Chordata; class Actinopteri; order Cypriniformes; family Xenocyprididae; genus Zacco; species Zacco platypus. Next base: position 7,519,121 of record CM076079.1, read on the forward strand.
GGAAACTGGCAGTTGGGGATTTGATATGGGGTAGATTATACTCAGAGATTGTCCGAATGTCCCCTTTTCATTTGTGTTTTTCCCTCAATCTAAACTGAATAATTATCAATCATTGCTTGGTTTTTACCTGAGAATATATATATATATATATATATATATATATATATATATGCTCACATAATATTTGGTAGACCTGTTCAACGGTTGTGACTAGAAGGGAAACAGCAACGGCCAGAAGAGAGGCAAAATCTCAGGATAAATAACTGTAAATTAAATGTGCTACTAATCAAATTGTGTTTTATTAACATCTACACGACCCCGACCCTTACAATACTGCAAAAACAGTTATTAAATTAAATAAATAAATATTAAATGACACAATATTGATGTGCGCATGCCCAGTGGCCGTAACTGTATCCCTTCTAGTCTTTACCCTGTTCAACTGCTCTTTATTGCAAATATATAATCAGCCAATCACGTGGCAGCAACTAAATACATTTAGGCATGTATACATGGGCATTCCAAGGTAGGATGGCATCAAGGCACATCTGAATCCCATGTTAGCTTCACTTCCTGTCTCCAGAGATGCCTTCATTTGATCATTTTTTGAAGGCAGCATAGATGTATCCTTCGCTACTTTTGATATTCCACAATCCTGTGAGCTGAGCAGGGCTGGGTAGGTTACTTTTAAAATGTATTTCACTACAGATTACAAAATACATGCTTTAAAAAGTCACTTGTAACGTATTTCGTTACATTACTCAAGTTTAGTAACTTAATCTAAATACTTTAGAATACTTTGGAATACGAATAAGTGTGGAACAAAGACAAAAAAGGTAATTGCAAGTTTTTATCTCACAATTCTGACTTTTTCCCTCAGAATTGCGTGATATAAAGTTGCAATTGCGAGTTATAAAATCAGAATTATGAGATATAAAATCGCAATATTGAGAAAAGTCAAAAATATGAGATATAAACTCACAATATTGAGAAAAGTCAAAAATATGAGATATAAACTCACAATATTGAGAAAAGTCAAAAATATGAGATATAAACTCACAATATTGAGAAAAGTCAAAAATATGAGATATAAACTCACAATATTGAGAAAAGCCAGAATTATGACATTTAACTCACATACTAAATTCACAATTGCAAGAAAAAAGTTAGTATTGCAATATCAATTCTGAGAAAAAGAATTGTGAAATGCAAACTCACAATTGTGAGGGGAGAAAACAAATTGTGAGAAAAAGATGCAGTGACCTTTTTTACAATTATTTAATGACTCACAAACAACTATCACAAAACATGAAAACAGTCGAAAACATGAAACTTAACTCAGACTGTCAGAGTCAGAGAATCACCAATTGCTGTTTAAATGACATTAAAATTCAAAGTAATCACTTTGGTAATCTAAAACACTTTTCAGATGTAACTGTAATCTGATTACCACCCATTTAAAATGTACTCAAATTTTGTATTTTAAATACGTAACTAAGTTACTTGTATTTCGTTACTCGCCAACACTGGAGCTGAGCAATCCTGAGCTATAAAAATAATCGTTGATCCCAGAGGAGAATGCCCAGACTGGTTCGAGCTGATAGAAAGGCAACAGTAACTCAAATAACCACTCTTTACAACTGAGGTATGCAGAAGAGCATCTCTGGACTCACAACACGTCGAACCTTGTAGCAAATGGGCTACAGCAGCAAAAGACACACCAGTGTCACTCCTGTCAGCTAAGAACGGGAGACTAAGGCTACAATTAAAACGGACTCACCAAAATTGGACAACAGAGGAAAAAACATTGCCTGGTCTAATGAGTCTCAATTTCTGTTATTACATTCAGATGGTAGGGTCCAAATTTGGCATAATCAACATGAAAACATGGATCCATCCAGCCTTGAATCAACAGTTGAAGCTGATGATGGTGGTGTAATGGTGTGGGAGATATTTTCTTGGTACACTTCGGGCCCCTTAGTACCAATTGAGCATCTTTTAAACGCACAGCCTACCTGAGTATTGTTGTGGACCATGTCCAGCTCAAATCATCTCAAACTGGTTTCTTAAACATGACAATAAGTTCACTACACTCAAATGGCCTCCAAAGTCAACAGATCTCAATCCAACAGAGATTCACATCATGTGTAGCAGACAAATCTGCAGCAACTGTGTGAATCCACTGACAAAAACATAAGTGGCATAATGGCATAAGTCGAAATTATGAGATACTAAGTCATAATTATGATATCAAACTTTTGATATCAAGCTAGTTTTTGAGTAAAAAATATGTGAACAAAGTATAATGCATATTTATAGAGTGCATAAAATGTATTCAAAATATATTCTATAAATTCTTTTATTGGATGTTTAGGTATTTTTACTGAAAATCAAGACAAAAATACTGATTAAATCAAATGATTTTTTTAAAATAAATAAATAAATATTAAATGATGCAATATTGATGTGCGCATGCCCAGTGGCCGTAACTGTATCCTTTCTAGTCTTTACCCTGTTCAACTGCTCTTTATTGCAAATATATAATCAGCCAATCACGTGGCAGCAACTAAATACATTTAGGCATGTGTACATGGGCATTCCAAGGTAGGATGGCATCAAGGCACATCTGAACCCATGTTAGGTTCTGATAAATACTGATTAAGTAAAATGATTTTTTTCAGTGTGGAACACTCATAGATCTCTGTCGTCTGTACTAACATATCCATCAAGAGCAATCTTGCGATTACTGACATCTTTAGAGTGCATTCTAGATTTGACAGAGTTAAGACTTAATTCATGGGTCTTAAAAATGCATTGCCATTACCACGATTGACATGATTGTTTTCAGCTATTTCAAGATATAAAACTATATTTTGGATGTAATTGTAAAAATATTATGGTCTAATTTTTTGCTCAGTAACTAAACACTGTATACTTTAAAAAGCCATAGAAAATTCCTTTCTTCCCTGTTGAAAAAAAAAAGTTTAGACCTGCACAAGTTTCCTTGATGGTTCAGAGTAGTTACAGATAGATTGGTCCTGCTCTACAGTAAAGTGAGTTTGTAACGCTGTCTACGACACCAAAAAAAAAGAAAATTTCAATTACACCAAAAAATGTAATAATGCCGCAGAAATCAGACAAAAATTCAGCCCAATTTTAGATCATCTGAAACTATGAAGAGGATGGAAACCTTCATTCCATCATCTAAAACATCAGTCACAGGGCGCTGCTGTACTGTACGAATAGAGACTATTTTAGTCAAACCCAAGTGTATGTTTGTGTGTACCCTCAGAGAGACCACAGAGTGATCCTCCCTCACTGCAGTTGCTTTTAACAGAATCCAGACAGAAGTTGAGGTTATTTTTTGTACTCTCCCTATAAATACTTTGCATGGTCACATGATTGCAGACACTTGTAACGAAAAGTCCTGGTGACATCATCACACAGCCCACCGAGGAGCACTTGGTGTTATCACTGCAGTGCTTTCTAGATATGACTAATGTTCTGTAGTGTCTAACTTCCACATCCTCTCTCATTTTCCCCTTCTTTTTTCTATTTTTTGTCCCTGTAAACTTCCCTTCAGTTTTTTTATAAACCTTTGTCTGTGCTAATCACTGTTATTGGTGATAAATGCACCATAAAAGTATCATAAAAATGGTCCATATGACCATGTGTTACACAATTATCAGGCTAAATTTAAGACATTAACTGATTATCTTCACTTGCTGTGAGCTGTTAACTGCTTTAACTGGATCGAGTCAGTGACTTGAACTTGAGAACTAGACAGATCAGTTTTGCATATGATAACAAAGATATAAGGGTTTGGATCGATATGAGGGTGAGTAAATAAAGACATGTAATAAAATAAAGCTGCCCTTTCTCTGGGGCTCTTACCTCCCATGTGTCCACAGAGTTGCTGTCTTTAACTCCATTTTGTGCTGCATTCATTTGCAGGGTTACTTCGTAGCATTCCTGAATATCTGAGAATAATGGAATAGCGATGTCATTGAATGAATCCATTTAAATAATGCAGGAATTTACACTGAAATATGTAATACCTCCATTACATTTTTGATTGATAGCAGATGTATGCAAGGTTGCTGTTGGCACCATAATGTTATATGAATAGGATTCTAAATAAAATATAAAAAATAATAAATTTAAATTAAAAATTGTAGTATAATGTTGACATTCCAACATTTATGCTAAAGGATTAAATCAGCCAAAAATGAAATTTCCCATTCACAATTGTCATTTACACACCCTCATGTTGTTATAACCCTGTATGACTTAGTTTCCAAAGTGAACCATCTTTTTAGCAGAATATCTAAATTTATTTCTTTTACACAATGAAAGTGGATGGAGACCAAGGGCTCCCAAAAGGACAAAGAGCAGCTTGAAAATACTATATATTTCTCATTTTGTGTTTCAGAGTATAAAGAAAGTCATATGCTTTTGGAAGACATGTACGGAGCCCCAAAAAGTACATGATGATCATAAAAAAAACATGAGTGGAAGGAAAAATTATGTTTAAATACTTTTGAGTTCCCCCGAGAAACTTTGCGTTCACTTGCAAAACGTTCGCATTTCCCAGAAAAACACTAATGTTTTTGTGAGAGAATGCATTGAATATAATTTTTCCTCCTATCTCTTTTTTTTCCATCACCATATTCTCTCAGAGTCTCTGTAGACATAAGAGTAAGCAAATGATGCCAGAATTTTCATTTTGAGTGAACGTCTCATCTAACGTATGTAACACAGTTGCCTGAGAGGGTTAAAGCTACGGAATTTCCGGGGGAATAGCAGCCCAACACTGCATCTCGTTCCCCTCTCAGGGATCCGGAAACGTTCCCTTTTAAGTGGAACTCAACACTGCATTATGGCTTAATGCTATGGGAACTTTAATGTCAACGTCATCACGCCACTGGACAGTTCCTGCCCCACAAGGCTGTGTTCGTGCACAGACAATTGTAGGCATAGGCTGAGCGCAGACTAACCCTGACGGACCTAAAACCCTGGGGTTGAATCCATATCTAGACTGTAGAACCTGATGAGTGTGTGCGGAGAGGACCAGCCTTCCGCAGCACAAACATCTTACAATGGTGCACCCCTAACTAGTGGAGTGGGGCCCCTAGAGTTGAAACTATTGTGCGCACATCATAGGAGAGGGAGATCGCGTCCATGATCCAGTGCAAGATGCGCTGCTTATTGACTGCATTCCTTCAATTGCGGCCCCCAAAGCAAACCAAAAGCTGAGGGGGGCCTGGCCAGTGGCCTGAGCCCCCCTCAGATCTTGATCTTGAAAGCACAGGCCGGAGTAACAATTGCAGACTTTCTTTTTCTTGCATCTCATGAGGTGGAGGGAAGAAAACCTGCAAAACAACTGGCTGACCAGAAATATATGGAATTTTTGGAACATAGTCTGGTCTAGGGTACAGTAAAGATTTGACATCACCTGGAGCAAAGTCTAGGCCGGAAGAGGCAACTGACAAGACCTGCAAATTTCCCATTCTCTTTAGCAAATCCAATGTCAATAAGAGGGCCACCTTGAGGGTCAGCATTTGCTCAAATGTAGATTCTGCTAACACACCCAAGACCAATGCTAGGTCCAGGACAGAACTCATAATGAGTTGTCTGTCACTGCGCAAGAACCAAGACACCAGAGGATGTCTCCCAAAGGAAACCCCTTTTAAAGCTTTTAAACCCCTTTTAAACCCCGTGCAGAACAAAGCCCACTGGCTGGATGGCCATCGAGAACCGCACCACATCACGTGAGGGAGGCGTCCATCGAGTCTTGCCACTGCAAGCTGCCCTTGTTCAGGAACCATAGCTCCTTCCAAAGGCATAGTGCAGTACGTGGCGTGTGACCCTTATGACCCTGGAGGGATGGTTTAGAGGATGGAATCCCCTACTCTTGAGCCACAAGCGGAATGGTCTCATGTGCAGCAGGCCTAGTGATAGGTCTCTCGGTGGCAGTGACCAACTGCTAACAGCCTCTGAACTTTATGAACTGAGAGCTACTGACCTAGCTGGATTTCTTTAATAGCATTTAGGATAGATGCTACTCATGTAGGAAACAGCTGTGACTGCATCACCAACTCTTTTATTGCATCCTTCAGATCTTTTATCACAAACCAGTCCTCAAATTGGATCAGCAAACTGGCAGGGACCAAATGAACTGGACAAATTTTCAAATCACTCTTGAGCAGAATACAGTATGTCAAGAGTATGTCAAGTTGGCCTGTGTATGCACTTGCGCTGAGTACGGATTCTTCCAAGACCTAGACCCAGAAGGTCCAAGAAGAACAGAAGACAATGGTGGGAAGGTTGCTCTCGGCCAGATGTCAAATAGCAGTCACCTAGTTTGGACCGTGTGACCTGTCCCTTTTCATCAAGCCACTCCAGGTTTAACTTGGCCACTGCACGAGTAACAACCTTGAGCAGCTCCTCAAACGCAACTGAGAGGGCTGCTCACATATACGGCTTCTGAAGACAAAGAAGCTGGCATGGCGTCTATTTATGGTTTTGGTGATGTACTACGCTACGTCATCACGCTCAGCCAAATGGCGACTGGCGTATGTAAACATGTGCTTCAGATACGAGCTCACACGAAGCATTCCGATAGCGTCAAACAATGATGTGGCGTTGAGTTTCACTTAAAAGAGAACTAGCCTTCAATGGTCCTCAACAATAGATTAGTAAGTCTTTAAGCCATGCCAAAAAGCACAGGTGCACAGTCTACACAAGTCAAGTGAGCAAGGTCAAGAGCAATGTCAACATTTGGCTCAACTTTAGCATAGCTCCCACTATTGTGGGTCTCTATAAATATCATCCAGGGGCCTCATCCAAAATTCCTGTCCATACTGGGTTTAGAGAGCCGGAGCAATCACACTCACTTAGAGAGGCTTTTAACGTGACTCGCTCATGACAGCACAGTGCCTGCCGACATTAGCAGAGGTAACAGTGGCTCTGGTGTTGTTTGTCAAGCACAAATCTGTGAGCGATTTACACTAGTGCTAATTGGGACAATTGAAATAACCTCAATCAGTACACACTACAGCAGAGCTGTGGGATTATAACTGTTCAGAATAAAAACAATACATAAGAAACTTGCTTAGATCACTCAAATCCAACAAGTGAAAAGGGTTTTGCAGAGGTAATTGCAGCAAATTGTTGGGCTTATCTAAAGGTACAACCATTGGACAAAAAATATCATAGGTCAAGTCTTCGAAAGTGGTTGGCTCCTCTTTCTCTATTCACAATATTGTATATGCACATTCAAGTTCCAAAAGCAAGTGAATGAAAGCTGTGGACATTTAATTACTATTGCTTGCCGAATTGAAGTCATTGTATAGGAATCCACGAAATGTGGAGTTTTCAAGACATCGCTTGTGTTCAAATTTGTCACATGCATTCACCATTTTGGCCTACAGAAAGCTGCTTGGTTTGAAAGTGACTTCTGTAACACCAGACAATTGACCTGTTTTGCCCGGAATTCCCCTGATGTGACCGCACCTCGAATGAAATTGGAATGCAGCATATTTAACGTATGAAATACATCTCAAATTTTAATAGGGCATGACATTATTCATAACTAAGATATAACATTCCTCATTGCAAAATAAGGTGGAAAAATGACTAATTGAATCGTTCTAGCAAATGATTCGATCACAAACTGATTAATTCATGAACAAAACACAACTATTGTGTGTTGTGTGGAGACAGTTGAATTTTCTTGGAAATATTTTCATTGGCAGAGCAAAATAGACAAAGTAACTCACAATATTGTTACTTAATATTAACCTCTTGACATTATTATATTAAATTATATATAAAATCAATATCATAATCGTTCTGGTGGTCTTAATATCAGAATGTCTGTAATTTTCTGAACAACAGCATTCATGCTCATGTGATATTGCTTAAAGTCACCAAGAAATCAGATTTGAAAATTCTTATTTTTATGGAACATTGCGGCGTTACCAGATTTATCTGTGCACATCATTATTTTAAAAATATTAATTTGCCTTCGTGATCTATGATCAAATTAACTTACGCTTCTTCCAGAATCTCTGGTGACTTGCTTCCGAGTCCAATAGCAGGACAACCTGTCCCTGACATGAGATCACAGCAAAAGCAAACCACAACGATCCAATGACATCGTTGATCCAACGATCAATTCCCAGTGGACAAAATTAAGTCCTGTACTAGATTTTTTTCTTTTTCGAGAAGCTGTTTCACTTGGATATACACCACAATAGGGAATAAAAGACTATAGCAATTTCCGACGTCATGCCAACGATAAATATATGTTTACTCATAAATATGTGTTTACTGCTACATATTTTAACACTAAAATATTTTTTAAAAATCTGCTACATTAAAGCCAGGCTACTACCTAATCATGCCTTTAAAGGTAGAGTAGGCAATCTTTTTCAAAAACACTTTTTGTTATATCGGTTGAAATTCTCTTCACATCTTCATTGCAATCAATAATAGAAGAGGTATAAATATTAAAAAAATATACATATATCTTCTTTGGAAGTTTCAGAACCAAAAAATGTTCGTCAAATCATTGCATTTGGTCCGAATGTGTTTTGGAGGAGGCGTGGCTTTGGAAAGGGAGGGTGGGATCTTTTGCTTTCATAGCTTACTATTGCTGGCCTCTCTGAAATTGCCTACCCTACCTTTAAAACCATCTCTTCCCCCCCTTCAAACTAGAATGACTTGTTTCTTTACCCCACCCTTCCACCCTCTATATGTCTTACCTCATTACCTCTCAGGTCACTAACTGCCATGGTCTGTGGTCACCAACAGAGGGGCGACCAGCTGATGAGAATGGAGGGAGACAATACTGCTGATGTCACCCACACTCCCACACTGGCCCACAGCCTGAACTAACAACATAATGAGATGCTTGTTACCTTGCTGTGCCTTTGAAGCATAACACTCTCAAGCCCCTTTGCGCTGGAAGAAACGAGCAAGTCTTTTTTTAAGACGGAAGAAGAAAGAGCTACAAAGAAACACACTTTTTTGGAGAGATAGGCAGTGAACTTGGACTGGCAGCACATGCGAACGGTGTACGTGTGTGTGTGTGGGGGCTGTTAGGGGCAGTAATGGAGTCCCACTGGGGTGCAGCGGGAAAGACAGTAGAAGAATGGGGCTATGTGACTCATCTGTGTCTGTGTGAGCCTGTGTGAGTGGGAGGAGAGCAGTGTGTGGGAAGCGGTTTCATCGCCTGGCTGGCCAGAGCCAGATGAGAAAGTGAGAGAGCAGAGAAAAGCAAGAGAGCGACGGAGAAAGTAAACTAAAGCGTAGAGTCTTCCACTAAATGGTGCATGATTATAAAACATGCAGCTGTATGATGAATGGAAATGTGTAAGTGTGTCAGACGAAAACTCCCTTCTCGCTTAGTAAAGCTGTCTTGAATGGCTTTGATGTGATGTGTAAGTACGAATTATGTCTTCATCAAGGAGACCTTTCCCCTCAAATGCATTATACATAGAAAGCAACATTCATGATTATTCATATTTAGGGCTACTTTCGTTCAGCATTAAAGCACATGGATGTAACAGATTGTTTGTGAACTAAAATCATTTTACAGCTGAATGTTGACAATCGGTTCTGTACACATATATTTCAGACAAAGTACTGGTTAAATGATACTTTTCCCCCCAAAAAAGCATTCCAGCAGAATGTTCCCAGATCCAAGTAAATCCTAAAAGACCACATAAATTCCTGGCCACTGAACAAAAAACACAAAGTCCTTTTACTTAACTGCACAGTCCTCTCCACAGATTCATTTTTACACAACTGCTCTCCTTTTCAATGTTTAACTCATTTCAATGTCAGTATTAAGTTCACACATAATTTGATTTAAAAACTGGGAGCTAAAACTCAGCTGGTGTTAAAAACAGCCCTGAATCAGCTGCTCACATATACTGAATCTAAACTTGTACTCAAACTTAAAGCGGTACAGTTACTCTTCATTCATATTATATATGGTAAGTAACTACAATATAAAGTATTTTAAAATAGATAACAGGTATTTTAAATTAACCATAGCCTTGGTGAGCATAAGAGACTTCTTTCAAATTTATTTTAAAAATGTTACTCACTCCAAACCTTTGAACTAAATTGTACATTACCAAAGTTTCCTGATAAAAATCAATGGAGACAGCAAAAGTTGCTAAGGCAAGATTAACAACTTTAAGGTGGGGATAAGTGAGGAACTGATTAACAGGCTTTTACAGGCAGTTTTACATTATTTTTCTATTAAAATTATGGGAAAAAATCAGTGTATAATTAGAAATGAGGTTAGAAAGCATTTGTTGGGAAATGAAAGTGAAGTAGGACTTGTTACCGTATCTGAAAACTGTAGGAGGAACTACAGTTTTAGTTCTAGCAGGAACTAGTTCAACTTGAAAGTACTGGGGAATTATGGATTGTCAGTTTTCCCCAGCAATGAAAATAGTCCTGCCTTGATATTGGGTCATATTTGGGAACAAAACCTGTGTGATCCCAAATCTGTGTGTTTGGAAACAAAGAGATGAGTGTGCAGTTAGGAAAACCTTTGTTCGAAATTGTGCAATCATGCAGACAACCAAACAAGCTCACAGTCAAATCTTCCTAACTCCCACAGTGCATCACAGGATAGCCTCATTGTATCCCCAATATACTCGATGATCCCTTTTTTTTTTTGATGCCACATAAAACAAAAAACTTTCAACTTAGAGTCTACAACACGAATGATCTATACAAATTTCTACACTATAATAATACAAAATAGAATATAAAATAATATAAGTTTTAAACTTTGTGCTAATTTGTCTATCCTCAATCCTCCTCATTTTTGCTAGAATTCATATTGTATTCCTTTTTTTAACTCTGGCCTACACCCAAGAGGCTGGAGAGATGATTGAAACCACATGTTGCTCAACTCAGCCTTACATGACCCCTCTCCTCAGTACCTGAGAAAGAGATTGGACCATCCTGCACAAAGCTCAACGCTCTGCCTAATCTGAACTGAGGTCAGAAGGGAGTGTGGCACTGCGGCCAAGAACTGTTTGTTTATCATTTACCTACAAGTTATCCCACATTCCCGCTAACGATCCAGCCTCTTTGTGGAATGTGTGGAATCCTTATCCGCTTACTGTGTTATGCCAGTTTCAAACTGGGACTACTGATTCAGAGTGAGAGAAATGAGAGCTTTTGTAACATCTGTTTGGCCTGTTGTAAGTCAAACTGCTTTTTTCGAGGCACAGAAAAGCATATATACCTAAATGCCAGTAGCATTTAAGAAAACAATCTAAAACCCTTTAGCCATAAATCACAAAGCTCCCCCCTATAAAACATATGAATATTTATGTGACTGACACTTTCTGTAATACCAGGAACATTATAATAAAAAGTAATGCCCACAACTAACTCCAAATGACTTTTATTAACTAGAAAAATTAATAATTTACCGCTACCTTTCAAAAGTTTGTGGAGTTATATATATATATATATATATATATATATATATATAAATTAATAATTATATTCAGCAAGAATGCTTTGAACTACAGTAAAGACTTGATATACGAAACATTTCAATAAATGCTCATCAAAGTATATTATTACAAAAATATTAAGCAGCACAACTGTTTTCAATAGTGATAATAAGAAGAAATCCTTCTTGAGTTGCAAATCAGCAAATTAGAATGATTTCTGAAGGATCATGTGACACTGAAGACTGGCTATAAAACTTACCCTATGACTATAAAATGTTGCAATTTTCTATACCAACTCTTTATAGAATGTCCAACACATTCATAACAACATTACATTTACTACATAATAAGCCTGTCATGCCCAATGACATATGAGAAAACCCATGAGTTAAGATCAGGGGAAACCGGTCCCTCTCCTCACTACAGTCCCATGGCAACATGGTCACGGCCCCTGTGGTCCTACTCTTCTGCATCACAGCAACAGCAGCAGGCAGGCCTCATTAAAGCCTCGGCCTGGTAATTAAAATAACCACTCAACCATTTCATAATGGGACTAATTTGTTTCCTTTGCAGCACAAAAACAAAAAAATAAGTTAGGAAATCTTATTTTAGTTAGATGCAGTGATATCAATAATTACTTGGACGTTTTCTTATTCTGGCTGTTGTGAGACATCATTAAAATATGACAGAACAAACCCACAGCATTAAGAACTTTGTTGGAGTTGTGAAAGTCAGACTCGTTGTGTAACATGAGAACAGTGGCACAAGCTCTTGTAAACATTTTGTAATATACTGTATAAGTCTGGCTCTTAAATCCATGTAAAAGATCAAGCCACTGGAGACAACAGCAATGGCTCATTTAAAACACAGACAACCTTTTGTTTTTATACTGAAAGTACCTAATCTAACCAATCAAAACTTAGTTAATGTCACATGTAAATGAGTGCTAAAGGTGAGAAAGTTCAAATGGGTCTGTTTTACAAAACAAAAAAACTTGTAAAAGTCACAGAAAGCTTCAAGTTAATTTGTAAGAGAGTGTCAATAATGTGTTAGTTTACTGTTCAATTGTCATTGCTAATGTAAAGGAGGACATTAAGGCAATTGGTCCACAGACAGAAAACAAAATGTACCATTTAGATAAACATCAGCAGTGTTTAGTAAAGCTGAACACACTGTAACACGGCTTCTTGGAACAATTTTGCTCAGCATGGAATGTGCTGGAATCAAGTGGTACGGCCCTAAATAAGTAAGCAATAAGGTACGAGAGGCTGTGCTGTATAGTGAATAGGTCACAGCTGAAGGGCGTTGTTAAACATGACGCAAAGCCGAGTGCCTGCAACCTCTTCAGCCGTGACTTAGTCACGATACAGCACTTGCCTCGAGTACCTTATTGCTTTTATAAAACGGTTACCACATAATATAGATATTAAAGCCAAAAATATGTATCAACGCAACTTTCATGAAGTAAAATCAGTAATTGCCTTCCTTCCACCGGAAAAAATAGTCCCTGACCGTGAACAGCAAGAGAAGTTACAAGACTGTCTTTATGAGAGAGTCAGTCAGCAGCGAAGACTTTTACATTGAAAAGACTGAATTGTTGTGAACACGAAACAAGACGAATGCTTTGACTAGAGCTGTCAGTCACGGGAAAACCCAACTGTTAAAAGGACAAGATATTGCAGCGGACATTTAAACAGACTTTTTATTACGAACATAGGACTGACCTAAAGGAAAATGCTAAATCTGAATGCAGGTAATAAACTCGCTCACTCAATCTCTTTCTCACAATACGCTTCTACATAATGCAGTAAGCTTCAATGAACAAAATCAATTGAGTATAAACAGTTTACGTTGCTTAGAGTGGTTGCTAAGGGTGTTGTGATACACAGAACCGTTGGGTGAAGCGGTCATAGCCGCGTTTTATTGTGAATAAAACAGCTATTGACCGACGTGAATCAAGGACAGGAACTAACCGTTTTATAATGACAGATAATCATCATTTTTTGAGATCCATTACAGTTTACACAGAAACAAACCTCACCCAGCAAAGCCTGAAAAAGATGGCTGCCAAAGATGGTGGAGACCTTTTCCACGCTGGTCTTCAGGGCCTGTTCATCTGGGCTAGTCAAACTTGCCTGGTACTGTTTCAATAGCCCAACTGCTCTTTTAGTATCTGAAATAAAAGAGACGACAAGCGTCACTATTTCAGTACAACTCCAACCCATTTTAATGCCTTTCCTCCATTACCAACATTCTTCTTGTGACAGACATTTTTAGATGTTCAAAATGAGTGTTTAATTCTGAAAAAGGCTTTGCACAATGCTAGACACTTGAAATCTGACATTACTTGCCTATAATTATAAGAAGCCCTCGAAGGGGTGTGTAGCCAGATGTTCGACTCAACCAGGGCTGTCCAACAACAATTTTTCAAGTAACAGCTAAAAATAAATTAATGATTTAGCCTTGTGTAGTAGCTTACATGTTGTATGCAGGTTATTCTTGTCGACAGATACCATAAAAAATATCTGGACACTTAAGTTACACTTAAAATGTATTAGATAACAAATAACTTTTGAATTTAGTTAGCCCTATCACAATTAAATAGTTTGATTTCCCCTCAAGTTCACACAGGTGTAATTCACATTAACTTTGGACATGAAAGTGCACTATTATATACAATGAACAATACAATAACAATGTGTGAGATTTATTTAAACGCTAACAAACTTGTTAAAAGTGTTGAAAAGGGTGTTTGTGAGTTGTTTTTCTTTAAAATAAAAATGTTTATTAGTTTATTGGCATGTAATGCATTAATACTGTTAGATTTGTGTCACTTTTTGGAATGCTTCAGGTGCTGGTTCAAGGGAAGAGGAGGTTAGTAGAGGTAGGAGGTCCCACATTAACATCACAGTTTGTGATGGATGGGTTAAACAGGGTCATGGTGTCCACTATACACTTGAGCTTCTGGAAAGAATAGCGGGTTTTTATTAAAAGTTACATAATCCCACTTCAGACTAATGCTTCCCGTTTCCCATGGGGGTTTAACATAAATTCCTACTTGAAAATACACATATCGATACCAAGAAAAAGTTTAAAACAATTAAAGTCACTGTCATATCTTCATTATAAGGTCTAATACTGTTTTTACAGAACTTACCATATTTATGGACCATGATGTGGAGACTGTTGCAGTCAGTTAGAAAACTTGTCCTGTAAATCCTCTTAAAACGTTTCGACTAGCTAACGTTAGTTCTCCAAACAAATTAGCTAATAGCGCTTTAGAATCCTTCTCGGGACAAGCTGTCCCTTTCTAGTTGTCTCCGAACAGCCTTTTATAAGTTTTAGCGTTTCTTTGGGAAGTTCTGGTATTGAAGACGGGAATAAGTTACTGCAGTTGGGAGGAGATGTCTGTTGTGGTAGTGAGAGTGTGAAGCTTCCCGTTATCTGCCTTTGGCTCCTGCATTGGGAAGTTTTGAGGGCGGTCTGCAGTAACAGCGTCTTACTCATCCTTCATCCAAATGTAAACTGTGGATAAATAATAATGGAGCGTATTAATGAACGTGTGTTTATGGTGGAAAACAGCATTTTATTGTATAACGGCGGACGCTAATCATATGTGTGAACTAGCAAAGAACAAAAGAAGGGGGAAATGGGTTATAAATGATCATATTAAATATACCTGACATCTAGTTCGTCAGGCTTTAGGAAAACACCCTTTTTGCCATGAAGCGGTCATGCAAGGTTGGCTATGGAAATTATTATTTCGAAGTGTCGCATGCCACCTACTGGAGAAAGAGTGAACCTGCTTCGAGTTCTATTTGCAAAACAAGACTTTTTTGGAAAGGGGGGAAACATGATATCAATTAACAGAGTGATTAGGTACCAAAAAGTATAAAATGTCACCTGTAAAAAGGTATAATTTCACCTGTAGTAAGTCAGTCTTACCAAAAGAAAAACACTACAAGCTTTATGTAACATTTAAGTGAATTACAGTAAAATAATTTTTATAAAAATAAATTGTGTAGTGTACCTAAAAGGAGGTATTGGCACAGTTTCATCTGTAGAAAGTCAGTCTGGTCAAGAAAAAAAAAAAACTACAGTGATTTTTTCACGAAGGGAGGAATTGACAAAATATCATCTGTAGTAAGTGCTAGTAAGTCTTACCAAAAAGGACTAACAAGCTTTGGGATTTGAACATGTCTGTTTTTAAATGTTAAAACAAAGTCATTGCAATGAATACAAATTATTCGTTTTAACCATTTGGTGGAATTGGCAGACGTTCCCTTCATCATGTGCCTCGGTAGCGCGTCAAATCATTCACAGGTGTAAATATGAAGCTATTGTGCAAGTAGGTGATTTTGAATTAATATTTCATGTGGATAGACAATGTTTACATACTTAACATTAATCATGGTATTGATATAAGACTGTCGACTCTAGAACAGTGGCAAGGAAATCTAACTTTACCAAGCTCCGAGCGCCCCCTAGTGGTCGGGAGCATTTCCGTTGTGTTGTGGCTCGATTTCGTTGTGTTGTGGCTTGATTTTGTTGTGTTGTGGCTTTATTTCGTTGTGTTGTGGCTCGATTTCGTTGTCTTGTGGCTCGATGTCATTGTGTTGTGGCTTGTTTCCGTTGTGTTGTGGCTCGATTTCGTTGTGTTGTGGCTCGATTTCGTTGTGTTGTGGCTTGATTTCGTTGTGTTGTGAATCGATTTCGTTGTGTTGTGGCTTTATTTCGTTGTGTTGTGGCTCGATTTCGTTGTATTGTGGCTCGATTTCGTTGTGTTGTGGCTTTATTTCATTGTGTTGTGGCTCGATTTCGTTGTGTTGTGACTCGATTTCATTGTGTTGTGGCTTGATTTCGTTGTGTTGTGGCTTTATTTCGTTGTGTTGTGGCTTTATTTCGTTGTGTTGTGGCTCGATTTCGTTGTGTTGTGGCTTTATTTCGTTGTGTTGTGGCTTGATTTCGTTGTGTTGTGGCTTTATTTCGTTGTCTTGTGGCTCGATTTTGTTGTGTTGTGGCTCGATTTCGTTGTGTTGTGGCTTTATTTCGTTGTGTTGTGGCTTGATTTCGTAGTGTTGTGGCTTTATTTCGTTGTGTTGTGGCTCGATTTCGTTGTGTTGTGACTCGATTTCATTGTGTTGTGGCTTGATTTCGTTGTGTTGTGGCTTTATTTCGTTGTGTTGTGGCTCGATTTCGTTGTGTTGTGGCTTTATTTCGTTGTGTTGTGGCTTTGTTTTCGTTGTGTTGTGGCTTTATTTCGTTGTGTTGTGGCTCGATTTCGTTGTGTTGTGGCTCGATTTCGTTGTGTTGTGGCTTTATTTCGTTGTGTTGTGGCTCGATTTCGTTGTCTTGTGGCTCGATTTCATTGTGTTGTGGCTCGATTTCGTTGTGTTGTGGCTCGATTTCGTTGTGTTGTGGCTCGATTTCATTGTGTTGTGGCTCGATTTCGTTGTGTTGTGGCTCGATTTCGTTGTGTTGTGGCTTTATTTCGTTGTGTTGTGGCTCGATTTTGTTGTGTTGTGGCTTGATTTCGTTGTGTTGTGGCTCGATTTCATTGTGTTGTGGCTTTATTTCGTTGTGTTGTGGCTCGATTTTGTTGTGTTGTGGCTTGATTTCGTTGTGTTGTGGCTCGATTTCATTGTGTTGTGGCTTTATTTCGTTGTGTTGTGGCTTTATTTCGTTGTGTTGTGGCTTTATTTCGTTGTGTTGTGGCTTGTTTCCGTTGTGTTGTGAACTTATGTTTGCTTTTTTTAATTACATTGTGTTGTGCACTGCTGGGCCACCGTAGGGGGATTCACATTAAAAGCGAGTATTAAAGTATGGCATACACTGGTTGGTTGGCCAACTTTTTATCATTTGAACAAGATATATTCAGTGTCAAAATGTTTCCTTTTTTAAAAAATCACGACTTGTACACTTGTGCCAAAAGGGACTTGTTTGGCACAAAGCTAAAAGATTAAATTTTTAGAAGGACACAAATGGAGATGCAAACATTTATTTTAACTTGCAAACTAAAACCACTTAACACATTTGCTGGATATTATTTTGTGAATAATATAAAATATGATATATTATTAATTTTCACAATCTTTTAAATAACCAGGACAATGGTTACTTAAAATGTAGATGTTGTTTTGCTCCTTAATTTGCCTGTTTTTATAATGCCATCCTGAAACTCCTGTACTGATTGACAGATAACCTGCATTTATATTAAATGTTAGTAGCCAGTTGGCATAATTTGTCACATTTGTTGTTGTACAACAAATTAAAAACAGTTTCTAACCCTAACATTTATTAACTTACAATCATATATTTTAAACATATAACATTTTTATTTAGTAAATTATTGCTTCGACATGGATATCTTGGTAGAATCAATGAATGTGGGACAGGAGGGGAAACCATTATATATATAGGCAACCAGACTTTATTTCCCATACATTTTGAAAAACACACACACAATACAGATTAACTTACACAAATTATTTCTGAATTTCTCTTAAATCCCGTATTAAAGTGCAAAAATCTTATAAATTTATATATCATATATAAAACTTTACATAAACTTTATATAAAAAATATATAAACATTTTGGTCCCACTTTATTATTAGGTGTCTAACTATTATGCTCTTTAACTGGTGTTAATACAGTTAAAGTTAGGGATAGGTTCACAGTTATTGTTAGGTGTAATATTGTAGCTGCAGAAATTAATTTCAGATTAATTACACAGGGATTTTTTTAATATATAGATACCATGTAAAACAATCTACTTGGTATCAAATGTATCAATTTAAATGAAGTATATAGTAGTTCAAAAGACATTTAATATAAAGTGGGTTCAACGTTTTAAAAACATAAACAACATCTATAAAACAATATTGTCATTTAAATGAAAAGTAAAAGTTCTGGTGTTGCATGTATTTTGTACAATAGGTGGCAGCATTGCACAATTTGCTGCCCTAAAGAGGAAATTATATCAAACATTTCAATTCTCATCCCAACTGATTAAGTACAAATATTATGTGAATTAACTGAATTACACATTTAATATTTAAGTTTTATTTTTGATGACCACATACAATCCTTCAAAAAGTGAAAAAAGGAAATGCTCTTTCATGACAAGTGATCAAGCAGCGGGACGCCCCTCTCTGCTCCATTTTGAAGACGGTTCTTTTTCCTGTTCTTTTTCCTGTTCACAAACAAAGAGATAAATGTCCATTATAATCTGTTGAGCAGACTTGAATGGCGCTGTTCCAATATAATTTGAGTGACTTCAAATTACGGGAAAATTTGAATTTATTCAAATTATACATTATTAAATGCTTTGGAATCAATAATAATCAATAATAATCAATAGCCTTGTGTTTTTAGTGGTATGAATGTAGTGTATGAAGGACATTTTCAGCTATTGGAAAAAGTTGGATAAGCCTTAGAGTTAGCTTGCCTTGCAGTCAATTTCATTTACCGTTTTCAATAAGCAAAACATTTAAATGTATAAAATAACTGATGGTTTCATCATTTTAATACATTTTATACATTTTTAAAAATAGAAGTTCTTTTAAATACACTATTAATATTAGAAAGAAATTAATATAAAAAACAATTGCAAGGTTTAAAACTATTATAATCGATCTGTTAAAGTCATGAAATTAAATATGACATTAACACTTTACAATAATGTTCATTAGTTAACAACATTAGTTTATATGAACTAATAATGATCTGGACTTTATTAATCTGTTAATGTTAATTTCAACATTTACTAATACATTATTAAAATCTTGTTAGCATTAGTTAATGCCCTGTGAACTTACATGAACAAACAATGAACAACTGTATTTTCATTAACTAACGTTAACGATTAGTAAATACAGTAACAAATGTATAGCTCATGGTTAGTTCATGTTAGTTAATACATTAACTAATGTTTAACTAATGAACCTTATTGTTACCAATATGACAATTCTTATTTCTTCATGGAATATTGCAGTATTTATTATAAATGATTTGTGCTCATTGTCATTTTTGTTTTTTTAAATTCATGTGCCATAATAATCTTTAATTAAAATAACTCCCTTTCCCTCTTGCGGTGACATGATGTGTTTACTGCCGAGAGGGAAGGACAACCTGTAATTATAATTAACATATAATTGACAACATCGTTAAAGCTTGAAGCTATGACAATCTATCCGTTAAAACTTGAATTATCCCCACAAAAATGTCATTTAATCAACTCTACAGCATTATACAGTACTTGTATATGTGCTGAGTTTCTTACCTTTGCCAAAGAAACAGCCCAACCATCAACAGCAATGATATCACGTCAGCCGAGATCCATATTACCATGTACTTATTAGGCTCCTTTCATTATTACATGCATACACAAACACACAAAGGATTCCAGAGGTATTACACATTCAGACAAGTCCATGTGAATTATGAATGAAAAAAAAAACAGCTTCTCTTCTATGGCACATTAGACAATGATAGGTGAAAGATAGGCTGAGATTTACCAGATGCCAGTCAGGCTTAGACATGTTTTTGAAGATGTGGCAAGCATTGGTGGTCACTGAACTGGCCCCAGTGCACCACAGTAATGAGAAGAGCCAGCGTTCATTCACAACCCACAGATTCACGGACACGTTTTTTCCCCGCAGATCCCTGTCCAGTGAAATAAACAAAAAATGTGTAAGTCAAAATAAAAACAAATCCAAATCCTCCCTCTATTCATTCGGCTTCATATCAACGACCTTTTCGACAGGTCGCAACAAGCCAGTTTCTGCACAATAGGCAGGAGTGGCTGGGCCGTTTTAACACGCAGTCTTATTTATCAGTCAAGCTTTTCTTGTTCATTCAACTTATATCTTCACCAAATTATCCAAATGACAGGTGCATCCAACCGGACAAAACAGTGTCTGGAAAAGGCCTCATCAATCTTCATGTGTTGAACCAAACTATAATCATTTTTAGATACATTTGTGAGTTTAAGCTACAGATCAGCACTTCATTTCTCAGCCTTTCTGTCATTTTTGTAAGAAAGTAAAACCCTGTGATCCCTGAGGGTGTGATATCATACCAACGTTAATGGAGGCAGCATCATGTCTCTGCATGTCAGATAAGCTGCACCAATCCTACACTTACCTTATTTCTCGAGTGCTCAGTGAATATTTCATATTTAGGAAGCTTCCACCATCTGCATTCATTTCTTCAACCACATTATACACCTGCTTGAACCCTGGTGAAATATTTCTCACGTTGTGTCTATATCCTTGATGAAGCCACCATATCTGAAAGTGATACAAAATATTAGAATTGCATTTAAGGGTGCAAAAGAGAGAAAACAAGAATAGCATGAATAATTTTGGACTGAGATTTTTATAATAAAAAAATCATTCATTAATGGGGCATTAATGAAATGCATGTTTTTTAATAGGGCCTCAAACATTGTAAGATTACACTAAAAAAAAAATTAAAATAGAAATGTTACCTATTTATCTGAAATTATGTTGAAGTACTAAAATTTTTAAAACTAAAGTGAAATAAATATTAAGCTGAATAGAAATATTAAAAAAAGGGATGCTAAGAAACGATGACATTTCTGAAAGCTTAATGGATAAATATATTAAATTATTAGACAATGGTCACAGAACCATTCTCACTAATGGTTTCAGACTGTTTACAGTGTGACAATATTACCTTGTCTTGTGAGATCCCCGACTTTATGATCGTGTCAGTGGTGTAGTAGGAGTCGCTGTTGTTGAATCCTGTTGCGTTGTTCTCATTTTTTAGGTCAAATATGAGGGAGACATTATGCTTTTTGGCCATGACCAAGAGTTCAGAAAGAGATGGTACTGTCTGGTTGTTAGCCTCCCTCTTCTCTTCCTCTGAGAGCGATGACACTGACTGAAATGGATCTGTCTGTATTTGAAAGTCAAAAAATCTCATTTTAAACGAATTTGTCATGTTTTTCATCACACTAAAACAGACCATCTGAACATCAAATGTGAAGTGGAAGAATTGTTTTGTATCTGTTCAAACTGGATCAAGCTGCAACCTCAGTTTAGTTCAAGGTTGCTTTGCTAATAATCTTTAACCAAAACATACTCCTTTTTCTTCTCATGGTGCCTGTGAGATATTAAGTATTTGTGCTGCTTCATGTATTTTTTGTTCAAATGCAACTGCACATGAGCAATCTTTCATTATAATTTCAATAATATAATATAATGAGCAATACGTTTATTACAGTATTCATATTTGTTAACAAAAAACAGTCATTCATTGTTCATGTTAGCTCACAGTGCATTAACTAATGTTAACAAATACACGTTTTGATTTTAATAATGTATTAGTAAATGTTGAAATTAACATTAACTAAGATTATTAATAAATGCTGTAGAAGTATTGTTCAATGTTAGTTCATGTTAACTAAAGTAATTAACTGATGTTAACTAATGAAACCTTATTGTAAAGTGTTAGCAAAATAATATTCATTCCTATTTCTACTCTACTGTTGTATAACAGCAATTACTGTATCAAATGTGTTATAAAACATGTATGTATGTATGTATGTATATATATATATATATATATATATATATATATATATATATATATATATAAAAACATAAATAAAATATAAAAAATAAAATATAAAATATATTATTTAATATAGATATAAAATAAAAATATTTCTTTGTTCTCACCCTTAAAAACCATTCGCCTGCATTTAACATCTGTAACTCTTGCAACGTGAAGTTAGCGTGCGTGGTTTCCTCTCGACCTGGAAATTTCTTCTTCACATCAGTTGTTCGTAGCAGAAATTTTTTCTTGTAGTCATGCATAAGAAAAGGCTTCAAGTCCTTGCTGAAAAAACAAAAAAGACAAGCGTATTAAAACACACACACAAAGAAGTAGTAGCAAGTGTCTGTGCTTCTGAACAGCATCTGAATCTGTTACCTGATTTGCACATCTGTTTCAAATGCCACCACACCACACTCCAAACTCTTCCTGAACGACATCATGGTATTCTCTGGAGCCAGCTAAATACATAATTAAAAACATAAAACTAAATATACAGTAAAGGGTGTTTACCTAAAAATGACATTTCTTTCTTTAATTACTCAACCTCATGTCATGCCAAACCCATGACCTTCGTTCTTCTTCGGGACAACAATTTAAGTTATTTTTGATGAAATCCGAGAGTTTTTTTTATCTCTCATAGAAAGCAACAAAACTACCACATTCAAGGTCCAGGAGACTGGCAGGGTAGAGAAGGAATTGTTAAATAAAGTCATTTTTTTTGTTTTGGTTGAATCACTGTAGTCACGTTGACAATTTTAACGAAGTCTTTACTACCTTTCTGGACCTTCAATGTGGTAATTTTGTTGCTTTCTACGGGAGATAAAAAACTTCTCGAATTTCATCAAAATTATCTTAATTTGTGTTCCGAAGATGGAATTTTTTACGGGTTTGGAACGACATGAGGGTAATTAATGACAGAAATTTCATTTTTGGGTGAACTAACCCTTTAATATAACATTAATATAACACACAAAACCTTTAAAAAAAAAAAATCACTTCTTGCCAGAAAGAACTACTATTTTACTACATAAATATGTTCAGGTTTCCATGTCCTGTATAAACAAAAACGAACTGAAAGCTGCAGCATGTGTGTTTTTCACACACCTCTGTATTTATTCACAGTTAACCTCCAGTCTCATGGTGAGTGCAGGAAGATCAAACCCACAGAGCTTTAGATGTCAAAATACCTCCTCCATCTTCCATGCCAATGGAATTTAATAGGTTGTGTTTTAATTGTAGATTGTCCGCCATTCAAATGTTATTTCTAGATGAGGACTACATGTTTTGTAATAACTGTATATATTTTCACTGTAATTATTGTATTTATAAATGGCTTATGCTTGATAAATGTTCCAACATTTAGAGCAGACTGACATGCTAATGAAAGACATTCCCCCACGTTGATAGCTTACAACCTGGGAACAATGCCATAATCATCATAATCCTAAAGGGATTCAGAAACTACAGCAGATGATTCATCCTGTGGCATGTCAAACGTATTATAATAAAATAATGTAAATATCATCCTGAAGTTCAGCACTGACATGAACGAACAGCAAAAACAAGATTTTGGTGGACACAGCAGTGTAAACATGAGTTTACATGTTTTAACAAAAGGAAGGAATGTCTCAAAATGAAATTTAAACTTACCATTGGAGCGCCACGATGTCCGACGAGGGAGGGTTTTGGGGGAAGATTACTGGTAATGCACGGAGAGCAGATTGCAAGAGGACAAAGGAACACAGCGGTGGACACCATCAGGAAGGTCCCCATAATAAAAACTTTGCGAGCTAGACAGGCAAAACAAAAATATTCATTAAAAAACTTTTAACACTAATGTTGCATACATTTAATTATGTGTCATTTTCAGTTTCACATTTACACCAAATACCCGATAATAACTTTCATTAATATGAACAAATAAATAATGCTTTATTGCACGGCTGTCTGATTAATTCTGATTGGCCAATCGAAGCATTCAGAGATCTGATATTTTCCTAATATCTGCTGTCATCCATGGCAACACTGTAACTCTGCTCATCCGGGAACTATTTTCATGTCTCTTGTATCACATGGCGAACCCTCTCTGTTTTTTTCCGGCAAGAGGGCTAGACTATAATCCTTCTCACAGCAACCTGTCACTCATATGAAATCACATCAATTACCAAACGAATACAATCCAATCAATTCCTGATGGACAAGTCCCACTTGACAGTTTGAAAATCTGTTTTATCCACATAAACATTACAACAGGGATTTAAAAGGATTTAAATAAATTTTTTATTCAGTATTTAATGTCCATGTTTTTATCTATTTGGTGAACAGCCGTGAAATAAACAAGATAAATTACAGTCAGAAAATATTCAATTTTAAAGGGATAGTTCACCCAAAAATGAAAATTACCCCATGATTTACTCACCCTCAAGCCATCCTTGGTGTATAGGATTTTCTTCTTTCAGACGAATACAATCGGAAGTTATATTAAATAATATCCTGGCTCATCCAAGCTTTATAATGGCAGTAAATAGAGATTTTGAAGCCCAAAAAATCCAACCATCATAAAAGATATCCACATGGCTCCGGGGGGTTAATAAAGGCCGTCTGAAGCAAAGCGATACGTTTGTGTAAGAAAAATATCCGTAATTATAACTTTAAAAATTTAAATAACTGGCTTCCGGCAAACTGCTATGCACACGTCAACTTATGGCAAAAGAGTAACCCCTGACACGATGTAGGAGTAGCGTAAGCTTTGATGCCTCTCTCCTCTGCGCTTCCGCGTTCATCAGTACATCATGCGTCAGGTCAAGAGTTTGCTCTTTCGCCTGTAAATCGATGCGTACGGCTGTTTGTCTGAAGCTAGTTATTTTAGTTTTTCAAGCTTTAAATATGGATATTTTTCTTACACAAACACAACACTTCACTTCAGAAGGCCTTTATTAATCCCCCGGAGCCGTGTGGATATCTTTTATGATGGATACAAGCACTTTTTTGGGCTTCAAAATCTCATCCTTTATTCACTGCCATTAAAAGCTTGGAGGAGCCAGGACACTATTTAATATAACTCCAATTGCATTCGTCTGAAATAAGAAAGTCATATACACCTAGCATTGCTTGAGGGTGAGTAAATCATGGGACAATTTTCATTTTTAGGTGAAATATCCCTTTAAGGTAATATAAGTAGGGCCTTCGCTAGAGGGGCAAAAGGTGGTGACGATTCTTGATTTCAAAAAGGGGATGCCTGCCCCACCCTGGAACATGATTTCAAGGGGGCCCACAGCAACAACCGGGGCCCCGGCTACCCCAGCTATGGCCATGATTATAAGCTGTATTGGAGCATCTACTGACCAGCTGTATGATAACTCTTGAACACGGGCCAGCTTATCAAGGTTAAAGCGCCCACAGCACCCAGATGCAGGAAAGGAGCCGTGGCCTACGGGAAACCAAAGAGGGTTTTTTCACTCTTTACAGAACAACAATAGTGGTGAAACTGGAGAGAAAGACACCTGTGTATCAATTCTATGATAAATACAGTATAATGTAACATTATGTTGAGAGATATGCTTGCTCTCATATTTCACACTGCCATTTTTATATAAAAGCTAACATGGAATACAATGAAATCCAGCTACAAAGACATTAAAGACAGACAAAGCCCCAGTATTAAAGAATGGCTGAAAGCAGGTTTCGACTTCATACCTGAAATGACATATAGACAGTTAGCCATTCCTTTTTCCATTCTAAACTAAATCCAACTGTGCAAACAGTAACAGTGAGGAGACCCAAAAACAGAAACACCTAGACAGAGAACAGAAAAATGTTACTGAGATCATTCATTAACATGTAGTTAACTTCCTTTATGTACTTAAAGCTTACAAACAGTGATAACCGTTTATTTCCAGAACTATGGGCAATTTTGGCCCAGAGTCCTTTTAATGCTAATTTCATATTTAGCTTTTTATGTATTTTAATACTCATATTTACAAAATATGTTTGCAGTTTCCAAATAATTAACAAAATACAGATTACTAAGCATGTAACTTAACAAATACATTTAGCAGGGGCTAAATGTTCATAAGAAAATGAATATTGATTGATTCATTAAAAATATTTAATATATTATCATTTTAAACAATATTGTTTTATAAATTTTTTCACACTTGATTTTAAAGGTGCAATAGGAGATTCTCTACTGAAACATTTCTTGTTATACTGGTTGAAAGTCTCCTTATATCATACATATACACTCACCTAAAGGATTATTAGGAACACCATACTAATACTGTGTTTGACCCCCTTTCGTCTTAATTCTACGTGGCATTGATTGAACAAGGTGCTGAAAGCATTCTTTAGAAATGTTGGCCCATATTGATAGGATAGCATCTTGCAGTTGATGGAGATTTGTGGGATGCACATCCAGGGCACGAAGCTCCCGTTCCACCACATCCCAAAGATGCTCTATTGGGTTAAGATCTGGTGACTGTGGGGGCCATTTTAGTACAGTGAACTCATTGTCATGGTCAAGAAACCAATTTGAAATGATTCGAGCTTTGTGACATGGTGCATTATTCTGCTGGAAGTAGCCATCAGAGGATGGGTACATGGTGGTCATGAAGGGATGGACATGGTCAGAAACAATGCTCAGGTTTGCCATGGCATTTAAACGATGCCCAATTGGCACTAAGGGGCCTAAAGTTCTTAACCAATCAGTATCTTAGTAATGACGTAGTTAGTGGACTCTGTTAGAGTATAATTGTTCTGGAAATGTGAATGTACGAGAGAGGAGAGAGGGAGAGAGAGAGAGCGGCCTACAAACTCCTTGTGAGACTTGAAGCTGGCTTCTGCTGATGAAACTGCAAACTATTCTTTATTAAAATTTTCTGCCAGGGGAGCATGGGTCAGAAATGTAAAATTTTGAAGCGGCCTCTATTGTAAGACCAGATGTGGTGTTTAGGACTCCACATTGGCCTTTAAAGGGGGACTGAAGGGGTGGATTCTGGAATCCACTGCCGCTTCAATATATATATATATATTTTGAGCGATTTATCACGGTATTATCTTTCTAAATATTGAAGTAACTTATGTTAAAGCCTTTAATTTCCTTTTCATTTTCAAACACTAGAAAATACTGATGTATATTGTCTGTACCTCTGACTGAGAGAAAAGTACAACTTATCAGAATGTTTTGGAAAGTTTCCTGTTCAGTGCAGAGCTCAGATCAACTACAGTCGTGGCCAAAAGTTTTGAGAATTACATAAATATTAGTTTTCACAAAGTTTGCTGCTAAACTTCTTTTAGATTTTTGTTTCAGTTGTTTCTGTGATGTACTGAAATATAATTACAAGAACTTCATACGTTTCAAAGGCTTTTATCGACAATTACATGACATTTATGCAAAGAGTCAGTATTTGCAGTGTTGGCCGTTCTTTTTCAGGACCTCTGCAATTCGACTGGGCATGCTCTCAATCAACTTCTGGGCCAAATCCTGACTGATAGCAACCCATTCTTTCATAATCACTTCTTGGAGTTTGTCAGAATTAGTGGGTTTTTGTTTGTCCACCCGCCTCTTGAGGATTGACCACAAGTTCTCAATGGGATTAAGATCTGGGGAGTTTCCAGGCCATGGACCCAAAATTTCAATGTTCTGGTCCCCGAGCCACTTAGTTATCACTTTTGCCTTATGGCACGGTGCTCCGTCGTGCTGGAAAATGCATTGTTCTTCACCAAACTGTTGTTGGATTGTTGGAAGAAGTTGCTGTTGGAGGGTGTTTTGGTACCATTCTTTATTCATGGCTGTGTTTTTGGGCAGAATTGTGAGTGAGCCCACTCCCTTGGATGAGAAGCAACCCCACACATGAATGGCCTCAGGATGCTTTACTGTTGGCATGACACAGGACTGATGGTAGCGCTCACCTTTTCTTCTCCTGACAAGCCTTTTTCCAGATGCCCCAAACAATCGGAAAGGGGCTTCATCGGAGAATATGACTTTGCCCTGTCCTCAGCAGTCCATTCACGATACTTTTACAGAAGATCAATCTGTCCCTGATGTTTTTTTTGGAGAGAAGTGGCTTCTTTGCTGCCCTTCTTGACACCAGGTCATCTTCCAAAAGTCTTTGCCTCACTGTGCGTGCAGATGCGCTCACACCTGCCTGCTGCCATTCCTGAGCAAGCCCTGCACTGGTGGGACTCCAATCCCGCAGCTGAATCCTCTTTAGGAGACGATCCTGGCACTTGCTGGACTTTCTTGGACGCCCTGAAGCCTTCTTTACAAGAATTTAACCTCTTTCCTTGAAGTTGCTGATGATCCTATAAATTGTTGATTCAGGTGCAATCTTAGTAGCCACAATATCCTTGCCTGTGAAGCCATTTTTATGCAACGCAATGATGGCTGCACACGTTTCTTTGCAGGTCACCATGGTTAACAATGGAAGAACAATGATTTCAAGCATCACCCTCCTTTTAACATGTCAAGTCTGCCATTCTAACCCAATCAGCCTGACATAATGATCTCCAGCCTTGTGCTCATCAACATTCTCACCTGAGTTAACAAGACGATTACTGAAATGATCTCAGCAGGTCCTTTAATGGCAGCAATGAAATGCAGTGGAAAGGTTTTTTTTGGGATTAAGTTAATTTTCATGGCAAAGGACTATGCAATTCATCTGATCACTCTTCATAACATTCTGGAGTATATGCAAATTGCTATTATAAAAATTTAAGCAGCAACTTTTCCAATTTCCAATATTTATGTAATTCTCAAAACTTTTGGCCACGACTGTACAGCCTTGAAGAAACTGTGAATCATGTGTATCTTTGTATGTGCACTAAGTGTTCTGTGCAGGTTTCATATTGTGGACTGTTGTCATCTGGACTGGAGACCTGAAGGCGCCTAGGCCTGACCTAGAGGGACATTCTGTGCCTAACTTCAGGGTCCGATCGTCAGCATCATAATGGACTGGAGACATGCTTCTGACTATCTGTCCATGTGTGGAAAATTACCAGTTTTGTCTAGTGTTCTTAACCAATCAGTATCTTAGTAATGACGTAGTTAGTGGACTCTGTTAGAGTATAATTGTTCTGGAAATGTGAATGTACGAGAGAGGAGAGAGGGAGAGAGAGAGCGGCCTACGAACTCCTTGTGAGACTTGAAGCTGGCTTCTGCTGATGAAACTGCAAACTATTTTTTATTAAAATTTTCTTCAATTTATTTTTTTAAACTCTGACTCCGGGTCTTCATTTATCATATCTGGTCTTTTGGGTCTTCACTGCCAAGACTCCAAGACTCTGTTTCCATGTCAACAGTATCAACACCGAAATGAATCTGGAGCAATCAGGTACAAGCTCTCAAAGTCGTTTACTTATATTATTATTGTAATATAATTTACAATAGAGGTAATTTAACGCCATCTCTTGTGACGCTTCGCCAAGAGCAGCTCTGTGTGTGTGCATTCATTTGTTTTGGAGGAGGCGTGGCTTAGGACAGCAATTTGCAGGGAGGTTGGGATCTGATGCTTTCGATGCTAGCAGGCTAACGTTAGCGTTTCCCAGTTGGACATAATACATAATCTATACATAAATGCAAAAATTACAACATGGCTAAAAGTAAGAGTACCTTATGCAGCCAGTGCAAATTCAAGGGCTCTCTAACTGCGAAATGTAGCAATCCAAATACCTGAAATAAATGAAGAATCATCTTATTAGAACAATCATTATTTACAAATGCTACCCGCTGAGCAATCTGGTTGACATTATTCCCTTCTTCTTACCAGTAGAAGGAGACAGTAAGTGGCTAGCATTCCAGAAATTACCATCCCCATCATGTACCAGTTAACCCATGTTTCAAATTTTTCAAAGGCACGCCTGCAGGAGTTAAATGAAGCACAAAAACACAATCAGTTATTACTGTACATTTAAACTAGGAAGCAACATGCCAATGGATTTACAATGTAGTCATAAAATTTGCATGTTTTGGAATTGTACTCACTCATTTACATCAGTGTGGTCGTTGTAGGCAATAAACAAAACGTACATCCAACTCAGGGCAAGTACAGACACAAAAGTCAGAAAAGAGAACCAGCAGCATGACCTCTACAAACAAAAACAAAACAAAACTGCACACTTTAAACATTTTTTCTTTCTGTGCGCTCTTCTCTTTGTCCTGTGTAATAAAGAAGAGTTTAATAATAGCTTTCCCTGATCATTTTCTCATGTCGAGTTCCGCTTACTGATTCATTCGAATATTCCTAAAAAGTGGGGCCAACCTCTAAACCGAGTGCTTATTACTACAGCTGATTCATTTATTACTTATCCATCCCACACAGGATTTTAGAAATCTTTGAATGCAGCTGTAATTGTTTCTGACACAAATTAAAAGAACTGAGAGCCTTGCTTTTGTATTCAGGCTTCTCATTAACATACTTTTCTGCCTATCATGATCATCATCAGTCTCCACAGCTTTGTACTCACTTAAAAAGGAAGAGCATTTACATGATAATTGGTCATTAAACAGGCATTCATTGACAACAATTTTCTTTAATTCGGTTCATTTAATTGAAATGGTTAACAATTCCGCCTCTCTCAACTGATTGTGCGAACAAAGTAAAAAAAATTGTGAAAACCGACTGAATAGATGTCTGCAAATGATACTAAGAGAGAATGGGTGAGACTTGATGCGCATCTTCATTTTATCAAGTGAAAACATTTGATTGGAAAATGCAATGTCATTATTGAATAAAATAAATATTGAATAAAATCTTACGTTTCTTTTTGTATTTTCACTGCTCCAATGACAACTGTAGATCCCTCTCAGGCAGGTTTTAATGACTGAGATCATTGTTTTTTTTCCACATCAAATCATTCCAGTTGAAAGTACACAGATGAACAGGGTCTTGTCAGGTAGGTAGTGAGATTAACCCGCATGTATGGTGCAGGTGTTTGATATGAATGACTCAATGCCTCACACCTGATCCTGAGTAAGAGAGAAGAGAATACAAGACGGTAGTTATGCAAGAAAACCTGTTCTTTAGCTCAAAACTGAACTGAGCTCACAATGCCCAGCTTAGGTAGTCAGGAACAGTAAAATCCTTCCAATAATTATTTTGAGAAAGAGAGAGAGAGAGAGCATGGTGTATAGGTGATTTGATTCCAGTCACACATGACCGAGCACGTATGGAGAGGTTAAATTTAATTATAAAGGAGTGAGAATTCTTTCAAAAGCCCTGAAGCAGAAAACTACAAGAAAACCTGTGAGAAAGACCTCATATCAATCACTCATTTCTAATAAAAGGATGGAATGTTCTAACCCCAGCTTAAGTTCACTGCTGCAGCTGTGCATATGATACAAATGTATTAAATGTAACACATTTTAACTAAATCCTATAATCAAATAGGATGTAATGGCTAATGCTGATACACAGTAATTTGAGTGTCCAACTGTAAATTATATGAATAACTGACATGAGATAATAAGTATTAAGGGAGTAAAAAAGGCCTTGCTCCTGTTTTGACAGGGCGTGCATAAAATGAAATATAATCTGCAATATTATGAAAACTTTTTTTCCTACAGGGCTTTATTTGTTTTTAGGTTCAATGAATGTGAAATCCATGATCAGATAAACATGTCAAAGCAATAAGTGCCTTAAGTGCTAAAGGCAGCTGTGAGCAGATGGTTAGCACAACAGGAAAGGGAAATCATATTGAAAAATGTATACAAATAAAATACTTCTATGTGCTTGTGAACAAGAATTTTTACACTTGTAATTTACAGAGTGTCAAAATTTCGGATACACCTCGCAAAACATGTTTCTCCTGACCTTACAGAACTTCCTTTAACCTAAAAGCTTTAACATCGAATTAACAAGACTACAATTATATATATATACACACTATCATTAAATAGTTTGGGTATTTTTAAATAAATTAATACTTTTATTCAGCAAGTATACATTAAATTGATCAAAAGTGACAGTCAAGACATTAATAATGTTACAAAGGTTTTGTTTTTCAAATAAATGTTGTTCTTTTGAACTTTCTATTCAAAGAATGCTAAAAGAAAATATGGTTTTCTCCAAAATATTAACAGCGAAACTGTTCAACATTGATAATAATAATAATAATAATAAAATCATTTCATGTGACACTGAAGACTAGAGTAATGACAACTGAAAATTCAGCTTAATAAATGACACTTTAAAATATCTTAAACTAGAAAACAGCTATTTTAATATTTCACAATATTATGTTTTTACTGTATTTTTGATCAAATAAGTGCAGTGGTTTTCAAATGTCTAAAAAGCTCTTCATAGCAAGTTTCGTTTTTTGTAAAATGAAAACTGACAATACCACTGACAATTACACAATAGCATTTATCATCACAGCAAACTTAGCAGAGCAATTATCATGTTTCTCAACACATTCACTCTTACTTCAGGTATGCTGTTCGTCAGCCAAGTAAACTGCACAAATGCATAAATACTACATTATCAAAAAGCATGGTGGTGGAGGGTGATGTTGTGGTCCATAAGCCATGACCAAACATTCCCAATAACAATCGCTCTGGAACAGTCAGATCTGACTCACTGATTTACATGGAAATAAATGTGTATCAGGGACAATGCAATTCCTGCGAATAGCTCTACATTAGAGAATAAACCATGTATTCCAATATTAAGGATACAAATCTACCCTAGTAAAATCATTACAAATTCAGTGTGACATGTGAAAGTACATCACACACGGTAACCGCTGCTGTGCACAGTAGTCTTGCATAAGCAGCCGTTTTGCCAAAGGTGACAAGCCTCACAAAAACCTCAGGCAATAAGTGTTCTTTAGGCTTAACAAAGAAATATTTGAATAATTAAGCTGAAGTGTTGACTTGCTCTGGCTCTGGAGACAATTATGTTTTTTTTTAATGTCATGTTTAATAAGTCCCTTAACCACATTTAAGATGAAACATCAACTTTGTCAACTGGAGCAGTTTATGATTTAATGACCTGTCAACAGTTCCCATATTCAACAGTTTTCACAACACTAAAACTATCAGTAGCACTTTCTTTTTCAGTCCTGTTCCCCATGTACATACTATGTACTTTTTACAGAAATTATAATAACTGGGTACTAACTATGTACGTACCCTGAACCTACACCTTAACCCCTTTAGTTATCTTTTATTACTCAGTATTTTAATAGGCAAGTTCACTCTAAGTACATGTGAATATACGTACTGTAAAATAAAGTGCAACCATTTTCTCAAAATCACACCACATTTCTCTCAGAATGGCGTAAACCCTTTTGTCATGTTTATGGCCTGAGTTTGGATCTTTTGTTGCAATATGAACTGATTATATATGAATTAGGGGTCTTGCAAAAATATTTCTTACTTCCTAAAACGTCTGGAAAGCCCCTCTGACTTTTAGCTAGTGGAACAATGTCTATTCATACATCCTTAGTTGTGATTTTGTTGATATTCTTATCATCCTCAGTGCCCAAGTGATTTTCTGAATTCTCTCTTGGGTGCATTTTCATTTATCAGAGACTAAAGAAATATAGCATGTCCAAATGTATTGGCAGTGACAAATTTGTGTTTCAAAGTTTGTTGCATCAAGTCCTTGTATATTATTTTTTCACATGTTTCAATGGTATAAATGATAAGCACAGTATTAAAAGCTGTTATTGGCAAAAACATTTCAGTCAATATTTAGTGTTGACCCTTCTTCGTAGCCTCTGCAATTCTTTCATGCTGGATATCAGCTTCTGGGCCAAATCCTGACTGAATGCGATCCATTCTTGCCTTCTTAATGCCGAGTTGATCACAGTTTACGGGCTTCTGCTGGTCCACTTGCCTTTTTAGAATTGACCGCAGGTTCTCTATGGGCTTAAGATTGGGGAATTGCCTGGACAAGGATCTAAAATTTCAATGTAACGCGCTCCGAGCCACTTCATTACCACTCTTGCCTTGTGAAAAGGTGCTCCATCATGCTGGAAAATGCACGGATCATCATCAAATTTCTCCTGGGTCATTGGGAGAAGTTGCACTTGCAGGACATTTTGACACCATTGTGAGAGAATTGTGAGAGAGCCTCGCTTGGATGAACAACAACCCCACATATGTTAGTCTATACTGATGGTCTCGGGATGACACGGAGAGATGTGGCTTCTTTGCTGCCCCTCCAGACACTAGGCCATTGTCCAACAGTCTTGGCCTTACTGCGCATTCAGATGATCTCACACCCACCTGCTCCCAATAGTATTTATCCTGATCACAACCATGTGCTGTTTCACTCATGTTAGCTGGTCATTTGAAGCATTTGAAGCTTTTTGCAATTTAAAATGCACCTGATCACTCTGCACAAAAATATAGAAACAATGTAAATCAACACCACAACAACTGAAGCAGCAAACTTTGTGAAACAATTTATGTCACTGCCAATATTTTTGGCATTAAAACGCATTTGAATAAAGGTTGTTAAGATGGGTGGCCTATGACAAAGATTTTAAACCTCTTCACATGTACTGTACGTTCTATATTTCATGAGGGGAACTTGAACCTATTATGGACAAATAATTTCCTGGTGATTATTTTTTCTTTTCTTCCTTTTCTCTTTCTCTCTCTTCCGAGACTATTGGGAGAGCAACCCCTGATATGAAACTGTATATGAACAACATGATACCCCTATTGACCTGTCTGTTCCATTCTTTTGCATGCGTTTACCAAAAGCATTAAAAAAAAAAGTTGAAAAAAAAAAAACTTTTGAAATGTACTAGTGCTAAACCAAACAAACAGTGTTACAGAGTTACAGAGTGTTTGGCATTCACATCTCTTTTATCATCCATCATTTTGTGAAAAAGATATTTTTGTGATCTCAAAAACATTATCAATAATAAATCGCAGAAAATTAATCAGAGTCAATAGACATGAATGATACACATCAGACTTAAGATCAGTTTGCTGAGAAAGTAATTATTGGGAAGACTATTTTTTTAAGGACAAACTGTGCTATTTCTATAACACTATTTTACAATTTGAGCACATGAAAAGAAATGCATTCACAGCAAAAACCAAAGACTCTATAAACCTGATTTCAACAGGGTGAAAAAAGAAATCTTTTCACACAAGCACTATGCGTTATTTTCACAGCCATTGTCATCTTAGTAAAACACAGAAGAACAGCATTATGTTCACCGTTCCGCAAATCCACTACATCATCAGGCTTTTATTCTCGTAACTCTACCGTGAACACTTAATCCCCTCATAAAATTAAAAAAAAACAAAAACCCTATCCCTCCTTTTTCCCTTCCTACTCTAACTTATGGTACTGAGCAATGTATGAAACTTGTATTGTGAGCACTCCCCGTGTTATTTGCCAATTCATGAAGAATTGCTTGTTTGTTTCCCTCATTTGTAAGTCGCTTTGGATAAATGACTAAATGTAAATGTAAATGTTTTAATGTATGGGCTTATATCATTGGAAAGCAAAACTTATGAGAAGTGCCAGAAAAACAAACATCAGACTTTTGATGGCTCTACATATTCTCGTAACATGTGTAGGTACCTCTTTTATTTAAGTGTTTCAGTGAAAGTAAACTTTTTTTTTTTTTTTTAAATTTCTCATTTATTTTAAATGTTTATATTAAGACTGATTTAAAAAAAGATGTATTTTAAATTAAAGAAAGAAAATGAAACCAGCCTATGCAAAGCTCTATGTAAAACCTGCACATAAATCAAACAACCAAGGCAAATGCTGTTGAACACAATGCATATGTTGTCAATGATGTGAAATAACCAGTTAAAGTTAATTGTCATGGGACCAAACCTGACATACAAAGACATCTGCCCATTTTACAATAACAAAATATTACAAATTAAATGCACAAGCTCTAATGTTTGTTGTGCATCTTAATTTCTTGAAATATCATCATGTTGACTGTGAGCGCTTTCAAACTATTCTAAAATTTATTCACATCCGCAGATTTTGATCTGCAGTTCAGTCACCTTTTGAGTGTTATTTTTTTTACCGGAGGCTATTAACATGTTAAGGTTAAATGTAGTTTAAAACAACCTCATAAGGAAACATTCCTCGTTAGACAGCCTTCAACTTCCAAATATTTGTAATCCAAGTAAACATTCAAACGTTTCCTCTTACATTACCTTGATAATCTGTGACAAATCTGTAAAATCTAAACGTTTGCTTTTGTGAACGTTTCCTGTTAGAGCAGCATTGTTCGCTTATAGAATTTTTTCGTATTAGGATGCTAATGGAATCTGTAATGACTCTCTTAAGCACACCTGAAGATATTCAGCTCACGCGTCTTTCAAATAACACTGGATCAGAACAAATCTAGAACAGATCATTTAACGTTAGTACCTTACCTTGCTGAAAAGGTAAAAAGAAGTTGATAGTGAAATCCAAATCAGTCTCTCAGACTTCAGCTCTTTCCAACAATCTCAGCACTCGAAGTCATGCGAAGACTAAAATGCGAACTGAATGTTAATGAGGAGCTAACTGAATGGCAATGAATGATTCACTTTCCCAAAGCTGAGTGCAGTTCCCCATTCACTTCCAACAGAAGACACTCAAGGAGCGACACTCAATGGCCGCATCTGAAAACATAGGGAGCTGACTTGTTGCCTTGTGACTTGTAAGATGACTTGTAAGGCAGCGTTTGTACAAAACTAATTTTCAGACTTCTGAGGCAGCGTAATAATCTGCAGCAAATACCACGAGATTTTGTGTGAGAACTAATCAAACATTTAATTACTACATCATTAATTTTTCTCTTGAAATGCCATCAAAAGTGGAAAATGTTGGTCAAAAACGTACATTTACACAAACTTAACTTTCTGACCACTGTCACAGAACGGAACGCACAGGAGCGTTGGATATCTAAGGATATAAACATCTATGCTGCCTTCAAAAATCCATCAGATGAAGGTCTCCCAGGAGACAGGAAGTGAGGCTAACATGGGATTCGATGTCTTCCTACCTTGAAACGTGTCCTCCGAGGGCAGCATTTTCCAGTTTTCAGACGCAAGCCTTTGACCGTTTAAATTTGTTAAAAGATTAATTTGACACACAAATAAATATTTGCTTTTATAATATATGACTATAAATGCAAGTAAGTAGCCTAATGACGTGTGACGTCATTCGAAGCCCATGTCAGATCCTTTGACATAATCAATGATTTTCTTGCAAAAAACCCTGTTTTATGTCTTTTAAGAGAGAATTTGAACATTACATTGACTCTATACGATATTCTTTGAAACAAAAAGCAGCTAAAACTTTAAAAAGTTGTAAACATTTCAATATCTTTTTCTAGACTTTATTTAAGTCCACCCCCCCCCATGTACTTTTATTTGCTATATATTTGATGTTATATATTGTACTTTGATGTCTCTGTAACACATTTTCTAATAAATAAATAAATAATTTTAAAAAAATGGTATAATCTTAGATAGCTTAGAACAATGATAATGTATTTTTTTTCTCCCTTTATTTACGTTTGCACAAAAATACAGGAATGTAGGCCTTTACAAAAACATGTTGGCATATGAGGAGTACAAAAATGATTTAAAAAAAAGATAATTTATAAACTGAAATGAAACAAGAAATTTAAATGTAATAGTTTCTATTAATTTATGGTTTCTTTTATGCCTTACTTAAAGAGTTTCAATATAGAAATGTAAACAAAATGTAATGTTTTCCTATGCCGTTCACATTTTGTGGATGTAGCTACAAATAATATTTATTTATAGAATTTAAATTAATAGAGCATTTATAAAACTTTTCTTTTTGTAATAACTCGAACCTTCAAAGTAACAAGACATTGTATATTTTCTTTTTTTTTTTAAACATATTTTTATTGAACTTTAAACATAAAGTGACAAAAAAATATCTCGAGTAAATACTTTTTGAAAAATATTTTAACCACATTCCCACCCTCCACCCCCAAAAGCATCCAAAGTTCAATTACATGGGTAAACAAGATATTATACAAAGGCTAGGACAGACATATCCACATATTTTCAAATACAAAAGCACAACAAACGTACATATATCAATCAGTAGAGTGAGAGGTATCTAACATTGCCTGTATCGATATTTGGTTATTTTCCAGGAATTTTATGAAAAGATCCCAAATTTTATGGTAGTCCTTTAGTTTTCCCTTAATACTATAGGTTCCTTTAGTTTTCCCTTAATACTATAGGTTATTCTTTCCATTGCAACACAATGTGCCAGTTCCTTCAACCAATGATCAATGTATGGGCCCTCTATGTTCTTCCAGTAAAATGCAACTAAATGTCTTGCAAGAACTAGGGAAATGTCAATCATTTTCATATGGTGACCTGATAATGATAAGCTTACAGGAATTAAGCCCAAAGCACATATTTCAGGAGTCATTGTAAATGGTTTTGATATTATTGAGGAAATTAGTGTTGTCACTTTTTGCCGGAATGTCTTAATCACCTCACATTCCCAGATACAATGAAAGAATGTTCCCTTATATTTTTGGAATTTAAAACATGTGTCTGGAATGTTTGGGTTAAATTTATTTAACTTTTCGGGGGTGATATAACAATGCATTACCCAGTTATATTGGATCAGCTTAAATCTAGTATTAATTGACAAATTCTGGGCTCTAGTGCATATCTGACTCCATTCTGAATCTGAAAGGTCATACTGCAAATCTATGCCCCAAGCAGCTCTCTTGGATTCAGATGATTCTTTAGAGTTGTTAACAAATTTGCTATAAAGCTGTGAAATTTGGTTTTCACTAATATCCTCAAAAAACATAACTTTTTCTAGTTATGTTGTTAAAGGTCTAAATAGGGAATAATTGTGCTTAACATTGATATAGCTGCGAATTTGTAAGTATTTAAAAAAGTGTGTTCTTGGAATTCCAAATTTTTCGTTATGATCTCTAAAGGACATCAATGTGTCTCCCTCAAACAAATCCCCAACCTTATAAGTACCTTTTAATGCCCACTGTTTAAAGCCAGAGTCATTATTCCCTGTTCTGAAGTCCCTGTTTCCCCAAATAGGAGAAAAGTAAGAAAGAGTCGGGACTTCTCCTAGTGTGTGCTGAACGTCATTCCATTGTATATTTTCTAAATGGATTGTTTTATTGAAATGTGACGTTCAGCTTCAAGTCTTGCCAAGAAGAGGTAGATGATGGGCAGTGAAAAAGAAAAGATGTATTTTCAGTTGAAATATTACAGAACATTTACTATCTGCTTGACTGTACAGCACCGTGGGTGACGTCACATGATTATTACTCGTTTCTTACATGCATAAGCTGATGAACTGAAGCTGCTTTTGCAGGGTTATTTGTAGAAGGCAATTTCTGATAGACACTTACCAGAAAGTCTTACCTACAAAATCTGCTGAACATATCCTTGAAGTCCATTTAAAAAAAAAAAAAAAAATCTAAAGAAGCATAGCTAACCCTCAGACACCATACAAGGCATTCATGATCTTAGGATGCTCTTGAAATTACGCAACAGGACAGGAAGGGCAGTTGTCCCAGAAGCCACACTAAGATGAAAAGCGAGAAATGAGTTCATCACCAATATCAATATTTTCTTTAGCTCTCAATGTTTTTTTTTTATAAGGAAAGAATGGAGGAAGTGGGAGTTAAAAAATCATTTATCTAATAAACAGTTACTCGTTAATCAAAGTTTATACAGATGGATCTATGAGCAAACAGGAATGTTGAAATAGGAATGAGTTGAAATACATATCCCAGAATTCAAAATATATCAAAAAGATTATCTGATCAGAATCTGAGCGGAAGTCGTGACAGCCATCGTTTCGTTACAGTGGGTTGAAGAGGTCAGAACTGTGTAGGAATTGAGGACGAACCAGACAAATGAATCTTCCAAATGATTCATTCAAAAATAATTCCATATAAACTCATCTCAGCCCAAATCATCTCAGGACCCAAGATCAATGAACGTATTTGTGGCTCCAGTCCATCTGAAAACCCCCCCCCAGCTAAGTACCTTATGCCCAGCTGAGGTGAGAGACCAAATGTTTAAAAGACAATGCAACTGGAGCCACAAAAAGACAAAGATAAAACAGGCCACCTTGTGTGACCCCTGAGTGTCACAGAATCAAAATCCACAGAAAACCCCACAGTGACTCCTATATACTAACTGCATTAAATGGTTCCAAAACCATTCTAAACGGACTTGTAATCAAACAGCGTTCGAATGCATAATTACATGCATACACACTATACATGTGACCTGTTATGCGCAGATCACTCACAATTCATCTAAGTGTTATAACTTAATGAATAGTTGATTGAAAGTATGTGTTGTTTGTAATGAAACTGAATCACCTCTCATAACTCAAAATATGGCTTGAATGAAATCTGTGTAAAATGTATTGTATTCTTTTTAGAGTAATCTAGACTAAACTGTACTCTCTGTACCCCTCTGAAAGTTCAGATAACAGGCCATAAATGACCAGCGGAGGGGACAGGCACCTCTGAAACAAAGACCGCATCTAATTGGTTAGAACTCCTCAAAGAGGTTGGACAAACCTCAGATTAAATGCTCAGTACACTAGAGTTTGTTAGCTTATGTTTTTTTTAATGTTTTTTTAAGTTTTAGTTTTTCAGTTAAGTTTGTTTTCTTTTAAGTAAGTTTTTTTTAGTTTAAGTAAGTTTTGAGGTTAAGTTATTTTATTATTATTATTTTAAGTTACAGCTTAGCAGAAGTTGTCTCATAGAATAAGATCCGAATGAATTAGTTTAAGTCGAGACAAAGACCAAGAAACAGACGGTGAAGAGCAGCCAGGCAGTTTCATTCAAGCCATCCAACTGAATTTCGTCTCACTCGCTTTCCTTTCTTTTACTTTAATTTTCTTTCTTTCCGTCGAGAGTCTCGTGTTCTAAGTTAAGTTTTGTCGCAAAGTTAAACGACTCTACAGTCTTTGCCGCCTCGACTTCAAACTTCTGCCACGAGGGAACCTCGCAGCAATCAGGACCGGAAAGACCTTCAACAAACCCGGGGAACCCGTTTCTCCAAGCCAAAGGAATCCCCATTTAAAGACAGACGACAAGCGCAAGTACCTCCAGATTCTATAGCTGAACTAGTGCATTTATATAAAATCCAATAACCCCGCCTAAGCAGCGATAAAAGGGTTAAATTAGGGTAGTCAGGTAGGGTAGGGTAGTCGTGGCCCAGTGGTGAGGGAGTCGGGCTTGTAATCTGAATGTTGCCGGTTTGATTCCCACGCCGGCAGGAATTGTAAGTGGGGATTGTGAATAAACAGCACTCTCTCCACCTTCGATACCATGACTAAGATGCTCTTGAGCAAGGCACCTAACCCCTAATTGCTCCCTTGTAAGTCGCTTTGGATAAAAGCTAAATGATGAAAAATGAAAATGAAATTAGTGATTGATGGTTCGTTCAGATCAGGTCTCATGAAATGCATATATTGCTAGAAACTTTCATCATTTCACTCTCTTGAACTCATTCTTTCCTCTCTGCAACTCGTGTGTTTGTGTTAGATATTAGTTTATGTGTTAGCATAGTCAATAAAGTGTCATCCATATTCTAAAGAGAAGTGTCTTGTGTTATGTGCTTTTTAATTTACTGTCTTAAACTGCCGATCTATGTTACCTTGCTAAAGGGTGTTTTTAAGATAGCTGAAGTCGCTACAGAGCTTATTTACGGCCCGTGCAAGTGAACGCTGGATGATTCAGATGCTCAGTTGGTAAAATAAGTGACTCATTTGGAATTTCCTAAAAACAAACTAATTAATAATTACTTTGAGCTTAATTCGCTTACAGTGTTATTATGGTCTCCTTAGCTGTCATAAAAAAGCAGTCAATGGCATCTGTCAGATAAGATCTTAAGATTACTTGAGGGTAGATATTCGTTTTTGGTGGCTGCCAGCACATATGCGAGTGAAAGGAAAAGAGAATGCAGACAAACTAGCAAAAGATGCATTACAAAAGGAGATAGCAGTTTCAGTTCCACTTGGAAAAGGATGAGGAAAAGCAGTAGGCATAGTTAAAAAGAAAGTTATTGATATATGGCAGAAATGCTGGGAGAAGGGAAGGGGGATATCATAAAATACAAAAGTCTGTCAGTATTAAAAATGATAGGGAAAGGACCAGGCGGGAGGGAGTAATAATGATAAGACTGAGAGTGGATCACACAGGACTGAATGGCACTTTGTTTTTAACGGGGAAAAGGAATAGTGAAAACTGTGCAGTTAAAGAAAATGCTGAACATGTCACTAAATATTGTATGAGGTGGAAAGATGGGTGTTTCAAAATGAGGTTCAGGGATCCAGTGAGGGAGTGGAATCTTCTGTTCCCAGTATCCCCAATACTGGGAACAGAAGGAGACTACGAGAAGACTTTAAAAAGACATACTGTTACACACTCCTCTACGGTAGGTGGCGGTGTGCACCTAAAAGTTGTTCAAGAGTCAAGAGAGGAAGAAGAAAATGGAAAAAAGTTCTGGTCACGTGATCTCTCAGAGGGCGGGGCTAATGGTTCTCTCGAGGAGTTCTTGGTGAGTTGACAGATAAAAACAAAACTACTAAGCGAAAGCGGCTGTATATATTACTTTTCTTTCATTTTAGTATGAGTATATGTGCGACGTCAGTTTATTTTGTTAACATTTTGATCATTTTTCATAGCTATGGCTCATTGTGCAGCGCATCTTGTGTTTATTGTTGAGTGCTAGCAAGCTAGCATGAGAACCGTAGAGAGTGTATTTACATCTCTTTAATTATAAATCTTTGGTCATTTCATTCTTTAGTCATCAGTTTTTTTAAGAGCTTCATTTAGTCTTTAAAAATAGAGCCTTACACTTATTTAAAATGCATCGAGGATAATCTAACGATGGACATCACTATGTTGCATCTTCAATTTCTAGCTCGAAAAACATGGACCAAAAGATTCCATACGATGACTACCAACTGCCAGTAGTTTTTCTTCCATCCTATGAGAGCCCTCCTGCATGGATCCCTCCACAAGAGGT
This sequence comes from Zacco platypus, assembly GCA_038088235.1. Taxonomy (NCBI): domain Eukaryota; kingdom Metazoa; phylum Chordata; class Actinopteri; order Cypriniformes; family Xenocyprididae; genus Zacco; species Zacco platypus. The sequence continues at coordinate 7,562,199 of CM076079.1, forward strand.
GCTTCAACACTACTAATGCATGTTTTCAACTTTTCTTTAGTGATCTAATTTGTATTTTTCTTCCTTATAATCAGAGGATACATCACCCTGACTATAACAATGAGCTCACTCATTTCCTACCTCGCACTATAGTCTTAAAAAAGCCTCCTGGAGCACAACTGGGCTTCAATATCCGTGGAGGAAAGGCCTCGCAGCTTGGTATATTTATTTCAAAGGTGAGTTGTCAATTAAAATCTTCTTTGTTCATCAGAAGGACTTCCTTTCATCATCTTGGTCTTGTTCAAAATGTTTTGGCAGGTGGTGCCAGATTCAGATGCCCATAGGGCAGGACTACAAGAGGGGGATCAGGTGCTTTCTGTCAATGATGTGGACTTTCAAGATATAGAGCATTCAAGGGTAAGGCTTGATATGTCCATCCAAGAGACAGAAACACGCTGGATATCTCCTTCTCTAAACAGAATTAGTGTTTTTGATTTCTCCTAGGCTGTGGAGATTTTAAAGACTGCAAGAGAGATTTTGATGAAGGTCCGATACTTCCCTTACAGTGAGTTATATTCATCCTTCCCTTGAGATACAAACTTCATGTCTTCAATATGCCCCGTTGTGAATTTCCTTTCTTTCTATTTTAGGTCTATATAGTTTAGCCTCTTTTAATTTAGATAAGGCGGTTAACTGATTCAATTGGGAGGACATGAATTTATGTTCTGCATCTGTTTTTCTAGATTACCAACGACAGAAGGAGAGGACTGTACACTAGGTGGCAGAACTGATCATCGTGACTGAAGCAGCTGTTGAGGCGTTGGTGTGTCAGAGAAACTTTCATCTTTTATGCATCATCATCGTCCTCCTACTAACTATCGTCTATGACTAAAATACTGCTCAGAGAAATCATCTTCAAACACTTCAGAACATGCCTGATGATTCAACGTTTTGTGAGCTGTGCAAGTTTTGAGTGCAGCAGGTAAAAAATTTCCAGATCATTTCCTCCACATTTATTCTCATCCCATTCATTTGGGAAAATAAGCATATTCTATGGGATATGCCATGCATATAAAAAAGAAAACAAGTGTTATTTATTGAATGAAATAACTAGTTATAGGGTAAAGGGTACATCATGAATAAATTATGATCTGCTAATATTATAGCGTCGCTGAGAGGCATTCGGCGATTGAAGCTGATATTAATGTTAATATATCATATTCTTTATTTTATCAACTTTGTCTTTTTTGTGATTACATTTCAATTGTGTATTCTGAGGCAAAGCACTTGAGTTTAATAATTGAATCAACTGATGTCCTGCTGATAAACACATTGCTACTAACTAAATATTAAATCAGTACACTCATGCAAGCAGTGCTGTTCATGTGCAAATACTCGTGCTTATTTTTTAAATAAACATGTATGGAGAAAAAGCTCAAAGTGTGGGTGGAATATAAAGTAATTATATTCTCAGGTCAGCTAACTAAAGTTTATAATCGTGATGTTAAGTAGCGTGGCTAAATATTAATATTCATAATACCACTAGTTGATATAGTATATTAAGTCCTTTTAAAATTCAACTAATTTATTGAATTACATTATTACACAATTCAAGTCTACCTTTTACTGTTACTCAGTGGAACAGAAGGCTGTTTATATGGTCATATAAACTACTATTGTGCACTGCTATTAATACATCAACCAAATTACAACATTCTTTTTAGATTAAATAATAATAAATACATTTTGAACAATTTATTTAAAAACTTAATTATAAAACAACATTACCCTTCAGTGAGTTAGGACTTCATATATATGAAATTCAAGTTCTCAAACACAAATTTACACATCCATCCATCCATCCTCTCTCAGGAAGAAAAATATCATGTCATAAATCTGGGTAACTTTGCAACCTATAGTGCAAATGTCTGCATGGATCCACTGGTGTCACATTGTTGTTAACATGCCATTTTCCTTCACGTTCAAGGGCCAAATACATACATATTTGAGAAGTACAGAACAGCTCTATCAACTCATTGCATTTCTCTGCCTTCTGTTTTCCTCTGCCTGTTACAGGCAAATGAACTAATACCACTTCAAGTAATAAATCTTGAGGTAATACCACACTGTGTCTCGGACTGCTTTGGTCATATTACAAGGCCATTACAAAGGTTTTCTTCCATGGTCGGTTAGTGTCGATCATTTAAAACACACATGCCAATACAGACACAAATACACAAACATAAAAAGGATGACATTGCAAGGAACCTCTCCCCTACCATGGAGATTTAAAATAAGGATTAAAACATGTTTGACTATTAATAAAAGAACAAACTACCTATTCACCTGCATGTCAATAACATAATTTAGGTGTAGCTTCATCAAAACCATTTAGTAATAAATTACAAAAGCAAAAAAAAAGTCATTCAAGACAATGAACCACCTTCAAAAGGCTTTCGAATTAAGTTAAGGAGCAGAACTGCACAGTATTTTCCCTTGTTCAAGTAAGCACCATTATGTCACACGTGATGCCCTTTAGAAACCCAGACATCAATAAAGGAATGTTTAGCACAGTGATTGTAAACTCTTACTCTGTGAGCGGGAGGGAGGAATGCTGAAATCAATAAGTGGGGTGGGAGGTAAGAGACTGACCCTGTGACATGGACCAGAGATAAAGACTATCGGTTTAGGGCCTTTTCTTTGGGCCGTTTTAGCTGCTGTCCTCGTTCTCTTGAACATCCCTGGATGAGCTCTCATCCACGTTCTCGAGCGAGTCTCCGCGCTGGATGGACAGCTCTGCTGGATCCATCATGGACAGTTCACTCTGTATGGGGTACAGCCACGGCTTATGATCTGGAGAATTTGCTGCTTTCCATGCAGGGTAGCTCTGACCGGCTTTATGAACGCTTCTTAAGACCTGTGGAATGACAGAAGAGAGTGAAGGAGTGGCACGAGTATCAACGGAAGTGACACTGAACTTTGCTCGTTTTTCAGTCTTGTGTAACCCAAACAATGGAATCCAGTTTAACCTCATTTTCAGGCTGTGCAATGACTCAGATTGCAGTAAGTTATAAATAGTGTTTCTGGGTCGTCAGAATTTTTGGCAGGGTAACTAAAGGTAATGCTTATTTTGTTAAACAGCATTACTAGACAGGATCAACCCAAGTCCACAAATAATCAAGATAAATCATGATCATCCTTCGCCTTTTAGACATGTAACATGGTTGTACCACTTTCTTTTTATTCTTTCAATATTCATTAAAGAATCCTGGGAGAAAAAACTATCAGAGTTTCCAAAAACAACGGTTTTCAATATTGATCAGAAATGTTTCTTGAGCAGCAAGTCAGCATATTAGATTGATTTCTGAAGGATCATGTGACACTGAAGACTGGAGTAACGATGCTGAAGATCACAAGAATACAATACATTTTTAAAAAATATTAAAATATTTTCACAATATAATGCAGCCTTGGTGAGCATTAGAGACTTATTTCACAAACATTTTTGAACATTAGTGCATGTATGCATGTACGTTAATAAAATTAATGGTCAGTGGAAAGACAAACACCTCAGTTTACAATAATAGTGTATAACATGACAAGTGTGATATACAGACTATGTTATCAGAGTGCCCTTTGGACACAGATACTGTCTGGTAACACTGCAAACAGCCCTATCACATGCTGTAATTCTACACAAGACTATGAAACGAACAGCAAAAAAAGCCACAATTCAAAGCAAGTCTGACTTGTTCTTCATCAGAAGAGCATCTTCACCCTAGTTATCTTTTGATATCAATCTGAACACTTGATGAGGGCTAAAGTATTATTAAAGGCGTTTCTAAAAGGTTTAAAGTCTTATTGTGTCACTCATAATCACAAATGATTAATGAAGAAAAGAGATTTGCATTTAATAGGAGCCTAAGCTGTGCGCACTTCTGTAAATAAAAAGAATGACTGTAGTCATGCAGCCTACAGACAGAACAAGATAAACAAGTTTCACTTTGGCACGGCAAGTGCTGCGTGAGCGTCTTCAGTTCAAGCTCTTCCAGTAGATTACCATGGTAACAATTATGATTTCACAAAGCTTAAACACAGACCCACATACAAAGATACTCACATCCTCAAAGAGTAGAGTCGACAGAAACAGTAGTAAGAGACTGAACATGTTCACTTACTTTTGGAGCCAGGACCTGAGATGCTTTGTTGACAACCCACTTTGGAAGAGAACCTAAAGATAAAAAAAGGGGGTAATAAAATTAAAGTCTTACAACATAAATGAATGACGGGTAACATTTCGAATCAGTTCATACCTTTGGGATCAGCTTGTGAGAGGTATGTGAAAGTGCAGCTGTTGGGCCCTGTTGGTTTGATCAAGTAACCCGTCAGAAGGGAAATGGCCCTCACCAGATCCTTTCTTGGGGGATATTTCTAAAATGAAAGCCAAGCTTTATTAAAATATTCGTACAATTTTTAAATGTACGTATTCATTATATCATTCATCATAATAAAATAATGAGTACAATATTCAATGTTAAAAAACTCTCCTACATTGATGTGAATTTGAATGTGTGAAAACTAGTTTGAAAACAGTCATTATTTTTGCAATTCCATTTGGTACCACTAGAGGTGCAGACTACACATTTAACCTTTGAGTAAATCTAATACTTCCAGTCCTCTAGCTTTATATGCACATTTATTAATAGAAAGTGTAAGTAAATGAAAGACGTACCGGATGTTTCACTGAGAAGTTAATGATCACATACTCATTTTCAGACGCCTGCCATGAGCGCAGGGTCACCACATCTCTGTTCTTCAATGGTCTCGGACAAATCCCTGTGAATAAGAGGAAACAAATAACTATAAACACATGCAACGAAAAAGAGGAACAAAATAAACTTGGTGTTGACTATAAATACACACAAAAACATGGTCCCAGGAGCCCTGTCATGTGATAACCCACTGCACTGAAGCAGTCACATTGTTAGGTGAACTATGACTGACACTAACAAAAGCCCAAAAGAACTACTATAATAACAACCATAAGATATGAAATAACCCTCAAAAGACGCCATAAAAACTGACATGACTCACATGAATAATACCCCACATCAGCATTGGGAGCCAGACGAGCGATGTCAAAACTCTCAAGCATCGTAGGGTCCCAGGACTTCCGGTACTGACTGTCATGAAGCACGTCATACATGGTGGCAGCCGATACATCCTTTATGTTCATTCTACACTGTATTGGAAACAAACACATTTGCATCAGTGTTGTCACAGCAGCCGTACACACAGGACTGGACATGTAAATTAAGCTGAAATAGGAAGAGAGAGAGAAAAAAAATTCATTGTGATCTATTGGGGGTTCAAGTTTTTCATTTTAAGATGTAGTAAAATTAATGTACCTAATAAAAGTTATTATAAAGGGTTTATAATAAAAAGGTTCAGGGTTGGGGGTCCTGCTGTAAACTCTGAAACCACTGGTTTAAATGATTTTAAAATGTAACAAGATAAATCAAAACAATTTATTGTCACACACAAATCATAACAGTTAAATGTAGGCAAATCTCTTACCTTGATTTTGTGCACTTTGGAGAGGCTCCCTTTGTTGCTTGTCGAGGTAGATAGAGGGGCCACTTCGACCCACACCTCCATGTCATTTTTATCATACTTGTTGAGCCAATTCTCGGTAGACAAGCATTGTCTTTTGAACTCATTAAACATCAATTCATCTGGAATAATTCCCGAACCGCGAGACATACCTGAAACAACAAATAATTTTCACCGAGAGAAACACAGCTCTTCCACCAAGGCTCAGTAACTTTGCTCTGTTCGCTGAGGATGATGCGCAGTTATTGTAGTCACAGATTAACATTTCAAGCTCGACAAGATTTTTCTCACAAATTCCTTACCTGGCGTCAACGCTTGCGCGTGGAAAAATCTCGTCACCACTTCCGGGAGTAGAACAGGTGTATTACAACACTGCAAAGTGCGCAGCTAGTCAGTCAGCTCTGAACGACAGTGATTTAACACACTGACATGATCTTGTGGCTTTTATGGACTCAACTGTTGACAAACTGCGTGTATCGGACCGCCCATATTGATTGGTCAGTCGGGTTCGGGTCCTGTGGTCTCTGCTGCTGCTGCTCTGATTTGCATGATTATTCATAACAGAGTCTCTAAGACGAGCTGTGAACTCCGCCTTGTGTTCACGACCGAAACCCTTCAAATCACCGGTACATCATTCAACAGACACGTGTCGCCAATGGCTGTTTCTGTTCTGTGTTGTGTGGACTATATAGTACCAACAGTGGGCCAAAGAGAACTTTATGAAAGCGTTTCATAAGATTATTTAACATTTTGCTCACTACGCAGTAATAAATAAATATTCTTATTGGCCTATATAGGGGTTGAAACATCTTCTAATGAAGAATTATATTCATTCTTCACAAGGTTTAAAGGGACAGTTCGCCCAAAAATAAAAATTCTGTCATCATGTTCTTTGTTTTAATGAACAGAAAAAAGATGTTCTGAAGGATGTTTGTAACCAAGCAGATCTCACGCACCATTAACTACCATAGTAGGAAAAAAAATACTATGGTAGTCAATGGCGCGTGAGATCTGCTTCGTTACAAACATTCTTCCAAATATCTTTCTTTGTTTAAAGTAGAACAAAGAAATTTATACAGGCTTGGAACATCTTGAGGGTAAGTAAATGATGACAGAATTTTATTTTTGGGTGAACTATCCCTTTAACTTGCATACAGTACTGGTGTTTTGTTTTAATACCGATTACAGGCTATACATCAGCATATATACACACAAAGAGGAACATGTTTGAACTAAACATTTAAGTTTCTTTATGCATGTTTTGATAATAAAAAAATAAGAATGTATGTAAAACTTTACGTTATAAAGTTTACTATTTAGCTTGTAAAATTCTTTTTTGTTTGTTTATTATTAATGTTTAATATGTACATCAATATTTGACCGTTAGCAAAGACCCGCCCCCTTTAGTTACTGTTGCTATGTCCGACAAGCCATCACTCTACGTCATGTTCTCAACAAATACATCGACACTGACAAAGCGTCGACAGATAAGACAGAGCAAGTTACTTTTGACATGAAACAAAGTTGCAAATTACAAAAATTGTAATTTTTTAAAGAAGTTTAAACAATAAATACCGTGTAGAGGATTTTTAATGTGTCGTGACAGATGGCTGTAGCTCCTCAGATCTCTTCATACTGGTTCATTTATAGCATCAAATAAACATGAATGGACATCAGAAGGAATGTTGTTTCAACCGCGGAAAGACGTGAGTACACACTATTTTTCACCAACATTAATCAACTAACTCCCCTGACTGTGTTGTCAGACAAAATGGCGAATTCGGGGTTATGATTGGTCAGATCACCTGTCAATCAAACTGCCAGCGAATTTTGTTGCCATACAGGTGTGACCAACTAGTAATCTATGAAAGTTACTGCATATAATGATTGTGTAATGAAATTATATATGCATCTAGAGTCTGTTTCTAATATGTGTATAGGCCTATAAAGAGAAACCAGAAGCAGGACAAACAGCAAATCTGGTGAAATATCTTTTATTCATGTGATACATTTTGGTGTCTCTTTAACCTTCCATTTTTTACAGCATATAATAATTGTACTATGTCACACAAACTTTGCTAAACACTAGTAGACAGCGTATTTCAAACAGGCCAACACACTTCAGAATAGCACACATCTGAGTATTCAGTCAGTGACACGTGATAGAGCTGTTCAGGAGGGTTTTCACTCTTATTTATTTTAATTTCTACATATCAAACCATATTAAATGTTAATGTTTAAAACACACTGATGCCCTTTTTAAGTCTTAGTGATGAAAGGATTTGTCGGTTTACAGTTGAAAGAGGAAAAGCGACAGTGCTGGGGGGGGTTCGGTGATACCTCTCCAGCAAATAAAAGCCCATTCAAGCTATACTGTTGAAACCCAGCATTACAGATGGGGCGTGAATGTCTTTAATAGTGGCACGATAGTGACACGACTAGGTCTTTGTGATACAGTAGCCAGGCAGATATGCAAATTATACATCAAACTTTGATTCCCACACGCTGCTAACTGCCATTCCCGTCAAGCACACAACACATTGCATCACTAACTAGTGAGATAATAAATAAACACATGAAACCAACAGTCTTACGACGAGCAATACCAAGATGTGTCTGTACACTAAGCAATAGCCGTGTTGAAGAAAGAAATCTAAATGTCCTGTTTAACAAAACCTCATTAGCTCTATGCAATGTTAATAGGCTCGAGCAAACCACAGCACTGTGGCCTGATTTGGTGCGCCATGACAACAAAACAAGCAAGGCATTTTGTGTTAAACGGTCTCTATACTGCATGCTGTTCCTACACTTGCGCAGCAAAAACAAGGCAGAAAATGAGCAGAATTAGTGTGCTGATGCTTTCCATATCCAAGCTCAGAGCGACGCGTTACGATAGTTTGTTAGTACACACACGTTTTTACAATTAACATTAGGTTTTGTGACTACAGTCGTGGATGAGTCCTTAAATATCTTAGGTTTTGAATTTTAATGAAATTAAATAGGAATTTTCCCTTTTCTAAGGATGTTAAATCCTAACTTTTTCCCCACAGCAATACATTCTACTACCATGCAACCCTCCAAAGATTCCGGTATAAAATTAACCTGGCCAGAATGAAGCTCGTCGCAAACAAAAATGCTAATTTTTTTGGCCGTACATGTATATTTCCTGGAACAAAGCAACCTTTAAATGATATCTGGTCCCTAATACCATATTTAACATGTAAAAACATCCAATTATACAGAATATTGTGTTCATGGTGATATGTCATGACAACAGTTTCAAAATCAAAAAGACCTTCTGTATCTCTCTTTTAAATAACTCCTGTCAAAAAAACCAAACAAAATAGTGTTTGTAAAAAAGAAAATAAAAAAATCATATGAATCAGTAACCGCCTCTCAGTTCAACAAAGTCAAGTTCTTCCTCCAGTGAAATTAAAACGGGCAAAAAAGGCTTAAAATGACGTCAGCCAGCTCTGAAACGTGTTTACTTCACAACGACTATGATGGCACTGATGTGTGAAAACTTAAGAGCATATGAGCTTATGTCAGTCTGCAATCCCATATAATGCCATGCAGCCAGAACAGATGAGAATCTGAATGGTTTTAGCATTTAATCTATGCTGTGATTTTACTTTTTTCATTATTAATATAATGTATTTTTGGAATCCATTTTAATACAGAGTAATAGCACATCCACAAGGTTACTCTGAAAAGTCACTGAGTCGAAGAGAAAGAAAAGGTTCTCCGCTCATGACACGGGGTCGTGAGAGGAGCGAGTGACCACTGAGAGGCAAGCTGTTTGTGTGTGAGGGGGTCGAGTGAGGGGGACGCAGGGCCTGGTGGGGGACGAGGGTGGTTACTAGCACGAGCAGCTGCTCTCGGTAACGGGCAGCTCTGGAGGCTTCTCCAGTTTGATGTCGATCACTGAAAGTTTAGGTAAAGGAACAGTTACTGATAGACTGGTTCATTTGAACAAGCACATTTTTCCCATGGATTACTTTTCATTCATTTCTGTAAGTCAAAAATCCTCCTTCTGATCTCCTGCTTTCACGCTGTTGTGGACAAACCGACATTTTATTGTGAGCAATGGCATATTTACGGTGCATGTAAAGGATACTGTCCTCTTTGCTTTTCTCTGGTGTACTATCCATTCCAGGCAAAGCTGCAGCAACACGACGAAACAGCTAGAGAGAGAAGAAGAAGAAAAAAAAATAAAGTTCATTACTCAAAAACTAATATACATGAATCAATCCAGGTTTAATATAATACAAAATATATATTTTGTAATTAGGGGAGACTGGGGCTAGTCGTAACATTTTACTCCAGTGGACAGCATCTTTTGTGACAATATTTTGTGGCATATTGTCAATCTATAAACAAGCTGTGACAATGCAAGCTGGTATTAAAAATTATTATAGGCTTTTCAACTACATTTAAACAGTAAAACACCTATGCAACAAAACAACTCATGAAACCGCAAAAATAAACAACAAAAATATCATACTCTTTTTTTGGTCAAGCGATTATAATTAAAGTGTTAGGTCACCCAAAAATGAAAATTCGGTTATTAATTACCACTGTCAATGCCCAGACAGGTAGTAAACACATCGTTAAAATAGTCAACGTGACTACAGTGCTTCAATCTTAAATGTTATGAAGCGACGAGGATACTTTTTGTGTGCAAACACAAAACAAAAATAATGACTTTATTCAACTATTTCTTCCGTCATTCTCCTACACGGTTCATGTAGTAACCACAGTGCAGTGCAGTGCTTCTGGGTTCTACGTCGTTGGCTGAGTCGATGTTCTGACGTAGAACCTGGAAACGCCGCAATGCGTCTACAACGTAAACAGCATAGAAGAATGACAGGGAAGAGAAGAAATTAATGATTGTTTTGTTTTTGTGCACAAAAAGTATTCTCGTCGCTTCATAACATTAAGGTTGTCTTTACTACCTTTCTGGACACTGACAGTGGTAATTACATTGCTGTCTATAGGGACGTCAGAAACCTCTCAGATTTCATCAAAAATATCTTAAGTTTTTTTCAGAAGATGAACAAAAGTGATGCAGTTTGGAAAAGCCTTTAAGTTGTAAAAAATTACAATGTATGGAATATAAAAGAAAACTTAAAATATTCAATAAAATATAACTCACCCAACCAGTATTACAAAAATATTGCAAAAATGCAAGTTTTGAAAACAAAATGATCAAAAAAGTATTTAAAAAAAAAAACATCCAAGTAAAAATAAAAATGTACTCAATGTTACTGAAAAAATACAGTCCATCAAAATATTCTTCAGTGATAAAGGATTCTGGCAAGAGGGGCATAAAGGAGGATCTTCACTCAATAACAAAAGCTTATGGGTTAGTCTGGAGTGGCCAGTGTAGATAATGACCCCAGCAATTTTCAAAATAGACAACGATTTCCACCAACCACAGGATTGCCTTAGTAAAGTTTGTTTCTATTACACTGATCCCATTCAGCTTGCCATTTCAGAGTTTCTAATAGGTTTGAGCTCTGAAGATGAAGCCTTCTTTGCTGCACCATCAGCTTTCACATTCCGTGGAATTCCACAATTCCCTGGTACCCAACAAAAAAGGATTTTAAAATTTTGTATGATCAATGTAGATAATAGTTGTGCTGCTTAATATTTTCATTGTATCAGAATTCTTTGATGAATAGCAGGTTCAAAAGAACAGCCATTATTTGAAATCTTTTGTAAAACTACAAAAGTCACTTTTGATCAATTTAACGCATTATTGCAGAATTAAAGTTAATTTCTTTCAAAACCCCTAAACTTTTGTAGTGTGGCTCTTGAGACAACTAGCCCCGGTCTCTCCAATTTAAAATATATAACTCCCAGTGGGTAGAGAGGTATTATATACATATAAAGAAAAAAAAGAATAAAAAAAAAAAAAAGAGGTAATTTCTGATGACACTAGAATTATGACAAAAAAAAAATTACACCACGATCCACTAACTCTGAAAATAAAAGCAATACAATATGCTATTAAAAAGCACAATGCACAAATGAAATTTCTACATCGAGTCTGAATTGCAAGTGGTGCTAAAACACAGCACATAGCGGAAAATCATTCAAGCGATGCTTGGCCAACATGCAAAGGACATGTGACAGTACATGGGAGCACTTTAAGCAAACAAAACAAAAACACAAAAGAGCAGCCCAGCAGCACAGGAAACCTGTGAATGTGAGGCGGGGGCAGAATGGCTAATGATGGGCGAGGCAGAGAAAGATAGAAACCACAGGAAGCAGAAGATAGAATGGTGGAGGGAAGGTGGGGCTGGGCAGTCCTCATTTCTCAGTGATTCTACCTGTTTGACATTGTAGCCAGTCTTTGCGCTGGTTTCAATGAACATGACATTCAGTTCCTTAGCCCTCTGCTCACCCTCCTCTGTGGTAATCTGTCTGCTCGCCCGGAGCAGGGAAGGGAAAGGAAAGAAATACAGACAGACAAAAGAAATGCATCAAGAAGAAGAAAGAGACAAAGACTGGCTGAAGTTCACATTAGTAATAGGGGAAAAAGAGGAATTAGTGTTTTGATAGGACCCCAACACAGGCTGAAGAGTTGAGAAATGGCTGAAATCATAATCTTGAATAGAGATCACTGCACTGCAGTTCAACTAAAGGCCATTCACAGCGAACACATTTGTTACTTGAGTACAATCTACAACAAAAATAAACACCGGGTCAAGGGAAGTGATGATAATGTCATTGGCACTTTGGTCACTAAAATATCCCTTGTTTATTTCCAGCCTAAAGGGTTCATCCAGAGATGAAGATTCTGTCATCATTTACTCACCCTCATGTCATTTAAAGGGTTAGTTCCCTCAAAAATGAAGTTTCTGTCATTAATAAATAAAGTCGTTATTTTGGTTTTGTTTTTGCGCACAAAAAGAATGTGCCGCTTCATAACATTAAGGTTAAAAAAAAAATGTAGTCCCGCTGACTATTTTAACAATGTCTTTACAACTTTTCTGGACCTTGAATGTAGCAATTATGTTGCTTTCTATGGGGGATAAAAAACCCTTTCAGATTTCATCAAAAATATCTTTGGGTTCTGAAGATGAACAAAGGTCTTGTGGGTTTGGAACATGAGGGCGAGTAATTAATTACTGAAAAACTTCCTTTTTGAGTGACCCTTTAAATCCTGCTTGACAATCTTTCTTCTGCAGAACACGAAAAGAGTTACATAGAAGAATGTCCAAGCTGCACCTTTTCATCCCCTTCTATAGTATAGTAAAAAGACATTTTGCTAAACATCTCCTTTTGTGTTCCATGGTGATAAATAACAGAAATATTAGTTTTTTTGGTGAACTATCCCTTTGTCTCTAGACCGCATCTGTGGCTCTCTTTCAAATTGATCGACTTCCCACAGACAATAATTTTGAGTTTGTAAGAATTACAAAAAAAATTACAGAACAGCTCCGTGTACACAGTGCTTTACAGATCGTTATGTCCAGACCAAGACAGAATCTGTGGACTTTTGAAATTTTTTGAACTGATTTAAGGGACATCGAATGGTACCCGGATGCATTTAGATATGTTAAATTAAACTCATTTAGATATGAAAAAGTTAGGCATATATTGTTAGCTGACAGTATAATCAACAGGACAAAATATTAAATAAAAGGCCACACAAGAGGTAAAAAATCTAAAGAACTTTGTGAATGACACTTGTTTGAATTAAATTGAAATTTGCAGAGCTTTCTGCTGAATTCTGTGGTGACAGAATCCATGTGGGTGTTATGCCACATTCTTTCCATATTTCTTTGTGGTATTCTTGTGTAGTTAACACCTGACAGGCTTGGTATGTAATTATATTACAAAAAAAAAATAATTCACGTTTGAAATTCAGTCATTTCCGCACACGTTTCGAGCGAAGGCTGAAAGTTCGGGTTCAATATTATCACGCAAATTCGTGGCGAATTTGAGAAAGCTGCTTGGTTTAAAAGTGACTCCATGCTGGACCTTTATTTGCTCACAAAATTTCTGCAACTTTACGATTACACTCAATATTAGCATATTTTAAATATTGATTTGAGATATTGCCGATTTGTTAGCTAGGATTCTTTTCTAAATGTTTACTGTAATTGTGCATTTAGCTCATATTTACAACGTGAGGACAGTTTCAAAATTATTTTCTGTGGAAATCGACAATATGCCCCAGATTCTGTAATACAAGTTAAAAGCCTAAGGTCTACGCTACAGCTGTTTCGTGTCACCCACCTGTTTGACGTTATAACCAGCTTTGGCACTGGTCTCTATGTACATCACACCCAGTTCCCGGGCTTTTTTCTCTGCTGCCTCTACTGACACTTGCCTGCCATAGTCCATAGTTGAGGTGTGGACACAGTTCAAATTAGAATGGATATGAAAAACAAAAGTAGTAATGGGAAATCAAAAATAAAACCAACACAAGAGAAAATATGACCGAACAGAAAAGCAACAATGGCACAAATTATTCAACATAACATTCAAATTAATAAGGAGAAAACTGAACACAAAAATAACACATAGTGAAGGGCTTAAAACGTGAAGTCTGAGGGATGAACAAAAGATGTGTTCATCAAACTCCTTGAAATTACCTTTTATCAGCCAAGTCTGTCTTGTTGCCAACCAACATGATGATGACATCACTTCCTCTCTCTGTTCTGACATCATCTATCCACTTTGAGGTTTGCTGGAAGGAGTTGAGATCTGAAGAACAGAGGGGAAAATGTTAGACATGGACTTATTAAAGAGGAAAAATTACTCTTCAGTGATTGATTAATTGAAAATCCAGTGGTCAAACCACACTTTATTCACTCCAAAGCCAAGCTATCTTAGAAGAAAGTGTGCAAGCAGACTGTTAGTATGAAGTTCAACAAAAAAAAGAAGGCTGTTAAGTTAAAGCACAGGTAATTTCGATGCTCAGCTTGCTCAGTAACAGCAGGTTGATGTTAAAAGAGAAGCATGTTCAATCTACTTTTCATTTAATCTGAATGAAATAATAAAAATAACTGTTCCCAAGCAACCATACTAAGATGAACTGCCATGACCTAGAAGCAGCTGCTGAATCGTGCTAACTGTGCCCTGAGGGCATAAATCCCTGCTGACCCAAAGAGTGAGGCTCAGACTCACTGGTGATGTCATAGACCACCACAGCAATAGTGGAGTCTCGGATGTAGCTGGGAATGAGGCTGCGGAAGCGCTCCTGCCCGGCAGTGTCCCATAGCTGGAGCCGAACCTGAGGGACCAGCAAACCGTGGAGTGCAAAGTAAACAGGGGAAAGAGAAAGGTAGAATAGAGAAAAGAAAAGGTATAAGGAGAGGACAGGGCAAGGGAGCAGGGTTAGAAGAAAAGGACAACATCAAAGAAGCAAAACATGAAGGAAAAGGAGAAATGCACCTACAGAAGTGACCAATTTCTGCTTCTGTGCTTATAGATCATAAGCGTTTGGGAAATAATAACATAAGGAGGATTTTAGAGACCATCTGAAGGCATTTCTCCATTCCTGCTCTCTGAATGACGCTGCTTTCCGCAAGACGCTTTGCAAATGGCACTCTGTTTGCACAAGTATTGCTGGACATGTTTTCAGTCTAAACCACATACTTTATGGTTTTGCTATATTTTTAAAAACCCAAATTGTACACATAAAGCCCCCAAAATTGAAATTGTTACCATTTACTCACCCTTATGTTGTTCAAAACATAAAAAGAATGTATTTTGAAGATTGTTGTAACTGAATTTGTCCATATAATAAAAGTAAATGGTGTTGAAAACAACACTGGACCCACATTGCCTTACATTGTATGGACAAAAAAAACAAAACTTTTTTCCAAAATATGTTCTTTTGCACTCAAAACAATAAAACCCAATACAAATTTTGTCTAAAATTGCTTTCCAGCAGATGAGTTATAATACAAACTAACTCTCTGCTCAGGTGTAAAAACCATACTAAAAAGATCTGTCTTCAAACATCCAATATCAAGGAAGATTTAATATGCAGTGGAAGACAATTTCATAATCAAGGAGCAACTACAGAAAAAGCTCTATCATCCTTTTATTTTAATCGTGTTTTAGGAACAAAGAATACCATCACGTTAAATGATCTCAGCTGCATTCTGATGAAAATTCAAAAGGACAGCAATATTTTAAAAGTCAGATGAATTATACAGGTTTGGAACGACATGAGGATGATAAAATTATGACAGAATCTACATTTTTTGGTGAACTATCCCTTCACATTATTAAAGCTTTTTTTTATCTTATTTTGTTTAACTTTACCGGGAATGCTGAAATAAACCAGCAAACATATAAAGCTACATGAGTGCCATTTACTCAAGCGGTACCCAAATTTGACCCCACCATGTGGTGAAGCAGGAGCACTAGCTACCTACTTGCTATATCATAGACCACCACTGCGGCTGCTGAGTCTCTGATGTAACTGGGAATGAGGCTACGGAAGCGTTCCTGCCCAGCAGTGTCCCACAGCTGTAGCCGAATCTATGACCGTCCATGCAGCACAACAGGCATGGGGACCCATTCAGCACCCAGCCATGGAAGAGAGTGGGGTGAGGTGGACAAAGACACAACCAAACTTAAAAAGGTGAACTCAAAATGAATGACAAACTAATGACACAAGTGTGATGAGCTACAAGCATGCGCGAGGAATTACGCAAATGATAACCGTGATGAATCTGTGACACAGTGAAATCACCTGGTGGACGTCAAATCAATAAAGATGTCATAAGCCCTATTTGGACGTTGGAGGAATTCGTGTTTTACAGGTGTACTTTCATTTATTTTATTCCTGTGCGAATCTGCCATGTCTGATTTTCCTCATCTAATCCCGTCCGAATGCAAAATTTCCTGATGATATTGTATTCTAGCTTACTAATGCTTCTCCTCATGGTTTTTGACCTACCCGAGTTACGGTTTGTGCACCAATCTTTCACATGCTTTCATTTAATTTTAATATGGATGCAAACAGGCCATTTTAATATCAGTATCAGGTAAGACACTTGTCTAGATGTCTCTGCTCACTTATGTGGGTTTATTGTAAACAGCCACTTCTATAAACTCATATGAAGTTTATTTAAATAGTGTTTTAATAATATATTGAAGTAATATCAATGGGTAATCCATGTAACGCCCATGTCCAGAAAACACTCACTCCCACCCCTGTAATGAGAGGTGATAAGAATTATCAATCAAACATCGTTTAGAAAACTAGTACCGTCCAAATAGGGCTTTATAGACCTTACAGGTGATATTAGAAAACGTCAAGGTGAATGACTTGAGCCAGTGTGTGTCAAAACCATCTATTACACTGGTACTAACATTAATAGTCAATATTTAAACTAAAGGCTTTATATGAGCATGCTATCAGACAAAAGGCTTGGACACACAGAGACTCCTTGGAAATTATTCTACAAATGTTGATCTTCGTCCTACCGTGCGGTCTTCCAAGTACATGGTTTTTGACAGAAAGTCTATACCAATTGTTGCCTATGGAGAGAAACAATGAGTTAACTTGGAGCACATTGTAAAATACAGGCCATTTAAGGAATATTTATTTTGACTGTCTATCTACAGAGGAACACAAAATACAAAATTTGATATCATGTAGAATTGTTATACCGCCCTTTTCCTTACAATGCATGCATATAGTGACTAAAAGCTGTCAAGATCAAAAAATTAAATTGGTCATTCGCTGAAAATCTAATTTGCTTTCATGCATATTCAAACTTCCTGAAACAAGACTCTATATCAAACTGGATTTCAATGACACCAAGTCATTGGTTCTAATATGCGTCACATGAACACGTGAATGAGATTTGAGAAATATGAACTAAATTAACACTCGCCAAGCACCAAATGCAAGTAAAAATGGGCACTGCAAATACATGTTATTGAAACATTATTTGCCAGTTTGAGTAGATTTGTAAGAATGACAATCTGATCCAAATCAAAGAGAATTGAGAGCAAAGACATTTATGAAGTCACAAAAGACTTCTATTTCAAATAAATGATGTTCTTTTGAACTTCAAATCCTGGAGAAGAAAAAAAAAAGCATCCACAAAAATATTAAGCAGCACAGCATTAATATTAAGAAGAAATATGTTTCTTGAGCACCAAATCTGAATATTAGAATGATTTCTGAAGGATAATGTGACAGACTGGAGTAATGAAATTCAGCTTTAACAATAAATTACATTTTTAAATATATATTAAAATATAAAAGAGTAATTTAAATTGATATATTTCTTGATATTAGTGTTTTTATTTCATTTTGTTTAAATAAATGCTGCCTTGGTGAGTATAAAAGACATTGTTCAAAAATATTAAGTTAAGTCTTGACGTATTGTCAAGTAATGGTGACCCATACTCGAAATTTGTGCTCTGCATTTAACTCATCCAAGTGCGCACAAACACACACACACACACACACACACACACAGCGAACACAAGAGCCTTGCTCAAGGGCACCCTAGAGGGATGTGCCGTAAGGTGGAGAGAGTGCCGTTCATTCACAATCCCTACTTTCAATTCCTGTCCGCGTGGGAATCGAACCGGCAACCTTCAGGTTACAAGCCCAACTCCCTCTCAACTAAGCCGCGACTATTAATACATCTCTTAAATAGTCTATTTTTGTTTCTAAAAATAATGTAAAGCTTAGTTTCATGGCTAGTAAAAAATATTTCAATTTCAACTGACATTGCTAGTGTGTAACAAAAGACTTAGACAGTTGTTGGTCATCATATGTTTTTGTTGTAAGGAAAACAGCAGTGTGACGATTCCACAGAGTATCTCCTTTTGTGTTCCATGGAGAGAGAGAGAGAGAGAGAGAGAGAGAGAGAAAGAAAGCAAGCTCTGGATCAACAATTTTCATTAGTGAGTGAACTATTTCTTTAAGGAAGTAACCAAACCGACTTTAGCTTTCACAACGTCATTAATACATTGATATTAAGTTGTATTGGGTAACCTGGTAAGCATCACACAAACATAACATGGGCTGTAACAGTGTCAGCAGGTGTTACCTGATAGGTATTATCGAAGCTGTCATACATAAACCTGGTGATAAGTGAAGTTTTGCCCACTGTGGAGAAAAAGAAAAACAATGCATAAGAAATAAGGACCTCACAACGAATAAGCCTCAAAACCTAGTGGGATCCCTACATAGACAGCATATTTGTCTATCACGTGAAAGATGCTGTCAAGGGAACGGATGCATATCTGCAGGATAATTCTGAACTCTGATCGCCGTGTTGGCAACATGGGTGTCGCCGTCCAGCTTTCCACAGCAACATACTGCATCAACACAGGCTGAGAAATGCAGAAAGTCTCGTTTACGACAGCTGCTGATGCTTTTTGGCGTCAAATCCAGCCATAGTGAAACGTACATCATGGATGTGACAGGGATGATGTGGCAATTAAACAATCCTGATGTGGTTTATAATCTCATGATCTTGATAGTCACAGCTGGTTAGCTAGAAACAGGCTAACTGCTAACAGCTAGCAACGATCTTCACAGCAGACAGCGTTGTTTTGTACATTAAAACACTAATATCTAGCACAAAATCATTTACATTTTATGTGTTAAACAGAAACTGTGGATGCGACCACATATAAAAGGCCTTGAAAATGGGAGAACTCTCTTGTGGCTAAGACCAGACAACACAAACATGCTAATATACAAGGACTTGATGGCTTTCCTCGAAGTCTACATTCAAGAATACATAAACAATGAGGGGAGGGACACAAAAATACTCTTAATTTATCAATTAAAGCATAATCGAGCTGATATTCGGATCTGACATGTTTTTTTATATAGTTCGTGTAGTGCAAGGATGTTCAATGCTACATGCTACAGGATTTCAGTACATTTGAGTGTATTTTAAGTGCGTGTCGACCAACGTATCAGTCCAAATTGTCAGATTATTATGTGCAGTTTATTTGGTAACATCTAACGTTCCCCTTCTGGAGCATCCTTTCACCTGGCCTGTCTGTTTCTCTGTCCACGTCTCTCATATCTGACCACTTACCGCTTTGCTCGCCCAAGAAAACCAGCTTAAATTTCCGTAGAGGGTTTCCAAACTCTCCGCCACCGGTCGTAGTAGACATATTTATCGAGTATAATTAACAGCAGTTATCTAAATATTACTATCTCTGTGCGCGAACGAAGGACACTGTCCAGTCCTGTGACGGAGCACTGATAGCTGAGGATTCCTGAGTGGGACAGCGCCTCTTAGTGGCCAGAGATGGAAACGCACACGCTGTGGCTGTGTTTCAGAACACGGTGCTAAAAAGCCGCCTAGCTCTGCTGTCCAGGTTTGAAAGCGACTATGATGACCAAAATGCTGTCTTGGTAGGCAGCTGACCAGTTTTTGAGACACAACCTAGGTCTACTGTCACACCTAACCATTGTGTAGCATCTAAATCCTTGATGTTTCATCTCAATTTTATCAATATTCTATTGTATGCAAAATTAATTTATAGAAACTACGTTTTCTTCATATAATTCATACAAGTGTATTTTTTAAATATAATTTTATGTATGTTTCACACATAACTTATGTTTATATTTAGGCATTATATATATATATATATATATATACACATATATGCCTAAATATAAACATAAGTTATGTGTGAAACATACGTAAAATTATATTTTACGTATGTTTATACGTTTTATATTATATATTAATAAATAAAAGAAGTTTCGTCTGTTCACCAAGGCTGCATTTATTTAATTAAAAACACAGTAAAAACAGTAATATTGTGAAATATTATTCCAATTTAAAATAACCGTTTTCTATTTGAATATATTTCATGAAGTAATTTATTCCTGTGATGCAAAGCTGAATTTTCAGCATCATTACAACAGACTAGTCTTCAGTGTCACATGATCCTTCAGAAAAGAAAGTTTTTACTCTATTTTTATTCAAATAAACGCAGCCTTTGTGAGCGGACGAAACTTTTTAAAAACATTAAATTAAATCTTACCGATCCCAAACTTTTGAACGGTAGCTAGATAGATTAGATAGTTTTGATATATATCAAAATATAGAATATATTTAAAAAAAATTTTGGAAGGCAAATTATGAAAAAGCAAATCAAAGTTGTTTTCATGACTTTTATTGAAAATGTACACCATGGAATCTTACTACAGTTAAATATTTCACAAATTTCTGGTATTACAGGGGTGGGGGTAATTGACATTAAGGGGAAAATATAGAAGATGACTAGAAAAATGTAGGCCAGTCTTGACACCCAAAATGTTTCACACAGAAAACAGTCACTTGTCAATAATGTCATTAATCATTAAACCATGTTTCAATGTTGAAATAGGTCCTTAAAAATTATATGTACTGCACACATACGCACGAACATCTGTCCCTCGTAACTGACTTGCTTGAAATGAAACAACTGAAAACCCTTGGATGTACATCTCAATGCAATATTTGGCAAAATGGAAAATGACATTTTTAAATTGAATGTAACTGCACATTGTACCTGGAATAAATACAAGTAATAAAGTGGTCCAAAGTAAGAAGCGTTTGAAGTGTAAATATGACCGAGCAAAGAATAACTCCATATATAAACAAAAATATGTTCAGGGCATGCAAAAGAACAGAAGATAAAGAATATAAAAAAGTGGCACTGAATGTGACCTACATGGTATTTCAATAGGTTCTCCATTACTCTCTAAGATTATATTTTAAATAAAATTATAACTATATTGCTGTGAGTATTTAAGACTTGAAATGTGTCCTGTAAAATGTATAGGGCATTACAAAACATACAATACAAACCTCTCAGATTTTGTTCATGCTTTCAGATAAAGATTCTCATTAAATTACAGTTAAACATCTCTCACTTAACACATTTGCTGCATTAACAACCAAGAACTTTCGGGCCCGTTTTCTTTGGATTTTCTCACAATTCACAGCCAGCGTGTCAAAATGTTTAAGTCTCATTAAAGATATTCAACTTATAGTTCACACCCTAAATTAAGCGTAGTGTTTGCAAATAAGTTAGTATCCATTCGCTCCTCACAGTTAACACAGTGTTAATGCTGATGAGGACATGCAGGTTCATTCACAAACACATCCATGAAACAAAGTAAACTGTTTAACTGAACAAGGCAATATCGTAGATGTAAAATGCTAAACTAAAACTCAAAAGCATTGCGTTAGTTCACAGCCTTTCTATCAGAGCTTTGGCTCTGGTGTCGCCAGCAAATGATGTCTAGAAAAATACTAATGCGGGACTGCTTAGCATGCCCTAAAATTAGGAAACACAGCTAATATTTGTTGAAAAATACCATGTTAAGCCCACATAAGGCCATGTTCAACAGGGCACACAGCATGAAAAGTTTAAAAATGAAAAAAAAACAAAAACAATTAAATAAAACATTCAAACAAGGCTGACGGAGTGAAAAAAGACAGGAAGAAGAGTGGACGCTTAGTTCTCGTGGAAGCTGCAATCCCCTCTTCCAACGGGTGGCCAAGACAGAGTTAAAAGAAGCTAGAGGAAAACGGGAGACACAAACGCAGATTAGAGAAAGTATCAGGAGGGCATTGAACTCATCGGTGCCAGTGGGAAGGAAAGTGTACATCAGTCAATTGGAAATGGGCACTCAGATTTTTCTGCCAGCTAAAAGCATGAAGCATTCGGAATGTGGGCGGATAGGAACACACCGTCCTTCTGCCCCGATTCAAATGCATTGTGCATCCTCTACACAATTTGCTTTTAAACATGCATGGATTCCTTCAATGCAACATTGCCTTCAGCTTGCATTCTAAAAGGAATACATTTATGGTCAAGAGTCATCTAAAACTAAGCTTAACAGCGACACAGACTATAATGATTGCATTTTCTCTCCCCACATCTCTGAAGAGGCAAAAATCTTAAGCATATTAGTAACACAAAGCATACACTGCAAATAAGCACAGCCTTCAGCAAAGGTTTTGGTAACATAATAAATATAATGTTAGTAAAAGCTGCAGAAAAAAAAGCCCAATGAAAATACAAGAGGTGATCTATAAGAAACACAGAGGGCCGGGTCCACACTGCCTCGGGGTACCGGTTAACCAAAGAGTCTGGGCCTGGTCCCTTATCAAAGCCATACTACTCAGTGCAGAGCCAGGGATTACTGCAAAGGAAAGTAAAATACACATACGGCAGTGAGCAGGGAGACTGGAGGGAGCAAGAGAGTTAATAAAGTGCTAAATACCAAAATCACAACAATACCACCTGTTCAAAGACCGGCATCCAGATACCATCCAAAACAATGTCGTTCAGCACAGAACCAATAAAACCACTTTGATTTGGCTGAACAGTCTGGTAATTGCAGCTTTGTAAAATATCATTTACAACTTGTTTAAGAGACTGAAATTAAAACCATCATTTTCTGAAGTGACAGAGATATAAATGGATTACAAAAAGCTGTCGCCATTTTTGGTCATATAAGGATAATGCTCAGTTAAATTTGACTTGTGGCAGTGGTCAAGAAGCTCTTCATTTGAGAATACAGGCCACAAACCTTTCCATAGAGTGCACTCAGAGGTATGACCGAGCAAGTCTTATTATATATCCTTAGTTAAGCATAATATAGTGAATTGCTTCAAAAGTGACAGTCCAGCTCTTCTCTAGTGCTATACTGAATGTAACGCAGATGAAAACGAGGCGGTGAGGGATAGACAATGGCACGTACTGTAACAAAACAAACAAACAAAAAAAAACTTATGGAGTTGTCTACTGAATGTTTTTTTTCAGAAAGATGTTCCGTCAGCTCAACAAATAGATTGTGTCTTTTATTCCTCACAGCCTTGTTTTCATTCCCGTCAAAAATGAAATACGGCACCACCCTGACTAAGGTCTCTAAATTGAGGAATCAAGACCAATATATAGTAAGCAAATCAAACACTGGCCATGTCCCCCTCAGTTAGTCACTTGTATGAATAATGCAAAATTAATTGTTTGAAATTCATACAAAATGATTTTCCACAGTTTTAAGCTTTATGAAAGAATGCCCTTTATTACGGATACAAATATTGGTCCCCTTGCAATTGATTTGATTTATTTTTATTTTGTGAAAAATAAAATATCACAAAAATAAACTATAAAAAGGTGCTTACATTTGGATGAAATGTGCCAATATGAAGTTTTACTAAACTAAACTAATACAAGCATAGCAATGACAGGTTTATAGAAAAAAACAACAATAAAAAAAACAACATTGAGGTATAGCTGCAGATGACCACACAGCATCTGCATAACATGCATGAGCCAAAATGAGACAAAACAGCACTTTACTACTACATTACTATTCATGTTCCTAAATTCTAACCATTAGAAAACTGTAAAAAACTGCTTTAAAACCCCATGACTGAACTGAAAGCAGCTCGTATGAATGGAAAATTATGGCACTAACAGTAAAATTAAATTTGTCTCATTTTAACCAGTGTACTTACTACTGCAGGAGTAGCGACTCATGTTAAAGTTGATTCATACACTAGTCATGCAGAACAAAGAAATATCATTATGACATCATAACACAGCAAGTAAAACAAAGAAGAAGAAATAAATGGAATTTTAAAAATTTGAAAAAAGGTTAAAGAATCTAAAGGAGGATTCCATTCACAGTTATTATCCCTCCTCAGCTGTGTTATGCGTGAAACTGGGGGGTGGGGGTGGGGGCTGGAGAGAGGGGGGAGGGAACGGGAACAGCATGGCTCAGGAACACTGAGGGGAGAGAGAGCTCATTCACAGCGGGCAGGGCGAGCACTTTCTACAGGAATCCTGAACTGGAAATGAGAGAGAAGGAAGATTATTGTTCCCTACAGGTTACATACTGTTGTATTCACACATTAATAAAAAAATAAAAAGATTCAAAATTAGTCGTGCATCATTAAAACACTTGAAAGCAGTTGCATGGGGTGTATGTGGTAAGGCTTAGAATTGCTCTCTTTGTGCTGGATAAAATTGAGTACATTGTCTCTTCTACTGTTTTTTACATAAATGATATATGCCAACTTTAAAAATTGTGTAAAAACTATAACTAATAGGTCTGTGGCAAGGGATTATGGAAGCTTGTTTCTGCCACTACATAAATTTTTTAAAAAAAAAAATAAATGTGACTATCTCACAATTGTGTGATAAAAACTCAATTGACACTTCGCAAAGACCCGCCCCCTTTAGTTACTGTTGCTATGTCTGACAAGCCATGCGCTCTCACGCCACACATCATGTTCTCACACAGTGAAAGATACATCGTGGAGCAAAGAGGACGCTGACAATGTGACGACAGACATATGAAACAGTTTCATATTTAATGTGTCTTAATTTTTTCAAGAAGTTTAAACAATACCGTATAGTGGCTCTTTAATGTGTCGTGACAGATCGCTGTAACTCATGAGATCTCTTCATATTAGTTCATTTATAGTATCAAATAAACATGAATGGACATCAGAAGTAATGTTGTTTAGAGCGCGGAAAGACGTTAGTACACAATTTTTCAAGTTCACCAACATTAATCTACTAACTTTATCGGACAAAATGGTGGATTCGCGGTTATGATTGGTCAGATCGCCTGTCAATCAAATTGTTTGCGAAGGGTCAATCGTGAGTTATAAAGTTAGATAGCTGCAATTCTGACTTTTTTTGCAATAATCACTCAATTTTGACTTCTCAGAACTGCATGATATAAACTCGTAATTATTCTTTTTTCTCAGAATTTTGAGTTTATATCTTGCAATTATGACTTTATAACTCGTAACTGCGAGTTTATATCACACAATTCTGACTTTATATCTGGCAATTCCAAGAGAAAAAAAAAGTCAGAATTGTAAGGTTTAAACTTGCAATTGTGATAAAGTCGCAGTTACCCTTTTCATTTTTATTTCTTGGCGGAAACAATCTTCCACATGGGATAGCTCGCCCAACAACAGCATTATTTTAGGCCAAGTGGAGGACTAGTGTGACCCAGCTGTAGGAGCCGAGCCATTAAAGACTCTTTTGTGAGAGATTGTGGAAGAGCAGTGGAGTGCAAACAACAGCAGATTGTTATGGATTCAGATGGCAGATGGCTGCACATCACATTGGGAGAGCAATAAACTCTCGCCTGGCACTGGTGACATAATATCCCCTGCTGCTACCACAGGCATTCTTCACATTACCAGTGTTTAGGACTTTGAAGCATGAATAGGAAATGCTGTAATTACTACTGCAGTGCTTTATCACCGCAATTACAGGATCAGTGTATCTGACCATCATCATTACATGCGTTTTTGTAATTTAGTCCCCTCATGCGAATGAGGGTTTGTGCCTTAAGAGATACTTTGAAAGCCTTACCAGCATAAGGTGACTCATGCAGGACTGGGAGCAGGTGAGGAGGTGTTAACTGGAAAACAGCATGGATGAGACGTACATGACGTGTACAAACTAGACAAGACACCTTACAAGCAACATCACAATGAATATTGTACATGCCCTGCCCTGCATGAGCACTGAGGAAAACTAACATTTTCTCTGGCTATATTCTATACGGAGGAATAATATCACCCACTAGATAATGGAAAAGAAAGTAGTAAGAAACGGTTCAATGTCAAATATTGGATTTGGACAAAGGGGCCTGATCTTGCACTTTATGTAATGCAAAAATACTTCCTCAGTATCTCATTGCTGTGAAAAGTAACTTGAGTGGTTTTAAAGCAGTGGGCTGCTCCCTCGTGAGGACATACAAGAAGCTTAAAAGGGAAAACAGTTAATGAAACAGGAGAGATTGATTTGAAAAAAAACAACAAAAAAGGTAAACCTTATCAGTGCAAGTGTCTTCGTCCCATATAATACTCAGGTGAATGCAGCAAATCAGCTTGAATACACAACCATGATTGATTAAGCAGCATTGTAGAAGCAATTTATTTGAGCTCTAATTACTAGTACCCTTTGCAGATAGTATGAGCATAACCCTTAAATTAAAGGTGAATGAAATATTGTTATCATTTTACAAACCATGAAAATTACAGTCATAATTATATATAATTATATAGCATATATAATTTGAACCAAATAGAACTGTCTTACATGTTCTATTCATACAAGATTAATACCACACAACAGGCTTTCCATAATTGAAATTCAGCTCAAGAATACTTCAAATGAACTGGAAATACATGCAAATTTTAAATTATTATAAATACACAATAACATGAGTAGTTTCACTACTGATCAAAAGTTAGTAACATTTTTTAATGTTTTTAAAAGAAGTTTCCTATGCTCACAAAGGCTGCATTTATTTGATCAAAAATACAGTAAATACAAATATATTCTGAAATATTACTACAATTTAAAAGAACTTTTCTATTTGACTTATGGCTGTTGATTTAACGTATTAACGCGATTAATAACGGTAAAAAAAAAATAACACGTTAAAATTAACGCATTTAACAAACTTGTCCCGCCCCAGACCTATGCAGGTCATCTGCAGTTAATTAGTGAATGCGATTAATTAGATATAATTAATTACGTGACGTGACTATTAATTAATTTTTGAATCGCTTGACAGCCCTAAATTGAACATATTTTAAACGTAATCTATTCTTGTAATCAAAGCTGAATTTTCAGCATCATTCAGTGTCACATGATCCTTCAGATATCATTCCAATAAGCTGATTTACTGTGCTGCTTAATATTTTAAATGGAAACTGAGATACATTTATTCAGAATACTTTGA
Organism: Zacco platypus; assembly: GCA_038088235.1. Lineage (NCBI taxonomy): Eukaryota > Metazoa > Chordata > Actinopteri > Cypriniformes > Xenocyprididae > Zacco > Zacco platypus. Next base: position 7,589,539 of record CM076079.1, read on the forward strand.
TGAATAGAAAGTTCAAAAGAACAGCATTTATTTCAAATAGAAATCTTTTTAACATTATAAAATGTCCTTTGATCAATTTAATGATTGATAAAAAAAGTATTAATTTCTTAAAAAAAAAAAAGAGAGAGAACAGAAGTGCATATGCTAAAACTAGACCTTTCATTTTCATATCACTGCACTGCAGACACAGTCAACGACATCCATCTGAATTCCATAGTTCTGGTATTGATCTAAATTCGACATCCTCTGAAATCTTATGATGATGATTGCACGCACATTTGCACACATGTTCTCCTGCATCGCAATCATCTGGTGTCTCGGGGAGGGAAGGTTGTGAGTGTTAGCAACCACGTGGAGGTCAATACTTACTTTTTCCTCTCTTTATCCTTCTTGAGTGTGGCGGAGCTCCCTGCCTGCTGGGCCTGTGACTGCAGCAGCTCAGCGGCCGTCTTCTTCTGCTTGAAGCCGTTCAGCTCATCATCGAGAGACTTCTTCTTGTCCTCTAGTTTCTTTTTCTCATCCTGGTGAAGCTTCTTGAGACGGTCAAATTTTTCATGAAGCTGTGATGTGAACACCAAAGAGTCAGTATGTGAGGTGTTACTGAGCAAACAAAGCTTTACATCTACTGTAATCAGTCAAATTTCTAGGAGTAAACACTTTTTTCCCCTCAGTATGGTTTAGTTGTATTTGATAGTATAAATCATCCCAGCTATAGAGCTACATACCACGTAGCGTCAGCTTTCGGAAACACTTTGGAGACCTTTGTAACAAAATTGCTACAAAATTACAGACTATACCTACAAACAAACAAACAAACCAACCTCCTTTTCCGCCTCTTTCAGCTCTGCCTCCTTCTCTTTAACTCTCTGGACAAACATCTGCCTCATCTCCTCCTCTTTCTTCTGCAGCTCACCCATGAACTCATTCCTCTTGGCCTCGTATGTTTCCTGGAGGCTGAACACAACAAACCAGATGCAAAAAGATATTTAACCATTAATAAGCATGTAAAGGCAGACTATAAATCTTCACAGGATGTGATGGAGAACTTTTTCCAGATCCTCTTCACCTGAAGGGTTTGCTGTCGGGGTCGGTGTCTTTGAATCCCATCTCCTCGAGCTTGCAGCGGCGGTACAGTTCATAGTGGCGAGTGTGGGTCTGCTCTCGCAGGTCCTCCATGTTGACCCTGATCAGCATCTCTCGCAGCTTCACAAAATCACAGTGATTCTCATTCTCCACTGGAAAACACAAAACATGATATTCAATTGAAAATGAGCACTAAGCCACAGCCTTATTTGGACATGAAAATTTAAGGGAATAACTTCCTCTACATGCCATACACATTAATAACTACATTCCCTTCAAGGGTGGAGTTAGTCTAAAAGATCTGGGTGGTTTATGGAAAGGTTACAGATGGGTAGTTGACATTGACATTCTGTACCAAGTAACAGTGGAACACTTAAAACTTTTTTAAATTATTGTAGGTATATACAATGGTATATAAGGTATATAATGTTTGCATTAAATCATATACATTTAAAACATTTCGAGACTGTAAAAAAAAAAGAAAGATGAAAAGTGATTAAAAATAATGCTGCTATGAAATTGTGACCAGTTATAGATCTTAAAGTCACTCTGTGAAAATTAAGTTTTTAATGTTGTTTGTCTATGTGGTTTTGAATATTCTGTAAGACAAACCAAATTCAAAGGTTAAACCAAAATTCAGGCAAATTCATAGGTCAACACCACTGCGGAGTATTTTCTCTTTAAAACTCCAGTGGTTCTAAGCAGTTTAGTGTTTGTGACTTCACAAACTACCTTGTAACCAATCACGTCAACGTGCTTTAGCATATCATTAACCATGACAGCTCTGAAGCAAGGGAGTCTCGAAAGAAGCCAGTTTTATCCTGGTATATTTTTCTGTTGATATGAAAAATCGGGTAGATTTAGCAATATAGCGGGTGTATGATGAATATTACGATGTTATGATGGACTACATGCCTTACTCCACTGACGTTCTAAGGTGTTTAAAGCGTTTCTAAGCATACTGATTTTTAGAGGGCAGCTGTCTGACTCAGATGGCGAACAGGAACATGGTTTGTGTAACATTAGCAACACATTATTAACTGTTTGATAATGTAGTCAAGCAAAAGGGTCATCATTTATTACCGTCAAGAGTCCGACATTGTAAAAAGCACTACCATCATGCAGCGTTTATCTCAGTAAGTTGACCGAGTGGATCTATGAGCTTGTGCAAGTAAGTGGAGGTGGGGTTAATTAGAATATTCATAGATCCTCGTATATATTAAATGAAGCAACTGTTTAGAGTTAAATTCAAGCTATTTTAAGGCAAGAATAAAAAATTCTTTTTTTTTCCACAAGAAAAAGTTTAAATATGTAATTTTGATGATCAAAGGTGAGTTAAGGGATAAAATTGTTGACTACAGGAGGACTTTGAAATACAATTTTCTAAAATACATGAATGTAACTTTTGATAGCATTCTTTTTATACCACTGATACAGGGATGCCTTTCAGAAGAACAGACATGACTTCTACTGACAGTCAGTTAGTATAACTCTCACCAGTTATTGTATTATTGACACTACAACATTCTCTGAAGCTGTCATTCTAACTGTATTAAATGATTTCTTCAGCAAATGTAAAAGAATCGATGAGTGGTGCTTGTCTGTGCAAAACTGTGACAAGGGTGTTCTGGGTGGTTGCCAGGCTGTTGTTTTGCGGTAGCTAAGGTTTTCTGAGTAGTTGCTATGTTGGATGCTTACTGGCTGGTAAAAAGAGCTCATCCCCAAGTCTCTTTGATATTCTAGTCTCGAGTTGAAAGAATGGCCCAAGCCATAACTAAAGTCTATGTTTTTTTTATCTGCTTGCCAGCTGATATACTTTTTAATTGATCCAAGTAATTTTTCCTTTAACTGACAAGTAAACTATGTGCCCAAAAATCTTGAGTAAATGAATGACACGCAGCAGCAGTGCATGAAAACACACACATCACATTTCTCTATCCATATTCTTCCTCAGTGAGGTCAGCCTTGCAGCAAGCTAAATTAAGTAATACCACGTGTGCTGCCCCGCAGCCTCATGTGCCAACAGAGAGAAAGAGAGAGAAAGATTCAGAGTGATGTCACAGACCGCCTGAGGACTGTCACTGCACTGCTGCTCTAATGTTACGCATCAAATCACTGCATGCATACAACACACATTAATAAAGACTGACAGGACAAATTTGCACAAGCTTATTGAACATGATAAATAATGAACATCACTGTACTGTAGATCCTCTTTTTTTATACAAGACAAAAGGGCATTGCAATATGTATATGTACTTGTGTAACATTCATCAACATTGACAATGATAAAAAAATATTTCTTAAGCAAAACAATCAGCATATTAGAATGAGTTCTGAAGGATCATGTGACACTGAAGACTGGCGTAATGATGCAGAAAATTTAGCATTACCATCACAGGAATAAAACAGCTGTTTTTAAGTTGTAATATTTCACAGTATTTTACTGTATTTCTGATTTCCAATTTACTGTTTCTGATCAAATGCAGATAAAATCTTACTGACCCCAAACTTTTGAATTGTAATGTGTAGCAGATGTTTAATCAGTGCACTATTTTTTCGAATGGACTCTTAAAATGGACATTTCCTCCCTGCTGCTTTTCAGGTCACTGCTCAGGAGTCATCAGTGAAGGGTTTGGGATTGTGTGCATTATTTTGGAGCCATTAGCGAATCAGCCATGAACTAATGTCATTGTCCTGTGGCTCCACAGTGGTTAGTCACATGGAAATTATGTCTCAGTTCTCTCTTTTTGACAGCCCTAATACATTAGCATTCAGCCCTTCTGTGAAAAATATACAAGAAAGAGGATTGAGTGTTGAGAGGGAGTGCCTAGAGACAACGCTATAGAAAGGGAGGGACGGGATGGGTTTGGATGTCCTGAACAAAGAGGCCATGGCCAAACAGGGGGGGAAGCTCAGTGTCATTTCCTCTAGAAGACGTGACCAGAACTTACCCTGGACGGTTCCCCAGGGGTACTGGCGTGCTCGCACCATCTTGTTCCCAATCTTCACTTCCTCAGTGCTTCCCACTACTGCAAAAGGCAAATGACCCTGCAGAGCACAAAAAAAAAATCCCACAAACAAATTTAGCAGAAATACTGCAGTCTATTTCAAATTCTTACAGTAACAGACACAGCATTTAAATCCATATTGGTGCTATGTAAGCTCATATAAACAATTCCTAAAAATACACTACTGTTCAAAAGTTAAATAGTGTTTAAAAAGGAAATTAATACTTTTATTCAGCAAGAACTAATTAAATTGAGCAAAAGCGACAGTAAAAAATTCAAATTAATGCTGTTTTGAATTTTATATTAATCAAAGAATCCGGAAAAAATATTTAATCAGTTTACACAAAATATTATTAATATTTTACACAACATTGATAAGAATAATGAATGTTTCTTGAGCATCAAATCAGCATATTAGAATGGCTACTAAAGGATCATGTGACACTGAAAACTGGAGTAACGAATGCTGAAAATTCAGTTGCCATCATAGAAATAAATTACATTTTTAAATATAAAACAGTTCCATGTTGCAGGAAGAGTACATTGATAAAGAAAGCCTTTTGTGCCGTCACTTCCTGTGAGCAAACAGACAAGAAAGCTGGACACCATATGGGCTCTCTCACTTAAGTGCTCGTCCAGTTCGCATTTCACTTCACAGTTCAGCAGTTTAAGTATAAAATATGGCTGTTTTGTCTCCAAGCAAATGTGTGACTGACTCTATGTAAAAGAATTTCAAGTGGAAGAGGAACACATTCCTAATCTTGATTATCTAATTGCATAATACCAACATACTGTATATTAGTATATGTTGTTCTCTTATATAGCAAAAACTCGATTTTAGACACAGAAACCTGGCAGCAAACCTGTTCTCAACTATTAGCATGATTTTAGGTATCACTTATACCCGAAACACATACAATGTGGAATGATTTGCGCAACCAAGTTTAATACTTAAAAGTAATGGGTCGGTTTTTTTTTGTTTTTTTTTAGACACCATACACTTTAAAAGTTTACTTGTTTAGTGTATGTGACAACAGGAATGAATACAAATGAATGACATCCAGCATTAAGCTCCTTACATTCATGGTTGAGTTGATCTCTGCCACAGTCTCATCGTCGGTGGGAAACTGGTAGATCTGGACACCATTGCTCACCAGCTCACTTGTGATCTTGATTTTGAACTTTGCCAGTTCACTCTTTGAGATGGCATCTGATTTGGCAATGATGGGGATGATATTCACCTTTACATAAGAGGAAAAAGATTATTTTTAAGCGTTTAGGAATGATAACATGAATTAAGATGATGACGACAACCAGACACAGCAGTGGATAGAAGATTTCTGTGGAATATAAAACCTCACACGCCTATGAGTAAATATTTCCCTTTCAGAAAACTAACTTTCAACCACTCAGGCAGTAAATTACTAAATCTGGATGTAAGCAACTCAAAGCAACCTCAGAACATCTGGCTCAGATAAATATAGACACTGAGATTCTGTCATGTCTTTTATGCCTGAGCAAACTGAATAAATAACAGACATAGAATAGAAAAGGGCAGAATTTACTTTTTTCTATATGCAGATGCTGCTGCAGACAAATGACACATTTAGACATCCTCTTTTTACATTTTTAATAAGGACAAGCTAATGCAATTAAAATGAACTCTATAGAACCCTGTAAAAGCTTACATAACCTCAGCCTGCTCACATCTGAATGTGCCCTCAAATTAGGGGTGTAAATAGGACGGTTCATCATGATATGATCTGATATCCATTCTCATAGCCAGCCATACGTTATTTATAGAAATTCAGAGATACGATTGAACTGACAAATACGGACAAGCACAAAAGAAGTGAAAAATAACTCGCTCTCTGTGTGCACGCTACAGATGTGCACACAGAAAACTTCTCACACAGGACTTATGGACTAAAATAATTTCTCTTTTGCGTCTTTTTGCACTTGAATGCTAAAGTGCTTAAAGTGGCAAGGCTTAAAGCACGTGCAACTTATGAATTTTACTGACGATGTAGCACTGCCCCGATCAGGACAGTGACAGTACCATCTTTTCGGCAGTTCTTATTGTAGAGCACTGACAGGTGAGTTTAAATGAGATAGCATGCATTGGCATCATTAACAGAGGTACAATAAGTGAAGAAGAGGAGAGTGTCTCTTGGGGGAGAAAAATGTTTGTTTTTTTTTTTTACTCATGGCATCAACAGATCAGGTAGTGTATCATTTCATCGATGTACAGTGAACATTTGTAGCTTGAGAGCCCCAGTCCCCATTCACTTTCATTATATAGAAAAGAATGCCGTGGATGTTCTTCAAGCATTGAAGAAATTGAAGAAAGACATACAGTTTGGAAACAGCATGAGGCTGAGTAAATGTTTTTTATTTTTGGATGAATTATTCCTTTAATCTCAAGTCTCGTGAGGTTTAAAAAATAACCATGCAAGTGTAGTGGGGGAGGGTAATCAAACACCCCTCTTCACTCATCACTCACACACACACACACCTCTGCTCCCACTCACTACATTTTTTCATCACCCACGCCACCATCCAAGTACTATTCTCAGTAGCCTGGCCACTAGATTTACACTTTGTCTGTTTCCTTCCTGAAATTTCCTACTGTACTGATAAATTGTGAGGTTAACAGACACTTCAAATAAAGGTTTAGCCACAATGTGATTACACAGGAATCTCTTCTCAAGCATGCAAGGCTTCTGTTAGTTTCAGCTTCAGATCTAATAGGGCATCTTTGTTCAGGGAGTCTGTTCAGCACACAGAGAGATGAAAGAGAATGCAGTATTACACAGCTGACCTTCACTGACTCCATCTACACAGCTCCAATGAGATTAAACATGGTATAGCCATCAGCTGAATGCTTAATAACCCATATCTTAAAACAATTGCTCTGCACAGTGAAACAGTAAATAATGCTAAGCCACATATAGCAGACATTGAAAGCTCCTTAATTTTGTAAACATTATTATTACTTAAAATATATAATATTTCTTTTTTCTAGAATTTTTTGTAAATTACGCAGTCATGTAGTAACGTATTTGTTGATAGTCCACAGTATTAAATACTGCATCGGCTGAGATTTTTCTACTTTTGGCCATATAATCATACGGGTCAGCCCAGAGTGTGATCAAGCATTTGTTAAAAATGAAATGAATCACCAACCTTACTGTCTAGCTTCTTCATAGTAACCAGGTCAAGGGACTTTAGCGAGTGTCCAGTGGGAGCGATGAAATACAGACAGGCATGGATCCGTGTATCATGATAGCTGTGCAGGGTGCGTTTAATCTTCAGTTCCTCCTGAAGGTACGCTTCAAACTGAGCATCGATGAACTCCACAATAGACTTGTAACTGCAATTTGAACAATAAAAGAGGTGAACATATTTAAAAGAAACTTACTCCCAGAACAAAAATCACAAAAGTTAACACTAACCCTTAAATAAAGATGAGCATTAATGTAGTATAAGCTTCAGGCTTACTACAGAACTTTAAGACAAACCTTTGTGAGCTTTGCGGAGGAAGAAGGTACTGGTTGAGGAATCTATTAATAGTTGGATAGCCAGGGCTGGATTTATCTCATATTGTGACAGACAATTGACAGGCATAACGTTTTCATCATCTTATAGGTGTGCTATACGCAGTGCTACGCAGACTATTTAAGACAGTATTGGCTATGACTCAATGGCAAATGCTAGACTAAGACATTCTTCTCCACTCCTCAAATACATAAACATTATCCTTTATATATAGTGTTTCTTTGATGATAGAGGTGGGGTGGAGTTATGAGGTTTTACAGACAGTCCAAAGTACAAATGGAGTTACAAAGTTTTGTTACAAGCTCTTTTTAATCATTTTCATTGGATAAAAATTTGCAAAACACACAGACAGATGTAAACGAGAGATCAATCATAATCAATTTATGAAAAAATAAAATGACAAAATGGAGATATGAATTTTCTGCCCAACAGTGACAATACATACATTTTTATTAATTTATAAAGAATAATTGTCTTAGAGAATTGTAGCATGAGTGTAATTAATAATAATAATAATAGCATTTCTCCTCATTGTAATTGGGCCCCACCTGGACATGTGAGCATAGGCATGTGCTTAGAATGCCATGCAGAAATATGGCCCTGTGAATAGCTCAAGACCCATGAAAGCACATCTTCAGGCAAAATAAAGCTCGTCACAACCATTCAGCTCAATAACATGCTGTTTCGGTCGAATCTCAAAACAATCTTGGCTGGCACATTCTTAGCCTATGGCATCAGAAACCAGAAAGTGGATCTATTTCATGTCATGATACAATCAAACCCATATATTATAATGAGCACATAAACGTGTCATATGACAGGAACTGAGAAAAGCAGGAACAACAGAATTTCCTTTTGTATTTTCTTTTTTTCATGTATATGTTTCTAAGGGCCTGTTTACACCTGGTCACTTTGTGCGTTCTCTGATCAGATAGCTATCCTATCGTGAAATGACCAGACATAAATGCCCTCCAAAATGCTTGAGATTTAAATCTGATCACTCAAACCACTTCAGGACGTGGATTGAGATGCATACCAGATGAAACTAGACAAGTGTAAATACGTCTGGTTGTTGAAACCACATGTAAATTTTACTCCTCCAAATATGGTAAAAAAATAAGTGTAAAAGAGCATGTTATAGCCAGATATGACAGGGCTACTGCAACACGCATCACTGAGCTGAGTATCTCTCTTCAGCAAGCGGACATGAAAACAAAACAATAATCTTCGTTAAAAGTAGTGAGACTAAATTATCTTTCCAGTGCTGATGCTGCTCTCCTCTTTGAGGTCTTTGTTGCTTTTGTTGACATGAACTTCATTAAATTTGCATATTGCGCAGGAATTTAAGATTAAGCTAGGTTAGGGTTAAGCAGAAAGCTAAAAAACGCATGAAGTGACCAGGTGTAAACAGGCCAATAGAGCTGATTTTGTCTCTGGTTAAACAACTAAAGAATCATTTCACTTAAAACATTATTTGATCACAAGCAGATCTCACCTATCCTCTTTGTTGATCTGATCGCCAAAGCCTACAGTGTTGACCACAGTGAGCTTGAGGCGAACGTTGCTTTCCTGAAGCTCGTAAGTGTTTGACTTGAGCTGCACTCCAGGCTGATTGTGCTGTGTAGGTTCACCCTCAAATTTGGTGTTGAACAGGGTGTCCATGAGGGTGGACTTTCCCAAACCCGTCTCCCCTGTAACAAATACAGAACAATAAGCAACCATTCTCTTAAATTTAAGATAAAATTTCAATGCATATTCCTCAAAAAATTAAACTTGGTTTGCTAGATAATAGGATAGGAATTTAACAAAAATTATACACACCAGCTTTAATACAGAAGTGCACCATTTAGCTAATGCATACACTTCAGATTTTACCCCACATAATATGTGTGTAAAAGTCTAAAAGCCATGCAGCAATCCTGGCTATTCTTGCTCTCCTGACAACCACAAGCACAGTAGAAATGGACATCATGCAACACCACCAGAATGTTAATTATATGGATGGCTCCCATTTGCCATTTCTTCATAAACTCAGCCTGCAGATCCCATTCCCACGGGCCCCTGTAAAGCTTTCACTAAAGGCATAAAGCCTTGCCTGACGCCTAAAAATAAAGCAGCTATTTCCCACTCAGATCAAATGCTAATGAGCAGTGGCTATCAAAAGGTATGGAATTCCTGTGACTAAATTAAAAGGCAACACATGCATCATACAGTGATCATATCGCCTAGATAACTCAATCAAAGCTGACGGAACCTTATAAGAATCACAAGCATCTCCTCTCTTCTCCAGACAATTACACTTGCAGCATGCCAAAGCACTCAGCATTCACTAAAATTGAAGCACTGAAGCTGAACCTTGATATGAATGATCAGGAATGAAGAGAGGAAAGGCTTGACAACAGTCCTGTGCCATTTACCAAACTCACTTTACACTAGTTTCCAGAGAGTTATGGGGTCACATCCACCCTTGGCGCTTTAGCAGAAATTGGATAAAAGCCCTGGCAGATGCCCTGAACTTTAGGGCATGCTAACAAAGATTCTGAAACAAAGCCTACATATAAATATTTCAAAAGGTGAAGTGAATAACAAAAGCATGAAGACTTCATAGCACCATAAGCAGAAGGATTTAGCAAGAACTTCACTTGGGTTATTGAACCACACATTAGTTAGCCTATTTCTGCTTTACAAATATTCAAATCATCACAGAAGTACTGAGAGCAAAATAGAGCGAACTACCTTTTGAAACGAACTTGGCGCGCCAAATAGCGGTTGTATCAATTATTATCCCACTAGGTGGGGACAAGTGACTTACTTTTTTTTTTGTCATTGAATATCACTCATTCAAAAAGTAATGAAATGAGTATTTATTAATCAGTCTTTGAATACATTCAAAACCATTTTTTTCCCGCCAAAACTAATTCAAACATTTTCCAGCAATTTATATTTTGTCAGAACCTCTCGTAAATTACATGTTATTTTGTTTGGTTGTATATTCAGAATCGTGGAAAAATCAAGATCTCTATTTGAAACCAAAAAAATCGTGATTCTAATTTTATCCAGAATCGTGCAGCTCTACACGACAGTGTTGATTTTTAATATATGTACATTTATTTAACATACTAGTTAAATATGTATTTAGCAGGCACACAAATGAATGCACTGCATTTTAAGGCTAATTCGCACTGCACCGACAGACACCGGAGACAGTCACCAGATTACAGCACGTCACTGCTCCGACACTCTAAATCAGATTCAGATCGTTCAATTGGTGAAAACATGCTCTGACAGACTCCAACAGGGGTAACACATTGATCGACGAAGTGTCTGTTTCTGTCCGATCATCAATTCATCCTTAAGAATCAAACCCATAACCCTAGTAGGGTTTAGCCCAGATGACATTACTCACTTGTTACCAAAAAATGCATCAGCCTTAGACACTGCCTTGTGGTGTTTAAGCATGCGTCCGACTTCCTCTCCCCACTTTTAATTACCCAGAATGCATTGTTACTTTGTGAATGTCACCTTTTTTTCATAAATTTTACCACAACTTCACACTCCAACGTTAAACAGCTTTGAACTGAAATACACAGACACGAGTGCCGGTCAATCTAAACAACAGTAAAAACACCACCTCAATTCAGCTGCCTCTCTGCCAAACTAAAGCATTCATGCACATACCTTGTTAAGACTTACTCTAACAACATTTTCATCATTACAACATACTGGGACAGATTTGAAATGGCACAGGCTAGTTTATTTCTTGCAAAAGGAGTCTATGTATTATGTTTTAGAAACTGGGTTAGTAAATTATAACACTGTCATAACAAACAACATGCATAATTTAAAGATTATTTCCTTTTTTTGAATTAACTGTCTTTAGAGAGATATTAAGTGAAGATTGCTAATCTCAACATGAAATCAGGATATGAATAAAATCAAATCTCGAGTTCCTGCAACTGCTCTCCATCAGTGCGCCACTATTTAGTAAGTGGGTCACAGGACAGAATCAGTATGCGTTCACAGTGAAGGGGTGTGACATACACTGAAGCAAATGGTTAGTTTCGCCACAAGGAAAAAAGGAGCTTCGACACTCACCCACACAGAGGATATTGAAGCAGAAGCCATGGTTGACGGACTTGTTGACCAGCTGGTCCGGCATGCTGTCGAAGCCAACATGACCAGAGAGTGGGACGGCACGTGCACCCTCTCCCTAGTGCAAGATAAAATAAATATTTTTTAAAAAAAGAGAAAAAAGATGAAACAAGCAAGACTATTTTCACCAAAAAAAGATCATTTGTGGGATTTCACACTGTCAGCAATGGAAAGTCTTTGTAAGCAACCAGATTCAGGAGAATGCAAAAAAGAACAGTCAATTTAGTATATAAAAGACACTTCATTTTCAAACAACCCAGGTAAGATCTTTAACATTAGTTGTGCAGATCTCAAAGGTTCAAGCCTGTGCACTTCCTCTTTCCTGTTTAATCTGAACTGTTGAAACCACATTCAGGCAAGCAGACACGTAAACCATTTGCAGTCACAGACAGATATCTGTGAAACAAAGCAGCTGTAAATAACGTAACATGGGCCATATTATACTTCAGCATTTCCTCTACCATTGTTCACACAGGTCTGCCACCTGGCCTGCAAAAACTCTGGCAGGAAAGGCTGTTTGCCCACATTTTACAGCATATCCTTTAGCGTGTGGGTGTTCGCATATGCGAGACCTATGCGATGAGCAGAGCGAACGGGCCAAATCATTTGAACTGCTAAAATAACAAAAAGGAAGGGTGAGCATTCAGTCAGCACTGGTCTACTGTAATAAAGTTTCATTATCCAAATGGAAACATTTCATTAAACTGCACTAAAGGCATTCAAAAGCACACCATTTTCAGCGAGAACCAATCAAAGCAGATGATCAGTTCTGCTATGAAGATTACTGTGGAACATTAGCAACAACATGCACATTTCATTAAATGCAAACCAGGCAACTCAGAAGCCAATGAGAGCATCTTATTGACTGAACAAACAGTCACAATCTGACCCACATGTGCAACATTCCAAAACCAGACAACTGTAAGGAGTCCAAAGGGGGGTCATCATGAGTGAAACACCCCACTGCCAACTCTGCAACCAGAAAATACTGGTTCAAACCCCTGGTTTGAATAGTAAAGACTGATTTAAACCTCATTTGTTACAACTAACCGCTTTGAAGCTCGTTCTAGAGCCTGTTGCCTCGTGTGTAGCATCTACTCACATTAGAGACGTCAGAACATAAGCTGCTACAAACAAAATGACATTTTGTATGTCAATTTCTGACATGAATGTACGAAATACTTCATAATAGACAACGCCCAGCGAGCGAAAGGATGCTAATGCAATTACACATTAACGGTATTATACGCGCTCGAATTAAGTGGATTTTACAACGCAATGACGTTTGAGAATGCGACGGTTTAAAAAAAATAAAAATCGTTGTTTATGATTATTCATCAGTCGTGGACACTTCAAACCGTGATGTTCGTCCGTTTTTGTTGAGCCATTTCCCTAAAAACAGCTTCTTGGGATAGAGGTGTAATTTAAAATGAGCACAAAAAACGTGCTTATATATTCTAATCGCTTACACAAACAACGCCAGCTGTTTTAAATACAGTATAATTAATTGGTTTGTTGATAATGGGTCATCACGTTCACGAATAAATGAATAGCGAAAGCTATTTGGTTACACACCTGCCAAAACAACTGATACAAATTCGTCAGCCTAGTTAGGTAAACAAAAAGCACATCTTTGTAATTAAACAGTGCTCTTACCGCTTGTCGCGCTATCTCAGTGGCCGCCATGGTTCTCTCCTGCATCAACCCTCACAGGAAACTGCAGCGCGCACGCAGTGAAGCTACAGCGACGGCCTCAGATACGTTGGACTGTACCATTTTTGACTGATGACATTGCGTCTTCTGTTATTTTTGTTATATCGCGATTTATAATTGTGATAAATTAAGAATTAGCCCATATGCAAGATACACGTAGTTCGATGATTACGGCACTCAGAAAACTCATGACATTAAAAACATCGTGCCATAATATCACCCCCATTTTATTAAATGGTATAGTCTTCTTCTTCTCGACAGCTATAACGCATATTTCCACAGGTCTAACTACTGTAAAGGATGCTGAATGGCACTTTTCACATATATATTATATTTAATATGTATTATTTTTTAAAAGAATTAACGATTTTAATTTAAATATGGAACGTAGGTCTATATATATATATATGTATAGATATATAATAGTCAATTTTTTCCACGTTATAATATTATAATGTCTTGTTTTTATGCATAATTTGGACTCATTTGCATGAAGTATATTGTTTTAAATGTTACATATCCATATTTATGAACATTATGAATGGTAATTTTATTGTTTGAAGGTTATTTATTTGAAAATTGACGTAACATTTTATATATATAAAAAAAGAATAGTTATAAAATATTTTTATATTTATTTTATTTTATTTTATATTAAATCATTATTGAATTAGGCAAACTTCCTTCTCTGTTCAATCAGCCAGCTGAATAGTCACAAGTGTGGGTTTGAAGACAAGTGTTGATTTAGTCAGTGGTATTTGAACTTTAGACTTTATCAAGGGGAGGGTTTGTCTGTCGGAAATGGACACTGAGGAAAAACACACTTGCGGTAAGCTGCTCATTTTCTGAAACCCGGAAAAGAAATTTTGTCGTTAAACTAAGTTTGCAAAGCCCTATAAACCTGTTTGGTTTAACTGTAAACAGCTTTATTTAGAGGGACTTGAAGAGACACGTGACGGCACCCGACGAGCACCTGAAACACAGGTTAGATTCAATGACTCTTATTAACGAAACTAACAATTCTCCTGAAACATTACGAGGAGAAAAGATAATGTTCATAATGTCATTTTATTGTTCACAATTTAATCAGACGTAAATCTATGAGCGTATATATTCAAAGATTAAATAATGTGATATAGTATAATAGTTCAATATATGTAAAATTGCTGTGAATGTTTCGTTTTAAAAGCAAACGTAAAATGAGGAACATGAATCAGGAAGAAGCGCTTGTTTCGCATTGCTTAAATATATGCTGTTATACTTTTAAATAAAATTATTAGTTGAATTATCTTATTCCATTTACGCATAAATCCCTAATATATCCCAATAATTTACGCATATATGATATCCCTTTCCCCCATACAGATTTGAACACTTATAGCCTAGAGAAGTGAGATGTTTTTCTCTGGTTATGTAAGCCTCTTCAGTTTGGATCTTATCTAAATAGCTTCCCGGGATCCGCCAGTATGTATGAGGGGAGCAGCAGTGGGCCCATCAGGTCTGAGGAACATTTTAATGGCCCTGTGGGAGAAGCACTGCCTTCAGAAGAACCGAAAGATTCAGACTGTAAAGCCTCAGGCAATAATGGAAGTAATTCAGATTCCCCTAAAAACCGGATAACAAGCCAATTCCGTTCAAATCTTGAAGAGCGATTCTCAAGACATGGGGCTCGTCCCGTTTCTCCAGCCTTCAGCGCCTCCTCGCGCAGATCCAGACTTCAAAAACAGCTGGAGCTCTGCGAACCGGGCAGCAGCGCCTCCCGCAGACTGTCCGTTGATGCTTCGGAGAAGGGCTCCCTCACTCCTGCTATGCGTAAGAAGTATTTAAAAGAGTTGTTTCTGAATAACAAATCTGGATTGTCAAGTATTTTGTCATCCAAACACAAATCGTCAAAGGAAGAAGAGGAGGAGGAGGAGGCACCGAATGGCGACAGTGTGAACGGCGGCGCGCTCTGGGCGTTGGATCCCATGGAGCACGCGTGGATGCTCTCTGTTGTGGATGGGAATTATGACACTTTGGTGGAATTTCTCGCTGAAGATCCCAGTTTATTGAACAGAAAAGACTTTGTAAGTGGGTTTACGGCTCTCCACTGGTTGGCCAAAAATGGAAAGGACGAAACGCTGATTAAGCTTCTCAGGCATGCTGAACAAGAGGGGCTGTCAGTGAATGTGAATATCAGAGGCAGTGGAGGTTTGACGCCTCTCCATTTGGCTGCCATGCATAACCAGTACATGGTTGTGAAGATTTTGATTGGCGCGTTCAGCGCTGATGTAGACATCATGGACTACAGTGGGAAAAGAGCATGGCAGTATCTTAAAGATGACACACCAAGAGAAATTAAGGAGCTTCTGGGAGCCTGGGATGATGAATCCTTCGTATGGGTTTTAAATGTGAATAACAGTGCAAGTCAAGCGCAAACAGTTGAAGAACATACTCAAGAAAACAGGGTTGAGGCGGACGGCTCGGGTGGATTTGCACGCCAGCGATATGCTTCATTTAGGAGGCTGTTGTACAATTTTGGTCTGCTTGAAAAGTTGTGAGGCATAAAAGCCATGTTTATTAAGCCTTTATTACTGTTGTACACTTGAAATGTTTTATCAAGGTTTGTATGGTAATATGGCAACTACTTAACCTGATAAAAGTTCTGTGTTATGTGGATTTTAATCCGTTTAACAAACCAAATTGCAAGGAACTTCTCACCAATACTGAAGATATTTTGTTTTATTAATAAACAAAACCCGTTTATCCTTAGTAGGAATGAGCCTAAAAGCTCAGAGAGAGAGAGAGAGACGATGAAAGTGCTGGACAAAAACCTTTCGCAAAACCACCCACTGGAAATTCTCAAATATGGCATTGTGTTTTCAAAAAAACTAAAGGACCCAAATAACTCTGGTTTGATGACAAATCTTTTATTTAGCAAGGACATAACCAGAATATCTGTACAAAAGAGAGACTGCTGTTCCAGATAGCATGGCTTCCCTCCAGCTCTGGATGAGTTGGTGGTCCTGGCAAGGAACAGATGGAGGGGGATGCTGAAGTAAACCTTGTGTTTACAAACCCAGCTTGGTCCTTCTCCAGTGTCTCCTCTTAGAGTTGTACCTGCAAAGAGATTGGAAATATAATGCATCACACAGGAAAAAATGTACATTAAAATGTATTTCACTGTAATCTTTGTTTTTCTTGTAAATTGCACTTCTCTAAAATTAATGTGGCTAAGAAAATCATAAGAGGATTTAAAGTATAAAGAGTAGCAAATTAACCAAGAAAATGCAAGTTTAAAGTCTAATAAACACTACTTGCATCACTTGCATGGATTGTTTAAGGGTTAGTTCACCCAAATATGAAAATTATGTCATTAACTACTCATGTTCTATACCCTCAGAAACAAATTAAGATATTTTTGATAAAATACGATAGCTCAGTGAGGCCTCCATTGCCAGGAAGACAATTAACACTTTCAGATGCCCAGAAGGGTACTAAAACATTTAAAACAGTTGATGCGAGTACAGTGGATCAACCTTATTATTGTAAAGTGACGAGAATGCTTTGTGCGGTAATAAAAATAACGACTTTTCAACAATATCTAGTGATGGCCGACTTCAAAGCTTTACGAATCTTCTGACTTGAATCAGTGGTTCGGTTTACGTATAAAACTGCCAAAGTCACGTTGATTATTGAAATTGCGAAACACTTGATGCAATGAAGCCGCATTTCCTGAAATCACGCGACTTTGGCGCTCCGAATCGAAATAAAAGATTCGTAAAGCTTCAAAGCAGTGTTTTGAAATCGGCAATCACTAAATATTGTTTGTTTTGGTGCACAAAAAGTATTCTCGTCGCTTAATAATATAAAGGTTGAACCACTGTACTCACATGAACTATTTTAAATATGTTTTAGTAGCTTTCTGCGCATCTGAAAGTGTTTATTACCTTGCTGGCAATAGAGACCTCACCGATCCATCGGACTTCATCAAAAATGTTTTACTTTGTGAAAATAACCCTTTAACATTATACTGATAACAAGTAAGCAAAAGTTGGGTAACACTTTATTTTACAGTGTCATAGTCACATCTGTTACATGTAATTACATATCTATAAATGATTCATAATTACATGCAACTAACCCTAAACCTATAGCAAGTACATATAGTTATTTAATATTACTCAGTATTTAAATGTATAATTGCAGTGTAACAAAGACACCTTAAAATAAATTGTAACCAAAAGTTGCTTAATGAGATACATTTCTAAATTATCCTCAAGGTAAAAAAATAAGAAAACAACTATAATCCTATGGAAAGTGTCTCCACAACAGAGCATTCACACGTCATATGGGAGATGACAGTACTCATGGCTCTCCTGCAGAAGATGCTCTCAGCAGGATAATGGCAGTACTCCCACAAAATTTAGCACTGTAATTGCGTCCTGCTTTCGTTTGGATACTATAAACTACAGGTCAAGATAACAACGAGCACTTTAAGACTGTAGTTAAGCGAGGTTCAGTATAGCGGCAAATAACACTAAATACTGCACAACCATGTCAACATACCTGATCTTGTTGCCAGTTTTCATCCTAATCCACTGTGGGATCGGCCTGTTCTGCTTCTGCTTCTTGGCGAGAAAGCGTTTGATTCTGAAAGTCTTGTGCGACGCCTGAAATATGTGAAGCACAGTCAGGTAATCTGCAATGGCTGAAGTTAGTCATCCCGTCACAGATCTTCGGGGAGACGTTTCATTATTTATCGAACAATAATATGTTTAATATTAGACGCCACCAACGAAGAACTTCAGCTTGTATACGAAAATGAAGAGATGGGCAGGAATACCATTACATGTTGGACGATGTTTTATGATTTTCACTCACCATTTCGGAGATCGCAATCCGTTCACCACAATGGCGGTAGTCGAAGAGGAGGAACCATGGGAAACGCAAGCACTGTATATCCGAGTCACGAGCAGACCTACTCCTTTACGTCACAGCGACGACCAGTGGCTCCACGGAGGTACTGCGTGATGCTGATATTCGTGTTTTGTAAAATAGCAGCGGAATGCTAGTCTCCATCCAGTCACTGCATGTTTTTAAAACCGTAAAACATCAGGGTCATTCGACGAAAAATCCTAAATCCTCCTAAATATGTGTAAAGAAACAGACATTAACCATAGAACAACTGACACCAACGTTTGAGATGTTATTAGCGCCATTTTTCTTTTATACTTAATTTAGATTGCTATGTATCTTCTCTTTTATATCACGTTAAGCTTTCGTCAACCTTGTTACTATGATTTTGTTCGGTAAACAAATAATTTAACCTTAATTTATAATAATCAGCATTAAATTATCAACTTTGAAGTATTAGCTATATTCAATGCTAAACAT
The DNA here is from genome assembly GCA_038088235.1 of Zacco platypus. Taxonomy (NCBI): domain Eukaryota; kingdom Metazoa; phylum Chordata; class Actinopteri; order Cypriniformes; family Xenocyprididae; genus Zacco; species Zacco platypus. The sequence goes on from CM076079.1 coordinate 7,608,432, forward strand.
TCACAGACAAGGTTTAAGCTAATCCTTGACTAAAATGCATGTTTGAGCTTTTGTAACTTAAAGTAGCTTGCACTGACATATCTTAAAATATGTCAGAGCTATTGTTTTGTCTCAAGATGCACACCAGTAATGTTTTTTCTAGGGTACATTTATTAAAGCTACTAAGAATACCCTAATAGATCTAAGCCCTGTCTGTGAAACCAGGCCTAAATGTAATTGATATTTACACTAGAAAGTTTAAAATCTTAAAGAAATGCGCTTTAAAACTAGCCTTTCAAAAATGAAAAGGCACCTATTTTGTGGAGTGAAAAAAAGTTAGCAAACAAATGTAATGAAGAAACAAAACGAAACACTTGAAGTAACACATAGGTTGTTCATTTATTGTCTTTTTGGATTTCTCTTCACATTTTGACAAAGCTGCGACTATAAAAGGAAAACAAGCTGTGTTTTGAGTTAAGGATAAGCTACAAATGGAACATACAATTGGATGACAGCACATGTGACAGTTTCCAAACCAAGCTAATCAGAGGATGCATTTTTCTGAGTGGTAGGATATGCTTCAATTCCAAAACTATAAAAGGCCACATCTGTTTTTGCATATAATTTAGTCAACTTGCAGAAAAGAATTAACAGTGATCAAGGCATCAGCATCATAAAGCATGGCTCTTTTTCCACCTGACCAATCCCTAACCAGAACAGAAATGGCTGCAGGCTACATCCATGCTCAAAGAACAGATTCATTACTGATTGTCTGAAGTGAAATGCACTGTATGATACCAGATAGAAGGGTTCAGGTAAGGCGCGGAAGATCTTTCTAAAGCGGAACAGTGAGAAATGTTGAGCAAGCTAGATCAGACCTTTTATAAACTATGAAACAGAAAAGCAAGGGAAGTAAAACAAGTTTGGCTGTGTACCAAAAGTAAGGCCACTTTGAGTTAACATGGTCCAATCACTTTGGCTTCTCTCGTGGTTATGTCCCGTTTCTCAAATCTAACCGTCGGTTAGGACTTGCCTTGCTCATGAACAGGAACTTTAGGGGCTCATTCAGGCACTGGAGGGCAACAGGTATGTGCTCTCGTGTCAGTGACGAGAGGTTTTTTTTTTTAATGTGTGGGGATTTCTTTTGCTGGCAGCACCATGTTTTTGAGGCGTTTGTCCTGATTAGAACAGAGCCCCTTCCTCTCTTGAGACATCATTTCATGCTGGCAGAGCTGCTTCCTCACTCGGCTGCTTTCTCTTGAGAATTCTTAGACTCCCGCTCAGCCCTCCTGTCCGATGCCTGTCCATCTCCTCCTGTTCCTCCTCCCCTGTTACGGCTCCTCGCCCCGGGTTGGTACAGCTGAATTGCAGGCCGATCCTAAGGCAGAAATGTAAAGTGAATTAGCCATATGGAAAATAAATCAGTGATAAAGTATCAAAAAAGAGCCAGTACCTTATTTCTGAGACGGTCCCTTTTGGCACTGTCTTCCTTTTTGTTGTCCTTTGATGGCTTTTCAGTGTGAGCATTACCCGAGGACTCTCCGGTGTTTTCATTCTTTCTTTTCTCCCAAACGCGCTCTTTGTCCTTCCTCCCTTCCTCCTCTCTCTTTTTGTAGGTGTTTTCTCCATCTTGACGCTCCCTTCTCCTCCTCCTTTCCTCATCTTGCCTTCTGATGCGTTCTTTTTCTTTCTGTCTTCGCTCTCTGTCTCTGTCCCGGTCTCTCTCTCGGTCTCCGTCACGATCTCTGTAATCTTTATGCCCACTATCCTCTGATCTACATGACAATGCATATTGACATCGTGATTTAAAAATAAACGAGAAGACTTGGAAAGTCAAAGATGGGTTGAGTAAGGCTGGGAATGTTTTTGATCTAGTGCGAGTGTCGAGTGTAAGCAAACTTACTTGGCCCCCTTCTCCTCTCTGTGTTCACCATTCTGGCGCTTCTTCATCTCTCCTCCTCCAGGAGGTCGATCTTCCTTCTGTTTCTCTCGGTCTTGCTTCTTAGGCTTGTCTTTTGGCTTCTCGGTATCACCATTGTCTGCTTTCTCTGGCTTTCTTAAGAGCTGAACGACAAAACAACAGGTGTTTACTTTAGCAAGGATGCATTAAATTGATAAAAAGTGACAGTAAACACATTTATAATCATACAAATGATTTCTATTTTAAATAAATACCGTTTTTTACTTTTAATTCATCACGGTTTCCACAAAAACATTAAGCAGCACAACTGTTTTTAATATTGATAATAATAATAAATGTTTCTTGAGCACCAAATCTGCATATTAGAATGATTTCTGAAGGATCATGTGACACTGAAGACTGGAGTAATGATGCTGAAAATTCAGCTTTGCCATCACAGGAATAAATTACATTTTACTCCATATGCTCAAATAGAAAATGACCATTTTAAATTTCAATAATAATTCACAATTTACTGTCTATTTACTGTATTTTTCTTACTGACCCCAAATTTTGTGCATATACATACATAGAGTTTGTGTTCTTTCAGTAATGAAAATACAATGAATCTTGGTAGTAATGAATCGGGGAGCACCTTGATTTTTGGCTGTTCATCTTTAGGTTGGTCCTTATCCTTATCAGACGCCTTTTCTCCTTTTTTCAATTTTTCAGCCTCTTTTCTTTTTCTTCTGTCCTCCTCTCTCCACTTACGCCGTTCTTCATCTCGTAAGCGTTTGCGTTCTAGCTCTCTCCGTCTCCTTTCTTCTTTCTTCTCTTCTCGAATCCTCTGAGAAAGACAGGATGAAAGACCATAAACACACTACAAATACAGAATGGCATATTATATGAATGGAAACAAAATTCACATGTGATAAGATATGAAATATGCAATACATCAGAAAATATTACACCCTCACTTTACCTGTTTATTCTTAAGGAAGTCCAACAGAGGTGTTGTTTTTTTAGCTGAGGAAAGAATATTTTAAAAGATTTTTAAAAAGGACATTAAAAAAAAAACTATATCATGTTGTTTTGTTTTAAGAATGGAAGCTTGTTTTCACCACAGACTAAAAATGGTAATTGTGTGAATTTTTCTCACAATTCTGACTTTTTTCCCTCACAACTGTGATAAAAACATACAATTGTGAGTTATTCAAGTTAAAAAATTTGCAATTGCAATTGAAAAAAAAGTCAGAAGTCTTTTGTATTTTTATTCTGTGGTGGAAACAAGCTTCCATACTTTTGTGCAGAAACTCACAACTAAGTTCTTTTGTCTTGGCCTCTATTTCCTCAAGTAAAGTCTCCGGATTGGAAGGAAACTTTTCCTCATCACCATTGTAGAACTCCAAAAACTTTTTGTAATCGGCATCTAATAAAGGTCAGGTAAACAAACAATTAAAGTCAGCATTTAACAGAAATTACGGTCCTCTTTTCTCCGCTATTGTGATGCATTTCTGAATAAAGCAGCTTCTCGAAAGAAGAAAAATGTAGTGCAGACATTGAAAATGTCTATTGAGATATTGATTGGACCATTGTTGTGAATTGCTGCAATCTTATGTGATTGACAGGTCGCTGGAGGGGAGGAATTATTGTCCAGCCCTCGAGCTTGTGCCCACGTCATTGGAGAAGAAAAGAGGACTCATTGTGAGGGGAGGGGACTAATGTTTTTGATCAAATATAACAACAGCACATAAATAAAGCACTGCAATATACCATAAAAATGGTCAAATTTGATTTATTATTTGCAATGATTAGAAACAAAAATCTATTTTACCATCTTCAATTGTTCCACTTTTGGCATCCTTCTTCTTGCTCCTTTTCTTAGCAACTTTCTGGAATGGTGCAAACTCAACAATGGCTGGATATTCTTGTCCTATAATATACAAAAATTTAAAAAAATAAAATAAATAAATTTATATAACAGTTTTTACTGTAAGAGAAGTACACCAACCTAGAAGCATAAAAATATAATAATAATAATCATAATAATAGGATAATAATTAGAATTCTCTACAACATTTAAGGAGTATTAACAACTTTGCAAAATTTTGATTCCTAAAATGACTGATTAGTGATTAAACAATGAATGCTGGAAATAATAATGACATGTAAAAGCCAAACCTCGATTATCAATAAAGACATAGCCGTCAAAACGGTCTCTGAAGAGAACTATGTCATCTTGATTTTTGAAATTCAGATATGCTCTTGCAAACAGATGAGGGAAAAGACTGCAAACAAACAAACACATTGATCAGCCATAAATACTTTTTATTTGTTTCACTTTTCTGATTTCTTTAATGAAATACAGCATCTACAAACCTAGTATCACTAGAGAAAAACTCCAGGTAATCCAGCTCTGGAAGAGGCTGCAGTTGTTCCTCTAAGTCTTCTTTAGTTAGACTTGGAGGCAGACGTCGAATCACAATCTAAAAAAAAATGGTAAAAAGGAACAAAAATCAATATAGGAATTACTTGCATAAATACACTTTATATTTGTATGCACTGTAATACCTAAAGCCAACGACACATAAGTCTAAGTGGTTAAGGTGTTAGATGGGAAGAGTTAGTTAGAGTTGTTAACCTAACATTATGGTTTATGATCTATTATAGTGCTAAGAAAGTGCAAAATGCCCGCAGTGATTGGAAACTTTGACAGGAGGATTTGCTAACCAGACTCAGGCATGTTCACCTGCAACATTTAAATCAAACACCTCCTAATATGTAAACATATGACTAGAAATACAGCCACAAACAATATTTTTAGTCTTTCAAATGAAAGCGCCAAGCTGCTTTGTTCGTAGACTATTTGTGGCAGGAATGTAGCCAGCTAGCCTGCCTGCTAACTAACTACCTTTGTCATAGCCTCCTTCTTCTCTTTATTTTGCTTCTCTGGTTTTTCGTTCTCGTCACATTTTATTTCCACTTTCTTTTCTCTGGGACGCGTGTTTTCCTTGTCCTCCTTCATGGTCCCTAGCCAACTTTTGCAACGATGTCTGACTTCGTATGTTTCTTGTTGTTATTAGTCGTGTCTGCTATCTCTCCAATGCCTAACTTTCCGCAGTTGTTTCTCCGTAAGACCAGAAGGCGTCTCTGATTGGTCAGGGCTGATGACGCAAAGAGTCGCTTAAAAAGACGAAGTGCTTCCAGTTTTCCACTCTGCGTCTGTCAGATAGACTCTTACTGGGGGGGAAGTAGCTACTTCAATAATAATTAGCGACTGTTGATGGAAATAGCAGCATATCTGCCACAATTATTACATAAAAAAATCACACACTTCTTGTAAAACTAATACTTTTGCGAAATTTCGTTGCTCTTACGTGAAGAGTGGACAGGCTAGACTTGTTCTGTACTCCTCCCAACTCGTTTTATCGTTTAAAAAAAATATCGTTTAAAAACGTCATTCCGAGCTACGCATGTCCTGATTAACGAAGTGGCCATTAATCTGTTAATACTGTAGTAGTAGTTCTTAAACCAAAAGCCACAATGCGGCGCTGCAGTATCACACGCGAGGTTTTCACATGCGGAAGTGAATTATACACCTCTCGGAAGTTGTTTGTGTGACCGTCATGAGGGCAGACATTTTGGTCCATGTAAAAGACAGTTAAGCAAAAATTTGTTGTAAAACATTAAATTACCCGTGTCCGCTGCAAACAATTTCTTTGTGTTTGTACACTCATATTTTACCACAGCCATGTGGTATGAGATATTGCCCGGGCTTGGTATTATGACAGTGTGTCTGATCATTCCTGGTGTTGCAACTGCTCAAATCCAGAAGTTCACGAACGGTGGAAAGGTGAGTGGTGATGTTTTGTCTGTCTCTAGTCATTGCGTATATGCTTAAATGAATATTTTAATGGTTAGAAACGTTTGTTTCAACCTGACATTTGCCAGATAATTCTGTATGACCTTGTTTAGGAAAAGCGGATTGCACGGGTTCCTTATCACTGGTATCTGATGGAGAGGGACAAGAGAGTGTCTGGAAGTGGTGAACATTACCGAGCCAAGGTTAAAAAAAACAACAACAACAACAAAATACTTGTATAAGCTTGTGTAAATATGTATTGACAATGTGCTCTCCAAAGCAGGTGTTGTAATATTTTTCTGTTTGTTTTTATACAGGGACTTGAAAACATCAATTGAAGAGCCACCCAGATGAAACTGAAATGTACATTTTGTCCAGCCGTCAATTAAAATGTTATCTTTAAATTATTAGTTTGCTGGTTGTTGTCATCTTTTTCATATCTGAAATATTTTCATAAGAGTTGTTATATGGTTCTGTTTTGATTCTGGTCCACTGTGGTGTGAATATACACCTGGATATGATTGTTTTACATGGTTTACTGTGTTAGATTTATGATACGGGATCTGATTCCTTAATACAATTAACTTGGGTTTTAGTGAATAGTAATGGTCTAATTTTAATGCCAGAATTCAACTGGCACATTAAAAACATTTAATTAAATAACTGTCACTTCACTGTGTACCGAAGTTTAATGATGGGTTAAAATATAGAGTGCATGGTCCAATCCCTTCAGTTTTTATAGAGACCGTTAAAAATACATTGTATTATAATATTATATAATGTAAATGTTTTATAATACTCCACAGTCTACCAATTGTGCAAAGTACTTAAAATGATTATAATTGATCAATTTAAATAGATCTACAGAATACTTGGAAATATTCAATGTACACATAATGTGTATAAACAGATTGTAATGTTTATCTAATATATGTGCATGAATGGGGGCGACATGTATGTTTATCAATATATGCATGAAATTCTTGGCACTTACTCACATACTTCATACTTATTGTAGTATACAATATAATAACTGTGTAATAACAAGGTACTAGTCCTGAACCTACCCCTAAACCTAATCTTAACCCATGTACTAAACTTATTATTCAATAAGCTCTTGGTAAGTACACTGAAAGTGCATGTACTGTAAAATGAAGTGAAACCAAATCCTTTGACAGCTTCAAATGGAAAATCAGTAGACATAATGTTTAGTATGGTATGCAATAAGCAGACAAATTGTACTGAAGAAATAACACTTATTTTGTAAAGATAATCTTTTGTGCTTTTTACATCCATTTAGAAGTCCAGTGGAGACAATTGAGATGACGATCAAGAAGAAAGTACACATTACATACCCTTTACCAAACCATAAGGCTTACAGCACTCTTCGTGGCTCTTACTGTCAGATAATTGTGATTTCTGGGCCTGGAGACGTCATGAAAATTACTATTGTAAATGCGTTTCTACTTAATCTCAGCTCTAAACCATCTCATTTTTAAAGATATTGCTATTTGTAAATGCAATCTTAGATAAAACCCAATTTAAAAAAAAAAAAAATAGTTATAGGAAGTTATAGAAATTCATTGGTCAAATAATAATGGGAACCTTAACTTTTGTTACAGGGAAGGGGTAAATGAAAAAACTCTCATAGTTAATGAAAGTTCGAGCATGACAGTGAATCACATGACCATTGTTTATTTAGATGCAAAAGCATGAAGGGTATTGCATTGGATAATGTTTTGAGTTCTACTAATTAAAAAAAATTTACACAATTTGTTCACAAGCCTCTCTCTGTGTATTGTACAGGAGGCAGAGAAAAATTTAAGCAGAGAAAAAATTATACAAAACACATATTTCAGTAAAATCTGCCTTAATCGTGTTTTAAGTTGTCTTCTTCCTTTTAAAAAAGATTAAAAGACAAACAAACTGAAAATATAATTCAGCAGGGCAGTCTACTTCTCGTCTTTGCCTTTAGTTTTTCTGTACACCATTTCCCTGAAGCTGGAAAGGATTTTGCTCTCCCTCTTTCTCCTTTCCTCTTGGTTAAAGGATGCAAGGGCTCTCTTCTCATCAGCACTGTAGATCTGGTTTTCCTTTCTCAGACGCACAGCCTCCATACGCCGATGCCTGAGGACAAAATGGCATATAGTGTAAAAAAATGTGCACGATAGACTTACAATGCCGATAATAACAGTTCCATATTTGAGTTATCATTATTATTTGTAATACTTTTACATCTTTTCTGCAATATAAGATTTTAAAATGTAATTTATTCCTGTGATGAAAAAGCTGAATTTTCAGCATCATTACTCCAGCCTTCAGTGTCACATGATCCATCAGAAATCATTCTAATATGCTGATTTTCTGCTCAAGAAACATTTCTTATTATCATCAAGTTAGAAAACAGTTGGGCAGCTTAAAAAAAAAAGTTCAAAAGAACAGAATTAAATTTGAAATAAGAGATATTTTGTAACATTATAAATATATGTATACTTTTGATCAAGTGAATGAGTCCTTGCTTAATAAAAGTATTAATTTCTTTCAAAAAACTGAACCCAAACTATTGAACAAGCTTCATACCTGCTTCCACTCATGACAAAGCCGGATTTCTCAAACTCTGCAATCTCATCACTAGTCAAGCCGATTTCACCTCTTCTCGGAATACGTTTTCCTGCTTTGACAAACTCTGCCATGGCCGCACCTTCACCTGGTAGCAAAGCGTGGCCAAAACTATAGAAAAAATGATAGGACAGAAACATTTGGCTCAAGAGATAGGATCAAAAATGATTTAAAAACAGTGACTGTTATAATGAAGCAACAGAGTGGAAGAGGAATCAAATGCGTACTCTAAAGGTTTATCATCTTGGGACAGGTGAGTGAGAGGAGCTTCAGGTCCAACAACATGTTCTCCGACACCAGTCTTCTCCACCCATGAGATTTCATTGACATCCTCTTCTTCCTCCTCTGAATGTTCACTGCTAGAGCTACTGGACTCCTTGTGATTCTTCTTGGCCTTCTTCTTCTTTGACTTCTTCCTGTGAGGACAAAATCAAGCCACTGTATAAAATGTTTCAAGCCCTGCTGATTCAATACTATACATGAAAACAAGATTCTTACTTTTTACTCTTCTTCTTTTTTTTCTTCTTTTTCACCTCTTCTGCAAAACAAGCAAGTAAATATTTCACATAATCTTACATATAATTACGCATGTTTAAGAACAAACATTACTGCCCCAAACCTTCAGAATCACTTTCTGACTCGCTGTCCTCTGAGTGCTTTCTGTTTTTCCTCTTCTTTGATTTCTTCTTCTTCTTCTTTTTCTTTTTCTTCTTTTCCTCTGTGGGTATGAAATCAGTTATTTAGAATATTTATTCAAAAACGCATTGTGTGCGACCGAGATGTTAAAGAATCATTTACCCTCTGAACTTGAATCAGAGCTGCTGTTCTTCACGTCCTCTTCTACAGGAGTGTGTTCGTCTGAGCTATTACAAGAGATCAGATGAAAATGTTCAAGCACTTGGAGTATATGACGAATATATTAGGGCTGGGGGGAAAAAAAATCGATTCACATACAGAATGAACAGCGATTCTATCTTCTACCAATTTGCATCAAGTCACAAATTTCAAATATTGATTTTTTTTAAAGTGTTACACTTCTTTAACTTGGCAATTCTACTTAAAGTTATTGACACGTTAGAGTGTTATTAAACACAATAAGCCACGAAAAAGGACTCACAGCGGAAGAGAGAGCACAGATGCCATCTCTCAGGCCCTGTTTACAGGCTATTGTTCATGAAAAAATGTTTATTTAATTTGTATATTTTTTCCATCATATTTGTCCTATTGTTTGTAACTTGCATCTTTGTTCCTGTTCTTAATATCAAAAATAGAATAAAATTGCCTGCCTTGCTTTATTAAAGAAGACTGCCAGTCAAGTGTGTAATGATTGCAGTCAACTTAAATGGCATTTGTTTTATAATATTAGGTTGACCAAAATGGGAAGAAAAACCCCCCCAAAATTTCTAGGTTTACATTTAATTCAGTGGGATTTTTTTTCTACCGCAGTCAAATAGGAAAAATAACACAAATCAGTTAACTAGAATCAAATATATGCATATACTGACTCGAAATCGAGATTTGATTTTTATTCGAATTGTGACCTCAAGAATCGATTGCATTGATTGAAATGTATCGTGAAGTACCAAAAGATTCCCACCTCTAGAATATATTACTGTAAATACACTGTTTTAAAAAAATTCTTGATATTGTCACTGCATAAGTACAGTTCAAATTTCTTTTTTGGCTCAATGTAACATGGAAAGAAATAACGAAAACAGATAAGGAGAAATAAGTGGAAAAAATAAAAAGTGTGCTTAACCATGACACTTTATAGGCAATGTGAATCAATCGATAGATTGATATTGTGATTTTATGTGCATATTATTTTATCTAACCAGTTACATTTTTACAAAAATAATTGAACTCTCTGAAAACTGCCCAAGTCCCAATCTGCCAAAAAAAAATAAAAATAAAAATTAATATTAAAATAAATAAATAATATATAAATAAATGAGTTAGTTTAATAGAAACTCAAAATAAAGTTGTTAAAATTTATTAAATATTTGGTGACAGCTTAGTGACAGTGCAGATGTGGCTAACATGAGTGTCAAAATAAAGGTGCATCTTAAAAATATATCTAAATTTTTTTAATGTGTTGCATTGATACATTGTATCATCATTTGATTGATGAATCGACCCCTATTATGCTTCATTACACAAATATTATAACTGCATAGACCGTGAGTGAGTATGTGAACTCACTCAGGTTCTCTGACTCTTGGAGAATAGCCCCAGACCTCAGGACATCCCACTTCACCAATTCTCTCACGTTCCTGCAGACGCCTTGACAGAGAAAACACAGAGAATAAATGCCACAGACTTTGTATATTACTAAAAACAATAACTTGCGCAAGTGTAGGGAACATGTGTCTCACCTCGCGATGAAGGCGTCTTGTCTCTGTCGTTGGGCATCATCTCTCTTCTCATAGTAATCAGATCTTGATCCAGCACCGTGTTCTCTGTCTCTCTGATCGGCCCAATTTATCCGCTCTCTTTCCCTTGATCTCGAGCGACTGCGAGAATTACCAAATCGGAACCGATTTCTGTTCCTCTCTTTATCGGTGTATCGCGATTTGTGGTCGTCTTCGTGGTCGTATCTGTGGTTCTTCAGTGCTCGGTCGGGTGAGCGGCTGCTGGAGCGGCTGTGTCGGCGTCTCTTCGGGCTCACAGGGCCTGAATATTTTACGTCCAGCTCGGGCATTACTATACTCCTATTAATTAAACGTGTTAATTTAATGACTCTCTTTTATATTGTTAGGTCAAAACGTCGTGTTAATTACATCTTGTTCTCATGTCGCAGATCACCAAAAACTAGCAAAGCTAATCTAGCTAGAACAGCGACCTGCGATTTCGAGTTCTTTAACTAACACACTGAGACAAAAATGATTACCTATATAAATTACGGTTGTGTTGAGACTCACCACGAAAGCTGTAAACAACTTAAACGCGGGTCATGGGACCGAAATGTTTACTAGCATCGATGAACTACTACTTGTGTCTGCTCTGCTTGTGTTTACGTTTCCGTTACGTTAAATTCTTCTATTGTGAAGAATGACTTATTGTGACACGACACATGCAATATCGCCCCCTGGAGACCTGGAAGGAACGTATTTGGACAAAATGGCACTTAAAAGTGTTTTAGATTCCTGTTTGGACATATTTTTTTTAAAAAACGTTGTTTAATAATTTTCAATAGTTTGTAACATTTTTTTTAACAAATAAGCGTTTAAAAAATATTAAGATTTATTCTGCAGATTTACCCATGCCCGTACAGCTGTATAAGACTGTTAATAATACTGTAATAAAACATTTACACACATATAAGCTTATTGTATCCCGTCTTGTCTTCTCAATAAATAACTTTGTATTTATTTTTTTAGTTATAATAATAATAATAATAATAATAATAATAATGTGATTGTTTTATAAAGCACTATTCTAGAGACTCAAAACTTGAAATATAAACCTCCCTGGTTATTTTATTTACAAATGATTTATTTTATTTATTTTTTTATTTTTTTAATATTTAATATTTTATTTACAAATGAGACTAGTACAAAAAACTGTTCTATTATACTTACCTGAAAAATTATGGAAACCTTTTAAAGTATGAAAACAAATCAACTGAAACAGCAATGCAAAACTCCCAAATCTTTTCAGTTCGCATATATATTTTAATCTATCTTCTCTATAGTGTGTTCGTTCTCTCAGCGCCTTTGTTTATTTGTACTAGTGCAAATACAAGTAAAGTTTAAGCCTGGCCCCATTAACATTCATCACACGTCTGCTGTGACAGACATTTGTGCGCGATTCCTGTGTCGGCTGGTGGAGGCGCAAGCGCGAGACTCGTTCATCTCACACACAAGGAACTCGAGCTCCGTTGTGTTGTCCACGGCAACCGACTCACGTTATCGCTGTCATTATTGTTTCTCAGCAAAGGGAATCGTGGATTTTAACGGGTCGCTTTGCAGGTATAGGATTTTGAGAACTCAATCCCGAGATTGTAGAAGACTAAAACTTTAATTCATCTTATTTAACCTACATACGCCTTGCTCTGCATCATATAGTCAGATAGGCCGCGCGCTGCCGCCAAACCAGGAAGGAGGGCTGAATTGAGCCATTTGTTTTTGTTTTCACACTGACCGCTGCCCACCGGTGCTCTACCATTTCTGAGTGCTATCATCAAAAAGCTGTGGGCTCACAGAAATAGTATTTTGTTTCCAAACATAAAACTAGTCAGAAGCATTCGTTTTATGCTACTTTTCAAGCCGCACGTCTTTATGCGTGTCTTTTGTTGCTGTACAATTACGTTAGCCAGCTAGCGTGCCTTTGGTTCTCGTGCTTATGCAGCTACTACATTCTGTTTGAATTTAGAAACAAATAAAGTTGCATTGAACTTTTCAATATGTTTATAAGGATATAACAATCTGAGGGGAAAAAAAATGATATGAAAATATGATTTATTTGTCCTAGCTAGAGAGCTGAGATGTGTATCTCTGATAGTTAATGACATTTTAGCGTGTTTTATAATACATTTAATTTGTTATTAATACTAATCTGTTCATACTGTATTTTATTATATCCTTCTCCTCACAGGCATGTCGAAACTAAAGCTAATATCTGCGGCGGACACTCAGTACCCAGCATCACTGTTGAAGTCCATCAATGATGAGCGACACAGCGGTTTATTCTGTGACATCACCATAGTTGTGCAAGATCGCAAGTTCAAGGCACACAAATGCGTGCTGTCTGCCTCGAGTACCTATTTCCGCCAACTTCTCTCGGTCGCTGGAAAAGTTGTAGAGCTGAACTTCCTCAAGGCAGACATATTCGATGTGATCTTGAACTACATATACACTTCAAGAATCTACAGGGTTCGATCTGACAGACTTGAGGATCTCATCAGTGCTGGTCAGGTTTTGGGCGTGACGTTCATAGCCAATTTAGGAACGCCACTCGCACAAGTCAAGGGATTACCCGGCTTGTCCAAAGAAAGTGACAACAACAGTGTCAATTCCTCTGAGAAAAACGAGACGGTAGGCGAGGATATGCCGATCATTACTGAGACGTTCTCACTGTCTGCTGAAGAGTTCAACATGGCATGTGGAAATGCAGAAAAGGAAGTGGACTCGGACGATGACATTCTTTTTGTCTCAAAAACAGAGGCTCCGCAAGCTAAAAAGACCAAGGTTTCAGATGTTAACGACACCGAAGGAGGACCAGAGGCTAAAAAACAAAAAGTCACAAACGAAGAAGGAATTGCCTCTAAAGATTCGATTGCCCAAGTAAGTAATGAGGAGCTTCCTTCTGAAAGAAATACATCTCTTCAAAATAACCTCGAGCCCCAACCAGACGTCGTGCTCCTCTCGAACCCAAAAACCAGTAGCAGTATCCTCACTTCACCAGAAAAAGCGAGCTCACACAGTGAGCCCACGACCCCATCTTGCGTTAATAACCTCCCTTCAGATCCTCACAGCACCTCGCTTCCTCTAGACAACAACGAAATACTTGGCGTCCAAAAGAAAAATGTCCTTCTTGAGCACTCGCCCGATCATCCCGGAAAAATCCGACTGTCAGATGTAAGGCCAACATATAGCACCAATAATGGACCAATACCTGAACTAAACATGGTCCCAGCTGTGTCTGCGAAAAAGACGATAACGTTAGACAAAGCCTCGGAAATCGATTCGCTATCGCCGGGTTGTAAAGTATATGCCAATATCGGTGAAAACACCTACGACATCGTTCCAGAAAAAGAGGATGCAGGGGAGGGAGTGGCTCCCGGTAGGAAATCGCAAACGCCACAAGGCTCTCCCAACATGTCCAATAACTCGCCTCAAAGAAAGAAAAAATCAAAGCTGGATCAGGAGGATCACTATGAACTCATTATGGATGGAAAGACCTTTTACGTGTGCATTGTGTGCAAGCGTCCCTATGTGTGCCTGACGAGCCTCAGACGGCACTTCAACACTCACTCTTGGGAACGAAAGTATCCGTGCCATTACTGCAGCAAGGTTTTTGCCCTGGCCGAGTACAGAACCAAACACGAAATCACGCACACAGGCGAAAGACGGTACCAGTGTTTACTGTGCAATGAAATGTTTCTCAATTATCAGATACTGTCCACCCACTGCAAGCAAATGCACAACCAAGATCCTTCGGGAAGGAAGGAGAAAGATGACTCTTGCAACAACTTGTATCGTCTGCTGCCTTGTAAAACGTTGCAGTTCAAACCGTATTCCTTTGTGTCCGAGGAGTCGGGGGGGATTCCGGTGATCAATGAAGACGGGATTGTCCAACATGTAAACCCCGACAAAGAGCACTTTACCAACCAGCCGCTTCCATCTGGCCAAAACAAATCGCTGAGCTGGGATGACATCTTTGTAGAATCCGAAGCACAAAACAGGCCAATGACTCTCGTTCGACCGGGTCAGCGGCCTACAGACCAAATAAATGCCGAAACCACGAACGAATTTGAGTTTGTTATACCAGAGACGTACTGAGCATGCTTGTTCGCTCCTCTGGCTCAGGTGCCTTGTTCATTTGTTCGTGTTTAAATTCGAGGTTCTGTGGACCATTTGATTGAAAACTCAACTCCAGTATCCATCAACTGAAAATGGAAAATTGTTTCAAGGTGCTTTAATGTATATTTAGAATCATTTGTTACTTAGCGCTGGATTACAGTTCAGTTTCACAGTCCATTATTGAATCTTAATAAAGCCTCATCAGATAATATGACGCAGACGATAATACATATTTTATGTACAGCTACATTAGATCTGTGTAGAGCTGACCTTTAATATTTTCTGTTGCCTTTTATGTTCTGGACAGTACAACCATGTTGGATGTAATTACTAGGGATCAAGTACAGACAGTTGCAGTTTATTTTTTTTACAGAAATGTAACTTTAATGTATAAATGCTTTTTGAGAGTGTTACATAAATACCAATTCCAAAATCAAATGTAACAGTGAAATCAGTTTTTAAGGCTAAAACAGTGAAAGAGATGCTAACATTGTTTTAATTTGTCGGCTTATTGTAGTTTTTAACAATTGTTTGGCACTAGATAGATCAGTGTTAATGGCAGGTTCTGATCACGCGGTAAGAAATGGTTTGAATGTTTGTATTTATAGTTTTTGTTGATTGTCAGCAGTTTTTAAAGATGGAGTAAATATATGAAATGTTTATGTCATCTGTCCATTAATTTTGAGGTTGTTTATTTATATTACATTATGAACATTTGGACCTGAAGAGAAATATTCATCCCTCGTCCGGGCATGTCTAGAGAAACAGGATACAGAAATGTCCAGGGTAATCAAAGGGTAATGTTGGTAATACAAAGGACCTCTCTTTTTATTTTGTATATACATGTATATCATTTTTACAATTATTTTTTCAGCATAGTTTTATAATTAATTAGCTTTGTGGGCTGTGAGAAGAATCTGTGAATACAATGAGATTCCTTCAGTCAGAAGTAGTGCCCTAACACCATAACCGTGTACATAATAGTACTAAAGACCTTCATTTGAACAGTTTCTTCCCTTTTGGAAACTATTTATTATTAGGTCTTGGTGTGATATAGAATGAAATAAAACTTTGAAGAACATACACATGTATTTCTTTTATTTCCAAGAGCACCATGAAAGTGATTAGTATTTTCCAGTATGATAACCATCAGTCAATGATTTGAGCATTCCTGCCTCTCTATTATATCAGAGCGGATCTTGTCGACGAACATATTATAACGCATCAGTTCATGATTAGAATCTGTAATGTGCAGGTTCCACAGGATACGGGAGAAAATGGATTCGGTGGTCATATTTGGAAATGCATGTGTGATAATGAAGCAAAAAGGAAAAAATTCCAGCTATACAATTTATATTTAATACTGAGCAAAACTATCAGTCTTTCATTTTAAGATTTTAACATCAAAGGTAAACGATGCTTTCATGTAACATGAATGTGATCAAAAATGCACAATTGAGGCAAAGATGTTATTTTATAGCATGTGGCTGTTGTATATTCACTAGTTGCTCTTTAACATCAACCAGGAAGTCATAAAATTGTTGGGTTTGTTGTAATATCTCTACTCACTTCAGTAAAGGACAATGTTCTTGGTACGTAAAGTACAGTGTATAGACTTGACACTCACAGTGAACACACAACTGGATAAAAAGGATATCACTATAAGTCTTAAGACTCGACCGTTGTTACGAGAAGGCGGTTTGATTGTTCGGTTTTATGTACAACATGTACAGCATTGCATACACACTGATATCATATTTGCAATGTGGAGAGACTTTCTGTTATTACATAGTGAACAATTAAGTGTTTAAATTCATGTACGTTTATATGTTAACTCCTTTTTTACATTCAGTAAGTCCTGTCATTTCGAGACAGAAACACATCGGCAACACAAAATGGCAGATGAATGTGAGATGTACATGTTTTGAAAGTCCTCCCATTCTTGTAAGAGCTTATTACTTTGCATTAATCAAGCAAAAGATATTTTTGTCACAAAAGATTATTTGAATTTGTGACAATTGTGTGCTTGACAATGCAAAAGAAACACCACATATTACAGGTTAGATCTTTGATCCTAACGAAGCACTCAGGACAAAAAAGTAAGATTCAGCCTAAATATAAGTACAGTTTTTGCAATCTAGCTGCCCGAAACAGTTACAAATAACTCAAGTAATTACATAGAACTGTGTGAATACAGTAAATTCTGAAGACAATAAAGTGCAAATCAATTGCAAGATAAGATATGAGACTCATCCTCGTGCTGAGGAAGCAGAGGCAACGCAAAACACTTTGTGCCACTTTGGAAGGGAGAAGTTGTGGATTTACGCAGAGGAATCACAAGTAGGAGACCCACAGAGGTTATCTATAACGGGAAGAGGTGGCAAACCAGGTGAAGCTGTACAGGAAACGGACATACATTTTAAGGCTTATCTGTGAACAGTCTTGATCTCATAGTCAGGCCAGCTGTTAAAGTCCTCTTGGATTGAGGCTTTATAACATGAATATTTTCCACATCAGGTTTGCTGACTTGAGCAAATCTTGTCATGGTTTAATGTTGCATATTACATTTGCTGTATGGTGATGAATGCCTGGTTTATGCTATAGTCTCTCTATACTTAACCTGCTGCACAGGTGAGCCTTTTCTGCAAAGGTTGTTCACTCAGAACAATGATTGTTCAATGATGTGGTACACTAATATCCAAAAATTGCCAAAGCCAGTTCTCTCTTGGCAGGAAAATGTCTTCCTCAGACTGGTCCCTTAGGGGCTGTATGGTGGGGGCTTCTCATCAGGTTGGTAATAAGGAGGAGAATAACGAGGTGGGATCATATTTGGCCACATGTGACTAGCTCCAGACTGGGAATCATCAGACATACCTGAAGAGTCAGGAAACAAGCTGGCACCCTGTAACGACAAAATAGCAGACATGTTCATAGCAAACACACACTGATCTCAGTCAATTGAATCTTTTAATTTATGCACTGGGGGAATTGTCTTTTTGTGCTTATTGTTTATTTGCATATATTATTACAAATAATTGATTGCACTAAATTCACAAGTAAACTTGTTAATTGACAGTTATAATATACATATATGCCCACTAAAGCATGAAACACAGCATGGGCGATTACCTGAAAGTCATAGGCAGTGTATGGAGGTAAGCAGGGGGCACTGTTGTAAAAAGAGTTGTTGGAGGTGGTGGGGCCATGAGTCTCTGGGGGTGGAGGAATAGGGAGAGGTTCTGGCTCACAGGAATCTGGTGCTGCTGTAGGCATCTTCAAAAAAAAAAAAAAAAGAGAGACCCAATGAATGTCATAAGTTCTCAGATATCATACAAAGCGCATTTATACTATATGGACACAAGTATTGGGACACCAGATCATTACACCAACAGGGGTTTTAATGGCATCGCATTCTTAAAACATAAACATTAATATGGAGTATGCAGCTATAACAGCTTCCACTTCTCTGGGAAGGCTTTCCACAAGATATTTGAGTGTTTCTGTAATAATTTGTTGATAATTCATCCAGTAGAGCATTTGTGAGGTCAGGTACTGATGGTGGATGAGAAGGCCTGGTTCCTTTTCATCCAAAAAGTGTTGGATGGGCTTGAGGTCAGGGCTCTGTGTGGGCCAGTCAAGTTCTTCCACATCAAACTCGTCCAACCATGTCTTTATGGATCTTGTTTTGTGCACTGGGGCACAGTCGTGCCAGGGCAGACAAGAGCCTTCCACAAACTCTTTCCACAACGTTGGAAGCATAGCATTGTCCAAAATGTCTTGGTTTGGTGAAGCATTAAGATTTCCTTCAGTGGAAGTAAGAAGCCTATCCCAACCTCTGATTAACATCACTATACCATCATTCCTCCTCCACCAAACATTCCAGTTGGCACAATGCAGTCAGGCAGGAAACATTCTCCAGGTATCCGCCAAACCAAAACTCATCCATCAGACTGCCAAACAGAGAAGTGTGATTCTTCACTCCACGGAAAACGTTTCCACCACTTTAGAGTCCGGTGACGCCGTGCTTTGACACCACTCCAGTCCATCTGATGCTTGGCATTGTACTTGGTAATGTGAGGCTTGCATGCAGTGCTCTGCCATGAAAACCCATTCCATGAGGCTCCCGTCACATAGTTTTTGTGCTGATATTAATGCCAGTGGAAGTTTGGATCTCTTCAGCTATGGAATCAGCATACTTGGTGCCTTTTATGCACCTCAGCACTCGGTGACCCCGCTCTGTGACTTTATGTGGTCTTCCGCTTAGTGGCTGCTGTAAACACTTCCACTTTCCCATAACCACTTACGGTTGGAATTTCTTGCGCAATAAGTCTAAAACTGACTTGTTGCAAAGGTGGCATCCTATCACAGTACCATACTTGAATTCACTGAGCTCTTCAGAACAACCCACTTTTTTCACATTTGTTTGTAAATGCAGACAGCATGGCTAGGTGCTTGATTTTATCGACCTTTGGCAATGGGTCTACTTGAAAAATCAGAATTCAATAATTAAGTCCATATAGTATATATATATTTGCACTGAATTTCAATCTCACCATGTCCTTGAAGCCCCCCAGCACTGCGGCGGTGATGATGCCCAGAAACAGAGCTACAATGTTGAGGATAGTAGCAGACCACAGCAGGTGGTAAAGGTGCACAACATCCTGGCAGCTCCGCACCTCTGTGTACTCATGGTACCCTCCTCGCAGTTCCACTCGACTGAGATGGTGAGGAGAAGAAACGTATTATAGCAAAAGAGATTCATAAAAGAAATAAGACACATATTGGTGACAGGCAGAGCAACAAAAAGAGGTAAAGCATGACAGAACTGCGATTCATGCAAAAGAATTGAACAAAACCATCTGCATACCAGTGCACATCACTCTTAAGAAGAGCATGAAATGGATAAATATATCCAATCTCCTTATTTAAGCTCACTGTCATCAAAGACACTTAACACGTAACCTAAATTATTGCTATCTCTCCTCACCTGTGAAACAGGAACCAAAGAACGCTAAATCTTAGTTCCTTTCATTTCAACAGTAAAGTAACTGTACATAAAGTACAGCGACAGTATGCAGCCACACTTAGTAGTTTAACAACAACAAATAATGGGCTGTCAATGTCAATGAGGGGCTGAAAGTGGAAAGACCTACTTCCAAACCATGGAGGATTTCCTAAATTTTTTCAAAACATCTTTATTCTGTAGTCCCATAAGAGGATGCTCTCTGAAACATAAATAAACACAAACGTTCTTTCGAACAGAGCTGAATTTCAGGGATAGAAGCACACCATACAAGCAAATATAAACCAGAACTTAAGAAAGGTAAAACAAAGCATAGTTGTTGTTTGTCAGATCCGCCTGTTTGCAGAAAATATTCTAGGAGGGATGTATCCTAACGGGACTCGCTCACACACACATACTTGCCACAGTTGTAAAGGTCGCAGCAGTAGCAGGTGTTGCTCTTCACACGCAGGTTACAGGAGACCCGAGATGCAGTTTGACAGTGGACCTGCAAGACAGATGTGTTTTCTAAATGGGATCCCACTATGCCAGTACATATCCTTGAAATTAAGAGGTTTGTAAGTTGCTGAAAGCACTTTTCTCAGGTTTGCGACTCACATCTAAATCAAACGCAGTCCCACTGGAGTAATATTCACATCGGCCAGCATATAGAGGTCTGAGGTCCTTTAAAACAACAATAGCAGTATGCCATGACAGAGCTTTCACTGCAATGTTTATCTAAAGAAATGAAATAACATGGTGTGGAAGCACTTACTATATGTCTTGCAGCAAAAACACCATCCACAATAGCACAACAGAAGGCTGCCACCACACCGAAGCTGATGAAGACAATAGAGGCCACCAGCTGTAAGCAGAAAAGCAATGTCAACATATTCACCGGCTGCAGTAGCTCAATGCACGTGCAGTCACACCTGGGCACTACTACTACTATGTACCATTTCCTTATAGATACAGATTGAAATGGTTTGTGTAAGAGCTTGGAAAGCTGTGTCTATTATGGGATGTGGAGATAGTGTGGTCTGATTGGATTATTTCTTAGTGCCGCTTAACTTCACTGATTTCACAACCAGCCATTTAGACAACCCATTCTGCCTGTTATCTAAAGCAATTTGCAGAAGCTTCTGTCTTGTGGCTTTGTATAATAAAAGACAACTAAACACAGTTCATAGCGCATATCTGATTAATAGATAAGGCCCTTTTTGAGTGTTATTCTTGATATAATCTAAATCAATCCATCTTAAAATAATGAATTCTCAGCTATAATTTTTTTTTCAAATTAATAAAAAGTTTGTATATAATCATTTTATATAGATTTTTCAAGAAATTAAAACTTTTATTCAGCAAGAAATCACAGTAAAGACATTTATAATGTTACAAAAGATAAATGCTGTTCTTTTGAACTTTCTTCTTATCAAATAATCCTGAGAAAATCATCTATCAGTTTGCGTAAGAACATTAACATTGACAACATTTTCAACGTTGATGTTTCTTGAGCATATTAGAATGATTTCTGAAAGATCATGTGACACTGAAGACTGGCCATCACAGGAATACATTACATTTTAAAATTTAATGATACAGAAAACAGTTATTTATTTATTGTAGTAATACTGCACAATTTTACTTTACTGTCTTTTTGATCAAATAAATTCAGGTTTGGTGAGACTTGGTGACAAAAGATTATTTATATTTGAATTATACAATTTATGTTATCACTGTAACAATATGAGTGAAAAGCTGAATAAAAAATTAATATACATTTCAGAAAGTCTTAGTATTTGATTTACATCCCTTTTACTTTAATGACAGCAGCACTCAAGTAGCCCGGTAAAACGTGATGGTCATGTTCTTTAGCATGATTTGATAATGATCCAAAGATCATCCTGTGCTTTAAAAGAAGCAAGAACAGATGACTGTCTGTAGAAAATGATTTGATATGCTCAATTCAACAAATTTGCTTATTTGATTAGTGACCTAGAAATAGTTCAAAAACATCATAATGCTTCTTCATTGTTTTACATTGTTCAAAAACTAAACTGTTTATTTCCATTCTTTTTCTTCTTCAGATTTTCAAATTCTCAGAATTCTCGACACCACTATATATGCTCTGACCTCTTCCACAATAAAGCTGGGTGGAATGTGTATCCTGCACTCTTCCAGCAGTAAGCGTTCCTTCCTGTGTGTCTATGATCTGGCTAGCCATGCCATCCTCATGCATTCTTTATTTGGATTGTGGCACCTCCTATTCCCTCTGCAATGCAATGGCTTCTGAACATTCCTGCCTGGACATCCACCCCACTCCCCTTACACTGAGCTATTTCTGGGTGCATCTCACCACAAGTCCTGCAACATGCCCTGCTATTCGAGCTCAAACCAGTGAGCCTTTTCTGCCATTATGATGACTAAAAAGATTCTTAAAAATTTATTTGTTTCATTTGGTTAAAAATGTCAGTTGGATGATGAAATGCACAAGCACAGAATCCAATATGAGCAGTGTAATGAAAGACTCCTTACCATCTGCCTCTTATTCTCTATCAAATGGGCGCCAATGATTCCCAGAAAGGACCCGAAGCCAAGCTGAAAATATCACAGAGTGAAACTTTGTCACGATGCAAGTCTATGTAAAATATGAACCTATTTCAGCAAGTCTTGAAGTCTAGATGTCCTCACTCGATTCCCACATACAATCTCTCATTCCCTCAAAGCCTTTTTTCTTTCTCCAAGCATTTTATTGTGTGGTCAATGGCCAAGTTAAGAGCTATATATGCAATCTGGGCATGTCAGTAGCATATAGTATTTCAAAACCCAGCGGAATACCAGGAAAACACCTGTTACATCTACAATTATTTGCTTACATGTTTCTCCAAGAGTGTTGAACGTAATGATACTTGCTATTGAATAATGAATAGATGCGTTCACTCAGTTCAACCTTACAGCAATGAGGTAATGGCCACCAGTCACCATAATGGTGGGCCAAGCGGAAAATAATTAAACATGAGGCCTTTTCCTCCCCACAGTTCTTTACATCACAAACCCATTTATAGACCAAGAGTGCAGTCTGTTTGGCTATGAACATTAGCGACAGACTTACAATGACTCCTGGATAGTAGCCACCAACAGTGATGTTTTGAGTCCTGGTGGTAGCAGCCAGACCAAAGACCAGGATGAGTATGGAGACGATTAGGAGCATCACGGTTACTATGATGGACTTTCTTTTCCTCCTCTTAAATGATCCTGTAAAAGACAATGGAGTAGGAAAATGCCACAGCACAACACGCCCTTCCCTTGGGCAATATTTTGTTACTCACTGTCATATTTCAGGCACGTTCGTTTTGGGGTAAAACAAAACAATCAGTGTATTTGGCCTCTCGGATGTCTGCAAAGGCACTAGCACAACCCAAAAACCCAGATAAATGTAGGTGATGTAACATGAGGATTTTCTATCTCTAAACAAAAGACATCCTTAGGTAGCATGCAAATTATCTTCCACTTATTTTCATGAACATTATCAATAAATGTTCCAACGACATTCGTTGGGGACATCCGAAACACGTAGGAATGTAGGTTACGGGACGCTTATTTCTCTGTGGTGCACTGCAAGCCTGTTCTAACAATTACGATGAATAAATGTAGCTAATCGCATTTTGTAAAGTGTCCTCCGTGAGACCATAATGGTCTGTAGTCGCAGTGAATGCCGTTGACCTTGTACTTACCCATCGCATCAGAGATAGGTATACCGCTGCCTTGCGCATTCAGCCCCGCTGGCATTGTAACGTCAGGATATGCAGCATTAGCCGCAGTTATGACTTCAAGTCAAAAACAAAGAACGTAGTCAGTGAGACAAGGATGCCTTCCTTCAGAGTAAATGACTGGAAACTCTTTTTTTGCCGTGGCATTCTCTGACACAATTCGCCCCCCTTCTAACCACTCTTCTCTCATCAGCATCTGGGTCTGTTGTTCATGAATCCGCTGCCCTCATCCCTTCAGCAGAACGCCGCACGGAGCACAGCACTGCGCATGCGCATGGCAGAACCCCGAAATGACTCATTTCGATTCGGTTCTTTAGAACCGTCCATTTCAGATAACTGGTTCAAAAAAAAGATTCAGCGTTAACACTGACAGGCATCCCTGAATAACACGCTTTAAACTTTCGAGTGAAGTCAGGCATTTATTGTTGTTTCCAAGCAGTTTGTTACAGCCATGATTCAACTTATAAAAGCTCACAGTCATTTTTCATTCACAATTTACAACCATCAATTTACATCGTTCTTGGGAATGTTTTAATAACATGCTATATATTAATTTAAAATAAATTTTGTATACGGTGATAAAACTGTCATAAAAAAGAAATCTTTCAGCACCTTCACTAAATCGCATGGTTCATTTCCAAAACACTTGATTCAATGATTCGGTACCTCGAGATTCAGTCTTTTTCGTGAACGTTATTCATTAAAAACATCCAAAAGAACAACAAAATGTATACACGAATTCTATGTAATTGCTGCAGTGTAGTGTAAAATACATAATTCTGCATATATTTATGTTCTTTATAGAAAAACAAAAATCTTTAGAATAACTATTTCACCTGACAGTGACACACGCCGACAAACAATGAGGATCTAAAACGTAAGACTAACAGACTGGATTACACGAAAATAACCTAGAGGAGAATAATAATTTTGTGCAACTAGAACTTGAAAACATCAAAGTAATGAAATTGCGCCATCAACTGGTCTTGTGAGCAAACACAAATAAGTTTAAAAATAAAAATGCAAGTTTCTGAGGGGTTTTGTAAATAAGTCCCCGCATCGTATTTAATTTCATAAACTCGAATTCTTTACATTTTTGTTTATTTTATTGATCACTCGTGCAGCTTGACACAACACATGCCATATTTTGGAAAAGTAGCTCACCCATCGTTTACATTGATAGTGGTATCGTGTGAAATGAAACACTGAGCCAAATGCGATTTCGGTTTTATGCTTACAGTACTTTGCTTATTATTGCAAAATGGTTACAGAGTTGTGTTAAATACTTCATATAGGCTATTTAAGTACATGGAACTGAATGGAAGGATATGGATATTAATTAATACACAAGAAGGATACTGCTTAAGAGCTTGTTTCTGTAAGGAAATAAAAGTCACATTAATACATTAACCTCTGTTCTTCCAGCCTCGTTTTGTCACAAAGTAAATGATTGCATTTGCTCGTTTCAGTCCTTGATGGTCTTTCTTTGAATGACCTGCTCTCCACCAAAGAAAGCAGAAAGAACCAGACAAGACCGAATTTTCCATGACGCCAGTTCTTTTCAGGTTTAAAAAAATCAGCGGGTTTAGGAAGCCCAACGTGATCTGTGTACAAATATTAAGCTTGATGGCAACTTTATGAATATATGACGCCGACGCAAACCCATATTTCACAATTGTATGCGTTTGTCTCCTTAAAACACGATAACGCGCGTGAATAGCCCTCTCCATCCAGTTTAACATCCCAGCTAGTCATGGGGATTGTTTAGTGAAGTGTGCTGCATACTAACCCTCAGTTTTAACGTAGTTACTGAGTGACAACGGCAAATGTAGACCAGAACTGAAACTTATAAAGCTGTGGGTCTTTGCAAAGAGCTTGTTTCAGCAGACAATGAGACGATGTGGTGTGCGTGTGCAGAATTCCACACAACACCAAACGAAGCTGCTGCCAAAAAAACTCCACTTTGTATCCCACCCCCACTTTCCCTGTCCAGCTCAACTCCATTCACTATGATGCTCGACTCCTAGCGAGAAGCTCCTCCGCACCCGACATCCGTTGTAAGAGGAAAACTCAATGAAATTCACGAACACTTCTTGAGCAGAATTAACGTTTGAAGTGAACCTGAAGACTTCACCTCAGTGCCTTCATCAAGACTTTATCTTGGGGGGGCACATTGAGCATTAAGGTTTTCCTTCCCTCCCCCTTTTCTTTCCTGAAGACATCGAAATATTCTCTTATCATCATCATCATCATCATCATATTTTTTTTTTTTTTTAAAGAACATATACTTGACACAGTGTTTGACTTCCTTGGACTTGATTCGTGGATTGAAATCTCCCAGTAAATCGCTTGGACCGCTCGTATATGTGATTGGTTTAACAAGTACCTTTATTCTTCAGTGAGAGATCATGGAGCGCGACTCTACCGCGGGAGGGGCGGAGGACCTGCTCCTGGAGGACAAAGTTTCAAAACTGGCAAGTGACCATAACCACAATGCACCAGAGTAATGTGGATACTTTTGATTAGGGATGAGGACGTTGTAATGACAGTATCTTGCTGGACTTAGTGTTTTTATAATAGTAAACATTATAGTACATAGATAAAGGTGGTTTACCCCAATTGTAGGTCAAATGTTTTGTATCATTTTTTAAAAACTGGTAGCAACAGAAGGAGTTTCACCAAAAGCCTTTCACCTGCTCATCATTATTTAGGTAAATGAATATTGGCAATTATTCACTACACTACACTAGTATTTGTTATATTGTAGTAGAAGCATTTGAAATGACTCTTAAGGAGCTGTTAAAATTTAATTCACAATGCATTGATGTTTATGTATACAACTTGAATTTTTCTCTATGTAGAAATGAGCGTTAATCTAGACTAATAAATGCAGCAAAAGAATTTTCCGTCGGTTTTTAAAGTGTATTTTATGTGTGTCCTGATATTGAGAATGAGTGTGTAACATCTGGCTGAAGAGTGACCCTGCAGATCTCGTGCAGCTGTGAGAGGTTAGATCTCCCAACATGGGTCAGCGAGTGTGTGGGTCCTCTTCTGCCTCTCATAGATCAATGGGATTCTGAAACTTCACACTGAATGAGATCCTACACTTGCTTTTCACTGTTTTGAAGATAAATATTTGACAATAGAGCATCAGACAGTATTATCCACATTAAAGTGAGTTTTTAAGTGTTTAATGCTTGCCGTGTTGGACTTTTTTTTTTACGCTACTTGCACTATTTGATTCAGAAACATATTTGCGGATACTATTTTTCAACTTTCCGTGTTGTCTTTAGCGTGCAGGATCACTTCATAAACACGAACTAGCCGAGGCCATGGAAGTGGAACAGGAAGGACTGGTAGAACATCAGCCTCTGGAGCAGGATGACCTTAACTTTGAGAAATGGAAGCCCAAGCCAAAGCCCAAGAGGACGCTGCATGAGAAAATCGACGACCTAAAGACTTACCTGTGGAACGCTGAAACTAAGGAGTTTATGGGCCGCTCAGGGAAGAGCTGGAGTGAGTAACAAGACAAAATTCTATTTGAATGTACATAATGAGATAGCAGTTTTTAACGGCAAAACAAAGGCTATTTGTCTGTGGGTGAGGGAGTGCATCTAAATTGTACTTGGACTGTCAACAAAGTCTTTAATTAGTGAGGTTCAGTCTTGCCGTAGAAGCAAAGGCAAGTGAGACCATTGCTTATTGTTTTTGCTCATTATCTTCCATTTTAGTGGAGTTATTTTTTGGTGGGAATGAGTTGCGGGGATGAAGAGGGGATGAATTGTGCTTCTGCTCACTCAGACAGAAAGTGTGTGTGTGTGTGTGTGTGTGTGTGTGTGTGCGTGTACACGCTGTCACTGTGGGTGCATGTGTGTCCAAGCTTACTGTTTACTTAGGTGCACAGATAGCTTAGAGACATCTTGACAAAAACAGACTGCCTGGGGAATGGTCCTCAGTGGGAGAGCGATGTCACAGTCCCTTCGCTGGCCCGGGATCACATTCCATTTACCCCTACCGTGCTTTCCTCTCCCTCTTTCCCAAAGCCCCCTTGAACTCCATATCTCCTCCAACACACTCTCAGATCTACGGCGCAACTTAACATGTAGTGTTTTTTTTTTTTTTGTCCGAGCTCAGAACTTTTTTTGGCAGGGAGCATTTCCTGAAGAAGTCCGATGATGACAGAGCGGCCAATCGCTGCCGCTAAACGTCCGGTTGCTAAGCAACACAGCAAATTCCCATTGGGAAGCGTACTCTAAACAGCAATATGAAAGAGTCCTGGGGATAGCAGAGGAAAATGTCAATGCACCAATGCCCTCGTATTGAGTGTGGTCGCCGTGTTTGTTATAATGCAACATCTCTATGCTTTACATGGGCATGATATGATGGGGAATGTGCTTGAGGTGGATTAAATAAACAGCAGTAGTGTTCCTTAGAGCAGGGGAGGGGCTGCTGGAGTTCTGTGATGCGTGTTTCATGAAAGGAGAGTGCAGAGGCCTCACAATGCCAGAATGGGGTGATCGGGCTCCTTGGAGCTGGCCGTGGCTCTGTATGGCTGCAAAAGACCGTCACTATGATGGCAACCGGAGGTTCACTGTGTTCCTGAGTGAAAGGACAGCTGGGAGAATTTTCACTAGGCTCAAACAGAAAGGCCTTTGTGGCCGGGGGCTGCTGCTAGTCCCTGCAAAATTGTCTGCGCAGCAAAAGCCGTTTAGTTTGATGCCACGTCCCATTTGATCAGCTGTTAATGGAGTCTTAATTAAAAATTAATGGACAATGGCCGTTGTTTTGTTTTGTGTCTAGAACACTTCTATAATGGAAAAATGATTATTAACAAATGAAAAAGTTTAGTGTATTTGAATGTTCAATTGATTGAATGATTTTGAGGACAAAATGTGATAACCTGATCCTACATTCTATTTATGCAAATTCAGCGATGTGAGTTATTTTAATAAATACATACAAGGGGTTTCCCACAATGAAATCTTGCTTTATTCATCTTATTTTCTTTCAGGTCTTATTCTGCTCTTCTACTCAGCATTATACATTTTCCTCGCCGCCATGTTTGCTGGTTGTATGTGCTGCCTGATGTGGTCAATTAGTCCATATGCTCCCACCTACAATGACAGGGTGATGCCACCAGGTTGGGAAAAATCAGCATTTTACTTTTTGAACTTTTAAAAAGTATATTTAAAAAAAGAATAATAATTATCTAAATCTTTTATTTAATCATTTTTTATGTTTAATAGAAATTATATATGTATGTCATTTAAATCCTGTGCTTAGAATTAATAGATAGATTAATAATGATTAGAAATTGATAATATAGTTTTTTAATTTCAAATAAAAGTCATTTAAATGATTTCAAGCATCATTTTATGATAATAAATTATATTATTATATAAGTATATAAACAAAATTCGAATACAGAAGCTCAATACTATCCTTCTTGCGGTTCACAATCTTCTCTATCTCTTGGCAGGTATGACAATGTCACCTCATGTAGATGTAGCTCATGGGTTTGACATTGCTTTCAACGCCTCTGACCAAAAATCATGGAAGAAGTATGCGAGAGCACTGGAAGCCCATTTGAAACGTAAGTCCTGCATGGCAGAACAAGTTGAGTTTGGTTTTACACTCTTTAACAGGGAAGATACGTTTTCTGTTCAGCAGGCACAGATTCAAATCGCTCCAGCACGCTGTTTAACGAGTCCTGCTGTCTATAGAAATACTGACAAGGAGGGAAACCCTTTTGTGCACTCAGTGTAACCGCTCAGTGCTGCCAGGGCCCCACTTTTTGTGCTGGCCTGTAAGTTGTAGAGGCCAGGCTGGGCGGCAGCCATTGTTTGGTTAATATATGTTCTCTCTCTCTCTCTTTTTTCTCTTCCATTTCTTTTATTTCGGTTTCCCGCCATGGCCGTATCCAGCCTATGATGATAGAGTGCAGGATAGGCGGAACATTCCATGTGAAGGAAACACGTATTTCAAACAGGATGACTTAGAGGAGAGTGCTGAGCGCAAGGCATGTCAGTTTAAGAGGTCCTGGCTGGGCGACTGCTCCGGTCTGCAGGACAGAGATTTCGGCTACTCGAAAGGAAAACCCTGCATCATCGTCAAAATGAATCGGGTGAGATTATAATAGTGTGGAACATACTATTCAAACATTAGTTTTTATAGAAAGCCCCCCCCTACTAAAACAAACAAACAAACAAAAAAAAACCCCAGAAAGCTCTAGTGCCATCTTGTGGTTAATATAAATGATGACTACATGAACACAATGTAATAGGTCCAGTCTCAATGGCTAGTTAAGTGGTATGAAAACTGTTTTCTGACAGATTCTCGGGTATCTGCCTGGTCAAGGCACTCCAGTAAACATTACATGTGGAGTAAAGGTAATAATTAATGGCTAGCATAATCTATTTAAACTGTATAATAAGTTATAACATAACGTATAACATATTTGTCATTAAACAGTAGCAATTTTGGATCTTCTCCAATGCTTTTTCCAGAAAGGGTCAACTGAAGGCCTAGGAGAAGTCGAGTTCTTTCCAGCAAACATCTTCAACTTGCGGTACTATCCCTATTATGGGAAACTGAGACATGTAAGTGATCCTATTTCATATCTCAGAATTCCTCCTAATTTAACAGCATTTCATAGCATTTTGTCACCATTTCTACAAACAGGTAAACTACTCTTCCCCATTGGTGGCTGTGCGCTTTCCCGGAGTCCAGTACGACACCCAACTACATGTTCAATGCAAACTAAACGGGAAGGGCATCATCAACGATTCAGCAACCGACCGTTTCCTGGGTAGCGTGTCTTTCACTTTAGAAGTGGGTGCGTAGGATCACTGTAGACCTAGAGAAATTGAAATTAAAATTCTCAGAGTATGTTATAATGAATGAAATAGCACACTGGGTGCCGTCTTTACCTATTAGCCCTCTGATTATGCCTCCGGCAGCCACTGTGCTATTCGTGTCAGAGCTGTGTTACTACACTACTTTTTCAAACAAGGGATTTCGCAATAAGCAAAGGCTGAGATTTCTAGATCACATTCAGTAACGTAACATTCAGTACCCAGCCACTAGAGACTGACAACTGCCTGGATTTCATTATTGGATAAAATGAAAATATGAAAAGATGTCCAAATAAGTAGGTCGCAATTATAGCTATTGAGGCATAATCACTCAAACGAAACAGTCTACATTGAGACATAGGCGAAACAATTCTCTAGATCTGTGTAGATTGTAGAATTAACATGTATTAAACCTTTTCGATCAGTTATTTTGGTAATTCAGATGTGTATATAACACATTAAATCAACATTTTTTTAAATGTTTTTCTCCGTTAAGTCACTGTCTCCATTAAATTCCCCCTCTGGATGAAAAAAAGGCAGAAAATGACTTAACATTATCCTTTTTACTTGCTCATTTAATGGAATAACAATCAGACGTGGTTTAGAATTAATAATTGATTGTACATTTTGAACTAAATTTTTTTTTCCTTTGCTTTTATTTTTTGGATACTAAATTTCGATTCCAGAGGCATTTGAAATGTTGGACAAAAATCCCATTTCATCATTTTGAGAGCTTCATAATGAAATACAAGTTTCTTTTTTCAAAATTCATCTTTTTCTTCAAGCATGCAACCAACACTTCTTAAAAAAATGAAAGAGTATTTCACATAATTCATCTCTGAGTGAAAATATCTGCTCAGTTACCTGTAAGAAGGATTTCAACAGTATTATTTATTAATTGTATTTGAATATATTGACATGGTAAAAGCAGTGTAATATTGAGATGGAAATTGGTAACTGCACATCTTTGTTATTCAGTAAATACAATGAAATATCCACTGACTGACAAAGATTTTCCAGCTCATGTTTTTAAACGCACTCATGTTCTAGCATAAACAATAAAGATGGATGAAAATTAACGGAATCAAACCTTTCTGCTCGGTTTTCCATTCTCTTTAAAAGTAACATCAGTGGTGATGTGTATTGCAAATAATATCTCTTATGATAAATTGCATGTGATGATCCCTTTTGCTGGATAAATGACAATGTAAACTCATATGAACAAAAAACATCAACACTACATACAATTTTCCATGCAGTCATGTGCATCTAGTGATAAGCGGTTCTTTACTGTAATACGCTGGTCAAAGACGGACGCTTCTAGTATTCCAGGAAGAGAAGTGTAATTTATGACATCATTAACTTTTATAGCAACACATGCTGATCGAAGTTCACCAGGGGAAGCGATGAGCTTATGACTGTAAAAGTCATGCGAATCAAGTAAAACTACAGTTGCTTAACGTCTTACAGATCGAGAAATGTTGATTTCATAGTCAAAGAAAGAACAAAGAGAGAGAGTGTACAAAAACAAAAGCCATTTTATTGATTTTTTTTTCCCCACTCTGAAACTCGAACCAACATTCTTAACCTAACAAATATAGGTCCTATAGAGAAGGAACAGAAATGCAACTAAAAGGCACGCTATAGTACAACAATGATTTTGTGTTTAATTGTGTTTCAACAGCTAAATCCTTTGGGCAGGAAAGAATGACGAAAAATATATACATGAAATGGTTTGGACACAGTATTTTCACTATGTTGAGCAGGAAATTGACTAAAAATGCACTGGAAACTGTAGCTTTGGTCTTAGAAATGTATTTTGTATATTGTACGCATGTGTCCAGAGAAATGACAAAACTAAAATTCACAAACCCATGTACTAACAGGCCTATTGTAACACTTCCAACATTCCCTGAGAGGGACCTAATGAATCAAAAGCATAATCAAAAAAAAGAAAAAAAGAAATTCATTCAAATGCTGGTAAGTGTCACAAAAAAAAGTGTCCCTTCATAATACTATGTGCTAAGTGCAAGAGTGACTTATTAGTTAAAAAAAAAAAATTTCCACAAGAGTACAATTACAGAATTGAGCATTTACATTCAATGGTTAATAAACAAGGGATTCCTAATTCTAAAACTGAATCATTCATTCATAATAGTTCACATGAATATAAGTCACAGCAACCAGAACTGAGCATCCTTAGAGCAAGAAAATGCATCAAGACTCCCATAAAAAGGAGAATAATCTTTTTTTTTTTTCATGCATTTAACATACAGCACAATGCCAGGTTATTTAGACAGCCTGTGCTTACACTAAACAACTGAATCATGCCTGTTGACATTGCTTTGAGTGTGATTAAGCAGAAATATACCACGTCATTCATAAAATGGTTAAATCGTACACAGGAAGTGATTAGAGCAATCAAACGTGTTAAACTGGGGTATCATCAGCGTTTAGCTCCAGCAAGTGAGGAGGGTCGAGCAGTTTGCAGAGCAAAAGAGGAAGCCAACAGGACAAGAGAGGAGCAAATATAAACGGTAAAGGAAGCCGGGGTTAGAGGTAAGATGGCAGCAGCTTGGGTTGTTATACAGACTGGTAACCAGTGCGACTCTTCCGCCGGCCAATCAGGTAAGAGATAAGCACTAGGATGATTAGGAAGCTGAGAGCCACACCCACAGCAATGGGAACGAGAAAACTCAAATCAGAATCCAGAAAGCATTCCTCAGCTGGGAGAAAAGGGAGAGAGAAAGGGGTGGTGAGTGATTACGGAAATAACTACGATTAGGCACTCATGATTTTATACACAACAGAATGGACAATTCAGTCAGATCGATGCAGAATAGGTGTTCTATTTAGTGCCATACGGGCCTACCTTATAAATCACATTACAAAAATGTATTGGCAAGAGAATACAAATTCATATAAAATGACTCATTTCAAAATTGTGCACACAAACTGAAATTACTTGATTTATGAAGTTCTGTAAGATTTGCCAGCACTTGCACTTTACATATTCTCAGATTGTTATTGTGAATCAAATTGCTCATAGCCAGAGGTTTGACTTCTCTTTCGTCCAATCACATAGGCCAGTAAGACAATAATAATGAGGACAGCCAGGGCAACTCCCACCGCTATAGGGACAATGAAGTTATCAGGTTCATCTGCTTTGCAATCCTCAGCTGAAAATAAAGAGAATGAGTGAGGGAAAAGAAAAAACAAAAAGAAACAGCCATTATACGTTTCATTGATGTTTCATTGACATTTGCACGAGACTGTTAAAGGGTGAAAAGATGGGCCCACACCAGTTTTAATGTATACACAATTGTCTTTCTCCTTTTATTGCAGCTAAAATTCAATTAAAACAGCCATTTCCATTGCAAAACAAAACCACCAAAATCTCAAAAAACAGCAAATATCAGGACAGTCAGAAAAGAAATCCCTTTTTACAAGTCTGCTGGCAGAAAATGGTCACAATTATGCTCAGGGAAGAAATTTATAGATTCATTTTAAAGTTAAGTAATTGGATTGCAAGCGAAAAGTAACTTCAAGCAAGGCACAAAATTACCAGTTTGGAAGATTTAATTTATCCTTCTATAGTGAAAACATTTACACAAGATTGTGCAGGTCCTGCATAGACTAAGTGCATAAAATGTGGGAATGAGAAGAAAAGTGAGATTGTGACAAGCAGAAAGAAATGAAAGCAAAGAAATCTAAAAAAAATTCTGCAAATGAAAACCAAACCAACTCAAGTCATGTAAAATTGACATGGGAGGAGTTTCAAAAGTGATCCACAGACACTACCTAAGTGGGTTCAAGAAGGTGCAAAAGTTCTAGCAAATACAATTCACAGTTGCATTAGCAAAGAGCAGCATGTATCTTTTAGGCTAAAGTAGCTGTAAATTCAAAATTACTGTAAAGCGAAGCAGACAAGATTATATTTATATTGCATAGTCCCTTTTTAACCCCCCAAAAAGAGATTATTAAACACTACCAAAACTATTTAGTAACAGCATTTAAATGGCAGTTACCATTTTTGTTTTATACTTTAATAGTCATTCAAAAACACCAGGTCTACTTTTATTACAATGTTTTTATTTTTTTTTAAACGCTTGTCATGAAGTTTAAACATTCAAGCATTTGTTTTTGTGTTCTTGAAAGGGTCATCCAGCACATTTAGATGTTCTCAGTGTAGTAATCTCCCACACAGCTGCTCAATACAGGATGACCAACATATTGCAAAAGCACATGATCTCAAATGTGAGCAGTCCAGTCACTATAGTGCACAGTAACAACCCATTTCTTGAACTACTTTTAATATTTAACCAAAATGACACAAGACAGGTGAATAAAACACTTTCAGTCTAAAGCTGTGGATACAGTGGTGATGGACTTGGGACAAAATGAGCAAAAAACAAAAAAACAATTGCAAACTGAACCAAATTAAAGGAATGTCTAAGAAGCAAGTGCAGGGTCTGCTATGAAGATGAAACTTTAAACCCATAATTTATGAAACTGTGGTTCTTACATATGAATATTTTGAATAGCAAGGTACTATGACTGTAGCACTAATTTAATTTGTATCAAGAAAAAAAGCCAAATATTAATAGCCAAAACACAAGACCATGCACTTCCTTCACAACACAAAAATAAAGGGGGGAGGGGGGGTGCACAAATTAAGTTCACAATAGGGAGCACTGGTCCTGGAGTGCCACTGTATCTTTAGATTTTAAATGTTGCAGTTTAAGGGCCAGAGGATTACTTGACCACATGAACAATACTTTTGACTCCTGTGGCTAAGAGTCAGTTGCCAATTGAGATTGCACAAAAACCCACAATATTTACAATGGTCCAGGAACAGGCTTGTGTCCCTTAAAATGGTCAGGATTTGATTCTTTGATTTTGTTGCATTACAATGTCTGATATCCAACATAGGTCCTTCGTCGACCAATCACGTATGCAATCACAACAATGACAATCAAACCAGCCAGAGCGGCACCAACAATGATTGGGATTAAGAGGCTGGTGTCATCCATTGAACATTCATGGGCTGCAGACAGAGAGAACATGGATGAACATAAGATGAAGCTGCTATCTTCTCATTAACACCACTGCAAATATTTCCATAACACTTCAGACATAAAACCAAAAGACATGATCTGGTAACACTGGGCCTCATGGGTGTACAATTAAGCATTTGTTAAAATTTAGAAAGATTAAAGTTCAAGTAAAAATCTGTATTTTAGAATGATTTCTGAAGGATCATGCGACGCTGAAGATATGAGCGGCTGCTGAAAATTCAGCTTTGCAATAAGAAACTTAAAATACATTAAGATTTTTTTTTAAATGATATTTAGTATTGGATCAAATAATTGCAGCCTGGAGTTAAATAAAAATATACATTTTCAAAACATCCTTTCCTCCCATTAAGTCTACAAAAGTAAAATTAATTTGCCCAAAAAAAAAAAAAAAAATTTAGACCAGTCATTGTACATTTGTTGTAATTTCGGCATATGCAGCCTTCTATCTTTGCGTAGCTAGTCACATCCTTTCTGATATGATCACAGGAAATCATGGGTTTATCAGATTAAGCTGCGCGAGAGCAGTGCCTGCATTTCAAAATTCACACCAACTACTCGTTTACACAGAATGGCTTTAGTTTTCACAAGCCACTCTGAAAAGCAATGCTCATTGAAACTGATCGAGGGGGTGGTGGGAATAGAAAAGTATCTGAATTTACCGCACTAAACGACAATCCAGTTATGCATTATACATATACAGTACATGTATAATTAATAATTGGATAGTTACCTCTGATGAGTTAGTAAGCCCAGCTTAATTTAGTATCAAACGCACAAATACATACCTGTGCTAAACATGTTCTTCTGGACTGCGAAGGGCTGCACTTGTAGCTGGAACGTATTGACGGTAAGCTTGTCAGTGATGTTGTAACGCTGCTCTTTTTTGCACATGTATGAGCTCCCAACAGTTGCCTCCCACAGAGACAGATTATAATTGGAGTCACTGAAAACGCTCCCTGTTGAGGTCACAATCAGAGGACAGAACAATTACATGAGATGCAGCACCATGAGGGATGCACAATATATTGATATATTGGCTGATAGAGAATTTCTGTAACCATCCACTTTGAATATTTCATTGTCAAGACAGTGTAAGTGTACACATGTAAAATGACCTTGGCAGTCAAACACTTCCTTAATGCTAATCTTTAAAAAACCTACTTAAATGTCATCTTTAGCAAATCTCAGTTTAACTTCTCTTTTCATTCTGTACATAATGATGCCTAAATTCACTTGTAGCATTTAAAATTACTTGTTCTAGTGTTGCATTTTATATAGACAATACCAAAAGTAGATATACATTTAGATGTTAAAATCTTTTATATTGCCCAATCTGCACATACTTGGGCAGTATGGATGGAAAGTTTCACATTAAAAATCTTACCATTTCCAAAATCAACAGAGAAATTCAAAGAATGTAGATGGAACTTGTCTGAAACCTGTTTAAAAAGAAAAAAAAAAAATTAATGTTGTAACCCGATATCAATGCAACTTGTATTAAATTGGCAATTAGCATGAACCCCCCCCCACAAAAGACTACAGTGGTGAAAATAAAGTTTAAATGTTTGTCTGCTTGGTGTTTAACATGATTCAAGTTAAACCAAGCTCAAATTGGTTTATGGGGCTTTTCCCATTATTACGCTCTGTGGAATTAACAGAAGAATACCTTCAAGGACCAGGGAGACAAAAAAAAAAAAAGCAGTTATATAGCAGTTGAATTATGTATAAGACTTAGATTTAAAAAAAAAAAAAAAAAAAAGTACAAGTATGATTTTTAGAATAAAATATCCAAAAACTATAACCATTTTATACAGTTTGTTGGTGTACTTTCATTATGACAAGTTTCCAACAATACTTAAAGTATACCAGCCACTGATAGTTTGTCCAAAAACTATTGCAATTTCCCATCAATCGTCCGCCATTGAGGCTGAGATTTTGCGAGATTATCCCATGTTTGATCGGGACTCTATTCTAATCTATTCATGTGGTGTGCTGCCCTCGTGTCACACGCTATAGGAGCAAAATGGTTAAATTTAGGATTTGTCCCATTTGTGGTTGCCCACACTTTGAAGACTTGTGTACCCAGCATAAGACTTATTTAGATAGCTCGTTCTCAATTTACCACGTGTGCCATGTTTTTAACCATGCCTCAGAGAAAGCATTATTGTGTCAAGTGGCTAACAGCATAAGCACAGAGCTTCCATCATATAACTTAATTGCATGCCATTTAGCAACACAAGTCACACAGCATTTTGTATTCACATTCTAAGATCTATCCAGATTACTGCAAAGTGCAATAAGTCTTATACCAGCCACTGAGCGAACGTTATTCAACATTACTTTCAACACTCAAATGCATCTAGTGTTTTAATCATGTAAAACAGCGCTGCCTTTACCCCACATAAGCAATGAAAAGAGCAGAAGCAGCTGACTGCAGCACAAGCATAATAAAAGCTCCACTGGACTTCGGCAGCTCTCGGCCTGCACTGCTTCATAACACAGTAAAGTTTATAAACCTTTAAGACATTAGGATTTCTGCCCGAGTCAGTTGAATTGCTTTCCATCGGCTGTTGAGATCGGCATCTCCCATGGCTCATTCACAGCATCAAGCTACGCCTTTGTTTTGAACAAGTGACCTCTAGCAGCGAAAACCACATATTGTGCCTTTAAAATGTTAGTGATTTGTGACTACCAACTTTCTATGATGTTCCAAGCATTCTAAGGATACAGATTTATAGATGGCAGCCATCTAACTCAGAGATGGTGAATGGGAAGATGGTTTAACATTAACACATTAGATCATTCAAGCCAAAGGCTAATCAAATCAATTACTGTTAGGAGTCTGAAGTTGTAGAGAGCGCAACAAGACTCATAATTCTGATACGTCGACAAGCCTGTATATTTTGCCCTGCCTCTTCTGAAAGGGTTTCTGGTTCAAACAAATTTGGCTGAATAAATATTTCTAGGAGTTAAGGGATAAAGTTCACTGAGTGTGTTACTCAGATGACAAAAACAACCCAGCATAGAAAAATTACATCCCTTTTGACTTGGAATTCAGTCCTAAATACATTTGACTCATTTTTAAAGACTTACGTTTGTGAAAACAAACTGAACGGTGATCTCCTTTGACTTCAGTACAAGGGAAGAGTCATTTCCACCACCTCCGCAGGTGCCACTCACTTCCGTTACACTAGGACTCGGGTCAAGATTAAGAGTCTGAATGCGGTCATTCTAAACGGCAAGAAGAAAACATAAGACTTGCAGTGGCATGAGATTATTATAACAAATTTGCAGAATTCTATCAAAAAGCTGTATTCCTCTAAACAGACCGTTTAATACATACCCCATTTTTGAAGCTGAACTGAAGGCCCATCTTTGCCAACAGACAGACTGTGACGTTGTCGGACTTGACACTGTAGTTTCCAGGAGTTGGGTTGGGGACAGGAGGAGTGGTTGGAGTCACAGTCGGAGCAGCAGTCGGGGCTGTTGTAGCATTAGTTTGTGGGGTAGTTGGCGCTTCGGTGGTAGAATTTGTTGTATTGTGATGTGTGGTAGTTGGAGGTTCTGTGGTAGAATTTGTCGTGTTGTGATGTGTGGTAGTTGGAGGTTCTGTGGTAGAATTTGTCGTGTTGTGATGTGTGGTAGTTGGAGGTTCTGTGGTAGAATTTGTGTTGTGATGTGTGGTAGTTGGAAGTTCTGTGATAGCTTGAGATCCTGTGGCAGAACTAGTCGTTTTAGACTGTTTGACATCTGGGGCTTCTGAAGTCACACCATCCTCAGCTACACCATGAGTAGTAGCTGAGGAGTGTTCAGAGGTGGTTGGAGGAGCTGTAGTCGTCTGCATGACTGAGGCGAGTTTGATTGTACTGGGCTCTGCCGTTTCAGGTAGAGGTGATGTCACCAGATCATTAGCATGCACAATACCTGTGGAGGGTGAAAGTAGAATATTATAGATTAATGCACTCATTTCTTCATACTCAATATCACTGTGGGGCTTCCCTACATGACGCTGGGAACACAAACCTGCCCTTTTATCTTTCCAAAACCAACTTTTTCAATCAGTTTATTGTATAACAACCACAATAAGACAA
Source organism: Zacco platypus (assembly GCA_038088235.1). Lineage (NCBI taxonomy): Eukaryota > Metazoa > Chordata > Actinopteri > Cypriniformes > Xenocyprididae > Zacco > Zacco platypus. Next base: position 7,648,111 of record CM076079.1, read on the forward strand.
GACAAGTACTTGTTCATTAGTATACCAACAGTGAAAGACAATAAGCACACCGTGGCCCTTCAACCACCTCCATGCATAAAGGAAATAAAAACAGCAATCCAAGCACATTCCAAAAGCTTCAACTTCCCGACTGGAAGTGGAAGCAAACCAATGCTCCAAAAGAATGAAATTTGTTTGAGCATCAACTTAAGCCTGAAATGCACCTAACAGCTTTTTACCAGATTGTGGAAAGTCAGATGATACTGTATTTCAATAAGATAAAAAAAAAACCATGCCATGCAAGATGGGCACAGATTGGGATTTTTTTTAAGCTTCAAACTATTACACACAGTCAGAGGATATCCGTTTAATATACTGCGATCAGATTTTAAAACGCATAGTCTTGATTTGTCATACATCTCTCCAAGAACGACCTGAAAGTCTGGTCGTTTGTGATCTTCAGAGATTTAGAACATGCCCAGTATGCCTCTATAACCACTTACAAAGCTGGCAAGTGCGTGACGTCTAGGGTTTCAAAATCAGTTCAGATATTAAACGTTTAACATTCCATCTTTAAGATCACAGGCACTGGGAGACTGTCCCATCCCATAGTTTGATGAAATCATTAACCTGGTGCTTCACAACCAAACAGTCACATGATGATGATGAATGTGTGGCAGAGAAATACACTGAACAAGCAATTCAAGATCACATGCTTGTGAAGTTAAATGTGGCAAGTGAGAAATCTAAGTGTCATTTCCTTAATTTTAGCTGAACATTTTTTGAAACCCTCGTTAAAGTTTGTCGATAAAAACATGCCAGTCAGTCTCGACACTACCATTAAATGAAATCCGTCAAAAACAAAACACTGGCTTATCACCAACGCACTTGAGTTAATATAACAGCACGTGACCTACTGGCTTTATTACAGCGTTATCTAGCTTGAATTAACCCGGCTTTCTCTGAAAACCAAGTGAATTTCCAACCTATAAACAACTTCTGGACATTTCAAATGTTGCGTCGAAGGTGCCCATTATTGCTGTTTATGTACACAGCGACTAGGTTGAGACAAAGGGTCTCTTTAAATCGTTAAGTGCTCACAATTCTACCACTTACACAACGTTCCCGAACGATATTTTGGCAGTTTGTCCTTTCAATCCAAATTCGCAAACAATATAACAGGCAAACAACAAACACCCATTGGTACCCATTAAAAACGATTGCATGTTAATTAGTTTATAACTTTGAACAGTTTAAAAACACATTTAAACAATTCAGAGGCTGTAAAATACGCATCTCACAAGCTGACAGCTCGTCTCATTATCTAACGCGCTTCAACTGGCGTAGGTAAGAATTCATGCTAATGCTAATGCTAACAGGCTCTCGCGCTCCTGTGGGCCTGCGTAAACATACCCAAAATAAACTTCAATATCTGCTTTTGTGATGTGACACCGTCTGAAATAAAGCACTCAACAAAACAGTCGTACGTACCACTCAGCAGAATAAAGAGCAGGGTCACGGAACCGCGGACAGCCATTGCGACGGGTGGATGATTTCTCGGAGCAGACAGACAGTCAGTCAGTAATCAACGCTCGGACCGAGTGTGACCCGGTTCAGCAGCGCCGTAAACTCAACCTCAAACCTGAGCTCATTTAAGTCATATGACCGCACTGCACTCTCCTCCTCCTGCACATGTGCCTTACGTCGAGCTTATGAACGCTGGTAATTTGACAAACCTGTATGTAATTAATAAATTAGACACAGAAACGTTTTTCCTGTAATTACCAGAGCACAATTAAAAAAAGACTAATGGTCTAGTAAACAGTAACATGGCTTACAAAAAAAGTATTGTGCTGTGTGAAGATTGAAGGTTTTAATGTTATGATCACACAAAACTATTAATATAAATATTTGTATAGCTATTAAATTATTATATAAATGTAATAATATAAAAAATATAAAAATAATATATATTATATATAATAATATATAAAAAATATAGACTTTTTAACACCAAAAATATCCATATAAGTGGTGATTTCCTCCTTACACCTGGTCAGGTTTAAAGGAGCACATTTTAACATATTTTAGTGTTTTTCTCAAGTTGACATTCAGCCTATATAATTCTTCCTTTAATAGCTGTCATTTGTGTGAAACATTTATTTTAGTAAAGTCCTCACGCCTGTCAAATGCCTAGGGCTAGTTTTTTCTACTTCTTTTGTGGTGAATATTTTGGTTAGTGTTATTTTTGATCATCAGTTTCTGTATTGGCAAATATGTATCATATATATATATATATATATATATATATATATATATATATATATATATATATATATATATATATATATATGTGTGTGTGTGTGTGTGTGTGTGTGTGTTTGTGTGTGTGTGTGCTTATCGTTGAGGCCAAATTTACCCTAACTAGATTCAATTAAATTCACCAGAAATCCCACTACAAACAAAACAAACCGTTAACACTGATACCTCTCACACATTATATAAAATAAACATGAGAACATATGATTAACAGCTTTCATAAACTGTGAATATTATGAACAGTTTTGTAACTATTTTTCCGTATTGTATTTTAACCATTTCCGGCAACTGGGGAAATGATACAGTATATTGTACACATTTTTTTCATCTAAATTAAAACAGTAAAACTAAATTAATTACATTTTTCAATCACAAAGCCACTCAGAAGACAGCAAAAATGCAGTTTACATGCATAGTCAAATCATAACAAAAAATATGTGTTATTAATTAATTGCATCAAATTACATAAAACACATTTGAAATCCATTAAAATGTGACAAACTGCCCTGACCTGACATCTGTGGACAATATCCTTTAAACTTTTCAGTAAAAATAAACCTTCATTATACAGTTGAACAAAAAAAAGTGATATTGACGTATATAATGTACAAACAATATTGTAAATAGCAGTTTTGAATGAAATATCACAAGTGTTTTTGAGAGTTTTGGTACTGGACTGCGCATTATGTGTTGGTGCCCCCTAGTGGAGGATCGGAAACGTCAGGCCTCGCGCATGCGCACAGCAACGGTCGAAAGTACTTCCGGCGGGTCAGCGTCGCCTCTTAGAAAAGTTACTATTTACCCGCAGACTTTTCCTCAAACCAAAAATACCAGCCTATCTCCCGAGCGGAAAGACAACGTTCAGCAGAATGCTTTAACGCAAACAGCCCTCGGCAAAAGCAGTTTGAAATCTAACGGACTTTGTGCAGCGCTCGAGAGTGTGCTCGAGCGAGAGGAAGCAGTATTCAACCATCTTTCCTCTGTTGGCAATAACAAGAGCAGAGAAGGGTCCAAGTGGGGCTGCACTTCTCATTTTATCCTCTTTTTCTCCTTATTCACACACGGAGGGGCGAGGTTTTATTTTCCCCGACCGAGACCGAGGAGTATAAAGCGTCCACACCCGGGATCGTAGCATTAGTAGATTAGCGATTTGATTTAGTATTTCTTTTTTCATGTTTCCAACAGGTTTACCTTCCCCTAATCCCCCACCGCCAGCCCAAGAGCCCAAACCGGCAGCTTCTGATGTTCACAACGACAGCAGCCTAACGTCTTCTAAGAAGAGGAAAATTAACAGTTCAGAGAAGGAAGACATAGATTCGATATCTTCGTCTCCCAAAGCCATTTGTAATTCCTCCTCCACAACGTCCTGCTCTTCCAGTTCACAGCAGCACATCCAGAAGAAGTTGAGGTTCGAGGACCCGCTGGATTTGATCGGACTGGATGTGAAGATGGCCGAGGAGTCGTGTAACCCTGCCGAATCGTGTTCGAAGGCGAGAAATGTGTTCCTGGCTGGAGGTGTTGGGCATCATGCAAACGGACTAACGAAGTCTGTGGGCTCCGCCACCTTCTCCAACAGTAAACCCGGTGCTGCGAAGAAACTTGTTATCAAAAACTTTAAAGGTAGGCGAAGAATCGATATTCCCCATCGTCTCCTGTGAAAACAGGCTGTGTTTGTTGCAGGCTGTCTCTCAAAACTTAACGAGCCTTTGACCAAACGCACCTGTGGTGTCCAGAAATGATGCCACGATTAATACAATAGTAAACAACTTATATAATTGCCTTTATAAAAGAAAATACTGTCACTACTTTTACTACGCACTCATATATGTAGACGTTGTTCAGAATCTGACGTTTCTTTTCCATCTTATCTGTACACATCTTTTTTTTCTGTTGTTAATATTGCAATGTTATTTTTTCTGTCTCACACACAAACAAACACACACACACACTCACATACATATATATATATGTTACGACTTCATGTTTCTGGCTTTAAACCATTAAAGTATCAACTATAACATTTTTTTCCTCCCCTAAACCGATTCAGTATTATTTAACATTGTCATTTGCATCTTTACATTCTCTCAGTGCATTTAATATTTTAACTCGGCAATAATTATGTATATTTTAAAGCATTTATGAAAGTTTATTATTGTTGTAATATTCTTAAAGTAAACAATTGTCTGTAGTATACATCTAATACAGTGGTAAACAACTTACGGTAACACTTTACAATAAGGTTCATTAGTTAACATTAGCTAACTACATTAGTTAACATGAACTAATAATGAACTGCACTTCTACAGCTTTTATTAATCTTTGTTAATGTTAATTTCAACATTTACTAATGCATTATTAAAATCTTGTTAACATTAGTTAATGCGCTGTGAACTAACATGAACAAACAATGAACAACTGTACTTTCATTAACTAACATTAACAAAGATTAGTAAATACAGTAACAAATGTATTGCTCATGGTTAGTTCATGTTAGTTAATACTAATGTTTAACTAATAAACCTTATTGTAAAGTTTTACCCAACTTACCCTTTTTAAAGGAAATGCTGCTGTCACCAGACCAGATTTTTATCTCTGATAGACTTCATGTAATTTGCATTTCTTTAGAGAGGCAATTAACTTGTGTAAACAAAATCAAAACCTACCCTTAATTGAAACAGTTTCTTATGCAACCTAAGTGTTTTCTTTTGTTTATACTTTATCAGAAAAGCCCAAATTACCAGAGAATTACACAAATGAGACCTGGCAGAAGCTGAAGGAGGCAGTAGAGGCCATACAGAACAGCACTTCAATTAAGTACAATCTAGAGGAGCTCTATCAGGTAGGCTGTGTGTTTTAAATATATATTTGATTAATCATTTGGTAATCTTATGTATGGAATCTAATGTTGTTTATTCCATTTTATCTTTCAGGCTGTTGAAAACCTGTGCTCCCATAAGATATCTGCCAAGCTCTATAAACAGCTCAGAGTGGTCTGTGAAGACCATATCAAGGCACAGATTGACCAGTTCAGGGAATATCCTTTTCCTTGCTACACATTTATATTCAGATACTTGCTGTATAGGTCGAGAGACTGAAAGTAAAGAGCATGAACCAAGGCTCAACGTGAAGATTTTTTGTAGCATAACAATGAGCCCGCCACGAAAATGATACAATTATTATTAGAAACACATTATTGTGCACTGCCCTTAAGTTTGGGGTCGGTAAGATTTTTTAAAAGTTTACCAAGGCTGCATTTATTTGATCAAAAAGGAAGTATAAATAGTAATTTTGTGAAATATTATTACAATTTAAATGAACTGTATAAATAAAATGTACTTCTATTTTTCATTAAGCATTTTCTTAAACAGTTTACACATTGTTTTTCATTTTAAACAAAAGCTGTTAGTTTGACATCAACACTTGCAAAAACTAAGGCATATGGTGCAAACGATAAACTAAAAATATGAGGAAACATTTTGAGAAAATGATGAGAAGTTCAGTCACTGGTAATTAATTAGGACTCTCCTGTTATAGACTGCTAATCATGATTGTGGTATAAAGCCATTTAACTTAACTCTTATCCTACGGATGCCTTAGACAGTGTTCTGTTCCTCAAGAAAATAGACAAATGCTGGCAAGATCACTGCAGACAAATGGTGAGTAAAGTATGCTCTACCCTATCTTCTCACTACAGTTATTTTGCATAAGTTGTTGTTTTTATTAAATGCTCATGTTTAGTTTTCTACCTGTTTGCAGAAATGTTTTTTATACAAAATGTTGTCTGTCTTATCTTGTAGATCATGATTAGGAGTATATTTTTGTTTTTGGATCGCACATATGTTTTACAAAATTCAATGCTGCCATCAATCTGGTAAGTGTCCACTCTTGCCGAAAGATATTGAATTTGTAATGCTGGCAGTGCCACCTTTGCTGTCTTTATGTACTCCCAGTGCTATGCTGGGTCTGATGATTAAAGATACACTTGTTACATCTTCAGGGACATGGGCTTGGAGTTGTTTCGTTTCTATATCATCAGCGACCTGAAGGTGCAGAGTAAGACAATCGATGGGATTCTGCTTCTTATTGAGAGAGAACGGAGTGGAGAGGCCGTAGACCGCAGTCTCCTGAGGAGTCTTCTGAGCATGCTCTCTGATCTGCAGGTTAGGTCAACCACTTTCTCATTTATGCTCTAATTCATTTTTCCGGGTTTATGTTGCTTTTATGGCATAAATGGAAAAACAAATGTGTCCCAGTACAGAGGCCACGATACGGGTCTGCACTAAATTTCACCTCGGCACAATTTAGTATAGCAGCTGTTTATTAAACACTGCATATTATAGGGCCATTGCTAACTATAGGCAGAGCTGGCAGTGACCGTCTGGATTATGAAGGGCCTCTGTAGCATTGTATTACAATATAGGTAATGGGCAGGCATAGATTTCATGTTTACATTGGGCAGTCCATAAGGCTTTTGCGGCATTATAAATGTCTTCACTGTCACTTTTGATCAATTTAATGCATCCTTGCTGAATAAAAGTGTAATTTCTTTCCAAAAAAAACCCAACTTACTGACCCCAAACTTTTGAACGATAGTGATATTACAAATTATACAAATTACATTATCTATTTCAGATAAATGCTACTATAATAAACTGTCTAATGAGCGAATAATTGAGAAAAAAAATTGTACACAACTGTTTTCAACATTTGATAATAATGAGAAATGTTTCTTGAGTAGCAAATCAGCATATTAGAATTATTTCTGAAGGATCATGTGACACTGAAGACTGGAGTAATGATGCTGACAATTCAGCTTTGCCAACACAGAAATTAATTGCATTTTAAAATATATTCAAATAGAATTTTTTAAATTGTAAAAATAATATAAAAAAAAAATCGCTGTATTTTTGAACAAATAAATGAAGCCTTGGTGAGCAGAAGAGACGTCTTTTAAAAATATTAAAAAATCTTACCGTTCAAAAACGTTTGACCGGTAGTGTATATGATGGAAAACATTATGAATATTAATGTACTTTTTTTTTTTTTTAGGGACATATCGATGTAAGTCAGTGATTAAAAGCAAAAATGTGAATTATGAACAAAGTATGGAACAAACATGTTTCCATTTATATCCATGGTGATGTCCTTACTTCAGCAACTTTTATTTTCTTAAATTGAGGGATGGGTCAGAATATTTTCAACATTAAACAGCATGTGGCATAATGTTGATTTTTTTTTTTTTAAACTTTTTTTGATAACGTACCATATTTTAAAGCATTAATGAAAGTTGTTTTATTATTAATTTACTTAAAAAAAACTGCTGTTTACTTTAATACAATACTTATAAAAGTAGGGTTATTTTGATAAGTGAAACAAAACCATGGCAAATCTTGTACAACCTTTGTGAAATTTTGTCTTGATCCCTGAAATCATTCAGCCCTTAAATTGTGTGGCCAAACCTGTTAGTGTTAGTATTGTTGTAATCACATCTTTGCTCCTTTTATGACAGATTTATCAGGATTCATTTGAGCAACGCTTTCTGGAGGAGACGAATCGGCTGTATGCTGCAGAGGGCCAGAGGCTCATGCAGGAAAGAGAGGTTAGTCCCATTAAGTCTCATTAAGTCAAAGTTAGTTTTAAACTGATACTTTGCTGCAGGCTGCATTTGTAATTATTTTTAAATGACGTACTCGCCCTCAGTAATAGTTTCAAAATGACTTGCACCCCTACTTAGTTAGGCTAATTGTTTTCTGTGGAACACAAACAAAAATAAATCTTTTCCATACAGTGACAGTTCATCTTGAGTACGGGCTGTTAAGTTCCAAAAAAGACAAAAAAAGTAAAGTATTCCATTTGATTTGTTCTAGTCTCCTGTGGCCATAAGTCTTTGAGAAGATTACCAGTGAATAAGTCATACAGACCAATTTTGGCTTTGGTTTTTAGGAACCCTTATTGTAAAATGATCTAAATGAAGATGTTTCACCAAATTGTTAAACATTTATTATATTTTTGTGAACTGTACTTTTAATTATATTTATCCCCTAATCCCCCAAATATTCTTTTCAGGTGCCAGAGTATCTCCATCATGTCAACAAACGTCTGGAAGAGGAGGCAGACAGAGTCATTACATACTTAGACCAGAGCACACAGTAAATATGCTGAGAATATGACTAATAAAAGTCCTTTAGCTGGCAAAACAATATGTGAATATTTGTTTATTGTATCTTTATCTGTAGAAAACCCCTCATTGCCACAGTGGAAAAGCAACTGCTTGGAGAACACCTCACTGCAATACTTCAGAAAGGTATCGCCCTCATAGAATGAAAATGATTTGCGTTGTATTTCTTGTTTAAAATTAGAAGTGATTTACATAAGTGTTTTTTTTGTCTTGGCAAACTCTAGGTTTAAATAACCTGTTGGATGAGAACCGTGTTCAGGATCTGTCTCTGCTGTATCAGCTCTTCAGTCGTGTGAGAGGGGGTGTCCAGGTTCTGCTGCAACATTGGATTGAATACATCAAGGTGTGCAAGGGACACTTCTAGATGACTGAAAAAACCATGACTTAACACATCTGGATATTATGTGTACATGCACGTTCACAAGTCATGTTTTTATGTATCAGGCCTTTGGAAGCACAATTGTCATCAACCCAGAGAAAGACAAGACGATGGTTCAGGAGCTTCTGGATTTCAAGGATAAAGTCGATCACATCATCGATGTGTGTTTCGTGAAGAATGAGAAGTTTGTAAATGGAATGAAGGAGGCCTTTGAGACCTTTATCAACAAACGGCCGAACAAACCTGCAGAGCTCATAGGTCAGTTCAGTGATTGCTGTTTTCCCACCAATCATTAGTTATGTTTCCATCCAAAGTTGCAAATTTAACTTTTGCGCAAAATCTGAATATCGAGTTGAACATTGGCGAATAAAGCAGCATTTCCATCCCTCAAGAGAACAAAATCATCACATTCTGTAATACAGTTGGAAGTTGCTGCAATTGTAGAAGCAACTGTGGCTCTTTTTTCCCAACATTTTAAATTACTTGCATCTCAGAGCATGCAGACAAAACGCAATTAACACTGCGATGATATCGCCTCGTGTTTGGGAATGCAATCGTGCGAGACACTTCTTGGAGGGAATTTAACCAAATCATTCTGATGACAGACTTTGGTTCAGGCATTTCAGAATGACCAAACCAGCATTTGAGATGCTGTGCAGTGAAATTAGTCTGCTGCTTAGTTCAGTTATCCAATCACTTTTTTTTTTTTTCATACATTTGATAAAACTCACTGATGGTCGATTTTAAGCAAGGTCATCATTGGAGTGCAGAATTTTGAACTCATGCTCAAAACGCATGCAGCAGACACATGGAAAAAATTTAGTGAGTGCGCTGTAGTTAAGTATTGCGCCACATTCTCCCTAATCGCTCTTATGTACTGATGTTATACACCGATCAGTCTGTGCAGCATCACTTCAGGTCGAACACACCTATTGTCTTCAAGCCATGCAATGGATTAGGTAGGCTAGCTGTTTAATTAGAAAATTAATTTACCAATGGTCCAAAAATTATAAGCTAGGGATTTTACTGAACATAAGAACTACTTGTGCAAACGCCACAATAAAAGTACATAAATTAAACGAGTAATAAGATCTTACATTGCAGTTTCAGCTGTGTGCTCCAATTCTATGGCGCATTGTAAATCAAAGCCTGTCAGTCTGAGCCATCAAACCAATCCAAGCACAGCAATCCAAATGTTTCATGAAGTTACAAACAAAACCCTGGCGTAGAGTCTGCATGCATAACATCATATGTAGTGTCTTTACATGTGCGTCAGCGGCGTTTTTTCATACAAATTCTTGGTATAGTTTGGTCTCTAACTGAATGCCTGTTGTAGTCTGTAAAAAATATTGTACATAATAGTTATACTTGTTTTATATTGTTGAAAGGTCAGTAACTAACAGAGTAAAACAGGGTATTTTTTTCATGTAATGTAGTTATTTTTTCACGTGATGAAAATCGAGCACTTCTAATGTCTGCAAATTTAAAAGCTCTTGTAAAGAAGCCAAGCTTTAAAACGACACCTATTTTGTTTTGGTTAAGCAAGTGGCTAAGTTAAGTGATAACTTTATTTCAGAGGCTGGTTAACAATTATTTGATCATTAATTTAAACCACAATCGATTATGTGAACTTATGTAAATTGACATACCTAGCCTCAACTGAGAGCGTGTATATTTTTTAATGCAAATTTTTAGAATTTATGTGCATCTTAGTATTTCCATCCAGAATTTTTTTACGATCTCCAAAAATGCACATCATAATAGGTAGATGGAAACAGCTATTGACGGTTTTTATTTGATTGAGAGCTTGCCAATTAATATTCACTAATGTTGAGATTTTGTGTTCTGTAGCAAAATATGTGGATTCAAAGCTTCGTGCTGGGAACAAAGAAGCAACTGATGAGGAACTCGAGAAAATGTTGGACAAGATAATGATCATATTCAGGTTCATTTACGGTAATACATTTAAACTTAATGCTCTATTCCAAATGCCTGGAGAGTTTTCAATTATTAAATGACTGTCTAAGCTTCATAGACTTTTTCATTTTTCTCTTTTAGGCAAAGATGTTTTTGAGGCCTTCTACAAGAAAGACTTGGCGAAGAGGTTACTGGTGGGAAAGAGTGCCTCTGTAGATGCAGAGAAATCAATGCTGTCAAAACTGAAGCATGGTAAATTACATTTCTCCTTTCATGTTTGATTCTTAAACCATCCCATCATTATAGTTTCAACTGACTGAATTATGAATTGTTTTTCTTGTAGAATGTGGAGCTGCATTTACCAGTAAACTGGAAGGAATGTTTAAAGACATGGAGCTGTCAAAAGATATTATGGTGCAGTTCAAACAAGTAATAATAATACATTTTATTTTTGTTTTCTTTTATTTATGTTCTCATTTCCTGTCTAGTCACATCTTACAACTATCTCTTTTTGATTCTGCACCTCAGCACATGCAGTGCCAAAACATTCCCGGGAACATCGAGCTGACAGTTAACATCCTCACCATGGGTTATTGGCCAACATACGTCCCCATGGAAGTGCATCTGCCTCCAGAGGTCTGTTCTTATGAATATTGGGAAGCTTGGATCAGATTTTCTTTGTTACTTAAACACAACAGTATTCTCTGACCTTAATTCTAATCAGCTACATTAAAAAAAAAAAGAGAAGAATTTATTAATTATAAATACCTTTCCCTCTCCAGATGGTGAAATTGCAGGAGATTTTCAAAACGTTTTACCTTGGCAAACACAGCGGGCGGAAACTACAGTGGCAGTCGACGTTAGGACATTGTGTTTTAAAAGCAGAATTCAAAGAGGTAATGCACATTTTATTTTAAAAATAGCAATTGGGCATGATTACCAGACTATCGGTTGATCATAATATATATAATCAAATTTAATTATTTGAAAATGACTATAAGAACTTTTTTTTTCTTGGTTTTTACAGGGCAAAAAAGAGCTGCAGGTGTCTTTGTTTCAGACGTTAGTTCTACTTATGTTTAATGAAGGGGAGGAGTTCTCTCTAGAGGACATAAAACTGGCTACAGGCATTGGTATGGATAATTGTGACAAGCAAACTTTGTCTTGTGTTTTGTCTTGTAAAATTTTGTTGCAATTTATCCCATTTCATTTAATGCTAATCTTTAAGTTAAATCTCACAGCCTTTGTCAAATTTGTTAAACAATTTGAAAGTTTGTAAAAAGATCCTCCGATAAATAAAAATACACACACATTTGCAGAGGACAGTGAGCTGAGGCGGACTTTGCAGTCACTGGCCTGTGGGAAGGCACGTGTCCTTACCAAAATCCCAAAGAGTAAAGACGTGGAAGATGGAGACAAGTTCTCATGTAATGATGACTTCAAACATAAACTCTTCAGGATTAAAATCAACCAGATCCAGATGAAAGAAACGGTACTGTCCCACATAGCTGTGATTTGGTTTGCTGTTGTGTGAAAGGTATTGTCCGCTTGGTCTCATCCTTGTTCACTGTACCTCATAGGTGGAGGAGCAAGCCAGCACTACAGAGAGAGTATTCCAGGACCGACAGTACCAAATCGATGCTGCCATTGTTCGAATCATGAAGATGAGAAAAACTCTCAGCCATAATCTTCTGGTGTCTGAAGTGTACAACCAACTTAAATTCCCAGTCAAGGTGAGGTCACAGAAATGCTTTGCTTGCACAGTTAATCACGAAGTTTCACTTCTGTTTGTGATGACACATAGTAATGGATAGGCTGTAAATGGATGGCGTGCAGCTAATATGTAAACTGCGAGTTAGCAGCCAGGCACGACAAGAATACTGCAACTGCAATGAGATTTATTGTGCAATGTTGACTGCTTTATGTGTCAGTTTGAAAAGTTTGTTTTGTTTGTTTGTTTGTTTTTTCTTGCTGTTAAAAAGGGGCAAGCATGCATTAAAGATTATACAAGTATGTATAAAAGTTTGGGGTCAATAAGATTTTTTATTTTTTTTCCCAAAGAAATTAATATTCAGGAAGGATCCTTTCATTTGATCAAAAGTGACAGTAAAGATTTAGGCCTGGTTTCACAGACAGGGCTTATATTAAGCCAGGATTAGGCCTTAGTTCAATTAGGACATTTAAGTAGCAGTTAAAAAAAAGCTCAAATATGCATTTGGGTCTGGGTTAAAACCTTGTCTGTGAAACTGGGGGTTAGTGTTTTAAAAGATTTTTATTTCAAAAACATGCCGTTGTTTTAAACTTTGTATTTATCAAAGAATCCTGAAGAAAAAAAAGTTTCCACAAGCAGCAAAAACTGTTTGCAACATTGATAATACTAAAAAAATACTATATGTAAATCAGCATGGAATGATTTCTGAAGGATCATATGACACTGAAGTTGTGCTGAAAATTCAGCTTTGCCACCACAAAAAATATTGAAATAGAAAAATTATTTTAAATTGTAATATTTCAAAATTCCGGTTTTTACTGTATTTTTAATCAAGTTTTTGATTATTTTTGATTTGATTGTTTTTTAAAAAACAAATCTTACCTACCAAAAACATTTGAATAGTAGTGTATAAAAATCAGTCAAGTACTACAGGAACACCGTTTTCAGCTTGTTGTGGAATTTGTAGCCTAGATAAGGAATACGAATGTGACTTCTATTAAGCAAAAATACTCATAATTACAGTCAAGGGAAATAATCAATTATTATTTGTGAAAATATATGAAAAATGAATAATGTTCTTAATGTCACTAAAACTGGAAATTAGCCCAAGACTCATTGTACTTGCACCATGAAACATATGCCACTGCCACTAAATTTTGCTTCATCTTTTTGCAGCCTGCTGATCTGAAGAAGAGGATAGAGTCACTTATTGACAGGGACTACATGGAAAGGGATAAGGAGAATCCCAATCAATACAACTATGTGGCTTAGAGAGAGAGAGAATAAGAGGGGAAGATGGGGGATGGTAGAAATGACAGGAGGAAGATGTTCTCAGTGACGTTGTTTACTTCCCTTAGCACATGGAACCCCTTATTCCAGTTTTTGTTCAGGTTACCATCTTCACCATAGTGACCAACAACTGAATCAGTTTTCTCTTCATGGCTTTGACAGGGTAGCGTGTGTTTTATTTCCCTCAGAATGGAATGTCCAGTGAAAAACAAAAAAATAATTTTGTTACAATGCTTCTAAGAATTGGACTAACCTGAGGTTAAAAAGAAAAGTTATTTATTTTCAGAGTTCCATGGCTGTTGTTTGTCCTTTTCCTTTTATTTTTTTTTTTCATTGTTAACCCGTGAAAATATTACAACATTACCTGTGCAAAGAAAACCAGAACTAGACTGAATTTGACTCATTTGTTCAGTCAATGTTGTTTTGGGTAGCAGTGTATGAACATTGAAAACATGTTTTCTCTTTGCCAATGTTTGATAAATTTGTACAATGAAAAGAAGGTTCAGCTGATTGGTCACAAGCAATTTATGTTCTGTGAATGTGATTTATTGATCAATAGAACAATTGAGGCTGATTGGAAATTTCACAGTATGTGCCAAGATTAGATAAAATCAAGCACTTGTTTTGTTTGTAGGAATGTTAACGCTGCTAAACACTAACTTGTACACCTTCCTTCCCCCCCTTCTTACACCTCACATTTCTCCCTCTTGTTTATTTTGTATATACATTTTACACATAACTTTGATGTTTGACACTCGACTACATTGAAACTGCATTTTTTTTTTCTCTGGAAACTCACAAGCACAGCAGCATCATTTTATCATCCTAGTGTTTCCAAGTTTATATATCCCTTAAGTTCTGAATTAGGCCTATTTACTGAGAAGCTCCTCTGTGTGGCATCACTGGATCTGTCTGTGGAAATTTTGGCAGTGGTGTTTTGAGAAATCATACTAAAGTGGACGGTCGTCCAGTGTCTGGAAAAGTATGCTTGTTTTTATTGCCTCAGAATAAACAACTATGTGTTTCCATGATCTTGTCCCTGTGATTGTGATATTTCCTAAAAATACTGGATGATGAGAAATACTTAATTGTAAATAACATGATGAATGAACCAAAGAAGCATCAGACATCATAAATTGGCAGTCTTTATTTTTTTATTATTATTAAAAATACATTGAACTTAGAGGTGCTGGTCATATAATTAGAATATAATCAAAAGTTGATTTTTCACATTCCATTCAAAAAATGAAACTTGTATATTATTCATTTATTAGACACAGTCTGATATATTTCAAATATTTATTTCTTTTAATTTTGATGATTATAACTGACAACTAAGGAAAATCCCAAATTCAGTATCTCGAGGAAAATTAAAATATTGTGGAAAGGTTCAGTATTTATATTCAGCCAATTAACTCAAAACACCTGCAAAGGCCTTTAAATGCTCTCTCAGTCTAGTTCTGCAGGCTACACATTCATGGGGAAGACTGCTGACTTGACAGTTGTCCAGAAGACGGCCATTGACACCTTGCACAGGGAGGGCAAGACACAAAAGGTCATTGCAAAAGAGGCTGGCTGTTCACAGAGCTCTGTGTCCAAGCACATTAATAGAGAGGTGAAGGAAAGGAAAAGATGTGGTAGAAAAAAAAGTGTACAAGCAATAGGGATAACTGCACCCTGGAGAGGATTGTGAAACAAAACCCATTCAAAAATGTGGGGTAGATTCACAAAAAGTGGACTGCAGCTGGAGTCAGTGCTTCAAAAACCACTACGCACAGACGTATACAAGACATGGGTTTCAGCTGTCGCATTCCTTGTGTCAAGCCACTCTTGAACAACAGACAGTGTCAGAAGCGTCTCGCCTGGGTCAAAGACAAAAAGGACTGGACTGCTGCTGAGTGGTCCAAAGTTATGTTCTCTGATGAAAGTAAATTTAGCATTTCCTTTGGAAATCAGGGTCCCAGAGTCTGGAGGAAGAGAGGAGAGCCGCACAATCCACATTGCTTGAGGTCCGGTGTAAAATTTCCACAGTCAGTGACAGTTTGGGGTACCATGTCATCTGCTGGTGTTGGTCCACTGTGTTTTCTGAGGTCCAGGGTCAACGCAGCCGTATACCAGGAAGTTTTAGAGCACTTCATGCTTCCTGCTGCTGACCAACTTTATGGAGATGCAGATTTCATTTTCCAACCGGACTTGGCACCTGCACACAGTGTCAAAGCCACCAGCACCTGGTTTAAGGACCATGGTATCCCTGTTCTTAATTGGCCAGCAAACTCGCCTGACCTTAACCCCATAGAAAATCAATGGGGTTTTGTGAAGAGGAAGATGCGATATGCCAGACCCAACAATGCAGAAGAGCTGAAGGCCACTATCAGAGCAACCTGGGCTCTCATAACACCTGAGCAGTGCCACAGACTGATCGACTCCATGGCACGCCGCATTGCTGCAGTAATTCAGGCAAAAGGAGCCCCCAATAAGTATTGAGTGCTGTACATGCTCATGCTTTTCATGTTCATACTTTTCAGTTGGCCAAGATTTCTAAAAATCCTTTCTTTGTATTGGTCTTAAGTAATATTCTATTATATATTTTCTGAGATACTGGATTTGGGATTTTCCTTAGTTGTCAGTTATAATCATCAACATTAAAAGAAATAAACATTTGAAATATATCAGACTGTGTCTAATGAATGAATATAATATACAAGTTTCACTTTTTGAATGAAATTAGTGAAATCAACTTTTTGATGATATTCTAATTATATGACCAGCATCTGTAATGTTAGGTATTTTACCTAATAACCATAACTTTTTTTATTTTTTATTTTTATAAATATCGAATTTGGCTGAGATTATAGTTCAAGGCAGGACACAAAACCGTTATTTCTTTTTTCCTCCATGTTCTGGTCAATTTTGAGATTTTGGACTCTTTTGCGTCCATAACGCATCATCTTTGACTGCTGGGAAAAAAACATCTAAAATGCACATTTTAATGTGCTAATTTTATAACATTTTATCTATTTGCACCTGCATGTGGATTTCATATAGCTTATTTATCTGATTTACATGACATTTTATTCCTAAAAACATAGTGAACATTTATCTTTTTTTTTTCTGGCTATTTTCTGATTTATGGGTTGATAAAAATAGATATCCAGAACCCACCTCTCTAAAAACTCTTAAAAAAACTGAAACGAATTTTGAACCTGGCTTCATCCAATGCTCAGATTTTTCTTCTGTATGTAAATATATTCAAATTAGTGTATATTTAATTAGATAACATTTTAGAAAACAACGCATAATACAAAACAATTGTCTTAATGCGCTGTGATCATTTGCCTTTTTTATTTTGAATCGATCGTTAACAATATCACTAACATGCATCAAGTCTTACATGTATTTCAAAGTACATGCCAAATTACTGTTATTATAATATTTTGTCATGCTGCCTTGCCGTAAACTGTTTACCACTGTCGTAAATGAAACAGGAATCACCTGCGTTTAACGGGGAGCGTGTGTAGTTAGTTCATTAAACCATCTTACACTGAATATTTAGTTTATATTTTTTTTGGTCCTGTAAGATCACTTAGACAAGTGGACAAGAGTGACCGATTACGACTCGCAAGGATGTTTAAAAAGTAAGCTTGAGCCGTTGTCAACCTTATAAATAGTAGCTAACGCAACTTAGCATTGTTACAGTAATGGAGTGTTTAGTTAGCTCAGTAGCTTTACCATGTCTGTAGAGGTAAAAAACATATATATATCGCATGTATACAAGTTTAATGTGATATTGTAAATTAATATGTGCCCTCAATTCTGTAACCGTAATAGTAACCTGTTTAGCTACACTGCTAACTTGCTCTGTCACAGCTTACTTTTATGGTTCATTAATAATGATCCATATGTGTTTTCTCCCTAAGTTTTGATAAGATACTTCTAACATTTATAACTTGAGAAGATGGTAAGCTGCAAAAAAGGATGTTTATGTTAAATCATGGATGTGAGTTGTTCAAGAAATACAAGAAACCAAACTTGATTAGTTATTCAGTCATAAAACATTTGACCTCTATACTAGATTAATGTCTGTATTTAAACAAACAATACTTTAAAAAATAAGATTACATAGACATGCACTTGTGTCATTTTCATTATTAGACATTATATTTGCTGATTCTTTTCTTTATCTTTTGTTTTCATAGATTTGATGAAAAGGAAAATGTGTCAAACTGTATTCAGCTGAAGACGTCTGTAATTAAAGGTATAAAGAATCAGCTGTTAGATCAGTTTCCCAACATCGATGATTGGCTCAACCAGATTATGCCCAAAAAGGACCCTGTCAAAATTGTGAGATGGTAAGAGTTTCACAATATATGGGGTCAGTGTTTATGTAATGCAGTACTAAAGGATGAACTAATTTGACATCAGAGTTGTGATATTTTGTTATATGTTTTCAGTCATGAGCATATTGAGATTCTTACGGTAAATGGAGAGCTGCTCTTCTTCAGACAAAGAGAGGGGCCCTTCTACCCCACCCTCAGACTCCTACACAAATGTAAGATGGCTTTAATTTTAGTAGTAAGATACTTTCTCTGCAGAAAAGATTTTTTTGGATGACGCAACTTACACTTAAAATCAATTCGGTCCGACAAATACCTGATAATCACGTGTCTCTTCTCCAGTTCCCTTCATCCTGCCACACCAACAAGTAGATAAAGGAGCCATCAAATTTGTTCTGAGTGGAGCCAATATCATGTGCCCAGGCCTTACATCACCAGGAGCCAAACTCTACCCTGCTGACACAGACACAGTAGTTGTATCTTTCCAACTGTTGTATTCATTTTTTGTGTCTAAAACATTTTCTGCACTTGAAGAATAAATACTATTGATTTATTGTAAAGGAATAGTTCACTTAAAAACAAAAAGCTGTCTTGTTTACTCACCCTAAATAACCAATTCCATAAAAAGCACCATATAACTCCTTTGATAGAAAAAAATTATTTTTGTCTGTTCATCACAAAGGAATCGTACGACTTATGGACTACTTTTATGGTATATTTGGCCAAGTTATTTTATGTGTTTTGACCCATTGTTTTATATTTCTGTTTAGCTTTTTCATAATTAATTATATTTTCAGTATTAAATTTAATAATTCTAGTAATTTATACTGAATTTATTTCAGGTAGTTTTCAAGGCAACATTTTGTTTTTCAACTAATATATATTTTAATTTTATTTCGAGTTTGTTACTAAAAACAATAACAATTTTTGAGTGAACTATTCATGTAATAGATTTGATTGTTGTGTGCATAGCAAAGGTTGTTGTCCTTAAGTATTTGTTTTCAGGCCATAATGGCAGAAGGGAAGCAGCATGCTCTCTGTGTGGGAGTCATGAAGATGTCTGCAGATGACATGTAAGTTTTTTTTTTTTTCCCATTTGCATTCTGAATCTCCATTAAAATGCAGAACCACACATGCATGTTTACATAAAATGTATTTTTTTTTGTTTAAGATCTGCACAGACATTCTAAAATGTTGAAATTTTTAGCTCCTCTACATCAGTGTTTCTCAACCGGTGGGTCGCAACCCAAAAATGGGGTCACAATACCGTTGTGAGTGTGTTGTGGAGTGTGTAGTCAAAGAAACGACAACAGATTTAATTCTAACCCCCGGTTTCACAAACAAGGCTTAAGCCTAGTCCTAGACTAAAATGCATGTTTTACCTGAAAGTAGCTTTTACTGACCATCTTAAAATATGTCAGTGCTATTGTTTTATCTCAAGTATTTTATCACCAGTAATGTTTTTTTTTTTTTCTAAGGGTATTTATAAAAGCTACTTAAATACCCTAATTGAACTAAGGCTTAATTCTGGCTTAATCTAAACCCTGTCTGTGAAACCAGGCCTAAATGTGTTTTTCTGAGACAAGACGTTTATTTTGAAAGACATTCATGAAAGCTGTTCACTCTTCAGCATTACACCCGTCTAAGTTCACACACCCAACAGTGAGTATTGAACCCACACCTGGAGCTGTGTGCATCCATTTTTGCTGCAGCTTGTCGCCTCAGTTGTGGGTAATAAGAGTGGACGGGAGCACTGTTCATTCACCCCCCCTCCCCCTCCCCCTCCCCCTCCCCCTCCCCCTCCCCTCCCCTCCCCTCCCCTCCCCCTCCCCCTCCCCTCCCCTCCCCTCCCCTCCCCACCCCAAACTACATTTCCTTCCGGTACTGAGACTCAAACCCACAACTTCCGGGTTACAAGTCTGACTCTCAACTGCCCTATAAAAGTGTTAGTGGTATTCTTAGAATTCATGTGGATGTTAATGTGGGATGGCACTAATGGTGTGCCAATCATTTTTGAGAAACAAAATTGCTTGGCTCAGACTAAAACTTTTGGTTGGGGCTTAACGACCACGGGAAAATGTGGGTCCTATACATGGCCAAACCAGTTGAGAACCACTGCTCTAGATTGCTTTGTAAATACAACATGTATTAAAGAAGAAAACAATACATGAAATTAACATAAATATGTCAGCATCAGTTTAAACCGGACTACAGTTTATTGGCTATGGAAAACTACATGATTCATCTGCATTTCATTTGAGAATATGTTCTTGTCTCACTTCATTGAACAGAGAGAAAGTAAACAAGGGAATTGGAATCGAGAACGTTCACTATCTGAATGATGGACTGTGGCACATGAAGACATATAAGTAATGACAGACATGAGGATGTGGTGGAATCGTTTGGACCCCTTGTCACCAGGCTGCTACTGTTTACATGAATGGACTCAACTCTCTACCATACCGAAAGCTTTGAAAATGACCCCATTTTAATGCACAAATAAAACCCGCATTCAAGTCATTCCAAACTGAAATGGTTTGTTGCTACAGTGAGAGCTGAATTGTGTCATGCAGCTTAAAACCTACTTAAAAAAATATTTGTATGTATACTTATCACTTGCCCAAGACTATCTTGGGCACAAAATCTTGGTATTTAATGGACCAAAAATGCATTGCACATCATCTAAATCAACATGGCACAATATACTATGCATCATATACCGTTTGATTCAAGACCTATTTATGGTTTTATAGTTTTGTGTTTTTGTACTAAAGGCAGGAAACACATCTATGCCAATGAAACTCAAAATCCATGAGAGGCTGATGTTTCTTTTTAAATATACAAATGTCTCTGTTGCTCTACGTCCACATCATATTTATGAAAATTTAAATCACTAAAGCTGACTGGATAAATTTACTCCAAAGTGGGAGGAGTTTGAATACAAACAGCTTGTGGAAGACACCCCCATCTCCACATATAATTGAAATGAATTGAAAGCCTTTAAATCTGGATGGATCTGAAAGGAAAATCAAATTCAGTTTAATGTATTTAGAGACAAAAATTTTAACAATGTTTCACTTTTCTACTGAAAAGACAGCTTCAAGTTCCATCAACTGAAGAACGGGGAAGATGAGTGAATGTAGCGTAATGCTAAAATATATGCTAAGCAACATGAAATGCAGTAGGAAAATGAGCGAATTGGTACTGTAAAATCAGACCATTAAATCAACAGTCCTCACAGAGATAAAAAGAAGGGAAGACTGCAAAGATGGGAAAAATTTTGAAAAAACAAATTTAATGTACTGTACCGTAAAGTTTGTAGAACTGACCGTGATTGATTTGCCTTTTGGAAAAATTGCTGATCTTGACTGAGAAGATTCATCGAATGAGGATAAAAAATACAATAGCAAGGAAAGTAAAAGCTGCCTTTAATAAACAGTAGCATCTCAGGAGATGCAAAAATTGATCTGACAATGGATGACAATTAGAAAATCGCTGAGTTGTGGGTAAATCAGTGTTGTTGATACTCCTGGTCTCTTTCACACCAGTCAAATGCAGATATACGAGAAGAAACTAAAATGTATTACACTGTCAGCTCCTGAATAATAATAATAATAATAATGAGTTACATTTACATAGCGCTTTTCTCAGCACTCAAAGCGCTTTACATATGCTGGATCAGGTGCATTTAATAAGGGTTGGAGCAAAACTATGCCGGACGTTGGCCCTCCGGGAGTTTGACAGCCTTGGATTAAAGGATGAAAAACAGGAAAAAGCTGAATATTACGAAAATACTAAAGAGGTGTTGGAGCTAAAGCAGTGTGAACAAGGGCATACGGTGTGGTTGCACTTCGGGTGACCCGAAGTTCGAGTGCAGATACAAGTGCTCAAGGTCCTTTCCTGGTCCAAATTCTACCATGATTTCCCGTCTGTTTAAATAAAGGCAAAAAATAAAAAGGCCAAAAATATAACTTTGTTAAAGAAAAACACCACCAAACAAAAAGAAAAATCATGGTAAATACCACAGTAAAGACCAGAAAACGATAAAAAGTGAGCAAAATGTGCAGTGAAACAAGAAGACATTAAAAAGAGATTTTGATTTAATAAAGAAGAGAAAAGAGAAAAATAAAAGGCTGAAAATGACAGCATGAAATCAAGAGAGAATGGTAGGATGAAGCAGAAAAGAGGAAAGAAAAAAAATAGAAACATTAGAAAAAATGTAATATTGACTGCTGATCAGCCCAAAGCTGTTTGAAACAATCTCATTTCCATTACATCACTGTCACACATTTGATGTTTATTCAGGGGTTTAAAGTGGGATCAACTACCCTTAACATCAAACCCAACCAAGACGTGATTTCTTTCAGTTTCATAAATGACTACAAATCATAGTTTTTTACTAAACAAGATAATCCCAACCTACCAATCGTGTTGCAATCTGTTGTAAGATCAAATGTCCATGTAATGAAGAGGATTTAATGTTTTATGGGTGTATTCATTTATTCTCTCTACTGCTGATAGCACTCTATTTGTAAACTGTACTATTCCTCAAAGCAGGTGAGAATGCTTACTAAGTAAAAAGTATTGAAGAACAATTACAAAAAGCTCACAAACCAGTGTGTAATGAAGTACATATGAATTATAGAAACAATATTTTGATATGTAAATAGAGTTATCTATGCAAAAGTAATTTCACAAACTCAAGTGTATTTGGTTTACACTCTTAAACCACATTTAACAGAGTTCAGGTATATTGTTAAAGGGTTAATTCACCCAAAAATGAAATTTCTGTCATTAATTACTCAACCTCACGTCGTACCAAACCTGTAAGACATTCGATCATCTTCGAAACACAAATTAAGATATTTTTGATGAAATCCAAGAAGTTTTTTTTTATCCCCCATGGAAGGAAACATAATTACCACATTCAAGGTCCAGAAAAGTAGTAAAGACATTGTTAAAATAGTCAACGTGACTACAGTGGTTCAACATTAATGTTATGAAGCGACAAGAATACTTGTGCGTCAAAACAAAAATAACGATTATATTCAACAATTTCTTCTCTACCCTATCAATCTCCTACGCCGTTTAGGTTGTATAGACTGCACGCTTCCAGCTTCTACATCAGAATTTTTGGGTGAACTAACCCTTTAAGGACAATTTAGAACGTTTTATTTTGCCATTTGCTATAGAAACAGACTTTCTCTCTGATATTTTACATCCAAAATAATTAATTTTAAAAATCATCAAAAGGTTCTTCATTTTCATTCCTACCAGTCCCCCATGAAAAGAAAAAAAAACGTAAAGAATAATTTAAACACAGCTGGATAAACATACAGTTATCATCAAATAGATCATATAACATATTTTGCATTTTCTCATATATAATTAACCGATTTTCTTTTGAATTGTTAGAAGTTGTAGAAGTCAATACCATTCATAAAACAGCAGAGTTTTAATTTGGCATCACAGCACATATCTGCTCCCTATATGTGCCAATCCATAAATCTAGCACATTTTAATTTATAACACTATCAAGTGCACTAAATGTTCCAATATTGGCCCTCATGTTTAAATCATGTTCATATGCAAACTATTCATATTTTGCTTTTATCAGAAAACCCCTCAACTAGCACCTACCTTCAGTGTACACGATCGGAAATAAAGTACACATTATTACACAGATAATTATCACAGACAATTCAGCCCTGCACCCAGTTATCATCAATATTTCAGTTCTGTTTCACAATAACAGTTCCAATACAGAAACCACGAAGTCAATCAGTCATTATCAGAGTCTTTAGGAGGCTGAAATATCAAGGAATCATGAAAGTCGTGTCCATATGGCCGGAGTCTGTAGACGCCAAACATCAGGACCTGCATCTGGCTGGGAGACATGCCACCGAAAGTGATGGCCATGTCAGGGCAACAGGCCTCCACGACGTCGGCTGGGTTTTGGCCCATGCTGTCGGAAATCATGGAGCTGGCGCTCTTCTTGTTAAAAAGACCTTTGCCTTGAGCATCCTCTCCATTTTCAGCGAACACCCCGCTGTACTTCAGACAGGTGGCGAGCTGCTTTTCTTCCGGCATCTTCCACAAGGCATGTCCTCGCTCTGGGCATTTGTCCTCATCTTTGAACATCTCGATCAGCCTCCTCACCGCTTCGTAGCTCAGCACAATCCCGCTGTCGTACTCCACGTAATCCAGCTCGCCGGACTTCTCCGTGTGGCCAATGTAAAACGGCTGGCTTGAATCTTTATCCAATACCAAATACTTGAGGTTCTCTATAATTGC
The DNA here is from genome assembly GCA_038088235.1 of Zacco platypus. Lineage (NCBI taxonomy): Eukaryota > Metazoa > Chordata > Actinopteri > Cypriniformes > Xenocyprididae > Zacco > Zacco platypus. Next base: position 7,672,512 of record CM076079.1, read on the forward strand.
GAACGTGGTGGGCCGGGCCACGAAGAACCAGCGCAGGTCTCCGGCATTCTCGAAGGCGTGTTTGATGGCTTTGCGCAGCCTAGCCCACTCATCCTGCTCCTGTAGGTCAATCGCCTCTAGAGCTTTGGAAGATTCGGATGTGTAGAACACAGATTTGTCGCAGTGTTTGCTCCAAGTGTCGTTGGCTGTCGCCCAGTGAACCAGGAGCTTGGGAGTGACCATGATGAGACAGTACACTCGAACCTGCTGGGTGAGATCAGACATCTGACCCTCTGATAACTTCTGTAGTTCATCTTTGCTGACAGGTTTCAGGTGATGGTGGAGATGCAGGTGACCTTCTGAGTGGATTCCTGGATTAAAGGTCTCAAAGTAAGTCATGACCAGGCAGAATATACCCCCTAAGATCATGCCTTTCATAAACGAACTGCCCTCAGACATCATGCTGGAATGTAGTCCTGTTATAGATTAAAATATAAATAAAGATATGATTAGAACAAACTAACGGCAGTTTGAACTCTCATGACATATGTTCAGCAGTAACAACAAAAATCTTATATTGAGTAGAAGTATATGATGAGGTTGCATGTTGAGATAACTTCAGTTTTGTTCCTGGTGACAATACAAAGCTATTATCACAAAGCTAGTCAAGCAGTCTCGAGAAGTTTGAAAACAACCGACTACATGCAACTGCAAGAACCCATTAAACACTTAACCAAAACGACACATTCTAATAATTAATTAGTTTTAGTCTGATACCTTTCAAGAACGCAGAATAGTGCTCACATTAGTCGATTCACCGTCACATTCAGTTCCGCACACACAACCGGAAAACAACAAAATATGTATTACCTGTTCTGGAGTCAGTTTTACCTGTCCTCCATCAAATTAATTTGCACGGAATAAGATCAGAAAGCTGGTTGCAGTCCAGTGCTACTGCCTCAGTTAGAACACGGATGTTTAAGCGGATGTTTAATCTGAACGATAGGCACTGTGGGAAATGTTGTTCAAATGTGCTGTCTCGCTGAGAAGAACACGGTGATAAAAACTACAAATGTTGTTTTCCTGTAAGTAGACAAGGGCGGAAATGATTTGTGTGCTTTAAAAGTTTTTACAGAATATGTAGGCTAACCACTTTTATGCTAATATACTATCCCCCGCGTTCACAGCTGTTTCAACTGAAAGCAACGTGCACTGACATCTTAAAATATGTCAATGCCATTGTTTTGCTAGCTACTTAAACACACTAAATTGACATATCTTACACGTGTTTACTTTATGAATAATGGATTAAGAAACTTTTCATTTTTACAAATAAATATCCAATTGCTAAATGAATTATATGCAATACTTAATGTATTGAGAACGATTACTTAAAATAAAAGGAAAAAGTTTGTGCTAATGACACAAAATTACAGCACGATTTTTACTAATATAAACAAGCATTTCTTTATCAGTTTTGAAGCTCATTTTAAAAGATCATCAATGGAGAAATACGCTTTGAAGAACCAGATGGTGCAGTTACACAATCCACCAGCAGAGGCCAGGCCGAGGGTCAAGGCTGGTTAGCATGGCTCTGTTAGCCCCTGATAGCAGATGTCATTAGTATCAACACCATCTGGCTCCAAAAAGCATCTTTCTCCACTGACATTCATTGAAAATGAGCCATGTATTCTGACAAAATTTTTATTTATTTATTCATACCTTGGTTCAAAGAAGTGGGCTTGTGTAATCTCTAAAGTAAGCACTTGTTAATGTTGGTCAGTTCTTGTATTTCTAAATCCCTCTCAATTTTTATAAAGACAGAGAGAGAGACTCTCACTTCATGCTGATTAATATCTTTCCTTTATATTGAAATGATCTTTTCTATAGCTCTTATTTCCCGCACACTGTCTCTAATACACTGGTTGAACTCCATCTCTTGTGAGCCAAGCTTTAATGTTGAATATGCAGCATTTTACATATTTACGAGATTACACAAGCAAGACACAGGCTTTCCTTTCTGTGCAAGATCAGATGAGATAAATTACTCATGCGATCATCACTGGTGCATAAACAATTGAATAAAGCATCTTTTGTTTCTCACCTGCCATCTCATTTCCTGAATACTCCAAAACATGATTTAGGGTACCCAAAATAAAGACAGCAAGAAAGAAGAAACACTAGGTAATGTGCTATTAATTAGTCAAAATATGCTTTATTATTTTCTTTGCAGGGCAGGGAGAAAAACAAATGGCTGTTTCCTGCAGGAAAGCATTTAGATTAACATCAACCATTTTACAAACAATAAATAGACACACGAGGGACAATAAAAACAGACATTAAATGTATATCAACAATTGACTCTTCGCAAACAGTTTGATTGACAGGCGATCTGACCAATTTATAACCCCGAACCTGCCATTTTGTCTGACAAAGCAGTCAGGGGAGTTAGTAGATTAACGTTGGTGAACTTGAACAATTGTGTGTACTCACGTCTTTCCGCGCTTGAAACAACATTCCTTCTGATGTTCATTCATGTTTATTTGATGCTATAAATGAACTAGTATGAAGAGATGATCGGTTCACGAGCCGCTTGAAGTATGAAATGTGAACTGAACATAAAAGTCCACATTATGAGATACTACGTCATAAATATGGCATAAAAATTCAAAATGATGAGATAAAAAGTCATGATTATGACATACTAAGTCAATATTATGAGGAAAAAAGTCAAAATTATGTTACGTCTATGTTATGTTACGTTATATTACGTCTTTCCGTGCTTGAAACAACATTCCTTCTGGTGTTCATTCATGTTTATTTGATGCTATAAATGAACTAGTATGAAGAGATTATCGATTCACGAGCCGCTTGAAGGAGTTTCAGCGATCTGTCACGACACATTAAAGAGACACTATATGGTATTTATTGTTTAAACTTCTTTTAAAAACTACGATATATTAAATATGAAACTGTTTCATATGTCTGTCGACAAATCGAGGGTCCTCTTTGCTCCACGATGTATTATTCACTGCGTGAGAACATGATGTGTGGCATGTGAGCGCATGACTTGTCGGACAAAACAACAGTAACTAAAGGGGGCGGGTCTTTACGAAAGGATTAATAGACCTTGTAAAAATCAAACAGGTAGGCTATACAACAATTATGATTTGTAATAGGCCACAAAATTAAATACACTTAAGAATGAATGTCCTCAAAAAATTACATTCTCCTAATGGGCTTTAAATAACAATATTTCAGTTAGTTATTTTGAAGGATTGCTTTAATGATAGGTTGAATATTAGAATTGGGGGACAAAATTCCTTTGTTCCTTGTACAGTGAGACACTGGCCCTTTAAGAAGAGACATTTCAATCTAGGCGTGTTTCCTGCTCCCGATGAGAATCCAAGCTTGCTTGCATCCTACGACGCGAAATTGGAGGAAAGATTATCTTACACATTAGACAAATAATTTCGGTATAATCGGCATAGATCACAAAAGGCTTTACCTAAATTTATTGTGCATCCTTTTAAGAGAAAAGGGACGAATAATCATCTCGGGATAGACGCTTTTAACCAGCCTAACCAATGACATAAATGTCAGTCGGTCAAGGTCCACTCTCACTCCAGATGTGCTTTTAACATTTACACGTTTATTTCAGCTTCGCTTTTTCATTCGAAATCTGTGCAAATTGCGAACGGAAGCACTTTTAAATTGTGCCAGTATGGGAAATCTCCGCTTTTGGATGAGGATTTTGCTTTTTGCTATTTGATTGGGACTTTAACCATGGATTTAAGTACAGAAGAGCGACAGACAGATGGTGACGATTCATGAGGAAGCACGGGGAAAAATCCTACAAACAAATCTTACACGTGAAGGAAGAATTGCATTCTTGCAAAGATTGCATTCTTTTTTATTGCTGACAACTTTAAGCATTCGTTAAATTCGGGTTAGTTATATAGTGGGCTTTTTTTCAGGATAATTTGAGAAAAGACAATCTGATTGTACATTCGCTACCATGTCGGCGGTGATGATATCACGGAAGATTACTCGAAAATGGGAGAAATTACCTGGGAAAAACACCTTCTGCTGCGATGGACGGGTAATGATGGCTCGGCAGAAAGGAGTATTTTACCTAACCTTGTTTCTCATCGTTGGAACCTGCTCTCTGTTCTTCGCCTTTGAGTAAGTACATGTTATTGGTGATTATTATAGACCTCGCGACGTGACTAAACGTCGAGACTGCACGCGCGCGGTGTCAGTGTGGACAGCTTCGTTTTTCTTTCATTACAATTGAGGGTTTGCAGTGTAGAAATGCCATCGCAATAAGTAGTAACAATAAAAATATCTGTGTGAAATACTGAAGACCGAAGCGCACCTGTTTTCATGTGGCAGTAGAAATGTAAACGAATCGTTCTTTTGTGTCGAATCTTTTCAATGAATTGGTTGAAGAGATTCAGAACGATTCGTTCACGAAACTGTCCGAATCGCTCTCAGTAGTTCTTGAGTCAACAACTCGTCGACCATTTCAACAGAAAACAGAGGATTTCCGTATGTGTGTGTTCTGAAAACATTCTAAATGTTACAAAAATGTATGTTTACAGCTTCATCTAGGAAATATAGTTTATTAGCACAGATACAAACCACAGTTGGTTTTAATGAGTATCATTTAATTAAAACTTAAGATTACCAAAATATGCAATACCCTAAATGAGTATGCAAATTTAGTAAAAAAATTCATGTATCTATTAACTATCACTTAATAATTATACTGAGTAAATACGAACGCTATTAATCTAAAATATGTATAGGTTACTATATATGCATAATAAAACAAATTGAATGTTTCTGTCCCTTGTTAAACTATTTAATTAATAATAGCCTATTAAATGAATAAATTATTATTACATTCTTTTTACAACTGAAATATTTGGACATTTAACACATAAATTAACACTTAATTATGTTAAAGGTGATTGGATACATGTAGGGCAAGTGCAAATGCGTGTTTAAACTAAGCTATCAGGCTAATTGGGTATGTGTATGCTATGCTAGTGCATAAGCTAACTAATAATACAGACATTAATAATAACGTAGTTCAAGGGAAGGGGAGGGGTGGGGGGTGGTCCCACTGGTCCCACTGGTTCCACTGGTTCCACTGGTCCCACAAATCCCACTGGTCCTCCTGGTCCCACAGTAAAAATTGCTTTCCAGGGGTAAATGTGTTATTTATGGTCACTTCAACCTGTGGACATGAAAAACAACCCGCAGCAACATTGTAAAAGTAGCCCAATTCCACAGGAAAACAGTGCACTTGGCAACACTGTTTGTCACCACACCTGCTCTTCTGAGCGAACTGATCGAATGAACCAACTGGTGGGAATTAGTCAGACTTACCATCACTGTGTGTAATGTAGTCAACTGCTATTCATTCATTCAAAAATATGATTTATTGCCTGTAAAAGACCATATGGTTTCATTAAGGGAATGAGATGACCTTGGACCTTGAGATCACTAACTCTAATATGACCCTAAAATAACTTAGAATACATAGATAATATATCTAAATACAGATCTGCTAATGAAAGAATATCAAATTATTTCAAGTTGTATGAACTCCTTCGCTTGTTGATGCATGGGAAACTATTAAGAGCTGTGTCATCTTTGTTACTCAGACACATGTTGACAAAAGCAGATCGCTTTCCATGTTGATAAAGCTGGATGTGAGCTCTTTTGGGTAGATATGGGGTCCCTTGTGTGGACTGTGACGTCTGTGGTTGGTGTTTCCTGAGACTCCAATGCTGTGCTCCTCCATTAGGCCTGATCATCAGCATACAGGAAACAATTCCCTCCGCTTAGTCAGAAACTCGCAGTCATGTATGGAGCTGCTGGCTCCTGTAGGGTTTCACTGCACGCCATGTTCATATCGCTGTTACTGATAATTAGTCCTCATGGGGCAGACATATTAGCATAGAACTGGTCTGAGTGCAAAAGTGTGATTCTAAATTGTTTACGTGACAAGCTAATAGAGGAACTGGAATGTTTTTTTTGGCACTTACCATTTTAGTTCATCTTTAGATTTTTTCATATGCTGGCATTGTCTGGTATTAGGTTTGAAAGCATGCGATAGTGGTAATTATTGTCAAATATAGCTTTCTAAGAGTGTTATCAGCCCTAGATAAAATTCTGGATATGAATATAACAAAAGAACCATAATTATTAAATATCATCTGAGGTTAATATGCTCCACAGGGTCTTCAGTTTCAGTAGTGCACATTTATTTTATCTTTTATTTAATACAGAGCATGAAATTCCAGAAGAAACAGACATTGTTTATGGAAACACATTGCTTCCAGCTATTCTGAATTTACAGGGAATTATTTATTTAGTATAGCTGAATGCTCACATTATTGCGCTCTGTGTCCTGTTTCTGGACAGTTTGTTCCTCTGCAGGCTGAGATTCAAGCACAAGACTGATTAGCTGGGCTGGACTATGCACCTTTTTTCTAAAGTGGTTTGTCTTTTGCTCTGTCTTCTCGAAGAGAATGTATCCCACATACCCTCTCATTCCTCTCCATATGTATTATTGTTTGCTGAAAGTCCCTGCACTTATATTTTAATTTTTGATTTTATGTGTTAACAAGTCTGTGTTGGTTGCAATGCGTTAATGTTTGTCCTCTGTTTGGATATCAGATTTAGAGCAGTGAGATGAGAGTTGATTGTGTAGGCTCGAAATTCTGTGTAAAATCTGAGGTGTGTATGTGTGTAAAAGTACAAGACGTAGTGCTGATACTGCACTCAGTTGGTCAGTCCTCCAATGACTGAACGGAAGAACCACTTGCTATTGGCCTGATATCTTCAGCTTAAAGGTGATTAATATGAATGCAAATATTAGATTGTTTGGTAACAGTGTCATTGTTACATGTAGTTACTGTAGTAATAACTATATATTATGCAAAATTAAATTAACCCTAAACCAAACCCTCATCCTAACCCTAAACCTATAGTAAGTACATGTAGTTAATTATTATTACTCAGTACTTAAATGTATAATTACAGTACACGAACACCTTAAAATAAAGTGTAACCGATTGTTTTAGTAATTTTGTACTTTGTTAATTTAAAAATATATATATATATTTCTATATAGCTTTAAATTATTTTTATTTCAGTTATAGTTTTAATTCTTTATAATCTTATTTTATTTCTGTTATTTGATAGGCAAGGTTTTAGTTTAGATTTGTAATAAATATCTACAACATTTTTTAAATAGTTTAAGATTAGTTAACAATAATAACTGAATTCCTGAAGTGTGTAAATACTGTGACACTATCAAAACAGCAACACGACCTTTGACATGAGTTTGGAGCCAAGCTGTTTGTTTGCGCATCAATGCCAGACAATGAATGATCAGGAAACCTGTTTGAAAACAGACATTATTTTTGCAATTTTGTTTGGCAATGTAGACTTATAATTACACTGAACGAGTTTTGTTCAGTGAGAGGCGCTTTTTTTGAATAGTTTTCTATGGTAGTGAGCATTCTGTGTGCTGTTTATGCGCCCCGGGTGCCTCGCGTTTTTGCAGGAGCGCTCGGAGAAGAAAATCAACTCTGAGCGGAAAAGCACCCTACGTCATTCTCGTTTTTTTCCCATTGTCCAATCGAATGAATGGAGAGACTGCTTTCCGTCATGCTGACTAATGTTTACAGTTCTTTGGACACTGCAAAGATGGAGCCTTTTGCTTGTAACATACTTTTTTAAAAAAGTTTCTGCTAATATGAAAGTTTAACAGCAAACCTAGCAGCATAAATAACCGCAGCGCATTGCTCTTTTTTTCTAAAAAATAGACACTTTACTTTCAACATACTTCCATCTTCTTACTAAAATAGTTTTACACCAGTGAAACTGCTACATAGTAGCACTTCATATATTGACAGTCTTCACGTTCTGTTGATTGTGTTCGCCCACTCATTCTTTCACCTTAGAAGTACATGGTTCAGGTTTCACTATGCCTTTGTCTTGTATGTTTGTTTTATGGCTTTGTTTCTCAGCAGTTAAAGGGTTAGTTCACCCAAGAATGAAAATTCTGTCATTAATTACTCACCATCATGTCGTTCCAAACCCGTAAGACCTTTGTTCGTCTTCCGAACACTTCATATTTTTGATGAAATCCAAGAGTTTTTTTTGTCCCCCATTGACAGCAATTTAACCACCACTTTCAATGTCCAGAGAGGTACTAAAAACATCATTAAAATAGTCAATGTGACTACAGTGGTTCAACCTTAATGTTATGAAGCGATGACAATATACCTTTTGTGCAAACGACTTTATTCAACAATATCTTCTCTTCTTTGCCATTCTCCTACGTTGTTTACGGTCAGTACTTCCAGGTTTTACGCCAGAACACCAACTCATATTCGTCTGGCTCCTGTGTCAGCATCACACGCATGCGTCGTGCTGCTCACGTGAACAGCGTCGACCAATAATGAGTCAGCGTTCTGACGTCAAACCTGGAAGTGCTGAAAAATATCTTAATTTGTGTTCTGAAGGTGAACAAAGGTCTTACGGGTTTGGAATGAAGGTGAGTACTTTTCATTTCTGGGTGAACTATCCCTTTGAATGTCTATGCATTTTATGTGTATCGTTGAATGGTGGATAGTTACTCATGTTGTTGCTGTTGAGTTGTTAAATGTTTGACTTGGTGGTTGTGGTCAGTGCCACGGTATGTGTGAGCTCTCCAGGGCTGCCGTCTGTTGCTTTCCCTCTGCAGGGGTCTTGAGGAGAGAAGACTGTTCATCCTTTTGGATTTTTGTGTTCCTGTGTTATGTGAATGCAAAACTGGAGCTGTGGCAAATTTGTCTCCATGAGGGATTATACTGCTTTTTTGGCCAGTAACGTGTAATTCATTTGCTTCGTGAATCACTTGCTCTTGAATTGGCAAACACTTTATGAAGAATTAACAGAGGCTGTGCATGAAATTTTTAGGCATGGCAATGTCACAGTACATTACAGCATTTTTATATCTGTGTGACACAGCTGAAATAACCTTTTGTACTTTATCAGATTATCCACACCTATTGTACTTTACTGCTTTCCTGAAAGTCCCTTAACACATGAGGTAACATTGCAGTTTATTTGTTCTCTTGCAAATCTTTCCCCACTTTGTTATTTTTAGCGCTATTATTGCATACTACTTTAATATCACATCATCAAAATTCAAATGGATGAGGTGATTATTTGCATGTTGAATTTTTTTTCCCAGTACTTGCAGGACCATTCAGCCCTTAATAAAGTTTGGCCTACTTTTTGTTTTTATTTATTTATACACCAATGCATGTTTCCATCCTTAGAAGTGATATCAAGCAGAAAATCTTTCTCTTTAGTATTTGGTGTATCTGTTAAGGAAGCTTGTTTCTACATCAGAGTCGAGAATGGGACATATAATTGTGTGATGAAGTTTAAAATAAGGAATATAGTCACAAATATCTCTTGAGCACAAAATCAGCATATTAGAATGATTTCTGAAGGATCTTGTGTTCACAGGAATACATTTCCTATAGAATAGTAATATAGTCCTGTGAACGCAATGTTGAATTTTTCAGTGTCACATGATCCTTTCAGAAATCATTCTAATATGCTGATTTAAGAAGTTTCTTATCAATGTTGAAAACATTTGTCCTGCTTAATATCCTTTCCGGTGGAATACCGGATGTTTGCGCTGAACGCTATCAGTAATGATAATTGTCAGGCCTCCCTGCCCCCACCAATCTCCACCTAGAGACCAGCCTGACCAATGAAGCAGCTCTATTGATTTTGTGAACACACAGATAAGCCTTTCCATATAGCCAGCCATAAAACTCTGCAGTTGTGCTTCATGTTGTCTTAAGTGTGGAAAACAGTCCTTTTCACTTTTCTCTGTGGAACAGTTTGCAGATAATTCACTAGCTGTGAAGGCAAACAGAAGGGCGGAGATGCTGTAACACAGTGACAGGAGTGGCTTTGAATGTTCATGATTTGAATTACAAGTGTTTAAATGTCTTGATACCACCGTTTATGAAAAAGTATATGCAAAACATTTTAGTCGTCTATTTTGTTGCATATAAGTCCACATGAAATTAAAACTGACCCTGTTTACTTTAGTGATGAATGTTTCTGGTCCTGTTGTGAACTATGGTGTGTTACCTCAGAAACAACAATGGTTATTCTTTGTACGCTTGAATTAGAATGAAATAACTTGCACTGATACTGACTGATTGTTTATCAAACTCTCATTCAGTCTAGCTCCATTGTGATATGTGTAACGCAGATTTTTTGTGATCCAATTGATTACCGCCCTACATTTTTTGCAGTGGAATATCCTGTTCCAGAACTGTCACATTTTTGTGGTCGAATGGTTTGCCAATGGAAATTTGTGTTGATTTTCAACAATTAAGTGTATTTTATATTCTTTTTAAGCGCTAATTGTGGTGGTTAAATAACCTTGTACGTCAGTCATAACAGAATCTTTAATATTGGAGCTGCTTATCTCTGGTTTTGATTATGGGGAGTGAAGTCACATCCTGCACTGCATGATGGGTAATGTCCGGGAAGCTCAGGGCTGTGATAGGAACTGATGATGGCGCAGGTTCAGGATGGTTAAAGTCATCAGCAGACACACACACACACACACACACACACTCTGCCCCAATACGACTTTCACAATAATAAATAGTTTTCCCTGCTGCATTCTACTCAGGATCTGGGCAGTGGAAAGTTTTATCGACCAGCTCTGCTCTGGATTTTTCTCGCTCCTCTTTATGTTTCATAGTTTAAAATGGATCAAACTAATCTGAGCCATCCCACAGGTAGAATTCCAGTGTATTGATGACTCTGGTATGCTGACACACAAGTGTGTTAAACAGCTCAACTTGTTGTACCATGTTGTCTGACTGGAAATAATCTTTCTGTTGCTAATATTTCTTACAGCTGCAATCTTTTGTGTGCTGTTCCTAAAGCAGCAAGTATGACGTATGAAGAGACAAACCCAAAGGCCAGTATAGACTGGTTAAACCAGTGTTCTAGTATGCATTGTAGAAAGATAAGTTTGGCACATTATATTTTGTATAAAACTCTATATTCATCTTGTGTATTATACGTTGTACTTGAGTTAAGTTTAACTCTTCAAAAGCATTTAACTTCAAATCTGTGTAAATCTGTTTGTATTAATGTTGCATCAAAATATGTGGCTTGTTGAGGGGAAATGTGCTATTACTTTTCTAAGTGATTCAGATGATTTTTGCCTTGAACACTATAGGGAATAAATTACTTAGAGTTGTGACAAATAAAAACATTATAATAATATTATAAATGTGTAAGATTGTCTGGGGAATATACACTAAAGCTTGTTGTATCGTCAGAGTACTTTTAGATTTGTATGCACATACACAGAACAATTTGAAGACACAATTCAAATTCAAACAATTCTCACTCAATTCAACTCGAAACTACTAGAAAATTTCACAATTAATTACAAAGAAATAGAAAGAAATTACATAGCAAGAAACACATTGAGTGATTCAAGTTGTAATTTTGGATATTTTTCTTACAAAAAGGCTTCACTTCAGAAGGCCTTTATCAACCTTATCGATTACTTTTATGATGCATCCATCCATCCTATGGGCTTCAAATTCTCAGTTACGTTTCACTCCCATTATAATGCTGGGAAGAGCCATCATATTTTTTAATATAACTCTGTGTTTGGCTGAAAGTCATATACATGCACCTAGGATGGCTCGAGGGGGAGTAAATTATGGGATAATTTTCATTTTGGGGTGTACTAATGCTTTAAATGATACTAAAAACTGTTTAATGAAATAAAGATGAAATTAAATAGAATATAAATATTACATTAAAACCTCAGCAAGGTTGGCTTGGCATCTCACTGACACACATGTTCAATTTACATATTTAGTACTAAAATTACTAAAACTAAAACTGAATTAAAAATAAATTGAAGCTATATAGAAATGTTAAAAAACTTAAAATTACTTAGCACAACCAAATTTAATTAACTATACATTTATTGTGATGAAAACTGAAAATCTAAAAGTGTATTAACTGTTAATAGTTATAAAATAGTATATATATGATAATTCTAGTTCCTGAACCCCAATTTTGAAAACCATTGTCTTAAACTGTATGTAATCACCCTCCCACAACACTATCATAGTGTTTGGCACAGGTAATAATATTGTTCTTTGTATTGTGTTGTATTGTATTTCTAGTCATATCTTCTGTCTCACTGTATTGTAGTTAGTGTTAGTGTAAAGATGTCCTTTTCACATGCAGAACACTAAGTGTAGCAAATTTCCCCCTGAGAGTGAATATACCGTGCCTGTGATGAGATTTACCATTATAGTGATGTATTAGCCATATATTATCTTAGTATAGCAGGTCTACATTGAAGGAGAGAGTGCTGTAGGAGAGCCAGGGTGACCCTATTAATAGCTCAATGCAGTGGCCTGTGGAGCCGACCAATCTGCTGCGGGCTGAGCAAAGGGAGGCACTTTTACCGGACCCAAGTCATCCGCAATTTATGGGAGCAACGAAATTCATTGCTGTATGGCTGTCTGCCTGCGGGAAAGGAGAAAGCACAGTCAGTCATAGTAAACATCCGCCCTGACTGCTTCATTGTTGGCTTTAAAAAGACTATCTTTAAGGAAGAACTGAGCTGGGCAGATATTACGAAACCTCTTCAATAATGAGCTCCCCGTTTATTTCAAGGAGAAACAGCCAACTATTTCTTCATCAGAAAGATAACTAAAATGTTTATGTGTTAGATTTAAGAAAGTTATAGCCCAAAACATTGGCAATCCAATTAAAGTGTTTGCTTTTTAATGCAAATTCTTTATGTGTCCATTGCCATTTTGCTTTAGTGAAATTAATGTGTGAAACTGTTTGGAAGAAAAAACTCTTAACAGCATTTATGTGATAAATGTGGATTGTGTAAAGTTTTTAATGGCACTTGCATCATCAAATAGAAATATTTTATTTTAATTCATTTTATTTTATGTTCCATCTATTCGCCAAACCACTTGTCCTATGTAGGATTATATTATATTATATAATATTATATACAATTTTGGCCATCTGAGACTAATTTTGTGAATCCTAAATGATTCCTCTGTCTTTGATAGTCTGTAGTTGCCGACAACCGAACCGGTCAAACTAGCGACCGTTGCGATCAGATTTTACCCCTGACGTCTGGCAGTGTCAGAACAGAAGTTTTGAGGCACAGTCCTGCAGTGTGACGACCGTCAAATAAAACAATAGAAGCACAGAAACTGATGCTGCAATTAGTGTGACAACAACAAACCACCACTTGCTCCACACACACACATCTTCGTTTTTCAGTTTTATTTTCAAGAAAAGCCATGATCAAAATGAACGCTAGAGATTGTTTTTGCTTGCTCCGGATGACTCTTCTTTTGCATTGTTGGGGAAAGTTACTTTTAAAAGTAATTAATTACAATTTTGCATTACTCCCTAAAAAGTAACTAATTGTGTTACTTAGTTACTTTTTATGAAAAGTAATGCAATACATTACTTTTCTGTTTTTGTACTTTTACTTTTTCTCACCTGGGCTGGGCTTGCTTGTTTTGTTAATGACAACAAAAAAGGTTCAATTTTTGGCAAATGTTAAGGTCTTTTCACACCAAATGTAAAATGAATAAGCCTCAGGCTGAAGGAAAAGCATATTTATGCCTGTACAGTAGAGGGTGCAGCTCAAACAAAGCGTTCAGCTATGCTGCTATTCTGGATTACAGGAAACAGGAGAAGGAAGTCTAAAATAATTTTTGCTTATTAGTTTGTTTGAATTACATCATCGAAGCAGCAAAGACCTTGGTTAATAAACTGAGATTAAATACATAAAGTATATTTGTGTAATTTAATATAGTCAATTATTACAGGTTTATGTAACATTCTGAGATTGCATTTCACTGTTTTTATTCATTTTGAAGAATACTGCATGTTTTTGTGCAAGTACGATGAGTAAATGCATCTAGAACTACAATGACCACCTTATTTCTCTCAATATGGGGACATGAGAGCCGTCAGTCTACAGCAGTCAAAACTTGTTAAAAATGGACACACACAAAAACATTGTTGGGGTAATCCATTACAAGTAGCTTGCTTTACTTATTTGAAAAAGAAACTTAGATATTTTGTTGTAAATTGAAATAGTAATGCTCTACTTTTTCTAGTTACTTGAAAAAGTAATCTGATTACATAACTCAAGTTACTTGTAATGCGTTACTTTTTGTGTGTGTCCAGTTTTGACTGCCGTACAGTCTGACATCAATGACAACTGAGATCCTACAGTGTGACGGCTTATAGCGGGGATCATGTTTGTACAGTTTGACAAGCAAAAGTCGGAAAGGACTATTGTAAATCGCACATTGTGCACCCACCGTTAGATAAACAGATTGTCCCATCCCCAAACTCACAGGATTGGCTGAGCCAGTGTTGCTGTTGGGTTTCTCAAACAGTTTCCTATTTTGTTTTGTGGCATTAATAGCAGAAAAATTCCATGCTTTGCTTTTTGAAATAGAGATATAGCTGTTTTGCTTTATATGCTCATTTAACCTCTGTGTTGTTAAGTTCATGTTCTCCTTGTCATGTTTTGTAACCCTGCTTGTTCTCTTGTCCTGTACAGGTGCCCGTACCTGGCAGTGCACCTGTCACCGGCCATCCCGGTGTTTGCAGTGTTGCTCTTCGTCTTCGTAATGGCCATGCTGCTCAGAACCAGCTTCAGTGACCCAGGGGTGCTGCCACGGGCATTGCCGGAAGAGGCCAACTTCATTGAGATGGAGATCGGTGAGTGTGAGCCTGAAAGGGGATTTGAGGTTTAATGCCACAATTTGTACCATCAGTGCCATCTGTGGGTGTTTTGACCCAGTGAGGGGAAGAACATGAATAGTGTAGCAGGTGTGTGGCGTAAGTGGAACGGTGTAAACCCAGACCTGCTTATTAATTTATTGTTTTGTTTTGAGATTAAAAAGCTGAGTGCGTTGGACCATGAACTCTGAGTTCATCTGTGAACATTATGTTCTTCTTGACTTCAAGCTTGATGGGCTGTATATAATGGTTATCTGGTCACATTTATTTATTTATTTTGGATAACCTCAGCTATTGAAGAACAGTTTAAATAGGGTACCCAACTATGTATTTTGACTTGTAACATTTAAATTTTAGATAAGTACTTAAGGAATAGTTCTTCCAAAAATCTTACCCTCATGTTGATCAAAATCTGTATGACTTTCTTTCCCTTTCTCAAGGATAAAATAACATGTTCACACAACTATTTTTCCATGCAAGATTACGAGACAGTGAATAAGGACCAGGGCCATAACCACCATAGAAAGTCCCTTCACAATAGTTAGAAATGGAAAAATTGCCCCCTCCCAATATCAGATATTTTTGATGCTTCTCTACTCGATTAAATCAAATAAGGAATTAAATTAACATATTAGGTAAATATGGCCCTGGACCACAAAACCAATCATAAGTAGCACGGGTATATCTATAGCAATAGTCATACATTGAATGGGTTAAAATGATTTTATGCCAAAAATCATTAGGATATTAAGTAAAGATCATATTCCATGAAAATATTTTGTAAATTTCCTAATGTAAATATATCAAAAATTTGTTTTTGTGAGTGGATATGCATTGCTAAGGACTTCATTTGGACAACATTAAAGGCGATTTTCTCAACATTTTGAAGTTTTTGCACCCTCAGATTCCAGATTTTCAAATAGTTGTCTCTCGGCCAAATATTATCCTATCCTAACAAACCATACATCAATGGGAAACGTATTTATTCACCTTTTAGATGATGTATAAATCTCATTTCAAATCTCAAATTTCAAAAAATTTTACCCTTATGGCTGGTTTTGTAGTCCATTGGTTACATATGACTAAGAGTGAATTTATGCTTATTTCAAAATAAAAATTCTATATATAAAATTGAAATTATATTTTTTAGTGGTGTCCTTAAAGGGATAGTTCACCCAAAAATGAAAACTATCCCATGATTTACTCACGCTCAAGCCATCCTAGGTGTATATGACTTATCTTCTTTCAGATGAACACAATCGGAGATATATTTAGAAATATCCTGGCTCTTCCAACCCTTTAAATCCTTTAATTTTTTAATTCCTTTTAAATAAAAATACCATACCCCCACCAAAAATGTTCAAGACACATGGACTGTCGGGCACCAGGAAGGAGTAATCAGGAAGAAAAAATAAATGCAATCAGTAAAGTACTATATTCCAAGTTATATTGGCTTTGTTTGAGGAACAAACTAAAATTTGAGTTGTTTTTCACTGAAAACATTCCATTGAATGTTACTACTAAATCTAATTCGCACATGTTCTCTTAAAAAATGGTCCCGCACAATTCAGAATATGCACGAGTGAGATTTAACAGCTACAGAGGACATGAGCTGCTCCAGGAAAGTTTAAGTTTGAGTCTGATCCATGCACTTCTGATCCTGCCTCTCTCTCCCTCCACACTTTCCTGTTTTTCTTCACTTTACTATTCATTAAAGGCAGAAAAAGTAAAATAAAAAATAGTTATTTTTTCACATGACTTTTGCACACCCACACAATGGCATATGTCAGCTGCCTTGAACAGAAGCCAGTGTTATCACTATACTGAGTGAAAGTTATCTTTTGTAGGAGTATTTGGCTGAAACTGTTGAGCTCATTCAAATCCTTGGACTCACCGGAGACATTTGTCTTGCCTTTTTTTTAAATTGCCTTAGCTGATTATCTTCCATCTCTCCATTCTCTTCTACAAAACTGAAATGCCTATTGGATTTCATTGCAAAAAAAAGAAGGCAAAAATACCCATTTACCCATTTTTTTTCTGTCCTACTTTGAATGTCACAAAGGTTAACGTCGCTGCGTCTGACTAATTAAATGCGATTAGATTAAAATAACTCGCTGCTCTCGTCTTGCTAATTTCACTTCTAGTGATTCATTTGTGTGGTTGTGGCTCTGTGGGAATAGTGTCTTCTGTAGTTCAGTCACCAGCGTGTCATCGTTCCCTGTACTGATTACAAGATCTGGGCTACAGTAAAGATGAACTCATCTCCTTATGCTCTCTACCCTCACTTCTCTCCGTTCCACCTCCCTTGTCCCAACTCCCCTCCCTGGTTTCTCTTTTATAGAAGAGCACTGTTGTTACACATCAGCACCAACGCTGACGCTCAGACTTGCCATGGGGCAGTGCGGCATTTTTTATTACTGATGTTCACTTAACCAGGACATCATTTCCTTTGACTATTCCCCTGATAACCCAGAGTATCGTCTTATCTTATTAAATATACACTAACCCCCATTTTCACTGATTTTGTGGAAAATATTCACATCTTGAATTGTTCTTCAGCTCTCTCTAATATGATTGTGTTGTATACTGGTACTAAAGTGATTAAATGATACAAAAAATGTACAACACTACGATAACATCATATTGCAAATTCAAACATAAAAGAATAAAAATTAATACATTTACATAAATGTTGAAATTTAGAAACATCTCAAAACATGTCCTGAATAAACAGCCCATAAACTAGTAGTTTGTAACCTCTTTGACCCCCATTGTCCTCCACAATATTTGATTGCTCCCCATGACTTGTCCATGGATTTATTGGACTACGTTTTTCTCAGAATTTCTACCCGATAAATTATTTTAGAGCTTGACATAACTACAAGTATGTATATGTAAGAATTTATTCATTTATATGACCTTTCATGGTCTCGAAATCATATATCCTTGTAAATGATCTTATATCCATATATATAACCAGATATATAACCATATATCCTTATAAATATTAATCACTTAATTGTGATCAAAAACATTTTTTCATTCTGTAATTTAAGTAAGTCAGTCATTTAAGTGCAGTTTTTATCAAATTTCAGCAAATATTAAATATATTTTTGTAGTGTTGTCAAAAGTACCGACTTTGATACCAAGTCAATGCTGAAATTTTAAAAATGTGACGTTTTGAGCGCTGTTGAGCGGATTCGTAAACATCTCTGATTGGCTGTTGTGTTTACGCGCAACATATATGTCTGTGATTGGCTACAATGGTCAATGCTTCAAAAACATGTTGTAAATAGACAGTTAATAGATCTTTTTGAAGCTCTTCACTGAGCTCTTATACAGATAAAAACGCTGATAGACGCCTGCTTTCAAATGGTCTTTTCAAAACGCTTTCAAATTCAAACACTTCAGCGTGCTTTCAAACGTTCCTGTGCATTGATAATTGTAAACAATCACAGACATGTGTTGAGGGCATGAACACAAAGGCCAGTCAAAGGTGTTAACAAATCCACTCAATCCGCTCATAGCGTCACATTTTTAAAATTTCAGTATCGAATTCTGTACCTTTGACAACACTATATTTTTGTACTATGAGGAGATGGAGAGACAAAATATTTTTGTTGTAGTAGTGTGCAGAAAGTTATATTATTTCATTATATAATAAGGAACTAAATGCATTATCAGATTAACAACAACAACAAAAGATTCCTCACAAATTATTGACATTGAATTGTTGAATGTGCTGAAAACCCTGGTTTAATTTCAAATCATCAGTCGCTCAAGGTTACTTGTTTGTTTTTTTTCTTTTTGTTTTTGAGACTGCTATCATAAGCCAAAATTTTGGTATTGATTCTGCTGTACCCTTAAAATAGGGCAGTTTTGTTTGAGTACTGCAGCAGGGCAGGACAAAGATTGATTTCTACAAATTTCCTCTGCCGTCTCTGCTCCATTTCAACATCCCAGCTTTAATATGCTATTTTTAGATGAATGTCTGTGTGGTTGATTAAAAGTGGCTAATACTGGATCAGATGCAAGTATGGATGTGCTGTTTTAGCCAACACTGGCATGTGGATTAAGAGGCAGCTGTGTAGTTCTGCCTCCTGAGCACATGCTAATGCAGCCACTTCCCTGGAGTACACAGAGCTGACAAATGTAAGAAAATTACCTTTTCCACTGTATGGTAAAATTCGAGTCTCGTCTTGTAAATGAAGTGCTTTGCCTTCATTATTGTCGCATTCAGAACAGATGAAAATGAGTAATTTTGAGCAAATGGAAATAAAGGAAAAGAAAGATGAAATTCTTAGATCGGTAGTCTGGATATGCATTCAAAGCATTCAGATCCAAGGAGACAAGAAGTCACGAATAAAAGTTTTCTTTAATATGTACACCCCAGAATTTATTACATGATTTTTGCATTGGCCACTTCATCATTTTGTGGTCAAATATTTTTGATACTGTATATTTAACCATTTTCCCTGGCAAACAGTGTGCTAGTTCCATCTTTCTTTTAAATTAATATTTTGTGTAGATTTATTTACTGATTTGATATAATAATTTGGGATAATGTGCAGTCAGCCTGTGATTATTGCAAAATAAACCTTTTCAGGATGGTACAATATCCTCGCTTCATGTCATGGTCTAAAAGGGTTTATTTTGGGATAATGACTGGCTTATCTCCTTCATATTTTCTAATAATTTCCTTTGACATCTTTTTTTTTTTTTAATTCATGCATTCACAAATAATCTCTCTTGGAGAGCATTTCAACCTCATTCAACTTTAGTACAAAAATCATTATACTTTATCATACCTTCACCATAAAAGAAAATTAAACTATTTTGTATTTGAGGGTGTGACCTCTTTTCACAAATCCACACATATACTCTCAAAGTCATGGCTTTGATTTATTGGTGTGTTGTCTTGTGTCATTGAGTCATATTATCTGGAGTGCCCTCGAGTCCTGTGAGTCTTCCTTCAGTGGCTGTGCATATGGAGAGCTGTTGCTGGTCTCCACGTTTATCGTTTCTACCCATCTCTTGCAGAAGCAGCCAATGGGAACGTCTTGGCTGGACAGCGACCTCCGCCCCGCATCAAGAATGTGCAAATTAACAACCAGATCGTCAAGCTGAAGTACTGCTACACCTGCAAGATCTTCAGACCCCCTCGTGCTTCTCACTGCAGCATCTGTGACAACTGTGTGGGTGAGTGTTTAAAAACCTTAACCTTTTGTACTACAGTGATGAATAGTATCTCAAATAGTGTGGCTTGTTGAGAAGAGGTGTGCTTTTTTCTGAATGACTGAATTTTGGTAGTCAGTGCTGTTTTTTAAAAAAAAAAGAAATGAATACTTTTATTCAACAAGGATGCATTACATTGAGCGAAAGTGACATTAAAGGTATTCATAGTCGAGTCACAATTATTTATATATTGCTTTATACAATACAGACTGAACACTGGTTTCAAAACGTCTTTACAGTGATAAGTGTTTCATTTATAACGTTACAAAAGATTGCTGCTCTTTTGAATTTTCTGTAAATCAAAAAAATCCTGAAAAAATTTATTAAAAATACAAAAATATTAAACAGCACAACTAAGTACGAAATTTTCCTTGAGGAGCAAATCATCAGCATATTAGAATGAAGGATCATGTGACTGAAAAATTGAGTGCTTTGCATTTACAGGAATATATTACGTTTTAAAAAATATCTAAATATTAATATCTTGTATAAAAAGATATTTTAGTATTGTAATAGATTTAACACATTATATATACAGTTCCATATATAAAATGATCAATTTGTTAACGTGAATACATTAATACATGGGTATCGTGATCTAAAAATAAAAGTTTACTAGGTATTCTTGGTCATCTAATGAATTGAACTTTACAAGGCCGAAAAAACGTTGACATTTTAATATAGTTTATGAAATATTTGTTGCCAGTCTCACTAGGTTTATAATTTGTTTTGTATCCATAAAAATAATTTGCTGCAGTCGGCTAATTTTATTTACACAGGAATTCACAAGAATTCTTACCTTTGATATAGTTGCACATGTACGTGCCATTTGATACTCCAGTAAAATAGTGAATTGTTGAGAGATGAGTCAGACGGCACACTCGCTCACACATATTAAGGTTAGTGAGATATTATGCTCATATTAGAGAGTTCACTGAGGGCTCAGTTTTGCTCTCTTTGCACAGTCATACTGAACACAGGACCGTTTGTCTGGGCGGCCTGCACCTGCCACACACACACACACACACACAATCTCTAGTTTGGGTACCATCTCCAGATATTTTTAGCTGCTAAAAATATCTAACTGTCTCTGCCAGAAAACCCACAACCGCTGTTAGAATGTAGAAACTGACTTTCAAACTGTCACAAATTATTATGAGAAAGTTTGTTTGTAAAGTCTCAAGATTCTGTGCGTCTTTCCCTCAGACCGGTTTGACCATCATTGTCCCTGGGTCGGAAACTGCGTTGGAAAGAGGAATTACCGATATTTCTACCTGTTTACACTCTCGCTGTCTCTACTCACCATCTATATCTTCGCCTTCGACATCGTCCATGTGGTTCTACGTGAGTATCGCAGCAAGGAATTGTGTGTTTGAGTGTATAGGTGTGCATGCAGACATGCAAAAATAGATTATTTGAAAGAGGAAATTAAATTTTCATGTTATCGATAATCATTTAAAATGCACAGACGGTACACCGGGTTTAATGATCGAGGTTTCTGGGAAAACAAGTGCTTTTAAGCGACACACAAAATGCTGTTCTCTCAGGTGTGGTTCAGTCCGATCAGGACATTAGAAGAGCCACAATGCTCTCTGCTTTTCTTTGATCTTCCTCTATCATGGACTGCAAGGATGAGAGAGGAGCAGACAATTTGCTCTGATCCTGTGATCTGAATATCAAAGTAAAACATCCTAATTCATTTTGAGATATAATTCAGTAATTTGGTTTTTATGACACTGTTTATATGCACATATTTTAGACAGTCGGAATAATTTTAGTCAAGCTGCAGATTTTGAAAGTGCGGTTTATCGAGTACATGTACTTTAAACAAAAGGTCTGTACATTCAAAAAGCTGCTTTGAGTGTCAAAATTGCCATAGCAACAAGAAACTTATGAGTCTTACCAGAGAAAGCACACTTAACCCACACCACGTTGACAGTGGATAAATGTGGCGCTTCGCAACCCAACAAAATGAGATCTCTCTTATTATAATAAACAAAGATGTCTACACTGTACATGTTGAGTGTTTCTATTTGACACAGTGAAGAGTGAGGCCTATCACTTTATTTTCCCAATCCACTTTAAATACACGTTGTTTTCTTTTGCAAATATCATATGTACTTATCATTTTTATGCTTTCTTTTCATTATGTTTTTAAATCAGTTGCAATCGTTCATCAAATCCAGCTTGTGCCGTTTCTGATGTCTGGTCTATTAATTTAAATCATTTAATCTAATTTAATTCTTACCGTATGTATCTGCAGTCATTGGTCTCTTCCGTTGTAGACACAGTAGGAAACTGCAAACCAGTGTGTAACTAGCAGGTTTGCTTTTCTAACATAATCTAAAAATATGCCTAGAAAGTTTCTTCTCATCAGTTGAAAGAGAGTTGCACAAGGTTTTTTAATCTGATTGTAAATGTGGTTGTATTTAACGGTTTAAATGGCAGTTATTGTTCTAATGAACAGGTTAAGATATTGTATGCACCACCTCTTTCAATCGGACTTTAATTTGGATTGAGGACAGTCAGATCATTTATTTTCAATTTGAGGTGTTTACTTGAACACTTTTCATTCTAATTGACATAGCAGTATTAGATTTATTAAAAGAATAGTTCACCAAAAAAAAAAAACTCATGTTATTATTTACTCACCTTCATGTAGTGAAAATGACATACATTTTGTTGTTTTATCACATAAAATATTATATAGTATATATAAGTAACAGACTACTCTGATGTTTTTTTTTATAGTATGTCTTTCATCCTTTTTTGAATGTAATGGTGAATAATGACAAAATTTAAATTTTGGGGTAAACTATTCCTTCATCAGATTTACAAGCCAGAATGCAAATATAGCTACTTTGGTTGAAAAGGTGCATGTAAACGAACAGTACAAAATATCTCAGCACTGGCAGAGTGTGGGTGGATGTGCGAAAATCTTCTGAACATGTAATGATGGGAGAGAATGTGAGATACTGAGACCTCTGATGGAGTGACTTACTGCTTGCAATGCATGCATGGATACTTGATGTAAATAAATACAATTTTGTGTGTTTTATAGGATCTGTGGACTCAGGATTTGTGAATACCCTTAAAGAAACTCCTGGAACATATCCTTTCATTTAAGTTTCAGAGCCACTTGCTGGAGACTTGAAAACAAAATGAGCTCCTCATAAACTTGCCATGTTGTGAATGATATATCAAGCTAAACATAGTGTTTGAGTGCTAATTGTGTAACATTTGAACAGGCACATAGCACATTTTTTTTTTTACTGAACAAAGACATTTAAAAATACCAATAAAAATTAACACTCTTTTCATATTGTAGATTTTATTGAGCATGTTGTTTCCTTGACTCCCCATTGCACTGTGTTGGAGGTTCTGGTGTGTTTTTTCACCCTCTGGTCTGTGGTGGGATTGACTGGCTTCCACACCTACTTGATCTCCCTCAACCAAACCACCAATGAGGACGTAAGTGTGTTTCTTACCTGTCTGTTCCAAAGTCTACTGTCGGTTCTTGATTCCTGCTGCTGTCACATGGCTGGAAAGATAAACACATGCCCTAAAGCATTTCAGTACACTAATCCAGCAGTCACCTTGGCAACAGTGCTTTCTCTGCGATAAGAAATCACAGAAAACATCTCAACAAGAGTTTTATGTGCAGTATATACAGTATTTATGGCACTGTTTATGAACAGGGTACACACTTGTGTCCCATTACGTTTTTCAAAGCATTAGAGGGACAAATCCCATGTTTTTATAGTAACTGTATGCTGTTAGATAAACCATTATGTAACATAAGATTAACCTTGCATGAAAAGAAGCTTTAAATGCATCAGATGTTTATGCACATTATAAAAATGAAAATTTTGTCCTCCTGATTTCTTGACTGCATCAAAAAATATAATAATTTGACATTTTTTGAACTGATATTTAATTCATTGTAGTAAAATATTTCTGAATATTTTTAAAGCTAATTTTAATTATTAACTATTAATTAACTATAAACTATTAAATAAAATATATAAAAAAATAAACAACCCACATTTTGCTAATGCTGTTATCACATGACTTTCCTCATTATTGAAATGAAACCTAAATATTCTACGTTTAATAATTTAAATAATTTAGTGTAATTATAAATCTGGCAACATGGTTACATAGGCTTTATTTTTTATTTTATTTTATTTATTTGTTGATTTGAGATTTTATTCAATTAGTTGGTTTATTTGCTAGAAAATCACAGAAATCAGGGTTATATTTAGTTGCAAAAGTCACACTCGTTTAGTCACAGGTTTACAAAAATTCCAAACCCCCTAGAAAATAATAAAAAACGAACAAAACAAACAAAACAAAAATCCGATCAACATTTTCTAAAAGTTAAGCACTGAGAAAAAACTGAGAGTTTCATATCCTGTCGTGTACCCTATTCATAGAAAATATCTACCATGCATACTCAAACATATGCATATTACAGTGTACAAATGCACACATATATTGCATATATGTGCTTGGATTCCCTGCAGCGGTTTGAGTGCTCTGATTTAGTTTTGCAGAATCTGTAGTTCTGTGGCACTTTCACACTTAGCCTTAATGATTAATTTAAAATGTTTTCTTGCCACATTTGCCCTCTGGCCCTACTTTTTCTGTTAATGAGGAGTAAAAAAAAAAGCAAGAAAGGGAGGAAGTTTGAGAGAAGGATGCAATTGCTGCCAGCAATATGGTGTGACATGATGGTTGTTCGCTTTTGATTTTGTATAAAATAGATCCTGCTTAAAATAGATTTATCAATACCCGCAGACACGGTCATAGTTGCCATTAAAATTCGGATACAACTAAACTACATACTGAAACCTGAACCTTGTAACATTTCTGTTGGTGATTATCACACATGAAACTTAGAAACTTGAGATGATTTTTTTTTTCTTCAGATTTGCCTGTGATGCATACATACATTTCTATCTAGAAGCAGATAAAACAGTAACAGCATGACTTTTTAAGATGAAGAACTTTGAAGTGCTTGACTAGATCAAATGAAATCCATAGGGAATGGTATGGCGAGAACTAAAACAGCACATTTAAATAAAGGATAACAAATAAGAGATTCTTTTTTATCAAGCCTCCTTTTTGCAAGGAGACTTTATAACATAAAACATCAAGATAGAAGATCCAGTAGAAGTTGGAGGTTCAATCAGAATTTATCAGCAGTTGTGACATTGTGCTGGTTTTCTTTTCAAAGTTAAGTCCTTCATCTTTACTTCACAGATCAAAGGTTCGTGGTCGGGAAAGAACCGCGTGCAAAACCCCTACAGTCACAAGAACATCATCAAGAACTGCTGTGAGGTTCTGTGTGGCCCTACTTACCCCAGGTAGGAACATTACTGTAGTTTTGCTTGTATGCAGTGGCTCCAAAAAGTATTTTGATACTTTGGATTTCATTGCATTAGACAGCAAAATATGATGTTAGTTTTTAGAAAAGGTCCAGAATTTTTTTTGCAGATGCTACATGGTTTGTGCCACATCCAAACAGTGGATTATGTATCTCTGTCTTTCTCTCCTGTTAGTGTGTTGGACAGAAGAGGTGTGATGCTGGAAGACTCGTCAAACCCTGCCCCCTCTGATGCTTCTACCAATAAGAGCAGCAACCCTGTTTCACAAACCACAGTAAGACAGCATTTTTAAGTGTGTGAGTGAACAAGCCAGGGTACATTTGGCAGAAATGTTGCTGGCTGCCTTACAGTGCGTTGAGTAGTGAGTCTGCAAGAAAGATCCTAAATCAATTACCCTAAGAGCTGGGAGGGTTAGAAGGCCAGAGAAAAGAACTATGTGTAGTAAATGAATGCATTAAGTGGTTTTAGCTTGATGCGGCTTTCATTAGTGCTAAAGTCTGTACAGCTCTGCATGTCCAATATATCAGTAAAAATATAAATATGTTTCGTCAGTTGGTTCAGGGTTGCCATGGTCATATCAGAGAAGTTATTTTTGAACAATTTCTGTATGTTTTTCTGGTTATGCTTGGCTCTGAAATATTTAATTGACTAGAAGTTGATTTTCCTTAGTGCAGTCTGTATAAAATTATTTTTTTTAACCTTATCTAATGATTTCAAGGGTTAAATTGATTTAGAGGTTGCTATTTTGTCTTATGTTCTCCCACAGAACCATTTTAACACTTTTTTTCAGTATAGTAAAGATAATTGAGAATGATCATTAATATGATTAGATTGGCTATGGCCACTATTATGATCTTTAACTTAAGAATCAAGTAGTTTCCTCTCTCTTTAATAAGGTTTCTGAAGTATAAATCGCATTCATCTTTCCCTAGAGGAATTGATTTTGAATGACAGACCTACTGTGAGCTAAGAGGTTGTTAATCGATGGTTCTGTAAATGTATTTGTTGAAGCCATAACATTATTTCTACATATTTTTGAAATAATCATGTATAACAGTGGAATTCTTGGTGAAAAACAACATTACCCATGATTCTGCACAGAAATGTCCACCAATCAGAGAATGAAAACAAGCACATTGCTCCAAAAGAATTCTGCGGCAGCTTCTAACTTCCATGAAGCACTGCGAATGATGTAATCGATTTAATCACTACTCTCTACAGTCTACTCAGAAATTCATATGCAAATGTGCATATATATATATATATATATATATATATATATATATATATATAGAGAGAGAGAGAGAGAGAGATTGATTGATTGATTGATTGATTGATTGATTTCAATTTTAAACAATAGTTTTGTATTTCTCAATTTTAATTTGATTGGTCATTTGCAATGCTTTTTGGGATTGTAGTTCTTTCCCTCATTAAATCTGTAAAGTACACAGTCTTGTCTTTTTTCCTGATTTTTGCTTTTAGACAGTTTGTAATGTTGTGATTAACCGTTCAGTCTGTAACCAAGGCTGCTAAAAAATTGGGTGGGCACTGATGCACTCTATTAGAGGCTTGGGCTTTACAAAATCTTTCCAAGTTCCCTCTGAAACCTGCTTAAGTACCTACTGGAGTATTTACCCCTGGTTAAGAACAATGGCACGCACATATTCACATTTATGTAGACATCACTCCTTGATTACTAACGTGTTTTCATTTCTTTCAGAAATCCTCAGCTCCCCTGATTCCCAACGAGCACACCCCTGATGAAGCCAAACCCGGCATTGGTGCAGGCCAGAAAAGCGCCAGCTCCCCTAAAGAAGAGAAACCCCCCTCGCCAACGTCCCCCAACGCCATCGCCCCTGCAGTCATCAAAGAGTCAACCCACTAGCTTTGGCGGCATTCTCTAGACTTTTCTCAAACTTCTGAATGTGCTCAAGTGAAGGAACACGCACAGAAAAACTGTTCGACTCTGACGTTCAAAGCTGCGGCCTATGTTCTCTGATACTCTTTTGCGGAGCGAGTTATCCCAGAGCGCCTAGATCTGGAGGTCTTGAGACTCCCTCTCTGAATCACAGCATGATGAAACTCACAATGAGGGAAATGGGTAGCCACAGACTGAATCAGATGAGATTGGGCTTCCCTGAAACGTAAAGAAGACATTATTTCCCTCGAAAGAGCTTGTGAAATGTTTGGTTGTTTTTTCAGTATCATTACCTGTTTCTCTATAGCCTGCCTCCATTATTCCTAACCATTTGTGTGCCCTGTAAAACCCATTACTAGCTTCTATAGTAGTTTGTGCAAAATGCCCATTGGATTAGACTTTTTTTTTTGTTGTTTTTCAAAGTGTGATAAGGAAAAGTGCTTTAGTCATAAACTGACACTAGGCCCAATAAAACTGCTTTATTCTGTTGAAATGGGATCATTTGGATCAGCTTAGTAACTCAGTCAGTTATAAATGTGATTCAACTCAATGTCAAATCAGAAAGTTATGCTCAGACTGGATTTTACAATCAGCATGGATGGTAGAAAGCAGAGGCTGTGAGATGTATGTGCCAGTGAGTACAGGCCGATCTGCATCAGTAAGAGTGCCTTATCTATGCTCTACCATTGCATCTACAGAAGACTCCATAATCCCCCAGTACTACTCATACATGTAAGTCAATCAATATCATTTTTATACAATGCTAATGATCTATCAGAATGCAAAAAAGCCATGGAGTTAATGTACATAATGTAAAAAAGACTGAGAAGCTGCAAATTCCCTATAAGAAGTGGAAAACATGCCTGATTTGTTATTACTATTATTTTGATCTTGAACTTACTACGTTCCCTCCATATTGTCTTACTTAGCGAGGTCTTTCCACAAACGCCATGCAAATCTTTCCCCGCTTTTCTTTTCCCTACGAGTCAGATATTATTACTCAAGGCCAGGTGGCGTGTTTGTGCACAGAATAAACGAAATATAAAGTTTTACATCTGAAAATCAAGTTGGATTGGTCAGCTGGCTTTTTCCAAGCCTAGACTCTGGAAGGTTCAGTGTCATTTAAGCATGCTTTTGCATTCAATTGAGAAATATCTTTAAATTGTGCTTGTTTTTCATTTTCCACGCATTCTTTTCACCACGTTTAAGGTAGCAAAACTTGCCTCAGTGTAGAAGCGAATGTGCGTTGTACTCGGATTTACTAATTTCACTGTAGTATGTCGATGGGCACTTGTAAGGGACACATCAGGGACCTATGGACTCATATATTTTTACATGCGTTTCTCATCATAACCAGCTACATATTTATTTCAGAGAAGGAAACATGGGCAGTATTGTTTAGATGTGAATTAAGGATTTTGTCACTTGGAAGAGCCATCTTAAAATGGTTGCCAGTTCAGTGCCATCTTAAAGCATTTAGAAGTGTATGAGCTGGAATGTTTGTGATGCATTTAGTTTGATTGTTAGTACCTCTACCGGTGTTAAAAAATGTGTCGAGGGTCCATTATTGCTGGAAATGTAGTCTTACATAACAGAATGTGCTTCTATCAGATGTTTAATTACACTGTTACTGTGTATGGAAGATGTGAATATTCTTTTGCTAGGCTGAAGGTATTACTGAGTATATGGAGATGTGCTTAAAGTTGCGCTGGATCAATCTCACAACTTTTTTTTTTAATCATCAAACTTGTCATAATATGCTAATATGCTCATTTACTAAATGAGGCACAACAAAATCAAAATCTTTAATGCCAAGTCAGTGTAACGTGTAAGTTTGGAATATTAGCAAATTATGGTCTGCTCTAGCTATTTGGATACAATGCATAATGTACACATTGTACGTCATCACAAATTGGGTTATGTTCAGTTTGCTTGGTAATAACACTGTGATCATGTATATCCTCATATTATTCACTTTCTACTTTATGAATTTGTGTGTATATGTATGTTCATTAAATTATATGGTATTATTACTATTTCTTGTGGTGTAGTTTCGAAGTTGTTTTTTTTTTGTTAAAGAAAATCCTGAAGATACAAACATCAATATCAAGGCAAACAGAACAGTAAAAAAGAAGTATTAAATCAATAGCTTTGAAAAAATGAACTATATCATAACAAACACTGCCACAAACAGGTACCAAGCAAAAGAATAATATGCAAGTACATGTGCATTAATTGAACAATGTGCTTCTCCTCTTTCATGCCAAGCAAAAAAAAAAAAAAAACTCTTTTGTGCGAATTGCGTATTACTCGCGTACATTCATTACGACAGAAACAGAAGAAAAGTAGTATGTAAAATATAAACTTCATAGCTAAAGGTATGATGATGATGAAACCTCTCAGATATTAGAGAATCACAGTTAGATCACATATATAATACATATAGGGCCAGTTTCACAGACAGGGCTTAAGTCAGGATTAGGCCTTAGTTCAAATAGGTAAGTAAGTTACTTTTATAAACATACACTTAGAAAAAACATTACTCGTGCGCATCTTGAGACAAAACAACGGCAGTGACATATTTTATGATATGTCAGTACAAGTTGCTATCAGTCAATTTACCAGAAAACCTTGTGATTAATATTTAAAGTCAAAATTGTACCATCATGCAAATTATTTTATGATGTAAGAACATAGCCTTGGATTTAATCCATGGAAAATTGCTTTGTGCGAAGTCGGTTTTTCAAAATCCCTCAATAAGATTTTGAAGACATTTAATGTGGTTCAAACTTTCTGAGCAATAAAGTCAAAGAGAGAAAGATTTCCATAGATGATAGTACCTTCAAGACCTTTATGCCATCTTCTAAGAAGACCTATTGGCTTCTGTATAGGCTGTGCATATGAAATATTTTCTTCATGTAATTTAATCCAGCATGTGGTTATGACACTCTCGATCCATTATAGAGAGGTTAAAAGAGTTTTAAAGAAGCAGGATGAAAAGAACATTCAGGTGGCTTCACTCTGTTTGATGCTCAGGACTATCCTCCACCTTCATCTCCTCCAGTTGTTCCTGAACAGCATTGAGCTTTGTTTCTGTGTCCGGATCGGTTTCTGGCTCCGGTTTGGATTCCACCTGGGGCTCCTCTCCTCCGTTTGCCAGGTTCTCCGTGCTCTCGTAACAACCCGAGTCCCGTGGCATTTCAGTCTTTTGCTCCTCGTTATCGGATTCATCCTCAGCTGGAGAACAGAAAGGATGTTAGTACAGATCTCAATTATAAATATGTACAAATGAAAACTATGTTGGACACAATTAGGATAAGAGTCTAGACTCGATGGCTCTACTTGGACGTACAATCATGAAGCAGTTCAGCTGCTTTCAATATCTTTACTCGTTGCTCAGGGTCTGTAATGTTCAGCTCGTTCAGATGAGACTCCTTCAGGCCTGTGAAGTCCTCCAAACTCTGGAAGCCATGCATGGACAGAAGAGATCCCAGCTCCTGGGCACACAGTGGAGTCAATCATAAGAAGTCTAAGAGCAGATCCTCTTGTACTATGATGTAATGGCACACAAATTTAAAAGAAAACAGTAATGAAAGTATCTTGAGGCTTACAGTTAGGCCTATTCTCTCCAGAACTTCCTCCAAGGTTTTTGGTTTGGGTTTCTGGTGTCCGTGACTGTGACTGTGGCATCGCTTCCTCTTTGGTGGGGTGTCCTCCTCTGGCAGTATTGTGACGTAGATGAATTTAAAGGAGCCCACTTTGTTGTTGAGTTTACCAGTCCAGGTGCCTACTGGTGGCTTCTCAATGATCTGGATAATGTCTCCTTTCTGTGTGTTTTTAAAAATATCAATGCACTACATACTTTAAAAATGTATTTCACTACAGATTACAAAATACATGCTTTAAAAAGTAATTTGTAACGTATTTTGTTATATTACTCAAGTTAAATACTTTAGAATACTTTGGAATACTAATACGTGTGGTATTACAAACACAAAAAAGGTAATTGCAAGCTTTTATCTCACAATTCTGACTTTTTCCCTCAGAATTACATGATATAAAGTTGCAATTGTGAGTTATAAAGTCAGAATTATAAATATAGATATAAACTCACAATATTGAGAAAAGTCAAAAATATGAGATATAAACTCATAATATTGAGAAAAGTCAGAAATATGAGATATAAACTCACAATATTGAGAAAAGTCAGAATTATGACATTTAACTCACATACTAAATTCACAATTGCAAGAAAAAAGTCATTATTGCAAGTTTATATCTCCCAATTCTGACTTTATAACTTGCAATTGTGAGTTTAAATCTCGCAATTCTGAGAAAAAGAAGTCAGAATTGTGAAATGCAAACTCACAATTGTGAGGGGAAAAACAAATTGTGAGAAAAAGATGCAGTGACCTTTTTTACAATTATAAAATGAATCACAAACAACTATCACAAAACATGAAAACAGTCGAAAACATGAAACGTAACTCAGACTGTCAGAGTCAGAGAATCACCAATTGCTGTTTAAGTGACATTAAAATTCAAAGTAATCACTTTGGTAATCTAAAATACTTTTCAGATGTAACTGTAATCTGATTACCACCCATTTAAAATGTAACTGTAATGAAATACAGTTACTCAAATTTTGTATTTTAAATACGTAACTAAGTTACTTGTATTTCGTTACTCCCCAACCCTGAATATACTTGCTGCATACTACAAGTATTAATTTTTTTTTAGGATTAGTTGACTTTCCTCCAAGAAACACAAGATTTTTTTTAATAATATACTGGTTGCTTTTTATCTAGTAGAAATAGCACTTTTTAAAAGGCTGACCTGTAGTTTGAGAGATTCCATGTCATATGGACTGGGGGTGAAGTCAGTGTGGACGAGGGCTCTGCCGCAGAAGGGCCCTGTGTAGGTGCTGTCCTCCAGTCTCATACTGTCTCTCTGGCTGAAGCCGCTGTCCAGACTCTGTCTGTCAGAACCTGCACATCAGGGAAATAAATCAATCATCTTTATATGATCTTGGTTTAGCTTTATATTGTGCCGGTCTGAGATGGCTTACATCCAGAGAGCTGGCGTGAGAGAGGGCTGTGTATTATGTCCTCTGAACTGTTGGAGCACACAGATATTCTGTTCCCAGCAGTGAGATCTGGCATCCACTCATTTGGAGACATCGGAGACATGGAGCCGTCCTCCCCACTCTCATTCTGAAATCAACAAATGTAACATTTAACAGTTCATTTGAATTCTTACCCTTATGAATTTGTTTGTGAATTGTGACCTAACTTTACACCACTGGAAACATGCTGAATCTCAGCAAAGTTAGGTCACAATTCTGACTGTTAAAAATATCCTGATATCATCCACACGGGGGAGACAAATTCAATCTGTTACATTAATGCCCGGTTTAACAGACAAGGCTTAAGAGTAGTCCCAGACTAAAATGCAGATTTGAGCTGTTTTATCTCAAAGCAACTTGCACCGACATATCTTAAACTGTATGTCAAAAGATGCAAAACAGTGATTTTATTTTACTAATGCATGTTTATAAAAGCTACTTAAATATCCTAATTTAACTAAGGCCTACTGCTGGCCTAATCTAAGCCCTGTCTGTGAAACCAAGTCTAAGCGCTTTTCTTAGATGGTTGCTAGTATGTTAGTTTACTTGGAAAATTAATTTAAAATAAAATAAAATAAAATTAAATTAAATTAAATTAAATAAAAAATAAAATATATAATACACTGTTTCTGGGACTGAGATATTTTAACAGAAGTTTACCACCAATATTAAATGTGAATTTAACCTTGGTAACATTTTACAATCGTGTTACATTAGTTATCATTAACATATCATTTATAGCATTTATTAATATAGTTTAATGCTATTTTATAATTAGACATATAATTTATAAAAAATATATTTTAAATATAATTTAATTTACAGAACTTGAAATGCTAAAATGTTTTAGCAATGAACATTAACTAAGGATTAATACTTTCTGTAAAGAATATATACTTAAGAGCCAAAGAGAACATATACATAATACTTGTGCTTTCAACCTACCCCCTCCTCTGCAAGGGCTTTCTGTACCATCTTGGATGTTTTACGGGTCATAGTGCGAGATATGACATTTTTCCATCGCTTTCCAAGTTTTCCGTTACTTTTCCCTGAATCCTCTGGTGGTGCACCCTCTAAATGCTGTAAGAAATTTCACAAAAATATGATACTTTTAGTAATTGTAAAAAAACTGTGCTCTTGCTCAGCTACTAAATTTGTCTTATCGACTCATCAAACTTCCTCTTATCTAAAAGCAGCTACAGGCAATGAACAATTGTTGTTAGACTGGTTGTTCTATGCACTGTGTTCTGGCTCCATCACTGTTTGCAGTTCTTTGATGTGTTATTCATAACCAATTTCTAATGTTCCATGTTTTGTTCAGAAGTGCTATGCTTGTCCTAGCTGAGCTGAATCAGCACATATTTGTTTGTGGTATAACCACAGTACAAGTAGTGTTAGTTTTAAAGTGATGTGCCCTGTTCTCAGGAGGATTCCAGTAAAGTCTGTGACGTTGGTTTCTGTGTTTTTGTGTTTCACTCTACCACAGAGAGTCAAGTGGCTCCTCCTCTCTGAGCTCTACCTCTTAATGTCAGAGGCTCTTCCATTTACTGCGAGGATAACGTGTGCAGTTATCAAAGGCACAGACAAAAATCAAAAGTACCTGTCAGCGTCATGGGGATTTTACATCAGTCTATTACAGTACCTTTGTGTTTTTACTTCAGCAGCAAAACTTACTGCCTCCCCTGCAGAAGGTTATTTCACACTATTCAACACTTTCGTTATCAAATAGAACATTGTTTTAACAAACTATATTCATATTTATTATTAAAAAAAAATTATGTTATACATGTATAAAATAATGTTAAAATAATAAAAATAATATATACATTATATATTTATATATATATATATATATATATATATATATATATATTTTTTTTATTTATATATATATTAATGTTTTTGAAAGTAATATTATTAAGTCTCTTATAGGCTAACCATGACTGCATTGATCAAAAATAAAGTAGAAATAGAAATATTATGAAAAATTATTACACATTAAAATGAGTGTTTTCTACTCCTCAAGAAACATTTCTTATTATTTCCAAAAGAAAAACATTCATTTGAAATACTAAACTATAGTAAAAAAATTTTTTACTGACACTTTTGATATACAAAAGTATGTTATAAAAGTAATATTTAAAAGTGTGCATTTCTTTAAAAAAAAATCTTATTGAGCTCAAAGTTTTGAATGGTAATTTATATATATATATATATATATATATATATATATATATATATTTATACACACACACACATATAAAATACTATTAAACTTATTAAACCAAAATTGCTCTCTTAATAATCACTACTCTTAAAAGCAGACAGAAGGCTAAGCAGGCTCTCTGCTTGAATGGCTCATGAAAGGATGACATCCTGTCTAGATATATTTAAAACAGTGTGGTTTTGAGATGAAACAGTTATTAAGCACCATTCTAACAGTTTAAGGTTAAAGCTGACTTTGCAAATGAATATAGAATTAGTTTATGCTGTTGTATTTCGCCTCCGAGACATCAGATATTTGTCAATAATTTGCACAGCTACACATTATGTAATATGTTGATACTCATAATACTTTAATACTCATACTGCAACATCATTTCAAATATAAAAAACTACTGCACTTACAGTTTCATCCAAGGTAGCCTCAGGGCTCACTACAGGAGATGATGGCTTTGACTTCATGAAGTCTTTGAAGCTGCTGGATCTTTGCAGAGACAGCTGTGAACACAGAACAGGTTCTCATCAGAGACTACAGTATGGTCACCTCTACTAACAGATCACCCTAAACTGTAATGTAGACACTGTAAAACTGCTTTGAAGTGATATGTATTGTGAAAAAAAAACGCTATACATGTACAGTAAATGTAAATGTACAGTAATGTACAGTATTCACAGATTTTGTCTTATACTATTCACATTTTATTTTTTTATTGCTCATGACCCAATGGCCTTATGGTTAAATGCAGAGTCATCCAGCATAATGCTGATGAAATTTGATCTCTATGCATGAACAAATTCAGCAAATTCAGTTTAGTTTAACTGATAGCTAATGTTATAATGGCCATTAAATGTTATTATATTTCAAATCCTGATCAATATTTGGGAGCATTATCAGACCTCCAGAGCAACATTTGAGCAGAAAAAGCCACACTATCTTTTTCAGATCCATAGACCAGACGCAATTACGGGCACGAATTACACTTGCTTCAACTCATGAGTGTTTTGTAGGATAGAAAAGCCTTTGAATTGTCCATGAAACAATACACTGTCATAAATTTTCACAGATAGGAAAATGTATTAAGTGACATTTTACAGTGTCAGTGTCAATGTAACTTCTCAGTGTGCCAATATATATCAGATCTGCCTGTTCTTTATGCTACAAAGGGCCAAAAATCACATTTAACTGTGGGCCATTGGAATGAATTTGAATGATATCTAACTATATTACATTAACTTTGCACTCATATTCATGGTAACACTTTATTTCAATGGTCCACTAGACATTCTACAACTAAGTTACTTTGCTAGGCCTACATTTCAACTAGCAGTCATTAGAGTATTAGTAGACAGTCTGCTTAATGAAACTCACACTTTATTTTGATGCTCCCCAAGTACGTCAACTTATTCTACAAACCCAAACCATGACCCTACTAATACTCTAATGAGAGTTAGTTGACAAGTAGTTGCAAAGTAATAATAGTTTGTTGACATGTAGCTGCAAAGTTACTTATAGATGTCTCGAATGTCTAAAGTGGACGATCAAAATAATGTGTGACTATATTCTGATATGGCATGGAGGACCGAATCAAAGGACATCATGGTCTGAATTTAGAGCCCTAGTTTGGGCATTTCTGATCTACATGATAGAGTAATTACATATCACATTATGTTGATTTTTATTATTGAGTACTTATGTAAACTGTAAGAGGCACTGTATTACAAAGTGTGGCTTGTTAGAGTAGGAGCAGAGCAGATTCATTCATAATTAAGGCACTTTTTTAAATAAACGATTAAATCATTAAACATGTGTTTTGTGGGTTGTTGTGCATATTTGTTGCAGTTTGACTTCTGTTATCTAAACCTTTCACTGTGCCACTTTTTTTCAGCACAGGAAGTGGGCATGTCGCAGGCAACACGCAGCCAATCCCTGCAGAGCTCTGCACTATCTAGACACTATCTAGACAACACACAACAGGCTGCAATCTGCGAAGCACGCCAAATGCAAGAAGAGATTGCTCAGCCTGTAAAAACTAGTAAAATTACAGAATTTGCTTTTCTTCTACAGTATGTGAAAACAACTATTAATAAACTTTCTCGGTTCATTTCCCCAAAACTGTGACAACGTTCTGCATCATCGTAAGATGTTGAAATATATTTTTGACAGATCTCGACTGAGATGATTACTCATAATCTAACCCATGTCAAAGAGGAAACTGCAGCAATTGAGGTGATGTGGTGGTAAAGTGTTTTTATTTACACTATGGAAATGAACCTTAACTGTATGCCACATCCTCTGCTCTGAATAAGAATATGAGAAAGACATTAGTTTCAAAAATATAAATAAAAGATCTCAAAGTAACCGTGATGCACAACAGCAAGATCTCGCTTTGCTTGGGTTACATGCATTTATGAAGTACTTGCAGTTTCAGAGGAGAAATATCGAAACTATTGGTTGTTACACGCAAGATGTGAATCAAATGGAAAATAAGAGTAATGCTACAGAAGCAGTTAACCGCTGAGTGAGAAGATGTAGAGTGGAGTGGGCTGTGAAGACGTATACATAAATGTCACTTTGAATTCTGGAGATGTTTGGATGCTTTGCTCTCATGAGGTATGAACCGCTTCAGGATGTGTGCTGCGGTCTGATGTGTTTCTACAGGAACTGCTGCACAGCCATGCATTTCACCCAGAACAATCAAACTGTTTCAGTTCTTAAACCTAAGAATGACAGGTTTGAAGATATCACAATAGCCTATTATTCACACAGGTGAACAAAAACCCTCTCAAAGTACCGTTGAGTCAAACAATCAGCACTTGTTGCATCTGATGCATCTTTTTCATGTACTTTTTGAACACCTCTTATGTGAGTTTGTGTTCTCAATGCAGAGCTCCATAGGTGAACATCATTTCTTGCTTCAACTCTTCAAAACAAGGATTAAGACACAAACTCTTACCTTCTTCTTTTGCACCTGAGCCTGTTCCTTTTCAGATGCGTTGGATGGTTTTCGCCGTAACATGTTGATCCAGTGGTGGGTGGGCAAAATTCTGCTGACTCTGAGGACCACAACTGTAGCTGTGGCAGTATGACACTCGGCTGTGCTACACTAATTTCTGTCAGTTTCGCTGCCACTGTGCCAACTCACAGAGCGACAAAACTCACGAGAGGAAGAGGCAGAAGAAAAGCTCTTCTCTGATCACTGGAGTGGAGAACTAAATGCTTGAGGAAGTCACATGACTAGACAGGAACTTCTTTTTTAAAGAGGTGGCTTTGGTTGAAATGGTTCATATCAGATGAAAACAAACCAGAGATTAAAAACACAAATGAACAATTACATGTTTGACACAGAAAATCTTCTGCCTGAAGAGCAGAAGGAATTATTTTGCATTTCTTGATGCAAACAATCACTTCAAGTCACTGACATATACATACACACACACACACACACACACACACACGTACATACATAAATACACACACACACACACACACACACACATATATATATGTGTATATATATGTGTATATATATGTGTATATATATATATATATATATATATATATATATATATATATGAGAGAGAGAGAGAGAGCTAGCGAGAGAGAGGAAGTTTCTGAGTGTGAGTTGGCAGGGAGTTATTTTTGTTTGTTTTACACCACATGGTCGTGAGATGTCTGACTGTTTCACTCCCTCCAAAAATGAGCCTGTTATGAGTATGAAATACGCGGACCAAAGAAACAGGTGTTTACAGCACATAAGCTGCCAGTAACATGCATGACTTTAGATTAGAAGAGTATTTTCAGTTGTACAGGCGGCAGTCAAGCACCCTGACAGCTGTAGTGAGGTCATCGTTTTCAACACCTCCTGTTGCTGTAGTTCCTCTTCATGTATGGTCACGCCATATACAGAGCCTCGACTAACAAAGAAAACATGACAAATATAATCACATCCATCAGTCCTATTTCTGTGAAGATAAGGAACAATGTTCAAAGTTGTTTTGAGCTGCAGGAGAACCGCCAAACAAAAGAGTGCAGAGAGAGAGAGAGAGAGAGAGAGATAGAGATAGAGATAGAGATAGAGATAGATAGATAGATAGATAGAGAGAGAGAGAGAGAGAGAGAGAGAGAGAGAGAGAGGCTGAGCGGACGTCTCAGAAACAACATTCACACCTTTCTGTGGTTCTGACGGAACTGTTGCCAAGCAACAGCACCTCTGCAGGCATGAGACCTTCACATGCAGCAGTGCTATTGACAGCAGCTCGCTTCAGGCCTGTGACAATTAAAGGGAACTACAGAAGCTGGTTTCTCAGAAAGCTCTGCTAAGATGTGTGGCTGCTGTAATGTCAGCGATAGGACAGGACTTGCTGGCATGTCAGTTTCAGTGCTCTAAACCATGCCCTGCTTCTAAAACAAACACACCCAAACGAAATTGAAATGAAAAATTGAAACAAACCGCATTTTAGAATATTTTAGAAAGGAGTGGTCATTTATACACAAATCAATTTGCTGTGGGATTCATGGAAAACATGTTTTTAAATGATTGTTGACAGTATCTAAATAAAGTGTATACTCTCAATTACGGTATCTGACAGCAAATGACATAAATGTGAATTTGCGGCAATGATAAATGTTACAGCAACGGCAATGAGGGATGATAAATATTATACATTAATACACAAAGAAATGCTATTTCGAAGTGCCAACATGAGAATATAAGGTTATTCTGTTAGAAACATTCAAAATCTTCCAGTTGAATAAATTATTCATGACCACAAGATAATTTATGTAAAGTGTTTAGCTCTAGCTTTGCTGAAAATATCAATGTGGAGTTGAGCTGCAAGTATTTTTTTTTATTTGGTCAAAATAAATAAATAAATAAATATATATATATATATATATATATATATATATATATATGATTGTAAGATTTTATGTGGAGTAAATAACTAGTAAATAAATAGTTATATGTTAGCACTGCTAATTTTTAAAACGTGCAATATATTTTTGTATAGTCTATTTTTAGTATTTTAGGTTTTCTGTTTTTATCTTAGCATGTGTGATTAGTGTTTTAGTGTGACTGAGGTGCAGAGGCGATGTGTGAACATGATGGTTATCGTAGACTAAATGTGAGCATGCATTTACTCATCTCACTTGCACAAAACCAGATTCAGTATTCATCAAAATGATTAAAAACGAAATGAAACGCAATAATTAAAAATGTTAAATTGTGCAATATCTTTGCTGCTGACCTTTGATGATCCAATTTAACATACTAAAAAGCAAAAATGGCTTTAGATAAGCATCACTTTTGTGTTTCTTTTTTTTTGTTTTGTTTTTATCGCTGAAGTAAGAGTGTTGAACCTTCTTCTCCTGTGTCCTATTCTTCTGCAATGGCAGAATGGCAGCACAGCTGAAAGGTTTGTTTGAGCTGCGCCCTCTACTGTACAGGTGTGAATTTGAATTTCTTATTCATTTCACCTTTAGTGTGAAAGGACCTTTACATTTGACAAAAATAGAATAACTTTTTTTGTTATTAAAAAACAAGCAAGCCCAGCCCAGATGAGAAAAAGTAATGCAAAAGTTTTGTAAACATATTACTTTCCTCAAAAAGTAACTACGGCAATTTATTACTTTTTTTTGGGAAGTAACGTAATATTGCAATGTATTACTTTTAAAAGTAATTTTACCCAACACTGCTAATCGAATTTGTGCATCAAACTA
Organism: Zacco platypus; assembly: GCA_038088235.1. Lineage (NCBI taxonomy): Eukaryota > Metazoa > Chordata > Actinopteri > Cypriniformes > Xenocyprididae > Zacco > Zacco platypus. Next base: position 7,712,978 of record CM076079.1, read on the forward strand.
TATGCTAAAAGTGTCTATGAATTTACACACATGGAGTACTTTATATCTATTTTTTTTTGTGCTGAACAACTGGGCAGGCAGAAAAAAACCTTAAAGTTGGGACATTTATTATATTAACAAATTAGACATTGTTGTTGGTTTCTGCATACTATTTTCACTCAGTGGACTTTTTTGATACCAACAATTATGACTGTTAATTATAAAAACGTAGAACACAGAACACATAGAAATCAAATGTAATGGAGATACTGTAGTAGTATCATATTTTAATAAACTACAAATCAACAATGATTGTCTAAACATAAATTCTGCATACATACACACAATCTGATATTTTTAAATTACATATGTGCAAAAACTTTGTCATAAAGTACATTATACAATATTAACACAACATTAAGTTCAAACAAACTTAAGGCTAGATCCTAATGATGTCTAGTGAATCCACTGAAAACGGCTTGAAATAACCAGATCAATGAGAAGAAACAGTAGTATTCAACATTGGAGATTTTTTCTGTTTGTACCTGAAAGTGGGTTTGTTGAAGCAGCCCACAGTAGGAGCAGAGGCAGCTCCGAATGCGGTGGAGGTCAAGCTCTCCAGTACGTATTTACAGCAGATTATGCAATAAAACAGAGGCCAGCACTGTCACTAACAGTGTGACTGAGGAGATGACAGCTGAAGCTCCAGCTGTAAGGAAAGGCTCTGTGTGCTTCATCATCCAGTCATACTCATCCTTCAGCCCCTGCTTCTGCAGCTCGGGACCCACCACGCTCCGGATGGTCTCATAGTATGAGTTCAGCCAGTGCAGCTACAAGACACCAACAAAAACACATAATCTGTACAGCCAGCCATAATAATCAACAACTTATTGTTTTGTTTATGAAAGTAAAATTAAGGCTGTTCATTTTCAGCGAACCCATGCACAACCCCCCTCCCAAGATGTATTTCCAGTGAAGAGAATCTGTGGTGACTATTTCAAAGGAAACCAACACTAATAAACAACATATATTGAACACATAAAGCTGTGGGTTTTACCCAGATTTTACATTGGAAACCAAATGGCACCAAACAGTCACAAAATTGTTTATGATATGAAAGCAATTTATGAAAGTTAACATAGATATATTTATGTTAAAAATAGTAATATATACAGAAAGTTATTTATTACAGTACCTGCTCAGGACTTAGAAGAGATGTGTTTATCAGTTTTCTGTCATAAGGCACCAATGACACTGTTTCAAATGTCAGGTAATTGCTGCTATGCTAGAAGGGGAAATAAAATGTACATATTATTAATATTTCATTAGGCACTGCCCTTGCCCAGATGCACTGGATTTACTGGATTAGTTGGATGTACCTTTGTAGTAGCTGGAACAGTGACAGCAATGTCCTCTATCCTTATACCAAAGTCATTCTCCTTGTAATAACCAGGTTCTAAAGGAGTGTTTGTCGGTTTAAAACTGTAATTATCAAACAAATGTAATCATAATGAGCTGCGTAATGATTCCTCACCAATTGATGTAAACATCCCCTCTTGAAATGGAATGTTATTGGACTGAAAACCCACAGGCCCTATCAGAGAGAAAACAAAGAGTTTAAATAAAGAGACATTGCATATCACATAACAGAAATATAACAATAAGAAAACATATATTATTATAATCTCACTTGCATTTCATCATATCAATATTTTATAATGTAATTTATGTCTGTGATGGCAAAGGATCATTACTCCAGTCTTTAGAGTCACATGATCCTACTAATATGCTGATCTGGTGCTCAAGAAACATTATTATTATGAATGTTACAAACATTGCGCTGCTTGAATTTTGTGGAAACCGTGACACATTTTATTTTTCAGGATTCTTTGAGTAGAAAGTTCAGCATTTTTAGCGAGTTCAGCAAAGAACAGCTTTTATTTAAACCAAAAATGACAGAACAGTATTTTATACCTAGAAATCTTTTGTAACATTACAGATGTTTTTACTGTTTCTGTTTTGATTACTTTAATGCATCATTTTTTTATGGAAAAAAAAATAACAGTACAGTAGTGCATTTCACTTTTATTATTAACACAAATGCATCTATATAACAAGATTACTGAGATAACTATATAAACATGTTAGAGAATCATATTTACATTCATGGACTCCAAAGTAGTTCCCCACACCATGTCCAGTGCCATGACCATAATTTAAACCAACTTCCCACAATGCTCTTCGTCCCAGCATCTCCATGTTCACGCCTATGGTGGGAATGAAAACACATGAATGGTTAGCACGTGGCAGATTTTGTGGCAGTCATTGTGAGATGTCTGCTGTGGATAGGGCGCCCTCTTGTGGAAGTATCACTGTTGCTCGAAGGGAGATTGTGATTAAACATGAGGAGATCCTCCTTACCTCTAGTTCCAGCAGGAAAGATGGTTCTTGAAATCTCAATATTTCCCATCAGCACCCTTGTGTAGGCCTCCTATCAGGGAGAAAGCATTTTACTTCATCAAATTATGCTCTGCATCATCAGTATCTCCATATACCTGCCATTCAGTACCTTTTGAAAGTCAGTGGGTTTACCCCAGTGCACAGTACGTGTTATATCAGTGGTACCATCACTGTAACAGAGAATCAGATGGCTGGTTTAGTGCTTGATTTGTTGGGTTAACTTAAATAGTAATTAAGCAATCAGGCTGCCTTAAAATTTTGAGTTCATTGAAACAAAAAATTTGAGTTAATGTAGAGAAAGAGGTTTTGTTCTCTCGCTTTCTTTGTTTTTCTTTGTCTTTTAGTTTCAAGGAACTAAACATTTTAAAGAAACTAGGTTACTTACTATTTAAGTTAAGCTCACAGTGAGCTTGGTTATGTATTGAGTTTTTGCACACAAACAGAACTATGTACTAATATTAAATATGAAACTCACAGGTACTGTCCTCCAGAGTCAACAAGATACATTTCATCCACTGTCAGCTTCCTCGAAGTTTCAGAAGATGGACTGTAATTAATGAAAATAGTGCAATGGCTTGAAAATGACTATAAGCAGCTATAAATAAACTGAATTTAATTTAACAGTGAACAAAGAAAAGAGTTAAACATCATTAGAGGACAGGAAAAGGAAGACATATTACCTGTAGTGAGCAAGAGCAGCATTAGGTCCACTTGCAGAAATGGTTTCAAAACTCGGCCCTCTGCTGTTCTTTTGCTTGCTGCCAAAACACAATGAAGGGTTTGTATTTCTCAAGAAAAGGGAAGTAAATTTGTTGTAATACAGCACAAAGTGATTCACATGAGTAAAACATCTTCTGCATTAATATCCTTGATTTAGGAACAGGTTCTACTTGTGCAAATGATGTTATGCCTATAATAAATAAGTTTAGCAAGACAGCTAATATATAGTGCTATAGTCTGTTTCTGCAAGTAAATTCCATTCCATTCATTTTTTACACATATAAACTAATATTTATGCATGAGGATGTACAGTATAAATCTTTCAAGACGTGAGCCCTGAAAGCATTTTATATATATATACATATATATATATATATATATATATATATATATATATATATATATATATATATATATAAATAAATAAAATAACATTTAACTGCCAAATTTACTGAAAACAACTCTACCGATGTGTGTCATAAATAAATAAAATAGCATTTAATTGCAAAATTCACGGTGAAGAACTATGCTAGCCATGTGTATGTGTAACATGTATATGTACTATATAAATATTTTGCAAAAATTTAACAAACATTGTTTCATTGTTTTTTAGTTTTATTGTTACAATAGTACATAATCTTTTGAACTCTTTTCTCAGATTTTTGCTTTTCTCTCCTTCAAATTAGAGTTTGTAATGTTGATCTTGGAGCTTGTTCTCTAATGTTGAGAAATTGACTGGTAAATATACTCTTGGAACCCTAAAAATTGAGCAATCGCTGTTAATACCATGTGTTTTACGTGTGAGTGGTATCAGTGATTAGGGTTTAGCTGTACCTGCGACACTGATCAACAAATTGTGCTGCTGTGAGCTCTGTCTCTGTGCCTTCTGGAACTTTCTTTTCAAGCCACAACAGAAGCTGCATGACCGCAACAGCGTCCCTAACCTGTAGGAAGTCAGAGAGGATGTTCACCCATCTGCCAACTGAGGTCTGGCTCTAGGCCATAAAACACCAGAACGAAGGCGTTTGTCCATGCACATTATCAAATGTAGTTGTTTTGGACTGGAAAAACTCATTCTGCAAAATATGTCAATAGATCATTGAATATAGCAAACATCATGAGTAAAAAAGATCCCAATATGTTTGATGGAGGTTTACGATAAGGAGAGATAACACATTGATTGAGTTGCAGTGAATGGAGTCTGTCTGGCCTCCTAATGTGGCTTTATGGTGTGATAAAGTGCCCATCAATCTAGAAATTATGATAATACAACACAGGTATTAGTAAACCATGTTCATCAGGCCGATGACTGCTGAAGTCATTTGGGGAGAAGACTGAGAGTACGGTACCATTTGTTAACATTAGTTAACATAAACTAATAATAAAAAATACTTCTAAAGCATTTATTAATCTTAGTTCATGTTAATGTATTATTAAAATCAAAAGTTATCTGTTAATGTTATTTAATGGAATTGAGCTAATCCATAACTACTGGGACCTTATTGTAAAATGTTTCCATGTCCTCTTACATGAGCCTCTTTGAGAATACGCTGCTCTGTCACATCTTTCACTGCTTTAGTGGTCAGTACTGGAGAGTAGGTGCTGGTCAGTAGTTTGTCCTTAAAGAGATAAGAGAAGAGAAATATTGTGGTAAAATATTGTCTTCACCAGTACTGTGGGACACAAGCTGCATTATGAAATCATAGATCCAGTCCATCCATCCATCCATCCATTATACATCTTCAGTATTCATCCATTCATCCATCCATCCATTATACATCTTCAGTATTCATCCATTCATCCATCCATCCTCAGTATTCATCCATCCATCCATCCATCCATCCATCCATCCATTATACATCTTCAGTATTCATCCATTCATCCATCCATCCATCCATCCATTATACATCTTCAGTATTCATCCATTCATCCATCCATCCTCAGTATTCATCCATCCATCCATCCATCCATCCATCCATCCATTCATCCATCCATCTGTCCATCCATCCATGTACAGTATCCATCCATCCACAGTATCCATCCATCCATCCATCCATCCATAAAGTATTCATCCATCCATCCATCTACAGTATCTATCCATCCATCCATCTACAGTATCCATCCATCCATCTACAGTATCCATCCATCCATCCATCCATAAAGTATTCATCCATCCATCCATCCATCTACAGTATCTATCCATCCATCCATCCATCCATCCATTATACATCTTCAGTATTCATCCATCTATCCACGTACAGTATCCATCCATCCTTCTATCTACAGTATCCATCTATCCACCCACCCACCCATCCACCCATCCATCCATCCATGTACAGTATCCTTCAATCCTTCCATCCATCCATCCATCCATCCATCCATCCATCCATCTACAGTATCCATCCATCCATCCATCTACAGTATCCATCTATCCATCCATCCATCCATCCATCCATCCATCCACCTACAGCATCCATCCATCCATCCATCCATCCATCCATCTACAGTATCTATCCATCCATCCATCTACCAGAGGAGTAACTCGTCCAAATATCTACCTCACTGCTCTGCATGTTTACAGGACTGATGATGTCTGAGACTATATTTCTTGAGATCTGCAATTTTCCTTATACTCATAAGGAAATCCTTATTTCCATCAGGAAGGAGTCACATTATGAGAAACTAAACTTTTAAAAATGGTCTGTTGCCCCTGATCTAACAGTCACAATATATATTTACATATCTGTTGATACAATCACAAAATTTCAATCAGGGCAAAAAAAAAAAAAGTGGCTGAAATAGCTGTGCAGGGTATCAAAAATAGAAACGGCTTCACTGAATATAGCAATCTAATTTTGTCACACTGTCACACATGGCTGATGTAGAGGCATAACTAAACTTTTTTGATAGATGCGAGCACACAGACTTGTTTGTCGTCTCCTAGATTATAGTTACATATTTACATTTAGGTTTCTAGGCTTTTAAAAGCCATATGGAAAAGAAATATGCAAGACTGTTTAAAACTTTTTGAACAGAAGTGCAGGATAACACAGAAGGCCAAAACAAATGCAGAAAGTAAAAATATTATTATTAACAATTTCGGGGCTGTGTATGGAACCATCTTGGTCATAATCAGCCTGCAGATAGTTTGACACTCCTTATTTACATGCTGTTTAAGCATTCAAGCTGACATGCACATTCCAGGACTCTATATTTTGGATCTAGGTCTTACCTCAGGAGTGATGAGCTCATACAGGGCTTGGTTGGTGTACTCTGTACCCACCCACACCCTCACGTTGAGTCTCTTTAGATAGCTCTCTAGGTACGTGCGCACAGAGCTGTACTCAAGCAGCTGCACACAATAGGCCTGGTAGCACGAAGCATTCAGGTACACCTTCAACTCTTCTGATATGCGTTCATTGTGCACAAAGAGCCTGGCAAAGGAGGGTAGTTACAAACTGTACATCAACTAATTATAGTGCTGTTAATATGAAACAGAGGAACTTACCATATCTCATCCATTGACAGCAGAGTGTAAGAATAGAAGAATGGATTAAAAGGGATGTCGTTGCCTCGTAGATTAAACAGCCCTGAAAATAGAGACGCAAACTGAAATGCTTTGGGCCTACAAGAGTTTTACAGAACGATTCAGAGAAAATCTCCTGCATTTAGCTTTGTGTTGTGCTTTGGGGGTGCTTACATGCGGTCTCATCCAAAGCTGAAAGCAGTACGGCGGTGGGCTTGTACGGATTGTCACTCATTTGGGCTCGTATCTGCTCTACTTTCACTGGCCAGGTCCTCTCTGAACAACCGAAAAAACACACACATGCTTAAACAAACAGTTAAATGAAACATGAATCATTATGAAAAATTAATAATTATTTGGAGCCAAATCTTTCCTATAACTACATATCCACCTGTAATGATTCTGGGTTTAAATGATTAATTATGAATTTCCATCATGCTGATGGAAAAAAAATATGAGATGCTGAGGAAAAAAAAAATATGAGATGCTTTTACGTTCTCTCGCAAATACTTTTGAATGCATTTTGCGAGCGAACGCAAAGTTTCTTGTGGCAACGCAAAACATTTGTGAGCGAATGCTAAAACACTGACATAATATTTACACCCATCTCATATTTTTTTTCCATCATCATATCCCTTTAGCAGCTCCGTAGGTCCTCAAGTTCATCATATTGACCATATTGAAAATGATTGATTTTAATTTATGTTAACTGATAATCTTCCTGCGGGGACTAAATCATTTTGATCAGTTTCTCAAACAAAGCGATCATAAAAATTCAGAAGACTTCAAGTGTTAGTTGACCTAAAAATGAAAATGCTGTCATTAATTACTCATCCTCACATCGTTTCAAACCCGTAAGACCTTCGTTCATCTTTGGAACAGAAATGAAGATATTTTTGATGAAATTCGAGAGCTCTGACTCCTCCATAGACAGCAATTTAACCAACACTTTCAAGGTCCTTGCCTCATCACTTCATAACGAAGGTCTTATGAGTTTGGAACAACATTAAGATCAATAATTAACAACAGAATTTTCATTTTTGTGTGAACTAACCCTTTAAATGCACAACTCATTTGAGAATACTTTTTTGTGTCTTCTTTTTTTGGAAAAGAGCGATAAGCACAGAATTTCTCCCTTTATGTCCCATAGAAAAAAAAAATAATGGAGGTTTGGACCAACAAGAAGTCATTTTTAGGTGAACTATTCCTTTAATCAAGCCTCATTGACTTTCTCTTCACACCAGAATGAGCTAGAATATCCTTTCAGTCTACTGTCATTGCTGTAAGTTATATCACTGGTCATTAAAGATTAAATAAGAGCTTTATTGCACTGTTTGTCATGATCTTATGGTCCTCTTCCCTGTTCGCTTGGCACTTATCAGTCAAGTGATGCTGATAAGACATGCACACACCAATGACACTGTCAGGTAAGCGCATGGGGTTGTCAGGAGGCAGAGGAGGTCGATCTGTCCATATTTTATCCACCAGGTTATCAGGAATAGATTTCAGGATCCGGCCCGCTGGAGCCAGGTTGGTGTTGTAGACGCCAAATGTGTCTGCAGTAACAAAGAATTACTATTACTATAATGACTGGTAGTTGACATGTACTGTAGTTTGAAAGTTACTTACTGTATATTAGCAGAATGTCTCAAGTGGATTATTAAAATAAAGTGTTACCAAACTTATCATTTGATTGCACTTTTATGTTTAGTTTGATTTAGTTTCCTGATTCCTGTCTTCCTAGTTTTCCTGTGTATATATGCCCCAGTGTTTGCTGTGATAGTTTGTGTCAGTTCTTCCTTGTATTCCTGCCATTTGTTTTCCATGGTATTTAGCTGCTCTTAGAACTTCATCTCTGGCTTCCTTGCTTTCGTTACATTATTTCCACACATTAAACCGGAACATGAAAAAGCAACAATATTTTACCAGCTTATTTATTTTAAGAAAATATTGTATTTTATTAGCTGTGTTTGCTCACCTACAGAGAAGAGGAATGGGTCAAAGCCCACCTGATCTCCATCAGGGACCTCTAGGATTAACCAGTTGGTAATGCTGCGAATGGAGCCTGTGATGCAGTAGAGTTAGACCAGGAAACACCCAGATCAATTTATATAGACATCAACATTTTTCAATACATACTAATTGGAATATATTTTCTCCTCACCATCTCGCTGTAGCTCCCAGTTACAGTCCATTTGTCTCTCTGCTTGAATCCAGTAACGGCTATCGGTCCATAAAACAGCCTTGTTTTGAGTAATTACTGCTGTGCCTAGGAATTAGAAACAGAGTCGTTAGTCATTTGTTAAGGTCCAAAGTGACAAAAATAATGTGAATGAGAATGATGCATAGTGATACAGTAGTATAATGATGGGTTGGCTGTGAAACACACCTGCAGAGCCAGTGAAGCCAGACATCCAGGCCAACCTCGCATCTCTGGGAGCGATGTACTCACTCTGCCAATAAAATCACAGTCAGTTACTGTCACAGAGTTAATGTCTGAGGACGAAGAAAACTGAAAGAGGAGCTGAGGTTTAGAAGGAGGGTCAAACATTTATCAAGAGTTAGACCAAAAATGGCTACAGAAGTGACAAAAATGCCCCATATACTGCATTTAAAATGTGATGACAAAAAAGGTTCATCTAAAAAATTATCTGTTATTTATCATTTGATAAATTTCATATTCTACTCTGTAGACATAGTACCTATATCACCTATCTCAGAGTGTTGAATATATAAATAGTTTTTGATTTAAAAAATGGCTATTTATAAAAAAAATAAAATAAGGGGCCAATATTAACCCTTCATTTCTGACACTGTTTATTTACCAGATGAGCGTCTGTGGCAGGGATGATGTAGGCAGAGATGTTCAAGGGGATCATGGACTGTCTTAAGTCACGAAGCCTCAGAGTTGTGTTTACAGCTGTTGGTGGCAAATACTGGAACAAAGGGAATTAATCTTTTAAATTCCATCAAAAATATTAACTGTATCCATCAATGAAATGTAAAAATGCCACCCTCATGAATGTTAAATATCACAAACTTAATTTATTCACTCAGACACTGCTGCACAGAAATTTGCAGAACACACACACACAGGTTTGTTTTGCTATCTTAGTGAGGACATTCCATAGGCATAATGGATTTTATACTGTACAAACTGTATATTCTGTTCCCCTACACTACCCCTACTCCTAAACCTACCCATCACAGAAAACATTCTGCATTTTTACATTTTTAATAAAACATTTAGTATGTTTTTAAAGCTATTTTAAATGTGAAAACTCACTAAATGTCCTCATATTTCATGTTTACGTTGTAATACCGGTGTCATTATAAAAATTTGTGTCCTCTTAAATCACAGAAACGCGCACACACACACTTCACTGCGATCAGATTTGGGGTGTGTGTGACCTAAAAACAGTTCTTATCAGAGGAGAAGATCTCTTCCCTGAAAGGCCAGATTATTTTCTCTTCCCACATCTCTCTGGGCTCCTAGCAGTGGGCTGAATCAGTTGTGCGGATATTCAGTGGAAAACATGGACAGAGAGAGGATATGTGTGGAACACAGTACCGGAGGAATTGCCGAACAGTTCCTCTCGCTGCCCGGCTGTTCTTCGGCCCGCACCGCATGCCTGCCTCCTGTGATGACACACGATAAGAAACACATCCAGTACAACAGAGTAACTGTTTTAAACTCACTGTAAGCACATGTGCTGGCCAAAGGTCAGCAATGGTGGTTAAACTTATACCTTTATAATTTACGATGACACTGTTTACAAGTCTCATATAATTGAAACCTTAAAAGCATGCACGCATACGATTCTTGGTAAATTCTGATAATAACATGCATAAAACAATATTTAAACAATCCAAATAGAGTAAACACACCACATACATCACCATTCTCTGAAGGAAAGAACATTTAACGCACAGTAATCATTTGCAAACACATTTGTTTTATGGTTAAAATGAGCAAACAAACTACATTTTTACTGCAGAATTCATTTTCAGGCTAATGACATGCAAATGTATTGCCATGAATAAACCAAACAACACACATGACACAACAACAGATGGTGAACTGAAATGTTGCCTTAATGAAAGCCTTACTCATACAATGCATGATTGCTGCATTCTTACACCACACCATCAAGACAAAATCGCCATAACATACACACATTTTTTTTTTTTTTTTTTTACCTCCAAGAACCACAAGACACACAGCCAGTATCCAGCCTGAGGAGCTCATTTTAGACCATCTGCTCCAAGCAAGTCCACACACAGAGTGTGACAGCAGGGCACGAGTGTTTCTGTCTTGTGAGTCCATGCGCGTGTGTGTACGAGGGTGTGTATGTCCTATCTGAAACTACATGTATTATCTTGACTCAGAGGCTTCCTAACTAGAGCCATGTGCAAATAGCTGAGGGGGAGGAACTTTGGCTGCGACTCTAATCTTTACTACAGTAATAAAAGCATGGTGTCTCTTCTCTCCATGCCCATCTTTAATGTGCAGTGCATTTACCCAGGCATGGCGAAGCAATTGCAGGTCACATATAAATTATAGGCAGTGTCTCCTGTCACATACTGTAGTCTAGCATTTCACTGCTCTCTTCTGCTGTCTCACTGTAAGCTAACATGACTATGCCTTTCAGCGCCAGGAAGTTTCGCAAGAAAGTTTTATTGTGTGTACGCTTAAAGCGATAAGTCACCAAACATTAAAATTATTTCACTATGTCGTTCAATGTCTTTTTTCTTCAGTGGAACATAAAAGTAGAAGGTTGGCTGAATGTTCAGACTGCACTTTTCTATACAATGAAGGTGGATGATGTTGAGCTCCAAAATGACCAAAAAAAGCAGTCCATACAATCAAGCACTATATTACAAGACTTATGAAGTCATTATACACTTAAAATGTCCCATTCTGCAATAGACCTAAAATCTCATTCGTACTTTTTTTCAAACTTCACATTATATTTAGTTATGAGATGCTAGAGGTTCTCAACTTTTTTGACTCATTGGTCAATACATTATTCTATGCCCCCCTCCCACCCACCCCATATTGGTTAAGATGATTTCCTCTGGTATTTAATGCTGCTTGTTTTCTAACTTTGCTGCAGTCCGTAACATTTTTTTGGTTAAAATGATCCAAAATCAATTTTTGAGCATTTGAGCTACGATTTATCGTTAGATTTTATGACCATTGGTAGCGTGATTTATTGTAGCCTAATGCTTTTTTCCCTCTCAGTTGGTCAGAACAAAAGTGTCAGATTTGTTACTTACTTGTTCAGATGACATTTATTTACAGGTGAAAATTTAAATTTTGGTCATACTTTCAAGACTACCATCTGTGACTTTGAATTACATGTACAGTATCCATCGGCGAGGTGACTGACAAAACAGATTCATCAATGCTGAGGAAGCGTGCCGATGCACAACCCACATTAAGATGATAATTCCGCAAATAACTACAATTGCAGATTTCAAACAGAGATGGTGACAAAGAGGCAAAACTTAAGGATAGCGGCTTTAACTAGATCATATTTTAGATAATTTAACCCTGAATATTTTGTGATTCCAGAGAATTTTTAATATATATATATATATATATATATATATATATATATATATATATATATATAAAATAATTTTAAGTAACCAAGTGGACCCTGGGAAAATTTGCTGAGAACCACTGCTTTAGACCTGGTCCAACATGACATCTTTGAATATACACAAGAACTGCAGTGGAAGGGATGATTTTCACAAATTAACAACTGGAATATAGGTTGCTAACAACTGTTGCTCACAACAAATGTATCACATGATTCCAGACAACTTGGATAACATTCATCCCTCTTTTACTTTCAGTGTACAGAAAAGAAAAGGGTGAGAATTCCCTCCAAAACATCTCCTGTTTACCACAGAAAGAACGTTTAGAATGACATAATTTGAATTTTGAGTTCACTACCACTTTCAATGTCATTCCTGAGTCTACTGTGTGCTTATGCTGCATTTTCATCAAAAAACGTTACTTTTTGATTTCACATCCTCCAACAATAAAAAAAGAACTTTGTTTTCATATCTAATTAACAATCAGCTAAGACAAATCAAATAATATTACATGTCACTTCATTGTTATATGAAGACAATTGTCTAGACAGAGATAATTACTGTGCCACAGTGAGATCCCAGTGAACAGCTGAGATACATGTCTGGCCGTTCCTCTGCCACGAGACTCATTACTGCATAGCAACAGTGTCATTTGCAGGCTAGGAGGAGATTTACCTCCTTACCGAGATGTTGCATTCTTATGAGAAGATTGTTAATGCAAAGCATCTACGTTCAAGTGTTCGGAAAGTTCCTCCACGTGACACCAAGGTCAACACAATATCAAAATCGACCCTATTTACAGTACTTTCCAAGTGAATGTGGCTGGTGTTATTTCAAATCAATCTGTGCATTTTAAATCATTTGTTTGACATCAAAATCTAATCAAAAGATAAAAACCCTATAAAGATATAAAAAAAAAAAAGATTTCCTCTTTCCAGTGACATCACATATCAATAACAGCATAAAATGCTATGACAAACAATAAAACCCAGCAAAATGCAGTTAATAATTAACACTTAACCACACACAATCAGTAACGATCAGATAAAACCATAGGCCTAACATTTCAGAGCTACATTATCAGTAAATTTACTGAAGATTAAAAAGACAGACACTATATGTTACACAATTTACATCCATAGCTGTATCTTCATCAAATGTACGTGTAACTCATGAACCAGCAGGGGGCAGGGTTGCTCCATTAGTTTTTTTGCTGGCTCTAGCAGTTCCAATTTGATATGGGGGAAATATTATACAGCATAAATGCCAATTGATAATATTATTTACAATTATATTGAAACCTAGAACTCAGAGTAGGGAAATGAATGTTCAAAATATCTTAAAGTGACATTCTTGTTTTATGTTGTGATGCAACTGAATACAAATTACAGGGATATGAGTAGGCTACATGACTGATTAAAATGAATGGAAATATTAGAAAACAAAAATAACAAGCAAACAGAATGCTTTTACTAAGAAGCTAAGGCCACATGAATTACAGGCCAACATTCTTCTCATGCTTCTCAGTACTTTTATAAAAAAAATTTGTTGATCTTATTTGCCTGGTTGACACTTTGCTATTGCTGCTTAATTTACATAAACACAAACATGCGATTGCACATACTTATATATTAAACTGCTCATATTTTATTAAATCGCACCCTAATTTACAAGCCCTTAAACCCAAAGACAGACTCCTGTAAGTATGTAGATTTGTGCACTCAAATGCCAGCGAACCTCCCCTGGAACCAGTGGCTGTCTTCATTATTTGCTCAAATGAGCACAGTGCTCAAAGTTATAGATAGATATTAATAAATGGTAGCCCTGGCAACCGTTCCCTGGTAATGTGGAGCAGCACGGGGAGCCACAAGAAATACCTCCAATGACACAGAGCAGCACAGCCCAGACGGCCTTGCATTCACATCTATAGATCACTGATCTCAGATCAGCCTGAGAGCGGCTCACTGCATTTCCCACTGTATGTACTGTAATCTGTGACTCAGACACAGCACAGTAATATGACATGTGTGTCAGGTACCACACAGGTAAGTCTATAACAACTAAAGGATCTATGCTTTTCTATTTAGTGGATTGTTGAGGTGAGGTATGCTATTGATCAGACATACATTTTTGATTGGTGGATAATAAAATAAGCATTTACAATAAAATAAAATGCCATAGACTTACACTGAAGAAGGGACCTGAGTCACACATAAGAACAAGAATATGATACAATGAAAAAAATAAGAAACAAAACAAAACAAAACACAATAAAGCTAAGAAGCAAAGCAAAACAAATCAAAACACAATAAACTTAAGCAGCAAAGCAAAACAAAAAGCAAACGCAACAAAACACAAAAGCTAAACAGCAAAGCAAAACAAAACAAAAAACAAAGAAACAAAACAAAAAGCAGTAAAACAAAGAAAAACAAATCCAAACGAGACAAAACAAAGCAAACCAACAAAACAAATGACAATAAGACTAAGCAGCAAAGCAAAACAAAACAAAGCAACAAAACAATAAACCCAAGGAGCAAAGCAAGACAAAATGAAACAAAGAAACAAAACAAAGCAAAGCAACAAAACAAATCACAAAAGCTTAGGAGCAAAGCAAAACAAATCAAACAAAGCAACAAAATAAAGCAAAAGGCAACAAAACCAAACAAATCACTAAAGTTTAGCAGCAAAGCAAAACAAAACAAAACAAAAAAAAAGCATAACAAAGAACAAAAAGCAAAGCAACAAAAAAACAAAGCAAAAAACAAAACAAATGAATAAAAAAATAAACAAAACAACACAAAACAACAAAGCAAAGCAACGTAAAACAACAAAAACAAAAAATAAAAATCAGTTGACTGGTTTTAGCGTTTATTTATTTTTTTTGTATGGAAGATCACCTAGCTGCAAAACACTAAATCAGCTAAGACCAGTGAACCAATTTAGGCTGGTTTAAACTTTAAAAAGCCTTGTTTTTAAAACAGACAGAGACCCGAGTGTGAGCTCTTTTTCATTGGTTCAGCAAGAAGCCGCCTAACAACACTGACACCCTAGCAACCACTTGAACACCACATTTCCATCAGAAAGTCTAAATATCTCTTGATACTGTACTGCTCTTCACATTGTTTCCCATGATGCTGACCATGTTCCTCACCTGCTCACTGTAAGTCTCGCTCAGTCAATCATTATCTATGATGTGACTACAGCAGCTATACTGTCAAATGCCTGGAGGTGCTGGTACGTAAATCATAGATATCAACACTAGAGACCAAGGACACACCGCATGTTTGCCACTTGAAATATGTTATGCTGTGTCAAATGAGACAGAAAGATAGAGGAAAAGAATGTGCCTACAGAAACAATGAGAAGTGTGCAGAGGAAATCCTTCAAGAGAAGCACATGCGATGCCTTAGAAGGTTGTGAGCTGGGTCACGTATGGCAGTCTGGACCTCAGTCCATGTGTTTCTGAGCAGAGGAAACAGAACCCATTGCACTACCGAGCCCCCTCTGTCAACGCAGACAATTTTAGGTCCCAAAGTCACAGACTGTGAATACAATGATTTCCCTTTAGATTAGATCGATTACTGTGTTTTTGGCATGGACAAGCAGAAATTTCTCTTTCTAAATGGTAATTGCTGAAAACTTTGCTAAGTGTGCCAGATTAAAAGCAGGTGGACGTTTTGTAAAGTTTGTAAAACATGTTTGAAGTTAACATTTAACATACAATGCCAAACATTGCGAGGACATATTTCGTCACTGCAACTGAAATGTTTTCTGAATGTTTCTGTATAATACAATGTAGCACGCAGTATACACTTTTCAAAGCTACAAACGGACGTAATGACAGTTGAAATCATCACGCATGGGCTGCAATACACCAGATTGTGCTGAAAGAAGACAGAAACGTGAAGACAACACATGGAATAGATCACGAACCCGGATGCATGTCATCAGCAGTGTGCGATCAAACCATATGGAGTGATCTCATTGACACATCAAGCAAATTATATACGCTGCGCTATGCTTACTGACATGTTAGAATTCAATTAAGCAAATCACATTTATTCTGTCATGAGATCCGCCCGTTAATCTATCTGATATTCCTGGGAGTTCAACGGCCGAATGAATAAGATAACCTCGGATAGATTATGAGACTTTGAAGTGGATGTATCAGGGTGAAGCTGGAATGGAGAAGGTTCCAGAGGGCCATGGGAGCTGTCAGATGCCAGTCAGAGTGACTGATGATTTGGGATGGTGTTCGATCCCTGATCTGTGTAATCAGAACCTGAGAAACGGCGGGATTAGACAGGTCAGACAGGGTCAGGAGAGATGGATGTTGAACTTCCCTCTCGGCTGTGCTTAGACACTCAGAGGCGGAGGAGTTTTACATAATCAGCGGGTGGTCTCCGGGGTGCAGGAGTAGAGCTGTACTAAAACACACACACACACACAGTCTCACACTCCACACTTATTCAAACACACCCCATGCTGCTCGCACCAGAGGAAGAGACCCCACTGTGCGTCTACTCCTCAGAATTAATGAAGGTATGTGGAAGTGCTCTAGTTTTGAATAACAGAGAGCGCTGAGCTCGGTGCTCCTTAAAAGAAAGAGAATATGGAGTACATATTCTGTTTAAACAAATATAGGCATGCACTTTCTATGAATTGGGTATAAAGTAGGACCTAAAACAAAAATAAAAACAAGTCAGTGAAAGGAGGGATATAACCTAACGTTATATGGAAAATCTCAGGAGGTCAAATTAAATGTTGTACCAGTATTTTTCTATAAGATAAGCAACTTTCACAACCTTGTTACCAAAACATGTCTAAATACATGAACATTAAAACATGATTTAAAAAAAAACACTCAATTTTTGGGATTGACAACTGAATTTACTTAAATGTCCAGTTCAGACAGCAACAGTAGCGTCTCGAAGGGATACAGTTACGGTCACTGGGCATGCGCACATCAATATTGCGTCATTTAATATTTATTTATTTAATTTAATAACTGTATTTGCAGTATTGTAAGGGTAGGTTTAGGGTTGTGGTAGGTGTAGATGTTAATAAAACACAATTTGATAAAGTAGCACATTTAATTAACTGTTATTTATTCTGAGGTTGTGCCTCACTTCCGGCCGTAGCTGTTTCCCTTCTAAACACAACCTGAATACTGGCTGTATGAACGAATCAAGTCCATATTCTTTTACCAGTAACCATAGCAACAGCGACCAAAGTAATATCAAAGATGGCGACGTAGATAAAACTGAAGTCTTATCACTTTTTGACACGACAGGTGTCCAATTGTGCCGCGAGTTCATCCGTGAAATCTACATTAACCGGCAGAAGCTTCGCTAACTGTTGCACTCGCGTCTTAGCAGTCTCTCGCGCAGGACACGGCATTAGAGTCGCGTGCAGAGCATAAAACTCGGGAGCTGAGAATACGGTTCTGAGTCCTGATAATTTACGGGTGTGAGTTCAGATATAGAATGCGGTTGTCACTCCCGTAAATAACTGTACCGTGTGTGAACATAACCGCATTAAGGTCTCAAATACAGAACTGATAAGATTTTGCTGCTGTGTGAATGTGGCCTAAATGTGACCAACACCACATTTGTATAAAAAAATAAGAAAATTGAATATCTTAAAATTGTCACCATTTTAAAATAATGTTGTGGGTTTTGCATATCAAATCATGCATAAGGGAGTTTGTTGTTGGTTGTTAAAATAAAGTTAATAATTCAAATCCTGTCAATTGTAAGGATAAAAATGATCACATATTATTTTATTTGATGAATACAGTAAAGAAAAAGTCAAAACCTCTGAGGTGCGACAAGCCAAAAAATCACTATTTCAGTGGTGGACAGACATATCGGTTTTCCTTCTAGCCAAGCAAACATTTGGACGTTTAATGACTATTAAAAAGACAGCCTTCTGACACGTCTCGTCATGGTTGAAAATAAATCAAAAATGGACGTCTTTGACATTATCTTAGGAATGAATTAATTAATTAACTATTATATATTGAACTTAATTATATATTAACACATAGCTAAAAGTCAAAGTAACAATTATACCTGCAACCCCAGAGAATTGTAGACAAACATGCATTTTTAGGAAATGTTCTGTGCTTCATATTTTTACCGATTTACGCTGCTATTTTTGGCCAGGGATACAAAGTTGCCATCGGACCAATGTTTGCTGGGAGGTTAATTTTATGTTTATCAAACATCTAATAGTTCACACAACAAAAAACATAATTTGTGCACCAAAGTGTTGGTGGAATGTGTCAACTGTCTTAAATGATTTCTGGTTTGCTGGGTAGTTTTATATACTTTGTCATGGAAGCGCAATTTATTCTCTTCGAGCGATTGGTCCATCACATTAAATCACAGATGCCCTAATAAAACTTCTCTCCCTTCACTCCCTTATAAATATTTATGCGAGAGAGAGAGAGGGTGAGGGGTGCTGAAAACAAAGTCCAGCCGAGGGTCTTTTGCAGAGGGAGAGGTGAAAGTGAAGTTTCTATTAAAGTCTGCTCTGTTAAATATTTATGGGTCAAGAGTCGCTTTTGGTGATACCAGAAAGCACAATGACAAAGAATATCCTTCCAGATTCGCAGGACAACCCCACAAGCCCTCTGTGCTGCAAACACACACAGAAAGAGACTAAAACAAGTGTGTCAAGAACACAAAGAACCACACAACCTTTGTTATGCGGAAACTCAGATTTTCCCTCAGAAGGCCCTCACGATATATAGAGAGAATGAGAAGCAGCTGGACAATCATGTCATTACAGTGTTATTTGAAAGCGGGACAAGAGAGGAAAAAAGCAGATACTCGTCTGTCCATTGATGAACAGAAATAGCTGGTTGATCACAGAATGAGAAAATTTTTTACTCTTTACTGCAGTCGTATATTCAGTCGGGCATGAGAGTCATCCAACGTCTCTTTCCCACAGTCCTAAATGGACATAGTTCAAATCAAAAAATGTGCATCTCGATGGCTGTGTTTAAAAATCTAATGAACTGACTACCTAGACTGTTTGAATGTTACCCATCTCTCCCCTGTTTTGCCCTGCAGTGGATGCTTGGGCCACATGAAAAGTGAGTCTCTTTATGTCTCCGGCACCCAGAGTGTCACATTCCGATGCTCTGAGAGAAGAGTGGGCGGTGACCTGTCACAGGGTCTGAGTGTTTACCAGGAGGAGGAAACCGCACTCATTATGTTTATGAATGCGGTCAGTGTGGTTACCAGGACATGAGGTGCATCACTGAATATTAACCTTCACTGAGGCTAAATGAAACTTTTAAGACATGCACAGATAAACACTTTCATGAACATTTATTATGTCCTTTAACCACAAGAGGAACAAGGTCAAGCAGAAGCTATATTTACAAGACTGTTAATGGCTGTAACCTGCTGTGCATTAAGCCAGGGCAGCCCCTCAAATTATTACACACATATAATACTACAGTTCAAAAATTTGGGGTCAGTACGAGTTTTTAGTTTTTTGTTTTTTTTTAAAGACCCCCTGTGGTGAAAATCAAGTTCATGTCTATGTGGTGTTTTTAATATGCTTCAAGACAAACCATGCGCAAATTCATATGTCAACACCATTGCTGAGTATTTTCTCCTTAAAACCTGAGTAAAAAAAAGACCTGAAGTTTGAAATCGCTGGTGTCTGTGACTTCACAAACTACCTTGTAACCAATCACGTCAATGTGCCGGCAGGCTTATGCATATCATTATCATCAAACTAGCAGGGGAGTCTCGAGAGAAGCCAGGCTATCCTGGTATATTTTTCTGATCATATGAAAAATCGTGAAAATTTCGCAATATGGCGGGTGTATGATGTATATTACGATGCTATGATGAACTTTATATATCTTTCTCCACCGACATTCTGAGTTCAAAGTGTTTGTAAGGATACTGATTATTAGAAAGCAGCTGTCTGACTGACTGTCATGGCGAACAGGAACATAGTTTGTATAACATTAGCAACACATTATTAGCTGAGTGATAACGTAGTCAAGCAAAGAGCTAATCAACTGTTATGTGTCCGACGTTGTAAAAAGCGATACCATTGCGCAGCGTTTACCTCAGTAAGTTGACTGAGTGGATCTCTGAGCTGGCACGAGCGCGTGGAGGCGGGGCTAATTTGCATATTCATTG
This sequence comes from Zacco platypus, assembly GCA_038088235.1. Taxonomy (NCBI): domain Eukaryota; kingdom Metazoa; phylum Chordata; class Actinopteri; order Cypriniformes; family Xenocyprididae; genus Zacco; species Zacco platypus. The sequence continues at coordinate 7,733,441 of CM076079.1, forward strand.
TTCCGCGTATACTAAATAGAGTGTAGAGTTACATTCAAGCTATTTTAAGGCTTAAAGATTTTTTTTCACAAGAAAAGAACATTTAAATATGTCATTTGGGTGATCAAAGATGAGTTTTAAGGAATAAAATGATTGACTACAAAGGGAGTTTAAAGGATTTAAAAAGAATGCATTAAATTTACAAAAAGTGAGTGTCAGGTTTTTGTCACTTTGATCTGGTTTATTCTTAGTTTTGTGACATAGCCCTGACACTCATGCATCTCTTGTATTTTGTTGTGAGCACACATGTTGAGTGTTTGTTCGATCGCCATACGCTCTTGTCTCTGGCGTTTTTGTCGAGCGCTTGGTCTTTGTGTTCATTGGCCAGGTGTTCTTGTGTTGTGTTCTATCTAGCACGTGGTTTTTCATTGCCCACTTGCTTTCTTGTTGTCATGTTTTGTGTGGACATGTAGTCAGGATTCTCATTGGCTGCCTGTTTGTGTCGTGTTTTGTTTAAGCGCAGTGGCTTGTGATTTTGTTCGCTGGCCATGGGCTCTTGTTTTTGTCATGTTTGTTTCTATGTGCCATGTGCTCTCATGTCTATTGTCTAACCCTGCCTTTCTTGTTATCTGATTATTGGCTTTCCCTATTTATTCCCCTTGTGTTTTCTGCCCTGTGCTGATTTGTTTTGTCATTTGGTCCATTAAGTGTATTACCCATCTGTTTCCATTTCTCTGTTTTGTTAGATTTACTTATGTTCTAGTTTTGTCTAGTGATGGGAGAAACAAAGCAAATAATTAATGAATTAATTGAAACAATTGCTTTGCAAAATCATTCACTTTTTCGAACTGCCACATACTGGTAATGCCTGCTGGTCAAAACAGTGTAAACGCAACAAAAACTCAGGCCAATCATGCATAAAAACACCATTTACAAACCCATTGCATGTTTTATTGAGAGTAAAATGCAATGAAATGCAATTAACTAGTAATCTAATAAGATTAAATATAAAGTGTCTGTAGAATGTGTTCTTTTGTCAGTTTTCAGGATCTCAGGGAATCTGCATGCTTCATCAGATTACAGAGAATTCTATTCTTTTGAACATTCTATTAATCAAAGAATCCTGAAAAAAAGATCAGTCTAAAGCATAACTCACAATCTACTTTGCCAATGCAGGATGCATTTAATGTTCTTAAGCTCTCATCAAAACTTTTGTCCGTTTATAACAAGAAAAAACACAGCGATAGTTCGTAAACATTTCATTTCAGTTCATTTAAAGAGATCATTTGAGGAAACGTTATCAGAAGTGATATTTGAAAAACTTTTTCTACTGGGCTAAACAACATACCTGACTATATGATAAGATGTTGCAGTCTCCATAACCAAACAGACTGGGCCGATATGAAGACACTCACCACATCTAACAGATGGCATTATTGGCCAGAGACCTGTGTGACCTTGTTCAAACCACATTGCATCTGAAAGCTCCTCCAGACATGGGGGTCATGAGGTCATCTGTGATAAGATGGGAGGAAAGACTAATCTAAATGATACTTAGACTGTAAGCAGCACACAAAGAACGGACATGCCATCACTTTGAGAGGTACAACAGCAGTCATTCTGGCAGCCAAACACAGTTTTTCAATGCTTCATAATCATTCTTGCTTCTCCCCTCATAAGTTCACATTTATATCTGACAGTTTAATTAAACATTCATTCAAAGCCATTGTATTATAAGGTTCAGGTCAGTTGCAAAAAGCAATAAATTCAGCTCTTTCAAGTGGCATTAATTCCTCAACACGAAATTGGTGGAAAATCACAGCCTCTTTCAGTTACAGAGTCAAAATGAAAAGAATATGGCATGAATAGAGAAAGATGCGACTAAAATATAACAAAGGCAAAATCCAAGGCATTTTCCAAACAATGCACAGCACACCAGACTCCATCAGACTTCCCGGAGTCGATATTCTGAGCCTTTTAATGACGTCCGGCAGCCAGACCGGAGCGATTAAGTCAGGTGAGTGCCCGCGCGCCACAGGAAGATATCGACTCGGGGGACTGAAGGAAAACATCCAAACAAGAGAGCAAGCTGGTTGGTAAACAGGAAAATACAGGGAGGAAGGGAGGTCTGGAGTGCATGCTGGTTTCAGGGACAGGGCCGCACACCAACCGCTACTGTCCTCGCTTCCTATATCGGTCGGTTCAAGCTTCCCCTCTTTTTGGCATCCTGTCTCTTGGCTCATTTGTGTATGTTTGCGTCTCTGTTTGTTAAATGATACTGTAATTAATTGCCTCTTGATTTGCCATTGGACATTTTCCAGTTGAATCACAGAGGATGTTGCTGTACTCTCAGCTGGGGAATTCTGCACTGTTTCACGGTGAACGTAATCAGACCAACAGCTCAAACACACAAACACGCTGAGTTTTTATGTTTTATGAGGACGTTCCATAGACAATGATTTTTATACTGTACAAACTATATTCTATCCCCAAACCCTAAATCTACTCATCACAGAAAACATTCTGCACTGTTACATTTTCAAAAAACAGCACTTACTATGATTTGTAAGCTGTTTTCCTTATGAGGACCAACAAATGTCCCCACAAGGACTAGGTTTTCGGATATTGCCATCTTTGTGGGGACGTTTTGTCCCCATTATATAGGGTTAACCTGAACCACACACACAAGTCTGGATCGTATAGAGGTTCCCAGCTGGCCAAATGGACCCTAGAGCTTGATTAAGGCAGGATATTTTTAAATTCCTCCTCCTTTCCTTAAAGCCTAATCTTGGATAAGTGACTGCATATTAAAGGGACTAAGCATGGTAGCATGACTAACAATAAGGTGTAGGTGTCTCTTTGATTCACAATTAACTGGGTTTTATTGAGACACAACACACCATGCGAGGAAGTTTTCACTGTGAAATATTTCTTATAGAAATAATTGAAATCAATAGTCTGCATTGAACCCAGCACGGCGACAGCAAAGAGTCTGATCCACGTATTCAGAGAACAATAATTAGCTTGAAGAGGGATTTGTTTGCAGCCTAACCCGACCTTTGTAAGCTTCCTGAATAATGGCCTTAGACTTCTACTAACAGACGGCACATGCTGAAAAAAAGTCCATTGCTGAAAGACAAAGTGATTTTTTTTCCTCTCTAAATTCCACTGGGGAACTTTTGAGACTGTCCCAGCGGGCCACAGACTGGACATAATAGAGGTACATGACCCCAGGACGGGCAGTCAAGATGTGACTGTGAGACTGGCTGATTAATATTTTGTGTGTGTGAACTTCACAGTACCAGATGTAAAACATCCATTAAAATTTCACAATATTGTACTATTGTGACATTAAGTTATTCTCATTTCTTCTGAATTAGATTTTACTCATACTACTGGGAAAGTAGAAATATTTCTGCACTGAGACATGACAGATTATTTTAATAAGCTCTGAGACTTATAAAATATTTTGGTAACACTTCACAATTATTTATGTTAACACTTGTTAATGCAACAGCTAACATGACACAAGAATGAATGCAGATACGTTTACTTATTTTATTAATCTTGGGTAACGTTACTTGAAATGTTAATGTACATTACTGTTTAAAAGTTTGGGGTTAGTTGGAGTTTTTGATGTTTTTGAAAGAAGCCTCTTTCATTGTAACTGACTTTATCTTAGGAATTTTTCATGTTTTTTAAAGTATTTGATCAAAATACAGTAAAACAGCAATCTTGTGAAATATTAATTTAACTGATCTATTTTAATATATTTTGAAATGAAATATATGAAGCTGCATTTCCAGCATCATTAACCTACTTGTGTCACATGATCCTTCAGAAATCATTCTAATATGCTGATTTGCTGCTCAAAAAACACTTTTTAATTATTATTATTATTATTAATGCTGAAGACGGTTGATCCGTGGAAAAGAACAGCATTTATTGGAAACTGAAATTTTTGGTAACAACGTCAAAATCTTTACTGTGACTTTTAATCAATTTTAACGTGTCTTTGTAAAATAAAATCACTCATAAATAAAACTTACTGACCAAGAACCTTTAAACAGTATTGTTCAAATACAATTTTAACATTTTACATTGTATAAATTAACTCTATGTGTCATGAACAAACAATACACAATAGTGTATTAATTATACATTAAAATGAACCTTTAATAAGTTTAATAAATGCTGTACGTTTCATTGTAAAATGTTACCAACATTTTTGCACAAAAACATTTGGTTTTCACAGAATAAAAATACGCAATAAAACGTCCCTGATTTTTAATTTACAACTGCCGATACATCTACTGAAGTATTTTTTTGTTTTTGTTTTTCTAGAAGAGCAATCGTGTTGCAGCTTTTATATTGGGTGGTACATCAATATCAAAACACATCCACTGCACTCATTTTCTTGGAAAATTGAGGCCTGCGAGGCAATATCATACTGACAGACCGGGACACATTGATTTTGCTCTACCCTGGGACAGAGTGAATAAAAGAAAGAAACAGACAGACAAGTGAGAGAGAATTCAACAGATAGATGGACATGAAGGCAGAAGGATCGGCCTGACATCCTGTCAAACCCTGAGTGCGCATCCCTGTTGACCTGGAGAAAAAAGCAGCACAGCGGCTGGCACGCACACACACACTTCAAACACACGGCCAGACTGCTAGTTCTGACCCCTCTAACACTTTCTTTCCACTCATCTGGTGACAAACTCTATTTTTAGGCCATTATATTCCTGGCACTCGTACTCTTCACCTATCAGTTTTCACTTGCTCATTTAACATTTACAGACATTAAAAGTGCACTCCCTTCCTCTCGCCTTTAACTCAACAATCTGATAAGCAAACGCACATTTGCGATGTGGATTTCAGATTAAAATCCTCAAAAACACATTTGAAGCACGTAGTAAAAGGTCATTGGCAGATCGGTAAACACATTCCGTGTGCGGCGTGTTTACTTTTAGGTTTTGTGGCCTTGAGGGCTCCTCAGAACTTGCTAGGTTAAAGTAAACTGTGGTGGAAATGGGCCGTTGCGAGATTGCTGTATTGCCCCAACTGTGTTTCTTGGAGAAGCTGAAGCGTGCTGATTAAAGTTGATTGAACCCCTTCAGCATCCATCACATCATGTTTAAATCCGAACAAGTATGTTTATTAGTTTGCACGAGGTTGAGGTATACATTCTGACCTGCTTTATCATCCCGAGAACCTTGCGGTTACTCAGAGGGGAGCAGTTCTCCATAAGTCTCCTGCCACTGGACAAATGGTCAAAGCAGATGACTGGTCAACATAAGTGTCCCTCTGACGCCTGACCTCCTCTCTCTGCTTAGATGATTCATTATGTCAACCTGGAGTCTCTTAAAGACAAGCAAAACAAGAGAAAAGCAAAGTTAAACAAAGAAGAGCTCTCATAAGTCATGGAGATCACTGGGTGCAGAGTAAATGAAAAAGGAAAAAGAAAGCTCCGTCATGGGAATATAGACACCCACTGAGGGAGTTGAAGCCATCACAGAGAATTTCCTGATTGTACATCTAACCTTTCAGCACCTCCTCCTGTGGTCGGCACACATAAGCACGGTTGCCAAGTCTGTGTGAAAAAGCCCAATGATCAACATAACCAAAACAAAATGCAGCTCAAACCCAATAAAGCTTTTTCAGATCATTCATTATGTAGGCCAACTGCATATTAAAGTCAGTATTCAATGCCCTTTTACGAATTAAGCCTGATGTTTTACAAATTAGCATAAATACGACTATCATGTGAGAGCAGGTTTTAAACAAATGCATACAGTACCATTCTTTACTTTTGCTTTGCTTATCTAAATTCTGACAGACAGTTTCTATGGTCTGGTTTCTAAATTCAATGTATTGTATTCATAAAAGTCTTTTTCCATAATAAATGTAATTTACTTACAGAAGATTGGCAAAACCCTTGCATTCAAATCTAATTTTTAAATGCAACATGCAAGTTGCAAGTCTCGGGTTAATGCGATTTTTTTTATTTTGAAAGTAATTAATACTTTTATTCAGCACGGATGCATCAAATTGATCAGAAGAGACAGTGAAACAAAAGATTTCTGTTTTAAATAAATGTTCTTTTCATCAAAAAACCTACCCAAAAATAAGACTGTTTTTACAACATTGATGATAATAATAAGTAATGTTTCTTAAGCATCAAATCAGCATAGATTTCTGAAGGATCATGTGACAATGAAGACTGGGAATATCACAAAGTATATTTTAAAACATAATAGAAAAGAGTCTTTTTAAATTTGTGATAATATTTCTCAATATTACTGTTTTAACTATTTTTGATCAAATAAATGCAGCCTTGATGAGCTTAAGACACTTCTTTCAAAAAATATTAAAAATCTTACAAACACCAAACGTACAGTACCGTTTAAACGGTCCAATTTCACTGAATATTCACAGACTTGGCAACCCTGGCCAAAACCTTCAGCTGCATGCTGAAAACAAAGATGCATCTCACTCAGTGATCAAGTTAGGGATGAAGAGAGGATGTGTGAACCGTGACAATATTGACCTGCACTCAAACAAACACAGGCCACTGCTTCTGTTCTGTGAACGTACATGACAAAACAGAACGGTCAGTCAATACGTTTAGTCAGACTGAATCAGAATTTCAATACAGCATGACAAACTCATAAGATTTTGTTCAACTGTGAGTCCATAAATACAATACAGCAGTTAAGTGACAGAATAAGCGCATAAAAATGACCTAAGTAAAACGAAGAAAAGCCGGGCGTTATTAATGGATACGTGATATGCTTAAATTATGAAAAGCACAACACAGTTAATAGTAAGTAGTAATAGTAATAGTAATAGCAAATTTGCAGTCTAATATAAGCCATCCAGATCATTAAAATAACAATCTAGGCTAAAATTTAAACCTGAAAATGTTCCATTTTTCAATTTTAACACATATCGCTGTTATATTATAACTTCTAAAGAAATATTTATCAAAAAAAGTGGAATTATCACTTGTTTCAAATCAACCATTCTGGTCAGTATTTCTGAGCTTCCTAATAAAAATAATCCCTGAAACAAAACAAATGAGGGAAAATGACCTTAAAGGTTCTCCTTGATCTTTTGGCTAAAGCTTCAAGGTATAATGGCTGGGAGAGATGTCTGGTGCTTAGATTAGAAAATACCTTCTTTAACTTACACTGACACAATGACAGACGTGGTTTACAAAGATAGTATATCACGGAAAATCATGAGTGCACAGAATACGCATGTTTTAGGCTAAAAAAGTCGACCCAAACGTTCCTGAGTAGTGTGTCTTTTGTTTCTCAGCCATACACTGAAGCTAACTGCAATGACTCTGCTGTGTTTATGACATTATAATCCTGCAGCTGGACTTATGAAGGGTAATGGAGCTCTTTATCAAAAAGATGAGTTTGGGACTGTCACTGAATTGATACATGTTTCATCTCTTTCTCATGGGAGCCACAGTCAGCCTCTTTCTCATAATCACATTAGATTCAAACATAAATGAACAGAGGAAAAAGTACTTAATAAAATACCGAATGTTACCGCAGGAATTCATGAGAAGAAAAATATGTTCTTTTGCTCTTGAAACATAAAAGTGCAGTAACAGTTTATAAAACACTTGAGTCTGAATCGAAAGGCTCACAAGAAGAACACAAGAAAGGAATGTGACAAGAGAGGAAAAAATATGTGAGAACAATTTCGCAATATAGTTTACACAAGCAGACATAAGTCTCCTCATTCAAATCTATGAGGTAACACAAATGGAAGTATGGGAAATATGCAATAATCCCACCTGGCCTGGGATGCTTGTTAAACTGTATTGAAAGAGTTTCCATGTATGTTGCCCACTTAAAGGGATAGTTCACCCAAAAATGAAATTCTGTCATTATTCACTCACCCTCAAGTTGTTCCAAACCTGTATTCATTTCTTTCTTGTGTTGAACACAAAAGAAGATTTTTTTTTGAAGAATGTTGGTCCCCATTTACTTCCATAGTATTTTTTTTTCTACACTATGGAAGTCAATGGGGACCAACAACTGTTTGGTTACTGACATTCTTCAAAACTTCATGGAGGTTTAGAACAGCTTTTACAACTTTTGCATTTCCTTCACTATCTAGTCCAAAAAAATAAATAAATAAATAATGAAATGAAAATAAATTAATAATTAAAAATAAATATATAATTATAAAAATATTTTAGGTTTGTTACATTCTTTCATACTTTATGAGTTGGCAATTCCGTATGAATTTGTTTGGTGTGAAAATGTATGTTTTTTGAGGAAAAAAAAAAACATGATTGTATGACACACATAATATAATATGATATATAATATAATATAATATAATATATTTGGATGTATTGTAGTTTAAAGGGACAGTTCATACCAAAATGAAATATTCTGTCATAATGTTATTCCAACAAGCTTTCAAACTCCAAAAAGGTAACATCATAACAGTGGTTTGTACGATTGGTGAACTGTTTCAACAGTCCGCTAAAGGTAAATCGGTGAATATGTTTCTGGATTTTATTGAAGTAAACTGGGGGGGCTGTTTTTTCATTTTCATTTTCACCATTTTCAACTAAAAACGGAATGCTTTGTATGCGTTTTGGCCGTTCATTTTAACGACAACGCCTTTTGGTGACCTGAAAATGCAAACTTTTGAAAACGGGAATCAAAGTGGAACTTTTTTGAAAACGATTCCGTTATCATCTCTGTGTAAACTGCAAAAATGCGAATCTGTGAAAACAGTGATGGCATGCACATCTGTATTGCATGTTTAGTCCATCCATCTTATTTTCAATGCAGACGTAAGGTGTTTTCTATGAATGTGCGAGACTTCTGATTTATTAGCCGCTATAGGGAAATAACGAGAAGAATATCAAAGTGCAGTAAACTGTAGAAATAAGGTGGATAGGCATGTGCTCTGTAAAAGAATGCGTATACAGACGTGTAGTCTTTCTTTACAAAGTGAAATAGCAAACTACTTGTCTGGCATGCGTAGTACAGCGTTTTTAGTTATTTGCACGGATCCGTGTGAACAGTGATAGTTTTGATAACGTTGTCATCTGTCATTTCCGTTTTTAGTACATCATTGTCGTGTAAACATACCCTAATCCTTGAAAGAGGTTAGACATGAATAGCATGCTATATAGAATTACAATAGTCAGCTATTACAGACTGTACTCTGAACCAAGAAACCAAAAACCAAGTTTCAATCAACCATGTGCTGATCAGACATCTTTGGGATTGTAAAGGCTGCCAGTGTGCCTTTCGCTCTCCAACCCAGGACTTCTGTCAAGTGTCCTCTTTGCTCATCGTGTCACCAATTATGCATTCTGCTGCCACTGAAGCACTTCTGGCAGCGCTATGCTACTGTCAAGGACATTCAGTCTGGCCTCTGTCAAATGGGGCACTTGTCAAGCTGCCAGTGCACCCGGTGACACTACCCTTCACAGCACACTGTCAGCTGACCGCAATGAATTAATACATAAACCAAAACAACCCATGAGTGTTACGCTCCGGTTATCATGGAAAAGAAAGACCCCGTGATCTCCTGCATTGAGTGTCCCGTCATAACAAGGGGAAAACCCTCAACAAAAGGCCCTTAGAATTATATTAAGTTTACAGGTGTTTATATTGATGATTAACGGCACGACCATTCAAACAATGCTGCGACGGAGGATATGGAAGGAATGGTTGCATTGACATTCCTGGCCATTTCCTCGACGCACGTTGCGCTGCCTTAAGGGTCTTCGGCCGCCTGCATACTTTCCAGATCTTGCATCCTCTGTATCTATAGAGATTCCACAGGTCTGGATGGACAGCAGGTGTGCGGCCCAGGCGGACTTTCCAAGGATGTAAAGTCAACAGAAGACTCATTACTGCTCTTCCCTTACATCTGAAAACAAAGGGACTGGAATTCAGGAGGATGCATACTTACATGCCTGTGATTTTAAAGATAGGTTCCCCTGTGCTGGATCCTGACTGGTGTGCCAAGATATTGTGTATACTCATTCAGAGGAAGTTTTTCATCTGCTTCAGATAAACAGATAACTGTATTAGTCTAAGAGGGCTTTAATGGTGTTGTCCTTGAGAAACAGACAGAAAAAAACAAAAGGAAAGAACAATGGAGGTGAGGAGAGTGACAGAATAAATGATGGATTTACACATATATAGTCTGTGTGTGTGTGTATATATGTTTATATACATAAACAGTATGTTTATTTACACATATTTATATGCATAAACAATGTTGATATTCATATGCATGTTATATTAATGAATAAATACTCATAAAACATCTTAACGTCTTTAATTTTTAAAAAACTTTATATTTAATTAAAAAAAGACAATTCAAAGACAACGGGCCCTATCATACACCTGGCGCAACGTGACACTAGACGCGACACTAGACGCGACACAAGTGTTTTTTTCAGCAAGACGCAGTTATCATTTTCACGTCCAGAGCCACATTGTTTAAATAGCATATGCACTCGTGCCCATCTGTTCACCCATGGGCGTGCAGGCCTGAAAACGAGATGTGTTCAGGCGTATTGTTGGCACTTTGCTATTTTGAGGCAACTGAAAACGACTGTGCCATTGACCAACAAAAACCTGGTCTGAAGTCAATGACGCAGTATTTTTTGTTATTTAAAGGTCATGTTAGTACACTCAAAAAATATTTCTGTCTAAACATAAGTTTTATGTAATTTAATTACATAGCAATTTTCCATCCATTTGGATTACATTGTTTTAACATAAACAAACTAATAAACTTAATGTGATTCATATTTGTCATATGTAAATGAAATAGGTAAGATTTATACTTATAATAGTTGAGTATATGAATAGTGAGAGATAAAATGTCTTTTATCTTCAGTTGATTTCATCGAAGGCTGTGACTGAAGTCAGTTGTAGTTCTTGTGTTTCTCTGTCCTTCAGTGATTCTGCTTGTTAACAGCAGGTGTTCATCATTAATACTCAATCATCACTTAATGATCTCATTAACTCTGACTCTGCTTCAATGGTACTTTAACTCAGTAGTGAACACACATATGACCACTAAACAGTGTTAATTAACCTGGGCATTTTTCTGTGAACTATTACATAAATTTTACCTATTTCATTTACATATGACTGACAAGTATGAATCATATTAAGTTTATTAGTTTGTTTATGTTAAAACTATGTAATCCAAGTGGATGGAAAATTGCTATGTAATTAAATTACATAAAACTTATGTTTAGACTGAAATATTTTTTTGAGTGTAATACGCACCTATAGGCGGGTGCACAACGCGTGGGACGCGCAGCAGCACACAAACATTTTTAAATATTTAAAAATGAAAGGATTCCTCTCTGGAGAAGCGTTCAGTCTTTCCGCTTGCAAATTCCGTCACGTAAATAGAGAATCCACCATGGTATAAGCGCAACTGGCTCTGATTGGTGTATTACACGTTATGCCCAAAACACATCCATGGCGTGCGGACCATTTTTTCAGTCGTTCAACTAGCAAAAGATGATTCAGACACAGCCCAAGTGCACCAGCGCTTCAAACCATGCGCTTAAATCATTAAAATAGGTCCCATTATATTATTGCACAATAAAAAACTTAGAAATCATTGAAGTGGCTTTAAAACATTTTAGGTGATTTGAGGTATTTTGTTTAATTTATAATTCCATATCATATCTGACTGAGGTACTTTGTTTAAATATGTTTTAATTGTTCGTCTATGTATACTCATATAGATGTATGTCTTTGTCTGTTTCGTGTCACTGTTTTGCAGCATCTCACGCCGTGAGTGATACGTGTTTCAGACCGTGCATCAAGTTAAAAGTAGTTGTAGAAAGTGTATCTCAAGACTCCTGCTTCTGTTCTATTCTGATGTGCTCCGTCCAGCTGTCTTTGAATAAACATATATAAAATAGCTAATCTGGCTGTTCCAGTTCTGTGAAGATGAAAGAACATTTGTGCACATGGAAGTACTCCTGTGTGTTTAATCACATTTAAAATATCACCATGGTGATTATGGGAGATGGGCTTAAAAGCAGAAATTACACATAATTGGTTTTTTCTCTGCATGAATGCTTTCTCAGAAGGCATATGACACTGGGCCAAACAAATAAGCCCACAGCATGCATAAATGGCTGTGATGACAGCAGAAAAGCCATTTCAGATTTACAATATATTTCTGTAAATGTATTGAATAGGTGGATTCTGAGTGGGAAACAGCAAACTCATTCAAATCAAAGCTTTATGCCACAGGCGGTAAACACCATTCTTTTCACTGTTAACCAAAAACATAATTATTAATGGAGCACCTCAGTGTTTTTTGGCCAGGAGTTTGAAAAAGTATTGCTGGTAGACAGAGTAAACTCCAGGAAAAACAGCATGGTTTGAATATTGGACTTTAGACCACAAGGTGCTGATTAACAATAACAAACACTACAGTGGGCAGCAAACTTTTCACTCAGTCCAAAAGGAACTGAACTTTTGGAGTTCAAAATATAAAATATTGTGTCTATAAACTAAACGCATTATCTAAATTATTTATAATAGGCTTCACATAAATATTGAAATTATAAACACTACTGTTTAAAAGTTTGGGGTCAAACTTTGTAATGAAAAGTCTTTTCAACTTTTTTCAACTCATCAGAGAGAGAATCCAGAAAAATGCATCGCGGTTTCAAAAAAAAAAAAAAAAAAAAACTTTGAGCAGCGAATTATTATATTAAATTGAGATGAAGGATCATGTGACTCTGAAGACTGGAGAAATGGCTGCTGTAAATTCAGCTTTGTCATCACAGGAAGAAATCACTTTTTAAAACATAAGGAACAGTTATGTTAAATTGCAGTAATATTCTACAATATTATTTTTTCTATTTCATAAAATAAATGCAGCCTTGGTGTGCATAGGATTCTTTCAAAGACACACACATACACAATACCAGCCCAACTTCTGAAATGTCATTTACATTTTTACAATACATTACATATTTACAATATCATATCATTTAATGATTAATAAAATCATATTAAATTGACACATAATAGTTTTATTTAATTTTTTTTTTAAAATGTTGCTAAAATGTATAGCACCCCCTCCCAAATAATTCCTGTATCACTCTAAAAAATACCTAAAAAAAATAAAAAATTTATATTGTAAAATACCATTTTTAATTGAAACAGTAATATACCATAAAAAATGTATTCTGGGTAATATTTGTCATTTTAAGAAAAGAGGCCTATAGGCTACTCTCTCAAAAGTGACAAAATAATATGACCCAGAATTCTGTTTTTACGGTATATTACTGTTTCAATGGAAAACAGTATTTTGCTGCACAAATTTGTTTTTAACGTTTTTGTTTTTAGAGTGAGATAATTAGCCTTATTTGTGTTTCTGCTGCTTCTCATGTTATTGGAAAAGGTCTATTGAAATATTAAAGCATCTCAGCTTCCTGTTTGTGTCCAAAATGTCAACCTTGAGCGTGGTCACCTTAGGCACCGTTGAAGCCTCCGCCATGTTGTCACAGTGTTTCAACAGACGGCGTTGACTGATGAGCCCATTACTGTAGAGCTCCATGCAGCACGTCCATCTGCAGCCGGACCAGAGCTCGTTCTGTCATAGGATGTCACCTAATTGTTTGCATTAGCGGAAACAAATACATTTGCAAAACAAACAAACAGAAATACCTCCCACCTGACAACTTCCTGGTGATAAGAAAAGAAGCTGGCCTGCTGCACGCGGCTGACAAGTTCGTCAAGTGCAGATGGCGGTGGTCAGCCCGGTTCCTGTGGGACCGGCATCTTCCTGAGGTTTTGACATGGGGAACTACTTTACGGGCCGGGGACTGGTGCATACATTCTGTGCATGGTGCGAAGAGGAGCAGCTGTTCCTTTTTAACATGCACCATCAATGCAGAGCGCTGTAGTTGAGGGATGCGGTCACAGAAAGAGCTGCAACAACAAATATGGTCCATGGAAATGAAGGTTTACTGCCATCATGCAGCATGTTATATGAGCCACATTAGTGGGGCCTCTATAAGCACATACACATGCATTTGCACACAACAAACTGCATTAAAGCCAATAGAATTTCCGTGGCTTCAGGGAGAAAAACTACAAGTTGGTGTGGCGGTACTTATGTTTAAAATAACTGTATACATTGGGTCAGCTTGTAGCAAAGCTGAAATTGGATGTATTGTTTTATGAGGGAAGGCATACCGCATTGGTTACACACTCACGCTAATCAATGACAGGTGTGTCCGGCACTGAGAGGTGTTAACATAGGGGCCCAAGCAGTGTAGCCTTAGGGGAGGTCTACGAGCTCAACACACACACACACACACACACACACACACGCACGCACGCACGCACGCACGCACGCACGCACGCACGCACGCACGCACGCACGCACGCACGCACACACGCACGCACACACGCACGCACGCACGCACACACACAGTTTGACTAATTAGGCACAGGGATGAAATTAATAAAATCATTCAATATGCTGATTTGATGCTCAAGAAACATTTATTATTATTATCAGTGTTGAAAAGAGTTGAGCTGCTTAATAATTTTGTGGAAACTGTGATACATTTTTCTCAGAGATCTTACTGACCCCACACTTTTGAATGGTTATGTACATGACCATTCTCCTGATTTGACAACTGAAATCTCTGTGTACAAATAGAAAGGATTTATACAGCAAAAAATTATTTTAGAACAATAGAAAAAAAGGGTTAATGAATGTTCAGTTGTGTCAAAAATAAAATAAAAGTGAATAAAAACACTAACATGCACCTTCTAGTATGTTTTTTTAATAGTTTGTTCCTGTTTTATGTATTTGTTCAATAATTTTTCAACTCATTTGCTGTTTTAGAATAAAATGTTTCCTTTTTGTTACCTATTTGAATTCTTAAAATGAAATGGAAATCTTAGAAAATGAAATAAAATTAATAGAGGTTTAAATAAAAATAATTTTGAACAAGGTAATTTTGCATCTCCATGTTTTCTAATAGTCCTACGGGGTACTTTAGGATGTACAGCAATGTATGTACTTTACACTAAACAACAAAGGTTATGGATAAGTTGTAGATTCTAAAATAACTTTAATATTTTACAGATAAAAGTTACACGTCAAAGCAAAAAGGGTTACAGCCATCCCTCGTCTCCCCTACACCGTGGACAGAGGCAAATGTTCTGCTGTTGTAAGAGTGAAAAGGGGTTCAGTCGGGAGGTCGCCTAAAACAGAACAGAATAAATTCGCTTTTACAGATCATTTGTAGCGTGTGTTTGGAACAAAAAACTTCCACTTGTCTGGTAGGGCCATTGGTTCTGGAGAAGCCCATCTCTTGACTTGCAGTAAATCACAGAGGTCTGATCCACAGGGATTTACCAGCCAGGACAGCGCTCACTCTGTGTAACTTTTTCAGAGGTGTGCGTGTGCGTCAGACGGCCTCACGGGACTGCTTGTGAGAATGTTAAAGGCTGGCCGCCGCCGGATTGATACAGAGCACAGCACGCCATAAGAGGTCCACTGAAATGGAGCCATAAAAAATTTACCAACCTGCAATAAATTTTTCACTCAGAGAAAACTTGAAGTGGCCCAGTGAGTAACAGGGCAGGAAAAGAGGTTGAGACAGGGGGCACTTGACATCCCAAAGACTCACGGAGCACCAGACAAGTAGAGCAAAACCGCACATGAACCAAACACTTAACTAATGCCTTCAAGAGCATTTAGAAACAGTGCACGGAATTCTCGAAAACTTTTATTGCGCCAAACAGGATGTTCTCTGTATCGCTAGTCATTTTTCATTTGTTCACAACAAAGGAACATGGTGGAAAGGTGAAATGCAATGTTAGACTATGATTAAACCTGCAGGAATATAGCATTCCCTGAAGATTTAGTCATGGGAATCTAAAATTACGTGCATCCTGGTCTTTTTTGTGTAGCTTTAATTCATGCCTTTAGGATCATTCCCTTACATAAACATAAGGGCTGAAATTTATATAGGACTATTTTTGGGACAGACAGTCAATTCAATCGCAGAGTACACACACAGCGCCAATGGACGTCGTGTTGCAACATTTCCAAACACAAGATTTGGCACTAACATCACATGACAGACAAAAAGCAAGACCTTGCTGAACCGTTCTCAGCGCCTGGGCACCTGTTTTCTGTAAATAGCACTGAACATCTGCACTTCACCCTACACCATTATAATCCATCTACTTCTTCCCCTCTTTCTGGTTAAATCTCTGTCCCCAGGGAATTTGGAGTCCCATCACAATCCCATGGATCCTCTTCCATGGATTACTCCCATCCTGCGCAGTGGCTTTTGGGTGCCAGCGAGCCGCGGCTGTGGACACAGATGGGAGCATAGCCTTGTGATAGCTTCCATATGTCACAGTGCGCTTCTGAGGGCGCTTTTTTATTTTTTCCTTTTCACATTTCTGTTTTTGCCCCATCTCTCTTTTTTCTCTCTGGTTTTCTCATCAAATGTTTTGTTCAAAGAAGAATAGGTGAGCATACCCACAGCCAAATGTAATCAGAGGACAAAAATGGTCATTTAAAGGAACCGTTCACCCAAAGCTATAGTTATATTAAAGTTATATGGGTTTAAAATGACATTTTTGAGTAAATTATTCCTTTAATCATCCCAGTGGAGAGATGCACCTTAGATTCGTTAGTTGAGTTAAGCCCTTTATGAACCTATTACAATAAATTTTCTGGCCTTGCCACGGATGCTGAAAGCAAAGATATGATGTTATGGTTCTCCAAAAGGGCCATGCTGTGCCTCTAAGGTCTTGCAAACATGAATAATCTGTTTAGCATAACTTATCTGTCATAGACGTTAGGCTATTTAAGTCACCCCTGGGGGGGGCAGTGACATGGATCTGTATAGCTCTATGGTACGTAAGAACTGCGAGGAAACAAAAAAATATCCTTTTGACACCACAAGCCTGGGAGGTTCGCTCATCTGCGCTGACACATATGGTCAGTAATATCCCCCCTCTGATTATAATCCTTGAAGTCAACCTCATTAACCAGACATCCGCACTGAACCCTGACTGAAAAGGGGCAGAAAGTTTGCCTGTCAATCAACACCAACTTGCTTTAAAAAATGTATGTAGAGAAAATGATCCAGGAGCTCCAGACTTGAGACCAGCTGCACTTTCTCATCACCTAAAAAGTCTGCCTCTACGTCAGACTGAGACAGAGACATATGCAAAAAGTTGCATGTGTAATCATCATTTCCGAAGTAAGGCTGTCAATTTAGCATGTTGAACATGAATAAATATTCACTTATTCAGAATTTTTTTTTATATTTTAATATTTATTTAATATTTACAAAAAGTAACAATCAAAAAATATATAAAAATAAACAAAAAGTATATTACATGTTTTTTTTAGAATGATTTTATATTATTATTGTTATTATTATTATTATTATAAAAATAAAGATTAAAATATTTACCATCAATCAATTAGACCTCCTTTAGAAAATAAGTAAATGAAATATTAATTATAAATTCGTATATTTAATTTTTATGAATTGATTATAAATTAATCATACTCACTTTAACAAATCTTAACTAAAAATTGATTATGATTTATTTTATAATAAAAATTAACAATAAAATATAACAATTTATCAATTTTTAATTGTGCTTAATTGTTTTAAAAAACTATTTATGAATATTTTTTTAAACACAATAAAATCTTATATATATTATAAATATTATATTGTGATTATAATTTATTCATTATCAGTTAATCATGCCCGCTCAACTGTACATTAATGTAGAAAAAATCTATTATTGGAACAGGGCCTAAAGGCATGTTTTTTAATAAAATAAAATAAATAAATAATTCTTTAACATGGTGTTTTAAAAATAGTGCTTATGGCAATAAACACTGAAAAACAAAAAGACATAATTAATTTAAATGAACTGACATTTCATGTAATTAATTCAATTATCGGTAAACCGCTTTAATCAATTTAAAGCCCTATTAAAAAATATTGCAATGCAGCTCTGGCTCGTGATCTAGCACCTGATCCAAATCAAAGAACCCGTCCCCAGAGACGACACGACAGAGCGATGTTGATTATGCATGCTCATACTTACACCATGGCTGCCATTGTTTAGGCTGTAAAGCGATGTAAACTAAACCGCGGTAAAACAAACAGCGTGTCAGGCTTTGCATGATTTAAATGTCACTTCTTTAAATGTGGTCCATCAAAAAAAAATATTCTATAATAACATTAAAATGTGTACATACCGGATTTAAAAACGTGAAGCGGGTCTAATATGCTAACACATGCTCAGGCATGAAGACATTACCATCCAGTACATGGAGGGTTTTTGACAGTGTGCTTTGTGCCCAAGCCCTGAGTCAGCTTCCCACGCAGGATCATCTGTAGGGAACATGCCTTGCTTTCAGGAACACACTAGCAGCTTCCTGGAGGAAAACAGCAACGTACAAAGTGATGGTGGCTGAGGGGAGACCTCAGGCTATAGACCCTGTGCCTGACAAAGTGATTTATGATGCCTCCCCCCTCTTCATCTCTACAAGGTGACAGATCCAAGAGGAACTTTAGTGAGCTTGTATTGAGGCTGCGTTAAGGGACCCCATTTACTCTCATAATATTCTTCTGATGTTTGCAAGTTATGTGCTAATATTATATACACTGCTGAGAAACTGACAGCAGCAGAGGTCTACATAGTCAGTCAATCCTGTGTTTTATCATCAGAGAGAAAGGCTGGGTGTTGACAGGAAATTAAGAGCAGCTATGAGGTATGAAACTAGATAGCAAAATAAAAAAGCTTTGCCCATCACATTGTGTAACATAAGAGATCCAAACTGTTAAATCTTCATGCTATGTTTTTTGACATTTTTAAAGCCTGAAGACACCAGAATCGTCCATGATAAATATTAAAGGGATAGTTCACCAAAAAACGGAAAATCTGTCATAATTGACTCACTCTCATGTCGTTCCAAATCTAAATGACTTTCTTCTGTGGAACACAAAAGAAAATATTTTGAGAATTGTGTCAGTGAATAATGAAAGTCACCAAAACGAATCAAAAGATCTTCTTTTATGTTTCGCAAATGAAAGTCATACAGGTTTGGAATGACATGAGGGTGTGTAAATGATTACAGAACGTTCATTTTTGGATAAACTATCACTTTAAATCTGTTCTTTAGTCAGTCCAAATTAGTTCTATTCCAATTAGGGACGGGTCAGAATGGTTGACTAACCAACCAATTAGTTTAGAAGTTGATAAGAGGTTTTCAATAGGCTATGAATTGGCCCTTCCAACAGCTATGAAAGCTATGACAATATAGTGTATTGTCCATATAATAATACACAAATGCTTTAAAATGCACACATAATCTTATTAGGTTAGTTGGTGATATTTGGGAATAAAGCTTTTATGCCAAAAACCACAGAAGCATATTATGGACAGTTCTTTTTTTATGTCAAACACAACAAAGCCAAAAATTTCCCAACACTTGTAAACATGTCATCAAGCCTACAAGAGTTAACCGCAACAAAACAAACCAGCATTCCACCATTGCTGTGAAATTCCAGCGCATGGCCAACACTGGCTGTGTTTACATGCACACCTTTTGTTTCAAACGGAATGAATTCATTCAGGTCAATGAATCTGACTGTAGTGTTTACATGAATGGTAATAAAGTGTTTACATGTCCTCTCGACTGGATTAGAAAAGGAATAAACCACCCCTTCCAATCGATATTTCATTCAGATCGAGTTCAAACAGATTGATTAAGGTGTTTACATGTAGGCTTTTCAGACCGATTGAGCCATCAATCCAATTGCTAAAGGATTATTTGGTTGGATGTAAATGTAGCCAATTTTATGGAGTTACGTCCTCTGCAACATCGACACTTCAACATTGAACCTCCTTGAGCTAAATAATGACACAATTGCCTTCTGTAGAGCAGCTAAAATTAAATAGTTTTTTTTGCAACATTAACACTGTTATTTTCTTGTTATTTTCAAATATGAAAATATGTAGATTTATACATCATTGCTCCAAATTCATTAAGGTCTAACTAGGGGGCAGTCGGGAGTATATACAGACATATAGAGAATGATGGGGTATGCAACCACCTTCCCAGGTGGACGCCCTGTCGTACTGCTGGACTTCTGCCTGAGCGACAGATGGCAGAAAAATGCGGAGGAACCCGCCCTGTGCATTAACTTTGCTGGCTAGCGTTAGCCTGCGACAGTGCCCGCTATCTGTCTGTCTGTATCTCCAGCGAAATACCCCCATTATCCTCGGAGCCATCATGAGATTAAGAAGAGTATGTCAGAGAAACCGTCGGGACAGCTGAGTCTCATTATCCAACATATGCTGTGATGTTTTAGCAAGGCTTTGGTTTGTATCTGGTTAGCTACACAAAACGTGTGATGTGAACCAGTCTTCACCTTTTAGGCCAGGACGAGGCCGTTTCAGATGAATGACACGCAGCATGTTCACACCAATCAGATTTAGGCAATTAGCTATTTAAGAGGGATCAATGGTCAGGATGTATTTAGAGGAACTCCATTTGCTCAGCTCAGATAGATTAAATGGGGCACATACTCAAAGAGATTTAAACAGTAATCCTCTC
The DNA here is from genome assembly GCA_038088235.1 of Zacco platypus. NCBI lineage: Eukaryota > Metazoa > Chordata > Actinopteri > Cypriniformes > Xenocyprididae > Zacco > Zacco platypus. The sequence goes on from CM076079.1 coordinate 7,754,099, forward strand.
TCAAACTAATACAATGACCATCATACAACATCTAGGAAGATCTGTTTTTCACTGCTTTAAATTCAGCTTACTAGAACTGGCCTAAAATAGCACACAAACATATTTATTTTCCTAAAAGGAAGCAAATCCTCCAGCAAATTCTTTATTAGTTCTTCTGAGATACTTCGACACCGACTAATCTTTAAAGAATCAGTGTTCTTCCTTTCAAAACGGCTTGTCAGAGAGGATGAAGGCATTTTAATATAAGCTTGTGAGCATGTTTCATACCCCCTGCTAACATGTCTAATCTGGTTGGGAGGAAATGATTTGATCTTTTGCAGGCATGGGGCATCTCAGAATCTAACTGTCTGAATCACAAAGACCTGCGCTCACCAGCCAAACTTGGTTTTTCATGTAGACATATGAGGAGCTCCCCGTTGAGCTTTGGAGCTTGTGGAGCAGCGTTTTGGGCTTCTCACTCTCTGATCTTCTGAAACAGCCATCACATCTGTCTCCTCTGTGATGTCTGCCAGGGTAAAAGGACAAAATGTCACATATCTTGAGGCTGTCTTGTCATAAAGGAGGGAGAAAGAAAAGAGGAAGGTCAACGAAAGAATTACATGAATCAAAGTATAGAAGGAAACATTTCATTTAACTTATATATTAAAATGTTTTGTTTTGAGTGGAAAAAAACTCTTTAAACCTTACGCTTTAAGCAATTGAAAAAAAGAATTAGGTTGTATAATTGTATGTATGTATCCCCTGGTATAAACCAAATTCTACATTTAAAAATAATAAATTGATAATAATATAGTTTTAAATATAGAGTTTGATAAAATATGTAAAAGGTAGAGTTTGATTTATAACAGAGAATACATGGCAATTTAAATTAATTCATAAAAAATATCAAATTATGTAAAGTTTAGATTTTATTTTTTTTTGATACTTTATTATGTCTTTCAATAATACAAATAGATATTTCCTTTAAAGACATAATATTTTTTTAACCTATAGTTATTCCGTATTTTTCCTTTTACTATCTCTTCCTTTCACTTTTTTTCCTTTTACACATAAAGTAATAATAATAATAATAGTAATAATATAATAAATAATAATTAGATCATTAACCAATAAATACATAATTAAACACTTTTAAGTATGAAAAATAGGGAAAAAGAGAAAGAGAAAAAATACAAATAATAAAATTTAAAGCTTCACTTATTTATATCAAGCTCTTATAATGACACCTAATTCTTAATAAGTAATTCAAATAATATTATTTAAACATCAAGTAAATAAATAAAATAATAAGTGAATAAATTAAAAGGGAGGCAGGATTATATAAAAAAGGTAATTAATATATGTATTCCTTTATTTTATAGAATATACTTTGATTTTTGAGGTGCTCATATCTTTTCAGAATGTATACTTTTGCTCTTAATTTGATGCTATCCTCTCTATAGAGTGTACTTTAGAAATTAAATCGAACCAATCATTTGAAAGTAGAGTTTAGATGTTTTAGATGTAGCCTAGATTTAATTCTTTCGAATTTTGTTTAACTATCAGATATCATATATATGCCACTTAACCTGGATAAAATAAGTAATTTTGGATAATAGCATATGATCAACTAATAACATGAAAACTAATATGTAAATGTACAACACCTGAGTAAAGACAACAGTAAATAACAGTGACACATTTCTACATAACATGAAATTTTGAATTACATTATTTATTGCATTAGTCTACACCTGAGTGACGCTAAAGAAATACCTCACTGCGCTGCAATGTAACTCAGAGAGGAAAAACATTTCAAAGGTGACATGAGCTTGACCTCGGTTGACTTTGATTTTCAAATCTGTCTTATACATTATGCTCATGATCTTTGACATGTTCCATAGGTTTAATCAGCGTTTTGGCATTGGGCTGCAATATTGCACACCTCTCTGCACCTGGACGCAAACGCCTGTGATTGAATGCCATGTGTTTTACACGTTCTTTAGATTCTGTTTGAAGTGATCACCCACATCACTGAGGCCTGGCCTCTTGCAGTTGGGGTGCTGATGGCTTTTGGCTCAAGTTCTAGTACCTGTGTGTGTTTACTCTCTCTGCTGGCCACAGACACCAGGAAGCACGTTCACTGCTTGGCAGACATCCAGCTCCCTTTATCCAGTGAGAGAGAGAGACTGCTACATCTGCACCAGATGTCCGGCTGGACCGGGCTGATCGTTAGGGTCAGACTGACGAGTGCTTTGAAGGGGGTGGAAGTCCTGATTACCGTGTGCTAGGAAAAGCACACATTCTCTTAGTCCAGGTACAGTACCTAACTGCTGGCCATCAATGGGCTAACATGCCACTGCTAGTCACTATAACATTTTACCCCAAATCCTCCCATCCAGACAGAGGAGTGTTGAGGGTTCACAGAGGCCGCCATGTGTACTTCATGTTTCCACAACTGACAGTGAAAGATGCTCTAAAAACAAACCTACTAGTGTGAAGCCAATCGTTCTAGTGTGTTGTAAGAGGACACTGAAAAAGAAACGCCACATATTCTGGCCTATACAGTCATCTAAAGGTAAACAGTGCTCTCATATCTCTGCATGGGCACTGGGGAACATTAAAATCTGCGGAGGTGTTAAAAGATGTTAAAAATAGAAAAACTGTATCCTGAATAGCACAAACTATGACACGTTCACTATAAATAGCTAGGTGTGAGACAGCATTAAAATAAGTGGTATTCTCAAACTAATAAGGCATAAATTCAAATTTGAAAAGAGATAAACCAACAATTACATTAATTTAACCAGATTATGGAAAATGACTTGACTTGGAGTGCAGGCTTTAGACTTTAGTTGAAATACTTGCAAATCATCTTCATAAGCAGTGATGACTCCAACAGCTGTCCCTGTCAGTGCTGTTATATTAAAGGAATAGTTCACTTAAAAATGAAACATTCTGTCATCATCAACTCACCATTATGTCGTTCCAAACCCGAGTGACTTTCTTTCTTCTGTGGAAGACAAAAATAAATATAATGTAAGGAAACATGCAATAAATACATTACCGTTCAAACATTAGATTAGAATTATGAGATTAGAATTTTTTTTTTTATGCACTAAAATACACTGGGTTAAAAACAAGCCAATTTAGGTTATTTTTAGCCCAAGGGCTGGGTAAATATAGGACAGAACACATGTTGGGCTAATTTTACCCAGTAAATTGGGTTGTTATTTAACCCAGCATATTTTATTAATTCATTTTTACTATAATACTAGATTATTATTTTTACTTCATAAATGAATTAGTGCTTACAAATGAACTTAAATCCTCTAAACTTTTGTAAAATACTGCACACAACCACTAGTATGCATGATAACTTTCTTTATTTTCGATGAGTATCATATTTTACAGAATAGCATATTTTATACTGTTTTTAATTGAACATTTAAACTCATTTAACAAACATTAGAAGTAAAAATCAAACATTTAGAAGTAATTCACAAGTAATCGACCAGACTTTTATCCTGTTTCCACAGGTTTCCACCGTAATAGCGCTAGTTAACCTGCTCATAAACAAACAGTTAATAGCTCTGAGGACACATGCAAAGTATTTATATTTAGTATATTTAGCTCACGAATATATGAAGAGTTCATTTGCAAAAACAGATAACTGCAGCTGGGTTGTTTTGATTAAGTAAAAACTGAAAAAAAAACAAAAAAAACAGGTAATTTAGTAAATTAAAGTTCATTTAAAGTATGTTAAAAGTTTTTTTTTTTTTTTTTTTAGCATAAGCAGATAACCACAACTGTCGTTTTTTGGCAAACACAGACAACTCCATATTTCATGTTTCAGAGTTAAACCAAACCAAGTAATTGCTTTGTAATTGCATTTAAACACACACACACACACACACACACACACACACACACTAACAGATCGCAGCAAGTGTGTAAACACAGACGCAAAAGAACAAACAAGCATGTTTCAGCATGTAAGACGTGCATGGTGTACAAGGACTTGCAGGAGTCGAAATTACAAATCCTCTATCACTTTTAGTCAGCTTTGACAAAGCCCCTCAGCAAGCACGTCTTTTTGAAGTGACTAGCAGCCCTGTCACCTGACCTGAATACTGGGCGCTGATTCACTAAAACGGACTTAACGGTTTCTGTACACAAGCAACATGGACACTTGTCGGTTTCTGCTGTAAAATGTGAACTCGGTGGACAACAGTGGACAATTCTGGCTTTTCTGACAAAACGGATTAATGGTTCAGAACGTGCAATATGTGGAGAATAACATTTTTTTTTTTTTAAAGTGCCGTTTATCGTTTTTTGCAAATGAACTCTTCTTTTATTAGTAGATTTTTGATCAAAAAAACTTCAGTTACACGATCCTTCAGAAAAAATTCTAATATGCTGATTTGCTGCTCAAGCACTGCTGAAATCTGTTGTGCTATAGTATACTTAATATTTTTGTTGACACCAAGGTATATTTTTAAGGATTTTCTGATGAATATAAAAATTTTAATGATCCATTCTTCACACTTAAAATTCAACACATGATCTTCTACTGTCTACATATCTGTGAACAAGCCCATTCTGGCCAGACTGCTGCACGCACAGGTCTAATAACCCACCGCCACAATGAATCCTCCGTAATCATCTTTAAAAACCACACAATTAAAATGATGATGAAGTGCGCTGCCCTAAATTATAAAATATGTAGGACATTTTTGTCTGTATTTTCACAGACCTGTCTCTACATAGGAAAAAGACTCAGTTGGGGACGTTTAGTCAACAGTTGATAATGTGAGCCATAAATCAGTCATACACAGGATTATGAACTGAATCCTATGGTGCAGACGTCTGGCCTATAGCCAACATTTGAACAAAAGGTTGCCTCCACTTCAAACCAGAAACATTTCACTTAGTAATACTCCTGTGACCGGTCCCCTTCAGTATCCTGTCGTTCCTCTGTACCCAAATTCCAAACCATCCTTCTTCAAATGATTTTTAAGTTTTTCTTACTCTCTCTCCCTCCACCTTTTTCTAATTTGCTGGCCACAGTTAGAAATCAGCCGACTGGGACACGCCAGTAATTGAAGTCTCCACAGTGACTGCCTTCAGCACAGCTTTTAGTGATTCACGGGGGAGGTTTCCTGGGGGAAACTCAATAAGCTGCTCAGCGTTAACTATAGTCATCATCAGACTTTTTCCACCACAGGATGTAGAACAACACTTGTTGACAGCATCTCAAAATAGCATCAGGAAGCGTGACCCATGACAAACTGATAATACCAATACACAGGATTCAAGGAGCATGTGGGTAATTCATTCAGGGACAGAGATGCTCACAGAACTTCACTCAGGTTAATATGAGGTGGATCAGAACCGGAATGAATTACTCTTATAATTACGCTGGTTCATTTTGATGTGTCAAACATACAGCATAACCAGCGTTGCCCAATTCCTGATTGAATCTCTGCATCTGAATATGCCTGCTTCCACATCATATGTGTAGGCAAAAACAAGTGAGATGAGCATGCCAGAAACCATAGTATTCATAAAACGAAAATTACCTACTTTGAAAGATGACCTTCACTACTTCCAATGAGATTCTGAAGTGTGCATCCACTGGAGACTTTACTATCCCATGAGGCCACAGGAGAGAATTTGAGAATGACGCAAATCGACTGAAAACATAGGTCACATGACAGTGACAACATAGGGGATGCAGTATGTTAGAATACTACGTACATTCATTCTATACAGACCATACATTTTTATGGTTAGAAGTTTCAAATCAAATGTAGTCCATGCTATACAGTATGTGATTTTGGACGCAGCAAATGACTCTTAAGATCTTATTCACAGCAGCGCCATCTTTGACATTTACAATAGACAAAAAAACTGCACCCAACATGAGCTGTGGAAAATTATAAGTGATCTAAAACTTTATACAGCTTTTAATAAAGGATACCATTGAAAACGTGGTAAGTCTATCCCTCACAGCCTCGCTTTCATACATGTCATGGTGCTGCTCTGAATAAGGTCTATAAACTGGTTCTTGTTTTTAGTGAATCAAATACAGCTTACAGATAATTGTGAGACTTAAAGGGTTAGTTCACCCAAAAATAACTTCTGTCATTAATTACTCTCATGTCGATCCAAGCCCGCAAGACTACAGAGGTTCAACCTTAATGTTATGAAGCAATTTTTGTGTGCAAAAACAAAACAAAAATAACGACTTTATTCAACTATTTCTTCTCTTCCCTGTCACTCTCCTAAGCTTTTGACATAGTAAACACAGGGCAGCACTTCAGGGTTTTATGTCAGAACGCCATAAAAATGCATAGGAGAATGACAGGAAAGAGAAGAAATTGTTGAATAAAGTCATAATTTTTTTTATTTTTTTTTGCACACAAAATTCTTGCCGCTTCATAAAATTAAGGTTGAACCACTGTAGCCACATGGACTATTTAACAATGTCTTTAATACCTTTCTGGGCCTTGAAAGTAATTAAATTGCTTTCTATGGAGGGGTCAGAGAGCTCTCGGATTTCATTAAATATATCTTAATTCGTGTTCCGAAGATGAATGAATGGGTTTGGAACAACATGAAGGTGAATAATTAATGACAGAATTTTTTACATTTTGGGTGAACCAACCCTTTAAATCAGTGCTGGCTGTTCATATGACAACGTGTAGATGTAGTAATGTGTAAAGATGGACATTACGAGTTTTTGTTAGTTGGATTTTTATGTGTTTATTACTTTTTAAATGTGTTTACTACTGTTGTATTTTGCATTTTCTTTTTCCCCACACGTTTATTCCTTACAAGTCATCACTGCAACTGTTAAGGAACCGGGGTTGTTAAGACGTATTGAAACTGGAACAGGAAAATTCTTTACAATTCGTTATGTGATACAATACACTGAAGAAAAATAGATTTGCCCAAGACCTCTTACGCAATTTTGAACACTATGCACTCACACCTGAAACTGAACATTGAGAGCACTCTTCAGTTCTGTCTTGAGTTCTGTTTAAAACCTGTCAAGCAGTCTTCTGAAGTTTTAAATGACTAAAAAAGATGGATATTCACAGTTCAAAAGGTTTTTTTTTCTTTAAAAGCATTCTGGACATATATATTGGTCGTACTCTTGAAGGTTTTCAGATCCTGGGTAAGGTTAATGCACACATCTACAGTGGAGCAGAAGGCAAAACAGATCTTTTGAGACCATGAATATGTTTGACCTTAAAACAGGGGGAATGATGCATATTCTTTATGACATCCAGACTGCTCTGAATCACATGTAGTTGTGACCATTCCCTGATTTGTGTGCAGCAACGGTGCACCTGGAACTGTATACTGGGACTGTGACCGGCGCACAGTGAGCGTGTGATAAATGACTCCATGATCGTGCACATTTAACAACCTCCTGAATCAGGTAAAATCAAAACCCCATGAGTGGAAGCAGGTTTGTAATTCAGCAAGCTTCTAGAAACATCAACATGTTGAGCCTGGGTTAGAGCGCAAGGGCTTGATTATGTCTCAATTGGGCCTGTGTGAAAATTGTATTCCATTATTGCAGCTGTCAGAATATTGCACTTCTGAATTTATCATATTCCGGGTTCTGTGGAATATCTTTCGCTCGCAACTGGGAGCAAAAAAAACAGTATTTCGCCTTAAAAACACACCATATCTTACCCGTGTGGTTTGTGTGACGCAGTCCTCAGTTTATAATCAACGCCTGGAAGGAAGCAGATGACATGATTGCCTGTTGAGGAGCTGATGTTACTAATTAAAACAGGAAAAGTGATGACTCCTCTCATCCTCACTGAGTTATCATGCTCGCTGCTGGCTTTGGCCTTGACGTAGCAACTGCTCCTTCCTCCTGATAACTGCACGAAAGAGGCTTTAGGAGAAAAAAGGAAGGAAGGCCAAAGACACTATCACCTAGGCTGTGGCGGTTTTAGCTCATGATGCAATTTTGAAAGGGAAAACAACAAAGACGCTTCGGAAGGAGGGAAAAAAGTATGCAGGATGTTTTGGATTTTTTTTAAAGGGATAGTTCACCCAAACATTTACTTACCCCCATGTTGTCCCAAACCTGTGTGACTTTCTTTCTTCTGTTGAACACAAAAGAAGATATTTTGAAGAACATCGTGGTTCACACAACATTGGACTTTCATTTGAAAAAACAATCCTTTTTCAAAATATTTTCAAAGTCATTTTATATTAAAAAATAGACTTCATGAACAATTCTTTTCCCAGAGCAGCAAGGATAACTTTACAGGCCAAATGGGTATAACTCTTCAACTATTTAAGAGTTTCCACGTGGTCAACATAATCTTTAATGAATCACAGTGTATTTACGCAAAAAGGTCAGAGATGTTCCTCTAAGCACTCCACAGCTCCGGAGCTGTATTGGGAGGCTTGACATTAATCCTGAGGGTAATGTGGGCCTTCCTGTGGCTAATGAAATCTGAAGCCTGAAAATGGCCGCACCTAATGACACTCCCTGACAGTTTTTGAATTAAACAGCCGTGGCTGCTGGGATCAATCTAAATAGCACACAGATGGCCAAAACTATTTTTCTCTCCTTTTCTACCCCTAAGCACTTGCATATGGGATCTAATTTACTATCTCAGGGACATTGCTCTCAAAAAAGCTATTCTGGATGTAGTGCTTTTTGCCTGTTTGTTTTGCTTGGCCGCCACAGGTTCACAAATGATTGGTGATCAAAATTTAAGGGATAGTTCACTCAATAATGAAACTTCTGTCATCATTTACTCACCCTCATATTACTGCAAACCTCTATGACTTTATTCTGTGGAACATACAAGAAGACATTTTGAGAAACTGTTCTTATTACTGTTATTATTCAATGGGCTCCAATGTTGTTTGGTTCCCATTCCATTCTTCAAAAAAAACTTCACTTGGGTTCTGCAAAAGAAATGAAGTCATATATATTTAGAACTTCATGAGGGTGAGTAAATGATGAGAGAATCATTTTTGGATGTACTATCTCCTCAATAACCGTATCACATAACCTTGCTTCACAAACTCTCTGCTCATCTGCACAATAGAGGAAAACAAAAACATAACAACACATTTTTTCTAAAAAAAGCAAGTAAAATGAACTTGTCTGAAATGAGACTTTCTTCAAAGTGTTCACAGGAAGGAAAAAACTGCATAAGAAGTTCATGTGAAGATGGAAAAAGGTTGACTCAGACTCAAGCAAGGTGCACATTAAAATAAAATAAATTCATAAACATTATAACTCACTGTATGAATTTTTATACTGGTTTATTTATCCCATTATGTGAGGGTAGTATGAGGTGCAAAAGATGTGCTGATACATGAATATCATTTTCATTACATATAAATGTATTCTTTCTCAAATAATTCAATTTACCAAACGTTAGTTAGACTGGGAAAAGTCTCTTGTCAAGATATGTCATTTATGCCATCTCTAATCAACATCAGCTGAAGGTTTCCCAGTCCATTCTTGACATCTAAAACAAACAAGACATTCTATGTACAACAGAATAAAAATCACTATTTCACAGTCCACTGAAGGGTACCTAAAGGACTCATCAAGGATCCCTTTGCTCCTTTAATAGCTCTCACTCTTGGGAAGGTTTATCACTAGATGTTGAAAATGGCTTGAGGAATTTAGTCACATTCAGACCCACAAACATCAGTGAGGTCAACCATTGATGTTGGGTGATGAGGCCTGGCTAGGTCAATGATCCAAATCATCCCAGAGGTGTTCACTGGAGTTTGGGTCTGGGGTTTGAGAAGGCCAGCCAAGTTCTTCCACACCAGACTCAGAAAATCACAGACCTCGCATCGTAATGTCAAGTCACCTTTATTTATATAGCGCTTTCTGTAAAGCAGCTCCAAAATGCCAACAGTGCAATAATTCAGTTCTGTCAGATCCGTGTTTCAGTTCAAAATTAATCAATTATGAAACAAAGTCCTGCAATAAAGCAGCTCAATAGAAGACAATAGTGTCACCCATCCAGGTCAATTCAGTTTAAATTATGTTCTCATCCGATAGTGTCAGTGAAGTCAAATCAATAGTATTACTGAATATTTAGTGTCTTCTAAACCATAATTAAGCAAGCCAAAGGTGGCAGTGGAAAGGAACCCAAACTCCATCAGGTGACAGAAATGAAGAAGAAGAAGAAAAAAAAAAAACTCCAGTCTCAGTTGAGGGGCCAGTTCTCCTCAGGTCAAATGAATGAACATGGGTATGATTTTGATTCTAGGCTACATCACAAGTCAGACTTGTGAGTCAGATAATGCTAAAAAGGTAAACTTCACTCGACTAAAAATGTTGTGTGTTTGATGCAAACTTCATTTTTAAGTGTAATAGCCAAAAGCATTATTTAGAAGGGGATGTACACATAGTGTACTTTTGCAGTACTGTTGTTTTGTAACAAAAGATGCCCATCAACTAATGCCACCGTAACTTCGCCCAGATAGACAACTTCGTTCTTATGCCGTGAGTTTTTTTATACCTCCCAGATTTAAAACCTGTAGCCTCCCTCTAATCGCAGAGATCTGAGAAGCTTTACATGACATATTTGGCACTCATAGCCAGGCCAATTACCTCCTGTTGGCTCAGACTCTTTTGGCAGCTCTTAATGTGATGATCAGAGTTGGGAATGTGCTCCCATTTTCGAGCCACTCAGCACTCTACTGTCCTGTATTGGATAGGGTAGAGTGTGCTCTGTAACGTCATGTTTCCCTCGGTCAGACGCCTCTGGGTCAGGTCTGGCTGTCAGTAGGGTTGGTGTCCAGGTCCACAGTGCCTCAGGAAAGCCTGAAGACATAATCAATCAGCAAATGGCAAACTGACAAGATGATTCATCCAGTGCACATCTCTTACTTAAAACTTGCCCGCTGTTCTATCCCTAAACTCAAATCCTCTACAGCATTTGGGCTGGACTGGGACAGTTAGGAAGAGCTCATTGATCCAAACTGAACCGTACACTTAAGTTAATTTGCTGGCAACGGGTAGGCGAACTGTACGTTATGATCAGATGAGTCGATGGCAGAGTGACATTTCTGCAATATGTTGAATCAGGAATCAATGCAATATGTTGAATCAGAGGAGCACGGGTCATCTTGGCCTGCGGCTGAATGAGGCAAGACCCTTATGTCTGAAATCCAATGCAGGGTGATTATCAGACAGCATGAAAATATTCACACACACATTATATAAGAAATATTAACATATTCAGTTGGGTCACACCCTCGCATATGAGTGTCCATGTGTATGTCATTAATCTGAAGGATCTTAGGCGTTGCCTTACATCAGTACTAACAATCACAGTACAAAGAGCTCAGTGGGTGTGGGAGCCTGAATTCATAGTTTTGGTCAGAGAGACGCATAATCATGTTTAATGTGACCATATTAAAATGGTGTCCCGAACTAAAATGAGCTAAACGCTACTCCCCTCGACCTCTTACAAATGCAGACTCAAATGTGAAGGTTAACATGAAATCAAAATTGCCTCTATTTGATGTCTTAATAAATGTCTTATTTACATGTTATTGTAAAGGAAATATAAATTAATTTCCATAATCTTTTGCCAAGATTTAGTAACTTTCTTCACATCTGAAGTCACTTCTTGGGTGGAGAAATATCATATATTAAAGGGTTAGTTCACCCAAAAATGAAAATTCTGTCATTAATTACTCAACCTCATGTCGTTCTACACCCATAAGACCTTCATTCATCTTCGGAACACAAATTAAGACATTTTTGATGAAATCTGATGGCTCAGTGAGGCAGCAAGGTAATTAACACATTCAGATGCGCAGAAGGGTACTAAAAACATATTTAAAGCAGTTCATGTCAGTACAGTGGTTCAACCTTATACTATTATAACGCGAAGAGAATACGTTCTGTGTGACAAAAAAACCCAATATCTTTTCAACAATATCTAGTGATGGCCAATTTCATAACACTGCTTCGAAGCTTTACAAATCTTTTGTTTCGAATCAGGTTCGGTTCGCATATCAAACTGGTAAAATCACGTGAACTATTGAAATTGTGAAACATTTATGACATAACAAAGCCTCGTTTACTGAAATCACGTGACTTTGGCGCTCCAAACCACTGATTCGAAACAAAAGATTCGTAAAGCTTAGAAGTGGTGTTTTGAAAAACTAAAAATTAACCTTAAAATTAAGGTTGAACCACTGTAGTAGCATTAACTGTTTTAAATATGTTTTAGTACCTCTCTGGGCAACTGAAAGTATTAATTACCTTGCTGGCAATAGAGGCCTAACAAGCCCCCCACTTCTAAACTTCCTCCTTGTCTTCATTAGCTACCTTTAATTTATAACATTACAGAATTTATCATGAAATAGTGAGAGCTAAATTTAAATGGTTTACATAATTAAAATATTGTCTGTTTAACATATTGGCATTCATGAATTATGAGTGATGGGTAAACAAAAGGGGGCTGATTTTATGTCCCCAATTTTATGTTAAAATCAAACCCACGCCCTTGATTGATGATAATAAGAAATATTACTTAAGCATCAAATCAGCATATTAGGATATTGTGACACTGAATACTGGAGTAATGGCTGCTGAAAATCCAGCGTTGCCATCAAATTAATACATTACATTTTAATATGCAGTTTTTTGCAAATCATAAAAATAGTTCAGTTTAGCTGTATAACCTTCAGAAGCCAGTGGTAAAACAGCTGTGAAAAGTCCTCAAGATAGAAAATCACAGATAAAAAAAAGGGAAAAAAAAGTGTCTGAGCAGCTAAATTACAACACAAGACAGATGAAAGATTTCTCAGGAATATTTCGAAACGCTGGTCAGCAGCCTTGAGCTGTGTGCTGACTTGTGTGAAATTGAAAAATCTGCACAATGTGAAGCAAACCATTTAAGTCTCACCCTTCGAATAACAGGTATCACTCAAAAACAAAACAAAAAACAATTCTTCGGACTATTGCGTGAATTCAACCTGAACATGAGAAATAAGAATAAATTAAAAGTTTGGTGGATATAGCAAACAAACAATGCTACCCTGCAAACTATAAATCCAAACACACACACACAAAAGCATGTCAAAAGACATAATAAGAGTTTTAAACATATTCCTCTAGGTTTGTGCTATTGCGGACTATACTGATTCCTCCACTGAAGGTCTAGTTGCTACGTAACAGAGAAGGGTCAGTGGCACTGTGAAGGGTGAATGGATTCCTCCAGAACAGTCCATTTATCAAGTGCTGCCAACATGCCAAATGCACAAAGGACAACACATCCACCGCTAGATCCTGTTCCTTTTCACTGTTTTTTTCTAACTCCCTTTGCTCCTTTTATTTTAACCTTTATCTTTGTCCCTTAAATCTGACAAAAAGTTCACAAATACAACTTCGAAATTCCACATGAGTTGTTATATGTTAGCTAAACATGGGAAAGTGACAACAGGGATACATTAAAATGAAGATTATGTAAAATTTCCATGTTTCACCATATAAAAACCACCACTAAAGCTTCCCTGAATGACCTCGCTAATTAGAACCCTGTACAATAGAAAAGAGATTTAATATCATATGTTCTCCATCGCTATGAGAGCAGAACAAAACCGCCGCTAATGAGTCCCTGATCACGTTGAAAAATGACCCGAACTTGCACTCCCCCCTTACAGGTGGAAACCGAGGCAAGACCCACAGGAACGATTTATGATATGGATTCGGCGGCCTCTGAGCTGGTCATTAAGTAGTACGGGTCATTAGCCCTTTTTTGCCCATTCCAGCTGATAACAATACGCAGCTGGGGTAAAAGCTCCTCAGGAACTATTGCTTTTGACTTTATGCGTGACACAAAATAAATGATATTTATGGCTTTGCGCACTAAGGCATCTTTACACGGTGAAGTGTGAATTGTTATGTTATTCTTCACAGATAGAGCAAAGAGAATTCATAACAGGGAAGGTGTCAGCGCATCAAAGGCGAATTTCACAGATGTAAGAAACAAAGACCGGGTTCAAAACACTGCCACTCCACCATAGCTTTAACAGAGGCTTCTTATTTCCTATTCACTCAAAGCCAAAAGAAAGCATCCACCGCATTTCCACACCTCTTCTCTTCATTTCTAAAACCGTGTGTTATCTCCAGAAAAAACACAGACTGAGCTTCTGACAAAGACTTTGAGGGCAGTGAGTGAAAGAGTAATCCATCAGTGCGGCCATGGCGAATGTAGGGTAAAAACGCGCCGCTGCGGCTGCTGCTTTTACGGCAGATGACCCTGTAACTGCACTTGATACATCCTTTTCTTTATTGACTCTTCTCCTTGTCTTTTGTTCACCTTGGCCTGATTGCATCAGAGCAAATAATGACCTCTTCATGAAAATGACTGTAATTTTCCCGTAAAAGTCCCCTGTGCTGGCAGACTGCCGCTGCAATACACAGAGGAGTGAACGGCAGACGTTTAACTGATGTTAATGATGAAATTAAGAACGCAGACCACTAATGAGGACAGGAAAAGGATCGGAAGATGAAAATCTTCAACGTGCTATAACACTCCGTTTTGCATAATTAGCACTTTCCTTTGTCGTTTAACAACTCCTGCGCAACAGTTGCTATTGTTCGTGTCCCCTGACTGGAACCTCACATTTTCGGACACGTTCCAGACTAAACACGAAACACGTAACACCTGGAATATCGGTTACTGCACATTAAGGGGATCTGAGATTAGCCTGGCAGTGGGAACTGTAAACAGGAGAAATTTTCAAGAAAGGATTGCGTGGTCATTTGCAGATCATTCATGAAGATGAAGATCATTAGAGATTGTGGAGGAGTGGGCATTGTCCGACTTCAAAGTCCCGTTCAGGAACACCTAAGGCCCGCGTGCCGCTCCCGCTCTTCCTGAAAGCAGTTTCTTATCTCTCAACTTGCATCAGTCCCACAGACTCTGATCCACAGTCAGTCTGACACTCTACTTTCCAACTTTGAGAACTTACAACCACCATCCATTCAAACCAAGCCGGCCGTTTCTAAACTGCGTGCGACGGTGTGAACTGATTGAAATTCCGATAAGCGGAATATCATCAGGGAGCAAAAAGGAACACACTCTTTCTCTATGAGCTGTCAATTTGTTTTGACTTCTTTTCATCTTACTGCTACAATAAATGAACTACGGATCTGGATGAACAGCATATCTCTTCTTTTAGATCAGTTTTTTTACATGATAGAGACAGGAGAGAAAGCAGAGAGAGAAAAAAACACTGCTTAAGGAAGGAAGGCTCTGGAAGGAGTGCATATAGAAGAACAACAGCACTATTGGAAGTCCAAAGGACCATGAGAAAAGTTGGCATGTATCTCCAGAGCACATAAAAGTCCACTAAGCATGCGGCTATAAAGGATCCCCGAGATGTATTCATCAGAGCCTTTGAGACAGAGACAGCCGGGTGACTTCAAAATCAGCGTTTGCATTATCTGGCACCTGTGAAACTATCCAAGAGATGCACATCTCTGATTAGATACTGGCTGTACTGTCAAAGCTGTTGTGAGTTTGTTTTTTTAAGGTTTCTGGAGTAAACCTACGGCAAGGAATATGCGGGCTTAAGACTGTATGAAGACATCTCTTTGTTTAAACACAAGACAGCTCATTGATTATGCACAAGGACCATAGTTTTTTTTTTCCCCTGGAACATGTCTCTAAATGCATTATGCACTGTCTGTACAAAGGCAATAAAATAAAATTAAATAAATGTACTGTTCAAGAGCAATAAAATAAAATGTAGATCTGAGCTATTAAAATAACTAACTGCATTAAGTACTGTCTGTACAAGAGCAGTAAAATAAATGTCGATCTGAGTTATTAAAATAAAATAGTACAGATCAACACATTGCAACTCAATGCGCATGCAAAGATGAAAATAAAGCAAAATAAAATAGTGATCAAATTTTATTGTAATCGTACAGATCAGCACAATGTAACTCAGTGTTCATGGTGAAATTAATTAAAATAAAAAGTTGATTTGTACTATTGAAATAAAACAGTACTGATCGACATTATGCAACTTGATGTCTATACAAAGGTGAAAATACCTGAGATTTCTTGATTCCTTGTATTGTCTATAAAGTGAAAAACATTTGAAACCTGCTCTGTTGAAATGACAGTGACCCTAAACTGTCATCCCATGTTAGCCAAGTTAGCGCTCTCTCGCTGATGGGCCGGATAACCTGGATTATGGAGACAGCTGCTGCTGAGTCACGCAACACTAGAGCCAGTGTTCACTGGAGATAATTGGCAGGTCCAGGGTAAATAATGAGCTAGAAATTAACAACTGTCTGGAAAGCCACAATCAAATCCTCTGTAATAAATTTCCTTGAAAGCAACTCAAGGCTCCAGTGCGAAAAAAGACAATTTATACATTAGTAAAATAAATTACTGGAACAAAATCAACTCGTTACCTATAGTACGAGGGTGGTAGAAAAGGCATTGTTCTCTCAACTGAATAGACATGATTATGAGATGAAAGTTTAATCCACTGACCTGAAGCATGATAAGGGGAATGTGTGTATTTTTCAATATTTCACTAATTAAGCCTAATTGCTGCTGCCAAAACTAGCTAAACATTACATTAATGGCATAACCTACCATATTATTTAACTAGCTCTTGGGTTTCAACGATTACAGGCCTTGAAAACTATACTCACTATATGGTGGGATGCTTCAGTAGCCTGACTATTTTAAACCAGATCACTCAACAGCACTGACAAACATCCGCCCGCATTTATTCAGGTACTGCGTTTGATGCCTGGACTAAACAAAAAAAACAATTAAGAGGCGGATAACAAACAGGAAGAACATTAATCATGAATGGAGGCAAATAATAAAGTAAACATTTTACGTGATAAGTCGCCTTTTATAGCTTCAGATAAAAAAAACACCTGTTGATTTTTCCGTATTGATAAATATCACTAAACATGAGTGGGGGTCAGCTTTGTTTTCTATGACCCAGATTGAATTAAGTTTAACTTGCAGTGAGGACTGGGAGGACAGACATTCTTCACTATTAATAAAACGGTAAATCAGGAAGGGTTTCGGATGATGAATGGGATTGGCACGTGAAATGCATGGCATTCCAACTCTGAAAGCGCTTCCTGTAAACATCCAAGTACTTCCTGTGAGGTCAGATATGCCAGGTGCATCGGTTATGAAAATGTCTAAAGACAAATCAATAAGGAAAAATTTGAGGCTCTGTATTTAAAATGAGACGAAGCAGAAACTTATATCTTTCTTTCTGTCATATATTTATAAAGCACATTTTAAAACAACCAATGGTTGATCATGGTTATATTCCCATAAGCACGGTACTTAAAACAACCAAAGAGGATTAAAAGTAATTTGGTTAGTGCAGTAACTTTTGGGGGACTTGACAACCTCCTTTATAAGTCACAAATGCTCTTATGTGTCTTTCTTGAGAGCATTACAACATGCCATTCATACTGGAAATTACGGTTTGGTTGCATTCTGTTAATTAATATAAATTTATGTTTGCCGTATGTTAATTGTTGCATTGATCCACTCATGAAAACAACTAAATCAAGTCAGGCATGTTTTAGCAGATGCAAAATACACATAAAATCTGGACAGTGTTCTTCAACAAATTATCTCCAAGCTAAAATTAGGTCAGTGGAGGATAAGCACCTTCAGTTTTTGCATTGGACAGTACCAGACGAGAGGATTACTTCACAAAGAGTGAAGGCTTCAAGTGGACCATGCTAAAATGGAAGGTGCTCTTGTTGTTAGGTCTGAAGAGGGTGTTACGGACATGCTTGCCTGGGACGGATGACCACAGAAAACAATGCCACATGGAGCCACGGTTCCAGAAATAAGAACTTAAATGAGTATAAGTCAGGTAGTGAATGCTCAGTGCCACGAACAGCCACTTCATTTGTTTAATATTTATTTTATTACCAAATGGGTGTCAGTGGAATTTAGAATACTGCTTCTTTAAACTTGTTTGACCAAAATATTTCTAACACAAAGTATTTTGAATCATTATATTTAGTCTTAAAAGACAGAATGATGAATAATGAACACTGAGCTGGAGTAATAAGCAATTTTTGTAACAAAACCATATGGTCTCTTAATTAGAACAATAGTGACATTACAGCACATAATATGTTCATCTGTCCTCGACTGCCCCAGTCTCTTAGCCTCTAGCTACACTTCTATTTAATTCTCTTAGTGACTGGATTATGGGAATGTTCATTTAAGCATTGAAAATGAAGAGGGTGGGCCATAAACAGTTTAAATTGTGCTAGATTAATGGTAACAATGTTTGTAAAAACAAATACAAATGAAAACAAATATTTAAAGCAAAAAAACAACAAAACAAATGTAATAAAATTCAACTTTACATTCATACAATTCATGGAAAATATAAAAAAAAACGTTCTACTGCCTTGAGGCTTTTTCATATCACTCACCATTCAGCATGAGAAATGAAACCCTTCCTGTTTATTGGACGACAGAAAATTCATGCAGTACCCAATGTACCTCTGCTCAGATTTTCATCAGACCTTTTGTTCTTGCAGAGAATGGAAATCTATACACAGAGAAAAACAAATGACTCAGAATCAGCAAATCAAACAAAACAACAGAGGACCTGATAAGTCTTCCTCTGGCTCACACAAAATGGACAGAAAACGCACCACCCAGGTTATGGAAGTTAACTGTGTTGGTCTGTTCAACTCGTCTACCTATAAATGAGGAGATGTTTAAGAGAAGAAAACCATCTTTTGTCATGTGATGTTGTTTCCGGACACGCACAACTTAAACAATTCTGAGGAGGGTATCTGTTTGACTAATATCATAAAGCTTCCCACTTCCTCTCTCTCTCTCTCTCTCTCTCTCTCTCGCTCTCTCAGTGGGAGGGTTAGTACCTAA
This sequence comes from Zacco platypus, assembly GCA_038088235.1. Taxonomy (NCBI): domain Eukaryota; kingdom Metazoa; phylum Chordata; class Actinopteri; order Cypriniformes; family Xenocyprididae; genus Zacco; species Zacco platypus. The sequence goes on from CM076079.1 coordinate 7,773,025, forward strand.
GGGGAGGAAGCCCCCTTTTCCGTGACCCCCAGAGTCAGGGATACATAAGCAACATGAGGGACTTGGGCTCCTAATCCAAGGCAAACATCCCTGATACAAACCGACTCTCTTCACACTCGTTCTACTGGACTTCCAATTCACAAGAGGGAAACGTGCACATTACGGCGGGATAACTCTGACAGAAACCTGCCCTCAATCTCAGCCGCGCTGTCACACACTTGCACACAGATATACAAACACATTCACAGCCACACACGCACGCAGCCGCGCACACACACAGACACACGCGCACCGAAGAGCAAACAGTCTCTCTCCCTTTCTCTCTCGCTCTCGCTCACCCACTCTCCTCTCCCTCCCATCCACACACACACACCACTACAGTATATCAGCTAGCGACTGGCAGGGAAACGGAGGGGAGAGCAGAAATGAATGTGAAGATCTTGACGCTGGTGATTGTGCTGGTGGTTTCTCTGCTGTGTTCAGCCAGTGCTGGTAAGTACGGAGTGTGACGGCTGTTGCCTCCCTGTGTTTATCTTTTTCTCTCTGCTGTTAGCCTTGGGCTTGGGGACGGGAATGGGCAGCTGTAGTTGATCAGTTACCCAGCGTGGTTAGCCTTCTGGGGCTGGGGAGAGGAGGGAAACGGCACCTGGCTGCGCGCTGTACTGCACTGCAGAGGTTTGGCTTGTTATTGTGCCCATTTAATGAAGTTAATTGTGCCATTGGTGGATTACTTGCCGACTTTACCATGACATATGTAGGAAAATAAATGCGATGATGATGATGATGATGATTTTTCCTGGTGTCATGTAACGCTTGGCTTTCTAGGATTATGTACTCCTGGATGTCGTAAATGTAAGGTGTTTGTCTATACGGTGTCGTGGTGCATGGAATGAGGTGTTAAAAACAGCAGATGGTTGTATAATTTGGATTTCACAAGGAAAATGCTGATATGCTCTTGGCACTTGCGGTTCCTGTAGATGTTTAAATCCATGTCTTTTGGGCTGTGCCACATCATGGATGGATTCTCAGTCTCTCTGGGCTGAAGCTACATAGATCAGAGTTCTTGTGCTTAGCCTCCATATGATTTATTCCCCAAACAATCTGTTATTGTGCTGTTATGTAATTCTTGCTCAAACACCATGTTATTTTTCATCTACCTCAACAATAAAGCCTTTTATCAAAGATGTCACACAAGTCTCAAAGCTGTGAGCTCGAGTCAGGTGACCGGTGGCCACCCTGCAGATGTGATGCAGGTAACAGGCTTGTGTTAAAAACAACTGTGGCCCTTGTGTAAACGCTCACATTTCTCTAAAGTCCAGCTGCTGGGAAGCATGTGTGTTTGAGAGTGTGTGCATGTCGAATGGCTACTTGGCGTATCAAACGGCCCCTTACGTCCTGCGTTTCCACACACGTTTGTTACAGAGACGCTGCTATTTTGGTCTCCGCACGAGTAAATGGGAAGCAATTACCTTGCACTACGGTCAGTGTCGTTTTTCACTCTCCCTGTGTGTGTGTGTGTGTGGAGGCTGATCCTGATCCTCGGAAGGACAGGCTGCTAACGTGTGATCCGGGTCAGACTGCCTGCTTGCCGCTATTAGTAGTATTATCTCCATCATGAGATGGGGGTGAGGGAGCCGTGGGGAGCCGGAGCTGCGCGCTGTCGCGGGAAGGTGTTGGAAGCGACTCGGTGTGTAGGCAGCGGGTGTGAAGCCTTTCATCTTCAGACAAACGCTTTTCCATTACACTGGGAGTTTGCTGGAAATTGCCATCCGTTTCAACCGTACAATGGGGGTGATCTGCGCACTGCTTTCTCGGAGGTTGAAAGAGGGTGGGGACGCAGAGAAGTCATGGTGCAACAGGCGACAGCGGCTTTGCTACCGCAGGCATTGAGTGTCACCCAGCAGAACGGCTGCGGCCCTGCTAATCTCGTCTGCGCATACCTCAATCTGCTCGTCTTGTAATGGGCTTCCCCTGAAGAATGGGCAAATCTTGAGCCATTCATAATTCATCCTGAAAGCAATCCGTCTTCCACTCTCAAGTCTGGTATGTAAACACTTCATATTGTGGAAACAGTTCAGGCACTCTGGGTTGTCAGTCCGAGTCCGGTATCGACGCCTCATCTTTCAAAGTCACGGAAGCGCAGGATGAATCCTTTCAAAAATACAGTCTCGAGAGCAAACACGCACACACATAAACGCACAGAAGTCCTGAGATGGTGTAATTTTAGCTGCTTGGTTTGTCCTCTTCGTCCAGGTGAGGGTGTGGAGATCAGATCTCGGGTATTATCTGTTTGAAATCAGCTCTTTGGAAAAGGCCGATTTCATGCGAGCGGTTATTCGGTATTAAACTTTGAAGTAGCGTTGAAGATCTTGCGTGGGCTTGTCGCTCGCTGTGCACCCTGGGTCGGCGTGAGACCCTTGCAAAACAAATATTAGGCTCATTAGTAAATCTTCAGCCACACAATGTTTCTTTTTAGAAGAAATGGGGGGAAAGAGCAGGATATTTTGTGAAATAACACCAGTGGCCCTGTGCTAAAAGCATGCAGGAAGCATTAAATCATAATTCCATGAGTTCACTTAATGTGAAGAAGGTGTTTGCGGTTACACACTTGATTATAGGGGCCATGTAGAGAACATAAACAGGCAAACTTTTCCAGATGTCCAGCGATAACATGATAATAGTGTCGGAGCAGCATGAGGGAGATGAGCACTACAGAAAGGTCATCATAGGATTATGCAGAATCATTCAGCGGTGCTTTGAGGCATGATGGATTTTTGGCTGGGTTCCTTTCTCTTTCACAAGCATGCATGCACATACGTGCACATGCTCACACACACATATAGAGGGTCAGTGACTCAGATCTATTTTATGAGTAACCTGGATATCCTCTATGATCTAACTGTAAGGACTGCAGTGTGATTTGTCAAGAGATATGCAAATAAACTATAAAGAAGAGTTCAACGTGATGTACCAGTATGAAAATATGAAATACTGTCATCATTTACTCACCCTCCAGCCATTTCCAACTCATTTGAATTTCTTCCGATTCTGACTACAAATGAAAATGTAAGGTAGGATGTTGACGCTGCTTTTTTTCTCCATGCAATGACAAGTGACAAGGCTGTCAAACAACAAAAATGAACACAAAACTCCATAAAATTATCATAATATTGATCCATATGATTGTGTGCTGCATTTCAAGTGTTCTGAAGCCTTTAAATACTTTAGTATGAAAAAAGACTAAAAATTAATTTGTGCAATTGGAATATGTGCAAATGCACCATGTTTACATATGTGCAAACATGAATGAGCTGTGGTGGAGAAGATTTTCAGTGAATCTTAAATTTATTCAATTCAATTTCATTTCATATAGCATCAGTAAGGGTCATATGGACCTCTTTTTTGATACCTCCATAGAGTTTTTTGTTTTTGGAGCTTAGAGCAAAGGAAAAGAGCAGTATGAACACTGCTTTTTAAACATTCATGTAGCTCGAACAGTTGAGTATAGAGCTAGCAATGCCAAAATCATGGGTTTGATTCTCAGGGAATGCGTGAACTGATAAAATATCTACCTTGAATGAAATATGAGATAAAAATGTCTGCCAAAAGCATAAAAATCAAGTGTTTCATGAAAGAGGTTTGGAATGGCATGAACAAGTTTGGAATGGCATGAAGGTGATCTATTCGCTTAACAATTACTACTTTATATGAATGTAGATATTGATATGTTTTAATCACACAGATCAAGCAAAAGGTCATTTGCAGTCTATGCCAACTTGTTGCACCATTTTATAAATACTTCATAAATATCTGCTCGGAGCTGTGGAAGTGGTTCTTTTTCCAGATACAGGGCTTTGGCAGAGCAGAACCAATAAAACAGTGCCCTTTATAAAAGAGAGTACATTTTCTGAGCTCTATTATAACTCATGTGGTAAAGACTTGGTGTAACCTTTGAGAAAAGCTGCCCAGTGGCGGCACAGTGGATGTCTTGACATATGTGATTGCTATAGGCCAGCATAATGCAATTTAGAGCACTCTGAATATATCAGATCACCTCCACCATCAGACTTAAACAGATGTAGAGGAAAAATCCTGAAGGGTGCTGATGGAGGAGAAAGAAAAGAAAAAAGCAATTGTACAGCCTTCTGATGTGGTGAGGAACACAGCCGCTAAAATATTAAAAGGTCTTTAAAACTTCACAGCTGGTGGTCTTCCCGAATTCGCAGGTGGACAAATGCGGGGAATATAAAGGGCCCGGTGCCAAAATTGCTTCAAATGGATGCTTGCTCACTGCTCTCTCTCTCTCAGAATCACACTTCTGCATCTGGCTAGCTACATGCCTCCAGTATCCACAAGCAAGCTGACAAACCATTAGCTAGGCCCCTTCCTCTAAACATCAGAAAACATATCCCTTCAACACCCCCAAAATCTCCCTCTCTTTCCCCAACTTTTTAATTAAAGCCAGATATATACCGAACGCCTCGCTGCATCCACAGGGGCCCGATATTAACCTGATTTATAGCTCCCTTTTCAAATATTAAGCATTACATTTATTGTCGTTGCTGATCAGATACGATCAGAGTGGACATTTTTATGAACAGCAAGGCAAAATGCTGTATAAATATTTCAAGCAGGGGAATAAATGTGCTTTAATTATTTTCATGCTCAATTTGAAGAGCAAGGAATGAAAAACACAACTGCAGCACACAGGCCTGGTTTTGTTCGCAGTTAACGGCAGAAAAATAGCACATTGTTGTTTGTACTTCTATTGTGAGCTTTCCCAGATTATTTCAGAAGTATATCACATCAAACCATTAGCCTGATTTAAGGCTTCTGCTGTGGGTACTTCATTAAATCTGGTCAGAAACAGAGCTGGGGTTCTGATTGCTCTGAGCAGTATAGATGTGAGAAACTGACTAGATTGTTTATGAGAAGTGTTCAAGAGTTTTTGGAACACTTTACTGATTCCCCCACTGGGACCACCCATAATTCCAAGCCTCTAGGTACAGGATATGTGTTTTGCCTTCAATTTTATTGCACTAAATCTTAAACCGCCAATACAAACTCAAGCCTCAATGTTTTCTCTGATCTCTTTAATAGAGGGTGATGTTCATTAGATGTAGCACCTCTCTTGATTATGAAGCTAAAAAGAATTCTGATAAGTATATTGAAATTAAAGCTGTTATAATTATGTGGTCTATTATGTGTCAAAGCAAATCTTATCTTATCATTCCCCATCTTTCAGTATAGCACAAATGAGGTATATGCATGATAGTTGATATCATGTCTTACATCCCATAGGAAACAAAAAACACACCAGAAGAAAACATCATGTTGAATGAATAAGTCTTGTTTGTTAAACTAGCATGCAGAAATTGGAACCGGATTCTGTAAATACATATACAATTCAGACAGAGAGTTTACTCAAAGATTGTGAAGCTTTACATTTAATCTTATTCTGGTTAAACACTGTGGTTAATATACCAACATACATAAACAAAAAAGGTAAATGAACTGTCAGTAATTAAATATGGCCTGTAACTTGAACCACAACGTTACTGTGAGAACCAGGGCAAATTCTCTAAAACAAAAACACTCCATCACACAACACAAGCAGCCATTCACATCTGAGCTGTTAATCATGAACCATCAGTCAGTTCTCATCCATACGACACATATGTGTCTTTTCATGACTGATTGTTTAGTGTGATCTCAGCTGGAAATATCCCAGCATGCACCGGTTGACACTCCTTTCAGTAGCTAGGCACCGGGCCCAAAGCAGGAGATTTGAAGCTGTACCGTCACATGTCCACTTTAAAGACAGTATGCATGTAGGCTCACAGCTGACAGCACAATAGTAAGGGGTGGATGTGGTTCATTACCGATTAGAGAGTCCTTGGAAATAGACTGCTATAGCATCCCGTCGCTAAAGAGCCAGCACTTTCTTGACGATTACCAACATGCTGAGTTTGAGCCCATCACTGCTGACGAGAATATTCAGGTCTCGATCGCCGCTGCTGCCTGCCTCGGAGGTAAATCCTCTTTGAGACGGCATGCTGTTTTGCCCTGGAAGCCAATTCAGAAGAAATCACACTTAAGATGCTTTGCATGATCGGCTCTCTTGATTTTCTTGTACTTAAAGGTCCAACCTGCAGTAACCTCTACCCAGCGATTCACCCCTACCAGTCTGAAGTGCTGGTGCAAGGGCTTGAACAAGTCTTAATCAGCCTTCTCCCCTTTTTTTTCGTCTTTTCTCTTTCTCTCAACACATCATTAGCAGTCAAGGCAGCAGCCGTAGCGCTTTGAACCTGCAGCTCTCTGATCATTCGGAACCGGGCCATTTCTAACCACATTATTATAGCTTAGTGCTAATTTGGGTCATGTGTAGTTTGCTTGCAAGGCTGCACACCATCTGAGGGTGTCAGAAACGATCGGAGAAAAGAGCGGTGACAAGAAGCTTCAGCCACTTTTATCAGAGCGCTGCTCTTATTTTCAGTAATGGAGCTCAAAGTGGAGGTGTGGGAAAGTCTGTGAACTTTTCATGTGATTTTGTTCCTCAGCGGAGTTGCAGAACACAATGCACGCCTTCATTTTCTCCTGCAAGCCGCGTGCTATCACAGCAGCACAATGCTGAATATCAAACAGCCCCTGTTGTGATGAAATACAACGACTGGCCTGACGGACAGGGAAAGGGTTAAGCAATCTTACTGCCCACATCCACCTAATAATGGACCTGTGCTGAAATTTGTAAACTGGGAAACCTGATCCATTCCAGCTGACAATGTCATTCTCTTGCTCCTCAGTGAGTGCCTTTCACAGCGGCTGCCATGGAAACGTGGTTTGCGAGCACGTTAGAGACTGGTACCAGTTTATGCCAAGGCCCTGCGCTACTGGTAGGCATGCGATAAGCAGTGCCGCAACTCTAGGCTTCAAAAGGCCGGGCTGCTGATTTCAGACGCCGCTCGGGGAGTCTTACTGGCTTCTTTAACATCATTTCCATATCAGAAGTAGTATATTTAGGGACATAATAGCACACTGTTAGGAAATTTAGTGTAACAGGGTCTTATTTATGAGCTAGGCAAGTGATTCATACTGGGGTTTCATGCTAATTAACGTGTCTCATTCTAGGCATAATGCTCATGATCAAGTGTGACTAGCTAAAGGATAGTCTTAGCGGGCATCAAATTGGCACGCCTGCGTGTGTGGCGGAGAAAAAAGCAGCTAAGTGTGGAGCTCTCTCTCTCTTATTTCATTGAATGAATGTCCTCTGAGACACCGGGGATCACGCCTCTGACGTCACACACCGTCAGCTATGGTTACACCCCCATGGGACTCCACGCCTCTTCTCGCACATATGCAAGGCAAAACAAAGCACCGACAGTCACGCACACGCACATTCATTCACAAAATGCTTTTGGAAAATATTTGGCCTCACTCACCGCATAAACGCTGCACCTTTCTGTGTGAAATTTCATAATACGCATTTCATACATAAGCTAAAATGATTAATATGCAAACGAGCATCGATGTGTGTGTCTATATGTACAGCAAGATGATGAGAACTATGATAATGAAAGAATACTAAAATTCATCTTTTTTTTCTTCTGGTTTTGACGTTGAAACATAAACAGATATGCACTCAAGATGTGCATGCACTGAGCAAGCCACCAGGACACAGAAGAGAGAGGCTAATTGGGCTAACGAAAAAAAAAATCTGACCTGCCTGATCTCATTAGTATTTGTACATCATGTTTGGGCATATATATTTGTTCGTTTGGCAATTTCTGTAAATATTAACAAACATCTAAAACTACCCGAAATGTGTCTACATCTACACAGCTTAAAATGTTTATGAATACTTTACATTATAAATACATTCGTACAGATTTTACAATTTTATTTTAAATATGATATTTCGGATATCATATTTCATTGACTAAACAATAAAATCCACTTATTACATCCATGAATTCAGTGTTTTATGAACCTAAATGTATGTGTGTGATATATATACATATACATATACACACACACTAATATATATATTTATATATATTAGTATATATATTTTATATTTCATATATATATATTTTATATTTGTATATATATATATATATATATATATATATAAAACCCCATTTTATCTATAAAATGTAATTATTAAATATAAAAATAATTATCTTATTATGTTTAAGATGCATGTAAGTGCACTCAACATCATATAAAGGCCTGTTAATTTTTTACATTTGAATTACGGTATAAGCAGGATCTGTTTAGACATGCTGTAATTCTTAAGATCCACACACAAAAGAGCCACACACAAAACCTCAATACTTCAGGCTGCTATTAAAAACAAAAGATAAGAAAATACACAAACCTCCATAACACTTTGTGTCACCTTTGACTTATGATATGGCTCCATTGCCGGTATCCATTATGCATGTTTGTGGAGACGCCCTTACAAGCGCTGTTATGACTGCAGTCTCAAGCTGTGGAGAGAGCGAGAGGCTGGATGTCAGACAAACACCTAGGCACGATCCTCTCATCATGTCTACCGCCGCACCCATATCTCCACAATAAATAGATGGGGTATGTCAAGCAGAATATTCTGTAAACAATGAGAAATGAATCAATACTACTTGATAATGTTGCATAAATAAACTAACCAAGCAAGAAGGTTTTGATTTGCATAGACGAGGTGATTATATTACACATTGATTGGTTGTCGAATTTGGTTGATTTAAGATGGGTAGTGGCGGAGGTGCTAGAAGGGCAAATGTATAAGCAGAGATAATGCATGTAGTACAACCAGCCATAAATAAGTGTTGCCCTCTCCTCACCTGTTTCTGCTTTGCGTGTAAGTAGATCTAATCTTTCACTTCCTGGAGTAGTGAGTAACAGATTAGATCCATCTGGTGCCCCAAGCTTAAAGGTCTTCAGACTAGCCTAAACTTTATATCTATTGGAAGTCACGGCTCTTTATTTTTCATGTTGTGTGTTTGTACTGGGAGTGTATTGTAAATTTAGGCCAGTCAGAGAAATTCGGTAAACCATTCATCAGATTGTGCTCAGCCCTTTATAAACGTTGCCTACCCTGGGCCTCTCTCTACCTGTCAGGAAAGTGCTGGGTGATGGATAACTCTCTCGGCTAAAAGGCAGCCCTGGGATTTACAGGGACACACTATCAGACACAAGGTGTCCAGCGGAGGCGAGGCTCGGCGAGGCAGTCGTGTTAAAAAGTCAACATAATGGATGAACCTAAGGAGTGCGGTACTAGAGGATGAGACGGCAACGATCTGGCTATTTATCATTAGCCTGGAGGAAAGCTGACCAATCTGGATACTTCCTGTCAAGCCACCTTCTCTGTGGCAGCAAGTTGTGGTGACTTCAGTATTTCAGTGTTGCCAGAATTCTCACTTTATTAAACTTAAATTGATCAAATGGCTCCCAAAGTCATGCTTAATGGGATAGTTCACTTAAAAATGACAAAAACGAAAATTAGGCATAGGCTCATTAAAAAAAAAAAAGTGCCTCTGTCTGGATGACAGAAATTTCATTTTTGGGTGAAATAACCCTTTTAGCACTAGATATTTCATTTCCAAACTGACGCAATATGAACGACAACCACAGAAAAAAAAAAGTCAAATTTTATTTGACTAAAATTTTGTCTTCCAAAGACTGCTGGTATCGTGAGAAGCATTTATTGGAATGTTACTTCCTGACTTGTCATTAGGTGGTGAACCTGGAAGAAATTACGTTGGTGAGAAGGAGGCCCACTATCAGCGCCATCAGATCTAATGCAATAAGGGGGCTAGAGCGTTTTCATCCCTGAGTGGGTCTGGTAAACAAGCAGCAAGTTAGAGGAAGATCCCATCAGCATATGCAATCTATTATAGTATATCCACGGTTATTGCTCCTGTCACTTTGTATTCGCCACGAAGCGTGGAAAGATACGACCCGCAGAGTAACACAAGGAGCTATGCAGATTGAGAAGAAGCCAAGAGTCGTAAAACAGACAATGGAGTGATTCTGAGTGCTTAAAATAGACCTCCCTCTTCATCAGTCCAATTGCATGTCCTGAGTTAATTCATAAACACTGTTCTTATCACTAACAGAGATTATTTTTAGCAGCATTCTTCTTGTTTGCGGCCTGGGATGACAATTTTCGGAGAGATCTGCTCCCCTCAAAGCTAAACGGGCAGCAAATGCTGCCTGTCAGATGGTGATGGCAGGAAACATCTAAATTGTGTCATTATGGAGAGGTTTATGACAGACGCTGATAGTAGAGCTGCGGTGATGTGCTGCGTTCAGCTCAGCCAGGTGTAATTACAGCCTCTTCTGCCTGCCTGGCTGAAAAACATTGTGTTTTTGCCCCCTCAGAGACATTTCAAGACTATTCCTCACGCCGTGGTGAACAATATGTTGGGTTGAGTGATTATGGTACTGAAAAAGCAAAAAGACTTCTGGCCTGTTTCTCACAGCTGAACCTAAGTGTTTTAAAGGACCAATCACATGGGGGAAATTTCTGATCACATGGAGCCTTTTTACATGTTAAACCCCTCAGATTAGAAAGAAATGACTTGAATGCAGACAGAATGTGTAAACTTGCTTCATTCATTTCTGGAGAAATAACAGGAGGTTAATGCTGAGATTAGCAGGCCTGTTAATGCTCGGATTTGGCGTGGTTTCCTTTTTTCATGAGATGTTGAAATATGCAATGAAGTCTTTTTGTGGGGCAAATGAATTAGTCCACTGTTCGCCAAATTAGTCTGCTGTGAATATGTAATGTGTCAGCTAAAGGCGATTAGTTTGTAAATGTAATTTAAGTTGTCAGGAATTTAAAAATATAGTTTGAGGATATTTAACTCATAAGCAGACTTACAGGCAACATGTTTGGCCTCACGTCGTCCAGTCATTACATGTACTACCCGTCAAAGATTTAAGTCATTTCAAGGCTGCAAGGCTGTATGATTACCAACTCAAATCATATGCCGCTAACTGATTGATGATCTCTGTCAATAAAAACAACAGTCTGTCATGAAGAGCAGAAAAATAATAATAATAAAAAAATACATTCCAGTCAGAGAAGATCTGTTTTTCCATGTTACCCAGTTTTTCTCTGTTAGCTATTAGTTATTAATTTACGTTTTCCTGCTGGAAAATCCATATTAAGGTCATAGATGGAACATATTTTCTGGTTTCTACCTGGTCTAAGCAGGTTTCTATCTTCTCCAAGCTGGTTTGTTTCCCATTCAAGATGGTCTACCAGTTTGTCGAAGTTTTAGTTTAGCTCAAACAGCATGTTCCAAAACAAGATTATGCCTATAAGGTCTAAAATTGAGCTCACAAAGACTTTTTTGTTAAATTCACAAGATTTTCTTGTATTATGATATTTGAAAAAAAAAAAAAAACCCTCTGCTCCCTGTTGTCTTCTTAATATAGGTTGTCTGTCACTCCCCAGGGAGATGTTAGGAATGTCTTGACCCAACGAGAATAATCTCATTCAAGTTCTTGCTGGGAAAAGGTTAATGGGATTCTCTGTTTACTCTGTAGGATAGGCATTTGTTGAGCTCTCACTGAAAGATTCCTTTTTTAAGACATTTCTGGCAGTGTTTTTTTGAATGCGTTGGAGTTAAAGACAAACATAGACAAAAAAAGGTTGAGGCAGAAAGATGTATGCATAAAAGGGAGACGAATTTGGAAGAATGGAATGAATTACCTTTATGCGCTTCAGCGGAAAGAGGATAGTATGGTATGTGTATAGTATGCAATGAAGGATTGAAGAGCAGTGGCCTGGAACGCGAAACATAAGTGATGATTGACCAAGCACGTTTTCCCATTCATCCCCTTCAATAATGTAGAAAAAGACGGGTCGCATTGATTCTAGTTTCTGTCATTCCGAAGACTGGGAAGTTTCCAAGGAAAGACATCCAATCCCTATGATAAACTCAAACAAAACACCCTTAGAAAGCCAATTCAGGACTTGAATGGGAGATCACTGACATCAGATAGTGCTGCACAGATCAAGGTCTCCCCAAAACCTCCCAGAATGTTTGCTCTCCCCAGCGGACTTGTTTGATTTTTCTAAAGAGGTGAGAGGTTAGAGACGCACTGATGTGGATCAAGCTCTGGATATGAGACGGGCTTAAAGGATCTACTCGCACTTATTGAGAGATGACTGGAAACATCTGAGCACACTCACAAGCGAGCAGTGTAGTTCACATAGACGCAGAGACAAATATGTGTTCAGGACAAGCGTCTCCCCAGTGTTCTTTAGACAGATACTCCTCCCATGATGTGAGAAGTTCAAAGATGTGCATGTAAACAGTGTCTGTGAAAGTGCTGAGGGAGGTTTTGGTCATTTTTGTGCAGCAATAAATTGTTAATAAAGTTTCTTAAAGGTGAAGTTTGTAATTTTTAAAAGGGGTGGTTGAGAAGATGAAGAGTTGTTGTAGTACAGTGTTGTTGCCATGCCGTCATTTTACGCCAGACTGCTTCACAAACGAGGGTCAATTCAACGCTGGATTTTCACAAAAGATTACATGACGAGAAGATCACATGCTAGTCGATGAACTGAATCAACTCCACAGCAACTACATAAAATTATCCACTAACCGTTCAGACATGTCCAAATGTATTCTAAAAGTTGTAACTTCTTCCTGAGTCTCTCCATCAGTGTCTGACTCTGGTTTGAACAATGTAAGGCTGAACACTGTTACTGACAATCGTCATTTTGGCTGCAAGACAGTTCTCCACACAAGTGTAAACACTGTTATTGTGGTGCTGTCAAAAACATTGCTCTGTATTTTTTTAACCAGCCCAACACAGCAAATCTGGCTCAGCCAGTGTTGTGATTTTGGGGCGGGGCTAAGCCTTTATCCAACCGACAGAAAAATGTTGTTTGGAGGCATTATTTTTGTTCAGAAACATTGTTTTTTGCAATTCAGTTTAACCAAAGTGACCCAGTCAAGTGCATTGTCCATTTTAACATTTGTTATTTTATGTTGGGTTTCAGAATTCACATGCCTTTTTTTCTGTCCGCAGGTCCAATGGCCTCCACCGAGCATAGCAAAGAGCTGGAGGAAGTGGGCAGCATGAGGACTCCTTTGCGGCAGAATTCCGCTCGAGCCGGCCGGAGCCAAAGACCCTCTGGCTGGAGGAGGAGACGCCCTCGACCCCGTCTCTCCCATAAGGGGCCCATGCCATTTTAGAGCAAGGTCAGTATGACATTACTATACCAATGCGATAGCCTAAAATCAACAAAAAGAGCAGAACAGAATGAGTAGCTAATATGAGGAGAAAAAAATAAATCTAATTTTCATCTATAAATGGAGCAGTTCTGGATAGGCCTTGAGGGAAGCACCTGTCTCAGTTTCTGAAGTATCATCGAGTACATACTGAGGAAGGCTGGGAATGCTGGAGAATAACATGAAGAAAGGGAGACTGACTGACAGAAACCTGCTCGCTCATTCACTTCTTCATGAATTATAGATTACTGCTGGCACAGAAAAACTGCATGTCTTTATGAGATTACCGGACTTTAGACTGCCAGCTTCTGTGGTCCCAATCTTCTCCAGCAGATCTACAAAACCCATACAGAGTGGAATATAATACAGTGTAAATGTTGTATTATATCTGAGTCAACATGTTTCCGTTATCCTAATAATGCCAATTAACTTCGCTATCCAAAGATAATATTCCAGAATCTCGTCTGAACCACTTCAGCTAGTTTTTCCTCATAAAAAGGATATTTAACTTAAAGTCTAGATAAACAATTCCTCAGGCAACTTTATTTTACGTCTAATAAAAGTTTTTTTTTTATCTTCTTACAAACATTGTCTCCATGAAATTCGCAGTGATGTAGCACCAAAGCCTATATTTTAATGTGGTCTTTATTAAGGAAACATTCAAGTTACAACATCAATAAATAAAAGAGAACTGTATCTGACAGATCTTATCAGCACGGTTACATTTTATTACTTATAGGCTTCGTGCTGAAATGCTGACCCACAGTTTTTCCAGAAACTAAGTGGTTTTTATATAAAAACCACTTAGTTTCTGGAAAAACTGTGGGACTATTCGAGGACTCATATTCAAGGACTCATTCACAGTTTTTTTTTTTTTTTAACACATAGTCCACAGAATAAGATGACTAAACAGGACACAATGACCCCACAAGAGTTCACAATACAATCCTGCAGAGGCTTACCATAAATTAACCTCATATAACACCAGAATCTATGGAGAAGGACAAGTCAGCTCTTTATGGCACAGTTAATCGTCTTTAAAAGTTGAGAGATGAAGGCAATAAAAAAGGGAGAAATCCCAAACCCTCAAACCCTCCAATAGCAAATTACATTTTTTTTCAACTTGGTAAACAATTAAGGGAAAACACATCGACTTTGTCCCCAGAGGTGGACACAAAAACCAAAGCCTATGTATGTTCTCTCATCCCGACCAATAAAATACACAAATTCTTTAAGTGATTTAGACAGTCAATACTTGTTTTGATCCCCAGAATACTGGCAGCACAATGAGGGGAACTGCAGGAAGTTGTGTAGCTCCATTAAATGGGACGCCTCAGTGACTCACAATGTAGAGTCCACAAACAGCACTTCAACCCCAAACAAGATGAAGATTTCTCTTTCATTCGGCTCCTTCTTCAGCTCCCTTCATGCCGTACTAGGGTTCAAAGTTCACGTCTTTTAGCACATTCACCCACATTCCTTTGGGCGCGCTTTGATGAACCAGTTCATTTGAGGCGACTAATGTGCCAATCAAGCCTGAGGTACCAAACCCCAAAATTCTTCTCCTAATCTGCTCACAGTTCATTATATCCACAATGTGATACATTTACATTTATATTCATTTCCTTGACAGACATTTTATCGCTAAAGAGAACATGTTGTGATAATTACTGTATGACACAGTACAGTAAATCAGTCCATGGCCCAGATGGGACTCCCACTAAAGTGCTTGACCTGCATCTGGCTTGTGTACAACATCTCACATTTTGTGCAGTGTGAGAAATGTAGCCTCACACTTCATCATCTATGGCTAAAACGGGGCACAGACTGACCAGGGCAATTAACTCTCCTCAAGGGCTGATAACAGACAGAGAACCACCGAATAAGGCCACAGTAGAGGCACTTAAAAGGCTTTTTTCTTCTTTTTTTCATTATGCAGCACCCCCGTGCCTGCAGATGAGAAGGATGCCAGAGAAGGAAATCATTGCTTGAGTAGAACTGAGAACTTAATTTAAAACCAAGGGGATGACTTGGTGTTAGACTGACTTGTACAAATAAGTGTTGATTATAGCACTATAAAAAGAACCTTGACTTGATTTTCATTAAAAAGAAATATTCACAGTTCAAAGTTAAGCTCAATCAACAGTATTTCATAGTTGATTCAATCAACAACATGACAATCTAGATTACCACAAAATATATAAAAGGAAAAAAGTAAATGGTAATGAAAGGAGCCAATTTCTGCAGATTTATAATACAAAAATTTCAAGCTTATAAATTCATAAGAGCACTTGTTTAAGCTTGCTGTTAAAACTATTATTTTATCATGAACTATTTTATTTTAAACTAAATATTATTTTGCTATAAAATTGTTCTCATCGTTTTTACCATTTTAGGCACTATGTTGTCCCAGCAACAAAGTTGTAAAATTGGATATAACTGGAAATGTTTAGTATAAATGGTAATTTCTTTTTTCTCCACTAAAATCAAATTAACATTCATATTGTTTTATCTTCTGGCTGTAATATTTAGCATTTAGGGATTGGCTCCATTCATTGCATTTGTAAATGTCTCACTGTAACCCATATGTTCAGATGTTTGTGGGTTTTAGTGTTAGTGTATTTTTAAATATTTTAAATTTTTTAATAAATTTAATACATTTTGTGGTAAATCAACATTATGCCAAAAGAGCTACTGATTGAGCTTAGCCAACTTGAAACCCTGAATATTCCTTTAATACCAACCAGTTTAACTAAACAACACATTGGATGAGGCTTCTTCATTGTGAATGCTCCAGGAAGTAAATAGAAAAGGAGGTTAACAGCTCAGCTGAAGATTATGAGAACTGAAGTTTGTGGTAATAGAACACAAGCAACACAAGAATGAACAACCCGTTACAAGATCCAGATGCCACAACATATAAGAGGAACAACACATGTTGAGAGACCTCCTCTTCAAAGACTCCTTAACACAAAGGCACTGCACTGCGGAGAGCTAGAAATTGGAAATCTGCCTCATTAAGTACCAAGGGCACACTGGATAATAAGAAAACAACTGCCTGACACAAAGTTTCTCTTGTAAAGTGCACTATGTTGGCATTTTCTGACAATCAGCATGATGTCATAGCGCACAATGTTTGCATCATAAATGTGATGAGTTACAAACAAAACATGGTTCAGATAAGGATCACTTGTGCTGCATTGTACATGACTCAAACACAGAACTATGCAGGTATAACACAGAAAGTAAAAAGATTGTTCTTATCGCTCAATGGGCACTGTTGTACTGAAAGAATAAAGCTCATTGACAACTACAGCTATCTTTGTAAAGTCATGAACCAAACACTAAAAGATGACCTCACTGATTAACATAGATTCCATGCTCAAAGTGAAAAATAGGAACAGAATTCTAGTGATTTACGCCAGATGCATGAATAAGATCGATTTATAACCTGATTCCTCCATTCATTTCGGCATTAGAATTTTGTTAAGCTGAAGGCGAGATAGCTAAAAAGGAAATGTATAAAAATGAAAATTCTGTCATCATTTATTCACCCTCATGTCATTCCAAACTTGTATGACTTTCTTTGTTTTCTGGAACATAAAAGAACATATTCAAAATATCTTTTGTGTTCAACAGAAGAAAGAAATGCATTCAGGTTTGGAATGACATGAGTAAATGATGACAGAATTTTCATTTTTGGGTGGACTATCCCTTCAATTAATATTGAGTAAAATTACTGAACTGCTTTTATCAACACCTTTGAATACAGAGTCAAACATTCATCTCATCTGCCATCTTGTTTTTCGTTCAAATGCGTTATGCAGCTGCCTTCACCGATTTTTCTAAAACAATGTATCTTGTAGTTAGTTCACCTAAAAACTAATGCTGTCATCACTTACTCACCTTCACGCCATTCCAATCCTGTATGCATGTATTTCTTGATGATCCATACTGCATACTGAAAGAACTAGTTTGAAGATGTTTTTTGAGTAACCTTTAGGATATTTAAAACTTTGGATGACTTAACGGTTCTTTTCTTGGTTGTTACGTCTGGTACCCACTACCTGTGCCAATTAGTAAAAGTACAGAAAAACCCTGCATTGTACCTTATTCATGTCTCTTTTCTTTTGTCCACAGGCACAGCTTAGAGTGCCCTCCCCCTTGGTTCTGATTTCTATGCTCTTCCTTTGCCTTGGGGGGCCTTGCAACAAGGGGCCTTTGCTAGCCCAGCCTGAAGAGTGATGTCCATAGCACCTGCTGGTTCTTCAAGCAACTCTTCTTCTGTCCACAAAAAACCAGGACAAGCCACTCACCCTCAGCTCTACGAAGAATTGTGGGCCGGAAACAGGGGTGGGGGGTATTGAGCCCGAGCTATCAGATTCTGTCTCTCTCTGTCTGTCTCTCTCCTCCTGTGGTTTTCCTCATTTGCTTTCTAGAGCCCTTTCATGGCCACACTTTGCATGATGTGTGAGCAGTGGGGAGCCTGGTCCAAACAGTTATAGTCTGAAAAGCGTCAGTTTCTTCTCTGAGGTGTGCTAGTCCCATTCTCTCCAGCGTGAAGGTGACCACAGCGCTTTGTCCCATTGCTACATGTTGGCAACTCTTGGCTTATAAATGATGTTTATGAGGGAAGAAAGTGGTAGGGACACTAAAACAAGGCACAACTAAATGCTAAGGCCCATTATGGCCCGGTCAGCAACATAATTTTTTTAAATTTTGCACAATTTTATCATCTGCTTGAAACAAAAAAAAAGCTTAATAATTTCATCGAGTGCATTTACATGACAAACCACTGACAAAACAATTATCAAAAAGGACATAATAGAAACCTGATGATGAAAGAAACCATGTTTAAATCAGATAAACTGTCTAAATCGAGTTTTGGAGCCAAAATGTTAATACACATGTGCACAATAAGTATGCGCCTCCAGAACGCAGATTGCGCATGTAAATGCATTCAGTGCTGGTTCAGTTCTAATTACCTCTAAAATGTTGAATGAACATAATTCATCGGCACATCTACGTAAAACAGCTGTGCTGTCCAATGGCCATTACACTTCATCCTACCAATGAGCCTAAGAGTTGTCAGCCATCAGAAGCTTAAGGATAAAGCCACAGTGTCTCATTATCAGAATCACACTCCACTTCCATGAGCGTGAGATCATCTGTCCTGAGCCCTCTTCTCCTCCCCCATGACACACGCTGCTTTACAGCAGAGATACATGACTGTTAACTGGCCAGGGTGATCTGCTTCATAAGGCGGACCATCTCTCCTTTTAATGAAGTGCCAAATAGCAAATCTACTCCACAGTGCTGCCAGGAGAAGAAAAGTAAACATGTTACCTCTTATCTTGGGGGAAGCATAACATCTAACCACATGTATGCATTTTGCCATTTGTTTGAACATCCAATATAAAGGCAATGGTAGCATGGTTTGAAGACATTAGACCAAAAAGAAAAAAGAAAATTCCATACAGATCTGATGATTTAGCCTGAGATTGTCCCCTTGACCGGATTCTTTGACTGACAGAACTCTATGCCTTTATTTAAAATCATACTGGAAATAATTTCTTGTTTAGTTCTCATTCTTTTGGTGTTATTTTTTGTTATATTTCAATTCATTTCTCAGGGTGCTGTGACAGAAGCCTGTATGGTCTATATTACATGCATTTATTTAAAAAACACACATTATTTGTATCCGCACCATTTAGCTTCATGCTTATGTATCTGCCACTTTAGCTACATATCCAGACTATGTTTTTACAAGCCATTATTGTTCTCTCCCCAGTGGGAGCAGTTGCCTTTTGAGTTTGAGCCTCTTTAGCAAAGACGGCTGCGACGGTTATTAAACCCCATTGCTAATCGGTTTTAGATTGGAATCACTAAAATCTCTTTCAAGTCTGATAGAGCTCACAAATTGGCATAGAATGAGTACACTACCTTCGCATTCGACTGATTTATGATGTAATAATCTATAAATAGGAGCAACCATTGGCTTGGGCATCGTCAAAACCTTCATAACTTTCAGTAAGACACATATTATGAGTCTGAGATTAGAGGCTGTTAACTACACTCACTAATTAGACGACACAGCGAGTTATTGCAAATTAGCATTTGAGTCCCTCCCCGACTTCCTGTTCACCATGTGTCTGTGGATTTGGAAACAGAGAGCCGTCGTGTTAACCCACAAACACCGCCTTGCGGCAAAATCAGATCTTCATAAGAGAGTGCCTAAAAACCACAGCGGTAAAACACCCAGCCGAGCTCACCTCGATTAAAAATGTATCGAATCTTAGGGCACTGTGAATACTAATAATTCCAGTCACGCCATGATTATTTCATACCCTCTCAGACAGAGATGTGGATTTCATTAACGCTTTCTCAGCACGACAGTGCTCCCGAGAGCTCTGCTTCATGGATCAGTAGGTCAAAACACAGAGAAGGTCCAAGTTTGGGTGGCCGAGTTGCCGTACACTCCGTCTGAAGAGTCTGTTAGAGGTGCAGAGTAATGCCTGTATCCACATTGATGTTCATGAATGTATCTTCACCATCCTCACCGGAGACGAGCTGCCCCTCCAGGGAGGGCCATCGAGCAGTGTTTCAATGCAGTTCAAGCCTTGAATCGTGTAAAACTAGCCCGTCACTGCTACATGCGACAACCGACCCCGTCCCCCTTCCCACCGATGGTGATGGTTATCCGTTTCATCAAACATCCAAAGACAAATATGACAAAATCCAAAGCTTGCTATAGCAGAGACCCCTATCAATCACTTGGCTTTCCTCCAACAGTTCTCTGTACGGACATGCAAGGCTGCACTTTTTGCAATTCCATTATGCTGCTGGAAAATTAAATCCTGAAAACAAGTCTTTTGGCATGTAATGGTTTTCCAGTGTCTTGTGACAATTAAATTGACTGATTCTTGTCTAGCTGGTTGTCCAAAGCTTACTTTTCAATAGAGTGTGGAAAGCTGTATTTTATTTTTGTGTGTAAGGTCGTTTAAAAGTGTAGAAAAAGTAGTCTGCTGCACAATATGTCGTGGACACAAAAAAGCTTTCTCACCCTCCTCTGCCGTCGAACTCTGTCCATCGTCCCCGTCAGTACATCAGATTAATGGAGCTTGCGGCACCAAGACTACAAGCACGTCCAGACTCACAACTGAAATGGCAAACACACGCATTATACTTACAGAGCACAAATCATTTTGTATAAACGTTTTGTTTTTCTTTAAAGAGCTCACATGAGAAACTCATTCCTATTCTATCATGTGTTTCTGCCCAATTTGGCTTCATCATTAGTCCTATGCACTTGTACGCACGTTCTACTTGATCATTCAGAGGTCTTTTGTTTGAGTACAGACTTTTGCATGGGAGAAAGGTATCCAGAAGGTGTTTGTACGTTGAAAACAGAGCTGTGGAAAGTGAAATGAGGTCCAAAGAGTTCCCTTGCATCTTAAATGTTTTGAGACGAAGGATAAAAGCAATGAATACAATACAAAACTCCTCTGTACCATCATTGTGATTCATTACATTGGTTTTACAAAGACATTCATTAGGGCACACAGAAAGAGAAAAGACCCATTTGGCCGATTGTTTTCAATTAGCTCGTCACGGTGCATGTAAAATGTGGCGACCAGATCGAGTAACTGAAATCCAATCCCAACAGTTCACAAATGTCCACCAACTGGTTGGGATGCTAAGAATGATCTGATTATTCTGTTGCTTCAAACAAGAATTCACACCCATAAAGAGCTCTAACCTCTATCCAAACGCATCTATACACACGGCCTGTTTGTTCAGCACACCCATCCATTTCAAATCTGAAAATTTGTAGTCAGGCCTGGCATTTCAACAGTATTAGTGGGCCATGTGAAAAGCAGCGTAACGGCAAGGTATTATTCCTCCTCTTTATTCCTGTTGGAGGTGTGTGCTCATCAAACTCACCTGGCCAAATGTACAGTCCCTGTCTCTGTTTTGATGTTGAACTGGGCAAAAACAAATGAATAAATAAATGAATTAAACAAGTGTATCAGAAATGGTTGAAATACTGTGTACATATTTGAACTTTTGGTTTCTAATTTATAAAAGATAAGCTTTAGCTCTTGGAGTACTTATTTTATTTTATTTTTCCTTTCATGCGTAGCTTTGTGTTTTTATTTTCTATTTCTGTAAAGTGTGTAAATATATCTTTATGATAATAAGTAATATTAAAAATCTTATTTTAAGAAACAAGTGTGAGTTTGTTCTTTTTATAAAAAAAGATTTAAGTCATTCATAATCATTTTCATAATTTAAGTTGAAACAAGACAAAAATGCAAAATAAAAAAACCCATGATATTAATACATGACAATCTGAACTAGTATTATCGAGTTCCTAATGACGGTTTAACCACAGGTCACCTCAGAAATCTTTATTGAATAGACTTTACTTTTAAAGTGACAGTTCTGTAATAATTTTCAAAACTTTGTGTATGGAAGCTCATTTCCACTAACAAAAAAAAGCATGTGTATAACTTACTTTCTTCTATGGGACACAAAAGAAGATTTTTTTTTTTTTTTTAATGAAAGTCAATTGCTCCCCACTAAAACCTCCTTCAATGAAAAGAAGAACAGAAACATAAACTATGCTTTGATAAATCAAAATAATGACATAAAATGTTCTTTATGTGAAATTATGGGATCAAAGCAGCATTTTTTTTTATGTGGTGGCAATAGACTTCCATGTGCATGATGTTCTTCTGTGGAACACCAAAGAAAATTAAAAAGAAAAATGTCTGTGTTTTTTGTCAAAACGTGAAAAGTGACTGGGGGTTTATTGTAATTCTGGACCCCACTGACTTTCACTGTATGGACTAATACATATTTCAAGAATAATAATTTATAAAAAACAGAAAAGTAAACATGCTTTGGTAAATTAAATTATTACATTAAAGTGACATTAATAATTATGACAAAAGTTTTTCATTTTAAGATACTACTGACTAAAATTATGACAAAATTATGATATTAGTTCATTTTTATGAATTTTTTATCTCATAACTATTATGACTTAGGCCTAGTATCTCAACCTTTTAAACTTTTTGTCTCATAATTATGATTTACCAAAGCATATTTATTCTTATGTTATGATTGAAAACTGAAACTGAGGGAGAGAAACAGAAAAAAAGAGAAATCAACCAGAAAAAAATGGTTGGCCTCATTGCCTCTTCGTCCATTGGGAGCAGCTCTGGGAAGTGTCTGCTTAGCATGGAGAGCTGACATGGCCTGACAGGCAGTAGGGTACCCCACGAGCTGATCGCACCCCGATCCGGAGGGGTTATGTCATCAAACCTGGGTCAGCTGTATAATTGGGCTGGGGGTCAGTGAGGTGATATGGAGCGTGACAATGAAGCTCTAGAGTTACAGTGCCGATCTGGGGAGGTGACTCCAGGAGGCAGTTATACACCCCAGACTGCTCAGGGATCAGCAAGGAGTCGGCTCACTCTCACTACAATAAAAGGTGTCACAGATTCCCATTAAAGCTTACTTATGGATTGAGTTGACAACCCTGGACCCATGTAGACGTGAAGTCTGTTAGACGCTTATTAGTTATCACAGGGTGTTCTAAATGACAAATAACGGTTGAGATAATGGAAAATAAAAGCTAAGATGTTACAACTTTAACTTCAAGCCAAGACACAGCAGTAACATCTGGAGCAGTCCTGGCAACAAGCCTCCAGTCTCTTCTGCCACACCATAAAAGCCTTATTATTACTGTCGGCTGTCTGAAAGTACCACCAGCCGTAATATCGGTGGGTGTTTTCTAGTTTCCAACTCAGTCACTTCTAATTAATCAGCCACACTGATACATAGTGGATCTGACAGCACGTTGTCAAATCACTGCCATTCCAAACGTCAAAACTGCAGAAAGAACAACATCACGGGCAATTAAACGCATTACAGCCTCCAAACGCTGCCACTTGGACTCCTGTGCAGGGTCTGCGGCTGCACTGAAGTGGAAGGAAAACACAGGGGACTGCAAACAGAGCCTGGAGCCAGGTAAGGAGCAAGAACAACACAGGCCTAATGCACCTCAGCTGTGTTAACAGTGGCCGTCCTGCGGAGGGGATGGATCATTGACGTAGACAAAAACAACAAAAGCAGCACAAATGCTGAAGGTTGTGGGTGAAGGGGTTGTGGCGAGCCTCTAGGGAGTGGTGTAGGAGCGTCTGCGTCATTTTGAGAAGGTAGACTGAGGCCTGACTGCTCTAATCAGGGTGCCAAATTTTTGTGATTTGCTCAAAGAGCCCCCTGGGGAGGACCTACTCTGGTGGACAAGGAAAGGAGAAGGTGAGAGGGAGAGAAGAGGGATGGAACACATCTTCCAGGATTAAATGCACAGGGAGCAGCTTCAGTTTGATCTCATTAGTATTCATAGGTACTAGTGTGTTAGGTTACGCTTTTGTACTTTTGGAAATATGCTGAAAACAACAATATGGATGTTGTGATAGCATCTAAACCTAAAAAATCAATATATTATCCAGCAAGCAAAAGATTTCCATTACAAATAAATTAAATGCTGTTCCTTTGAACTTTCTATTAAAGGCCTAGTTCACCCAAAAATGAAAATTCTCACCCTCATGTCGTTCCAAACCCGTAAGACTTTTGTTCATCTTCAGAACACAAATGAAGATCTTTTTGATGAAATCTGACAGCTTTCTGTCCCTCCATAGACAGCTAAGCGACTACCACTTTGGCGCTTGAAAAAGTTCATTAAGAGATCGTAAAACTTGAATTTGTAAAACTTCCAAATTTTCTGAAGAGACTTTATATAATGAAAATTTTGAATTTAGACATTTATTCAAATATAAACATTAATCAACGCACACATTAGTTGTGGTAAACGGAGGCTCAAACTTGTTTGCTTGATGTGCGAGAACCAGTGAGGTTCATTCTTACGCAGCACGTTTGAGCTTCTGCAAGAGGTTTGTTCTCACGCTTCAAGAATGTTCAGTTGAGCTTTTATTTATATTCGCTGATCAATTCTTATATGTGAACAGAAGCCTAAATTAAATATTTTAAATATATAAAGTGATCAAGTCTCTTCAGAAAATTTTGACTAAACCACTCAATTCATATGGATTGGTTTTATGATCTCTTTATGATGTTTTTGAAGCGTCAAAGTGGTGGTTGCGTGGCTGTTTATGGAAGGAAAGAAAGCTCTCAGATTCATTTGTGTTCCGAAGATGAACGAAAGTCTTAGGGGTTTGGAACGAGTAAATGATGACAGAATTTTCATTTTTGTGTGAACTAACCCTTTAATCAAAGAATCTTGAGAAAAAAAATAAAAAATAAATCACAATTTCCACACAAATATAAAGCAGCACTACTAAGTGTTTCAACCTTTATTGCAATGTTAGAAGCATATTAGCATGTTAATAAAATCAATTAATTCAATGTTGATGCATTTAATGTATTCTACTTATTAACTCATCAATAAACTTGCTGACCAACCTTTCACAGATCTCCAGTGGTCTCTAGTTTTCGAAGCACTGTTTCAGAGGGAGGTTTGAGATTGTTTTGGGATTGGGGAAGATTGGAAGCTCTACCTCAGTCTTTATGATTGGATTTCAAGCAGTAAACAAGACTCGCCCCATGGGGATCTTGTGACATTGTAAAATGGAGCAAGGGCTTGTGCTTCAGAACCTTTTATTGAACTATTTACAGTTGCCTTGGCCTGCACATAAATTCATTATGGCAACATTTTAAACTTCAGCATATGCTTGAGCTCTCCTAAATGTTAACTAGCCCTCAATGTGATTTTACACCCAGGCAAGTCTCATGAGGGCCCAAAGGAAACAGATTACAAGGGAGCCACCCCAGAGAGAAGGTTATCAGTGCTGTGCACCAGAGAGATTGTCAGATAGCTAACAATAAAACATCCTGACCCAGGAAAGACCATTGATGAACTTCAGTGAGGGGAACCATAGTGTGGCTCCTCCAAAAAGCGTTGAGACGTACTTTCCAGCTTATCTCAGAACAAGTGTGAAATTATTATCTGCCAAGGACAGCAATTATCTATAGGAGGATGCTACATCTTAAAGGGAACGTCAGGCCCTGCGGGAGGGCTGTGGGTTGTGGTCGAAGTGCAAACAGGCAGACGTTAACGGCACAGCTACCGCTTAGACAGACAGACAAGCAGCACGAGTCGCTAACCTCAAGGTATTCAACTAATCTTTCAAGTGGGAAATTAAGCTTCCTACTGCTCACAGAGAAGAATAAAGGCCGTTTTGTCAGAACCTAGTGAAGTTTACCATAATCAGAACTAAGCTAAACTAAAGTTGGGAAGATTGAGTTGCAGGAACCTGACAATGCAGTGAACTCCTCTCTTACTTACATTTTTCCCTTTTTTGGGAAAATTACATATTGTCTACACAAGTATAGACAGTATTTTCATGTTAAAAAAGAAAAATGGGCAGATCGGTTCTATTTCCACAACTTTCATATACTGTAAGGATATACTCACAACGGAGATAATCCCCGGGAGCAACCTGGGGTCAAGTACCTTACTAAAAGGCACAATTGTGACCGTTTTGTGCCCTTGAGTAAAGCACTTAAAATGGCGAACTTGAATCAATCCAGGAATTCACTTCTGAATAACCCTTTGAAATGATCTCTTATTTGAGCTCATATATTGAAATCAACTAAACAAAAAAGCCAAATGCATAAAGTGGTGCTATAACACTCTTCCTTTAGAGATTCTTTAATCCGTGTTCGATTAATAATGAATGTCATTTAATCAATTTCAGCCCAAATCATGCGAGCATTAGGAAATTAAATAGAGAAAACATAAGTGAGTAACACCAGCTTACTGAGTAAAAAATGGTCATCAAATCCGACCAAATATATGGAGCCATACTAAAGTTGAAAAGCTGAATATAGATGACATTCTGCATTTGGAATATCACAGGGTAAGAATCCATTTTTTGTGATGCTGTCATGCAGTGAAACATGTTATACTTTTTATAACATAACAAATTCCTTCTAACTCTAATAGAATAGCAGAGTCCACACCACAACTATAATGATAACAATGAGACAGAGCAACAATAAATAGGGAATCGCTTTCAGAGCATTTTTTCCAGTTGAACAGTGATAAAATACATGTTGTTTTAAAGCCCGCACTGCAACTATGTTCAACATCCATCTATCACATATGCGTTCGCTTTTATTTTTGGTCCTGTGCATACAAAATGTGTCATTATTGTGTTCACCTTACTGTACAAACACTCATTCGGAGCAGAAGAATCATGTCCCTTCAAATATATTTTTGAATACAACATGAGGCAAAATTATGTTGCACAATAATTGTCGGGGGGAGAAAACACTGAGTTCACATTTTGGTCCATCCGGTTTAAAAAAAAGATTTTACTACATCATTACACAACATTATTCTAATAGTAAATATTTTGCAGATAATATTTTAATAATTTGCTTTGACTTTAGTGCAGCGACAATATAAAAGCCCATCATTATTATTATTATTATTAATTTTGGAAACAACATGTTGCCTATTTAATGATACTAACTACATGATATTACATTCATTTTCTCACAAAATAATGAGAAAAAAGGCAGGTGCTAGACACCTTCAATTTAGAGAACCCGAGAATCTGTTGCTGTAATACATATGTTGTCTTAGTCACACAACCAAGTAGGAATTTCACTGTACTCTGTATACTGTATATTGCAATAAGGCTTTGAAGGGCAGGAATCATCATGAAATTACAATCGCTGTCAGATAGCCCTGTGTCAAACATAAAGAACAACAGAAGCATAAGAGAATGTCGCAAGTTGAAGGAATGCAGAAAAAAGCTTTGCTTTAACACATTACATACGAATGTAATGTAAAACTGAGCTCAATGATAAACAGACCAGTTTGTGGAGGAGAGGCACATTAAAGCACAAACGGCTCTGCCTATATCATCCTTTACCTCTCAGAACTGGAGGAGGTTCTGATGTAATGGCTGGAAAATCTTGGCCGGGAACGCTTCATTCATGCGATAAGGCTCACACTCGCTGCCTTTGTGAATACTACACAGCTTATAAACGCATTAGTATACTGAGATGGAGATGTCACGCAGCAAAAGAGATGGTTTTTGGGAGGGGGCCAGACTGCTATAATTTGCCAACTCGGATTTGATGAACCCCATTAAACGATAATAGCTGATTTTCTAAATCGCTGCCAACGCTCTCTTTAACAAGCTTCTGAGGATGTTTGCCTGTATCCATCCTATTAACTGCCCAACTCTTCCTGATGTCTTAATGCAGGTCAGCTCCTCTGGGTTTTAGAGAGAGAGAAATGGATAGAAAAACAGAGAGCAAGCTTTCTGTTCTCTTTTTCTTATCTTTTAGCACAGCCAGCAATGCCCCTCTCAGACACTGCCGCTCAACAACCAGCCACGCTTTCTTGGCACACAGAGAAACAGCCCTACCACAGACTAAATCTCAGCACATCTGGAGCAAATCTGTTGTCTGGTTGATTACAGAGACCTGTATCGTGCCATGCGTACACAGAATAGCGCGAGGAAGCCAAGATGTGCAGTGATGCTGACAGATATGCAAATCCACGTGCACTGTCCTTCCCTCAACTCTCCCCCCGAGGAATAAATCTGCATTTCATCACGGTTCCTTTAGGTTGTAAATGTATTAAATATTCAGCATATATATTAAAAATGCAGCTGAGCTTAGAGAAGATATGTAAAATTTCACCTCCACGCTGAATCAAAGCATGCGCCTTATCAGCTAATTATTTTTCACTGAATTGTTTATTAAACATGAACCCGAAGACCTTCCTTTCTGCTCTTTTGGAGTGTGTTGTGATGGCAGGCAGGGTCTGGGTCTGTTCGAGACAGCCTGTAAACAGAGACAAGGGAAGTATAAAGAAGAGACTGGCAGAGTTGTGCTGAGGACCTCCACCTCTCGTCCTCGTCTGAACAGCCTGCTGTGTGGATTACAGCATGCAATAGACAGCACCACAACAAGGCATGAAACAGGAAGGGAGCACAGAGAAAAATAATAAGGGTTGTATTGAAATGTTCTAAAGGACGCCCTGATTTCCAAAGGTCAAGTCAAATGGGAATGCACAGAGTTAAAACTTTACTACTAGGGAAATATTTCCACTTAAAATTAATAAATGACATCCTCAATCTGAAAAAAGAAGATTATTTCCATTTTCACATTTGTTTTTTTGGCATTTGAAGTCAGACTGGAAACCCGAAGGTTGTGGGTTCGATTCTCAATACCGGCAGGAAGTGACTGTGGTGCTCTCTCTCTCGAGAGAGAGAGAGAGAGAGAGAGAGAGAGGCACGTAACCCCCAATCGCTTCTTGAGCGTTGTGTGTTCACCACTCACTGGATCACATGTCACTTTCATATTAACAAAATATTGTACAAAGTACAAACTAACTTGACCCCAACAGGTCGCTACTGTTGTGTATAAGGCAATAAATCCATATTTATGCTAGAAAAATAAATATGCCTTTAAAAAGAAAGTCTGAAAACAATGTCAGCAAAAATTCGTTAATTTTCTATGCTTTTGTGAAGACTTTGCATTGATAAGTGTATTTACAACACAGTATTTTACTAAATAGAAAATTAAATGAATCCAGAACAATCAAAAATAAAAACCATTATTATTATTGTTCATTATTATTGTTTCAATGACAACTGAAAGTTACACTCGGGTGTATAATCTTAATGAAGAACATATAATCTTTACAGTCATGTTAAAAAATGTGGGTCGAACTTACTATAGTAATTACAACAGATGAGTAATAACTATGTACTAACCTTAATACTACCCCTAAACCTAACCTTAATCCATGCAGTTACCTTATATTAACCAGTACTTTCTTAGGTAAGTATAGTGTAAGTACACGTAAGTGCATGTACTGTAAAATAAAGTGCAACCAAAATGTGAAAATAGATAATTGCTGCGTCTAAAATCGTGTACTGTCTGAATAGGTACTACATGTGATTTTGAATTTAAGTTAAGTCGTGACGTATTGTCAAGTATGGTGACCCATACTCGAAATTGGTGCTCTGCATTTAACCCATCCAAGTGCACACACACAACAGTGAGTAGTGAACAAATACACACACACACACACACACACACATACACCCGGAGCAGTGGACAATTAGGGGCACCTAAGTCATGGTATCGAAGGTGGAGAGAGTGCAGTTCATTCACAATCCACACCTTCAATTCCTGCCGGCATGAGAATCGAACCGGCAACCTTCAGGTTACAAGCCCGACTCCCTCACCATTAGGCCACGACTACCTTTTTACTTTTTACAACCGTAAAGTATGAATATGGGTCGTACGAATAATATTTGCCAACATCTGCCATGTTCTTACAGTCACGTGACCTACCAGTGCCAGTTGCGTCCCTTCACTTCCAGTCATAAATCATCTCCTGTGGCCTCATGGGATTGTAAAGTGATGCCAAATGCCAAAGCTGAATTTTCAGCATCATTACTCCAGTCTTCAGTGTCATATTATCCTTCAGAAATCTTTGTAACATTATGATTTTCTGATTATCTCTTATTATTATCAATGCTGAAAATAGCTGTGCTGCTTAATATATTTTTGAAACCGTGATTCATTTTTTGTTTTTCTTTGATTTATTCAAATAATTATTTGAAATATTATCTTTACAGTCACCTTTGACCCTAAACTTTTGAGTAGTAGTGCAGATCCTCTCTTTCGCTGAAAACAGTGGTGATTTTTGTTATTAATTGAGGGCTTTAAATTTGAATCCAGATTTATTTGCCTGGATAAGAGTCTTGGCTAAGGAATAAGTAAACAAGAAAAAAGTTAGCTCTCTGCAAACAGTTTAATGTGATGCTTGTGTTCTAATCTCAGCCAGGATCCACAGAAAGCAAGTGAATCTTCAAACCACTACCACATGTTTGAGTGTTGCAATGATTACTAATTTTGTTATGAATACAAACAGCTGGCATTTGATTCATCACCGGTAGGCAGTGGAGTTTATATGAGCATGATCAGCCGTGATTACCACTGTGGTTGTTGCCATGACTACAGTTTGGCGGAGTGATACAGTGACCCCAGCTCCCCTGGCTACTGGCCGCGCCCCGAACATGAACAGTCAAGACTTTGACAAACAAACAAGTCAATCTTAAGTAGCCAGACAACGTCTGCTGCAAAATAATTTACGGCTTTGCCTGGCTGGAGATATTCAACATTAAATGTCCCCCATTTGACACAGTCCATTTCTTCAAGTCAACATGATGCGATAAACGAACACTGAATGACTACGACACATTATACAAAACTCTGGAACAGTCACAAACAGCAGCAACATTTAGTTGGCCAAGTAAGCCGTGAGAATAAAACTCTTGAGAAGCAAGCTAGGTCTTGCTGACCATAACTGAATTAATTAATTAAACTTACCTGCAGTTTCGGTTGCTCGGTTATTTTCATAACATTTTTTTCCAGTAACGAACTACTTTATCTAAAGAGCAGCGCGACCAAACGCAACATAGCTATCGCGCGCTCTTCCTCTCACAAAAAGTCCGATTCTCTTCCCCGATTCCTGGGACAGTTTGATTCATTCTATTGAATCTGTTCTTCCTGTTCTCTCAAAATACTAGGCTTGTTCGAGAAGCATCGGCGAGATGTACCGCGAGAGCGATTCAAACGCGGATTCACAAAAATGATTCACCCGGTTGTCGGCCATGTTATGCACAATAGATGTTGTTGATGTTGTTTTTAGATGTTGTTCAATTTTTATACTGCCACCCTGAGCTGTAAAAATAGATGTTATTAAATCGTAAATAATTATACAGTTGGGCCTTTACGTTTTATTTATAAAAATCAATAAATCATGTCACAATAAAGTCGGTCGGTTCATACAGACACAGACACAGACACAAAATGTTTGTAGCTTGAAGTGTAGCTAACCACCTTTTCAAAACAGTAGCTTTCAGTTACTTTAAATTAGCTTGTAGCTTTCAAGATAGCTTCCACAGAGATCTCACATTCTGCATCACAATGAAACCTTTGAGCCTAAATACATGCTCTTTACATGCTGTCCCAGAAACTTAATGATGTTTTTTTTTAAAGTTATTAACAATCAGTTGAGCCCATTTTCTTTTCTAACTAGGAAATATCGCCTATAATGTCTCCATAACTCCATATTTCTCTGTGCGCTCTATAAATAGAGTCCAAGTCCCTAGTGGACTTTAAAAGTAGCACCCTTGCAGGTTCTTTCTACATTTACCCTGGGAGAAAGTGTGTGATGTTTATGTAGTTGCCATGACGAGAGATGTCCTTTAGAGAGAGACTGAGGAGGTGTTTAATGATCTTCACCACCCTCAGGTTTAGACAACCATTATAGCATCAGTCTCAAACATACACAAGCGCTTCTCTCTTCTCTGCAGGATAACCAATGATCATTGGCTGAGGACCAAAGAGGGATTTTTTTTCAGCTTCAATACCACCCAGAAGCCTAATACCATCCTGATGATTACCACTGGAGTTGTTGACAAAGAGATGATGTTCTCATGCATATGAAATGTCTTGAAGTCTATACATATCAGACCAGTTGCATTATTTAGGTTACCTTTCTTCATTTGCCCCTTGAGAGAGATGCATTCTTAAACTTGGATATCAGATTCATGAGAAAACCAAACACAGCATGCAAAGAAAACAAGCGCTCCTGAGAGACATCCATATGCGTAAACAAATTATATTCATCCTATGTGGAAATGAAACAATGAGCTTCTATTGCTTGGAATTCAACTCACATCACTACGGCCATCAGTCATTAAAAATTCTCATATTCAAGTCAAACTACACAACTCAAGTGCGTTTAACAGGGTCAATGTCTTTGGCTTACAGTAAAACATATGGGAAGTGTTTGTGCAGTTTAAAAACGGCAATTAACATTGTTTATGTCACAATTCCACATGCAAGTAATTCCCATAAAGCATGCCGTGAATCAACTCCATGACTTTAACAATGGCAAAATAATATCTCTTTTCAAACGCTCACATGCAAACAATTAAACGCATTCAAAAGCTCTTCAATTGTATTAACGTGCCACCAAAAGGCTAAGCGAATTTCTCAGTGAAACGCGCACCTACGCTATGCCGTTTCGTGGAGCGCATTTGCCTTTTGCTCCAGCAGCTCCGCAGCACATTTGTCTTCATCTGAGGCAGCTGCTGAGCTGTGTCTGGCGGACAGCTCCTATTCGTTCGGTTTGATGATTAAATAGGTTTTGATTTGGCATGCTGCTGTGTAAACTTCCTGTGTGGCTAACCCTCGGGTCTGGCCTCGCCTCTGGGCCCCCCAAGAGGGCCGAGCACCATTGCAGTTACCATCCGTCCAAATTACCATAGTTCAAAAATTCCTATTTAACCCCCTCGTTTCTCCAAGCATCTGGGTGTTCCTCCAGGTTGTTCTCCTGTTTTTCACACCAGCCGGATTCCAGAGACTTTGTGAATATTAAACAGCACCGACTGCAGGAATGGCTCCCAAATGGGCAGCAGATGTTGTTTGAAGCCAAGGTGAGATAGTTTTGTCTCCAAATGGAGTTTGGATATTGGCAGTTGACAACACTTCACAGCAAGTTACCACTAAACATCAGTGACCACAGTTTTCACCAAAACATAATGGTTACAGATTACTTTGACCTCATCAAACCCATTTATCGAATATTTACAAACCATATGGTAATTGCATAAACCTCAGAGGTTGTTGAGTTTAAGTATCTTTTCATCTGTTGGTAATCACTGTAATCTCCATATGTTGTTAAAGTTCCTTAGGAACATTATCCTGCAGCTTTACTCTGGTAATAAGGGATATAGAGCCTGCCATAATCGCTTTAGTATACAACATGTGTCAGATAACATTATTTACCAAAAGAGTAGAGGGGTGCCAACTCATGCCAGCTTCAGCTGCCAAACTGAATACTAACACTATAGTCAGCCCAACCTCCTGGTTACCTGCTTGACCTGACAGCTCTGAGAGGAACCAGACCAGTATATGGAGTAAGATGAATGAGTAACTAGTGGAAAATCATTTCAGAGTCTGTTTAAGATCCAGCAGCAGTCATACCTTCAGGCTAACGCTGCATCAAACTCAGCGAGACCAAAGAAAGGAAACGTCTTCGAAGGATGAAGTAAGAAGCTTGCAAAAGCATTTTTAGGGATTCATACAACTCATATCCTGCTTTTCACTCCATATAAATACTAATAATCGCTGGGATGATTAAAGCAGATGCTACGAGAGTTTATTTTTACATGGCACAGAATGAGGATGTTTTATGTACACTGTATTTATATTAATTACAGGACATGGGATTGATGAGACCGGCCAAGAATTGATTATTTTGGTCAATTTCCCATCACACAAAATTCATAATTGTGGGGATACTGAAAGTTTTAAAGTATTAGTTCACTTCAGAATTCAAAGTTCCTGATAATTACTCACTCCCAAGTCATCCAAAATGTTTATGTCTTTCTTTCATCAGAACTGCAATTTGGACCTTCAACCCATTGTTAGCCATTGAAGTCCACTATATGGACAAAAATCCTGGAATGTTTTCCTCAAAAACCTTAATTTCTTTTCGACTGAAGAAAGACACGATCATCTTGGATGACATGGGGGTGAGTAAATTATCAGGAAATTTGAATTCTGAAGTGAACTAATCCTTTAATTATCGTTCTAATTATATTAAATTAGGAAGTCTACACCACAACGATAATGATACTGAGAAACAACATGATTGGAATCAGATTTCAATCAGAATTCACCCAACTTTAAAGAGCTTGAGCATTTAAAGCAGCAGATGACAAAACTGCAGCGCTTGCTTATATTATCGTCTGTTGGTATGGACGCTAATAAAGTTATTGTTCTTGGTGTGAACGGGCTTTCACTGACAAAAAAATGGTTTAAATGGTTGTGACAAGGAAATTTACTCTTAAGAACTTGTCAAAGTCAGGCTCTAAAATCCATCCTGCTATGTTGATCCACTAGCCACACGAAAGAAGCACCTGGACAGAATAACTAATTGCAAACTCATTAATCTTCAACATCCCAATTGAATGAGTCACAAAAATATACAGAAAATAGACCGTTCTACCAAGGTGATGAGATTCATCAAATATGAACCAAAAAAGATTTTGCACACACCAGCATGTAGAAAAAATAAAGACAACCTCGAGTTAGAATGACGGTGTTCTCACTGTTAGTATGTAAGCTCCATGATCCTAGTAGAGAAGGTGAAAGAGTGACGCAGGCAACATCTTGCTGATTCTCTGTAGCAAAGAGCAACCTCTGTAATTTATTATTTGTTCGGTTTTTATTAGGAAAAGACTTTCTCAATTGACTCTCACTTTTGTATATTTTCACAGTCGTTATTTTCTTTCTTACTCTCCCCCCTCCCTGTCTTTGTTTATTTGCTGTAATAACATGCTTGGTCTTGTTTCCAGACACAGCATACGTGAACCTTAAAAATGAGGTCTCTCTTTCAAAAGGGACTTTGATTATTTGTTCAGTCAGTCAGGTTGGGATAAAACAGCCAAGTGTGTCCATCAAGAGGTGAACGCTGAATTGAATCACGAGCTGCTCTCTAGTGAACATTACCTTAAATTCCTAATCCAATTTTTCATGACTGAAACAGCATGTTCTGTTTGGCTCAAATATCATAAGGTATTGCCAATGACTACTTTACGCAAGGTTGGATGCCATTTTTCATACATGTGAAATCTCCCGGTAATATGTGCGGAAACCAGTATTTTCAGCAAATCACATTATTTGACTTATGGGTAAATCTAAACATGTCCAGGTCTTATTTCAAATCAAATGAAAGAACCCAATTTTAGTATTGCAGTACCACTGCAAGCATGGTATAGTAAGAAAAATACATTAATGATAAAAATGAAAACCACCATTGAAAATATTTTGAATTCTACTTAAAAAAAAGAAAGAAAGAAAGAAAAAAAAAGTTAAACATCTGGATACACTAAGTAAGGTAATGGAGATTTTGGGAGAATATATGCAAGTATCATCACAATAAAATTAATAAATGGACCTAAAATGCTTAGTTTTTTATGCAAAATACATTTTCTCATTTTTTAAGTACTTAATTTTTAATTATCTGACTTGGGTGCGATTCGCCATCTTATTCTCAGTTTAAACTTTATTATTAACATCATTGTATTCCTTCTTACACACAAACCTGTCCAACCAGACTCAGGTGTGTAAACTTTCATAAGCATTAGTATTAGGGAAGATTAGGAGCTGGTTTTTAATCTTTGTTATTCATAGAAGTCTCTCCCTCGATCTCTGCCTCCATTTTCACTTCTCATCAAGGGCATCAGGATTAAAAGGCCAAGGATGTCACTGACCGCTGACCCAAACCTCAGCTTTGATGACTGACCCCTACTGCCAAGTTGTCAAGGTCTGAAAGCTAAAAGGAAGACCGGCCTCTGACCTCTCAATGTCACTGCTGGCCTACAAGGGGTTAATAGCCCCCCAAACCTCCCAAAAGGGTCCACTGGGAGGGGTAAAAACTCCCATACTAATACATCATGTCCAATCCTGCCATTATCATCGAAATAACTATGTTAATGTTTCAAAGAGCAGTTGTTTCTGTTTTAATCAGGTTTTTTTAGCGTGGATAGGCTGTGGTTTTTCAAATTGGGAAATTGAAATTATGAAATTGACGCACACACCATCCTCACGAAATTAACAATGTAGTGCAAATTGATTTAAAAAGGCATTGCCTGCGTTTAAGAAATGTTTCATTGATCAAATTTAATTTGAGGTACGAGGTAAACAAATTAGCGAGTAATGAGAACACAATAACTCACCACATTAGAGACAGAAACAAGCTGGAAAAAGATGCAAAACAATGTGCATCAAATACGAAAATGCCCAGCCACATTTCCCTGCATGACCTTTTGATCCCCTCCTGCTGATGTCAGATCCTCCCCTCCCCTTTTCCATTGTCAAACCTCAGGAAAGGCCAGAAGCAAACTAAGCCAGCAGACCAGGCCCAAGGACCCATACTTCATCAGAAGCACCCAGAAGGGTTTGGGTGAGTGTATTTAAAGAGGGGGAGGTTCAGGGTGATCTGGTGCCCTTGGGCAACAAGAATGACTAAGTACCTCAGCAGTGAAAATAAGGGCCCCAAAGACAGAGTGACTTCCTCTCCTGCTGCCCATGTTTCATATCCACAGAATTAAAGGAGTCAGCTTGGCTGCACAGGTCAGTTCAGCCGCACCGCAGCCCTTACGGATGGGCTTCAATTCAACAGGAATTCACGGGTCCTGGATAATCTTATCTAATCCATTATTAGCTGCATTTTTCATCTTAAATGCACAGATAACAAGCTTCTGATAGGGTTAATAGCACAGGGCGCTTACAAGTGAGGGTCAGTATGAAGATTGAAGGGCTTGCTGGGTAAAACTCCCACAGCGCTCCACTAAGACTTCAAAGGTGGTGAAACGATACGGCACTTGACTGACAGAAGGACGATTGCGGTCTCTTTCATGTCCATGTTGGCAGAAAACACTCCCATAGAAGTGAAAAGTACTCAACTTGGGGTTCAGAAGCAAAAGACTGAATGATTTTAAAGGCGTAAATTTATTTAAACGCTGTAAGTTGTTGCACAGAAGAGAATCAGTATGTTCAATTAAAAACTAGCTGCAGATAAGCAAAAAGTCCAACAAGTCAATGAAAATGTGGAGCACTAGAGTTATTTGGGAAATTTGGTTACCTTATCTGTTTAAATGTACATTTTTATCCTATCAAATGTTTTTGTGCAGTCAAGCTACAATTTCTGATATTTCAGTGAGACTAAAACATTTTGGAAATACAAATTATTGCTGTAGTCTGAATGAAATTGAACTTGAACAGATCTAAAACAGCTTTTAGACAGAACAGTAAAGGTTAAAGGTAAAGTGTGTATCATCAGGCTCTATCTGCAAAGTGATAAAACTCTAAAGTGTGTAGGAAACATGAATGTACACTACAGTTCAAAAGTTTGGGGTTGTTAAGATTTTTTTATGTTTTTGAAAGAAGCCTCTTCTGCTCACCAAGGCTGCATTTATTAAATCAAAATACAGTAAATAGTGAATTGATAAATATTATGATTTAAAATAACTGCTTTCTGATTTCAATTTATTTTAACATGTAATTTGTTCCTGTGATGTGACTACTCCAGTCTTCAGTGTCATGATTCTTCAAAAATCAATCTAATATGCTGATCTGATGCTCAAGAAACATTTCTTATTATTATGAATGTTGAAAATAAGCCACTTAATATATTTGTGGAAACCATCATAATATCTTTCAAGATTCTTTGTTAAATTAAAAAAAACAAAACAGCTTTTTTTGTATAAAAATGTTTTGTAACTTTACAAATGTCACTTTTGATCAATTTATAGCATCCTTGCTAAGTAAAAGTATTCATTTATTTTAAAAATAAATCTTAATGACCCAAAGCTTTTTATCAGTATAGTGTATGCATGTTTATCAGTGACGGACTTTGTAACTGCAAGCAGAAGATTCCTGTGCTGAAAATCCCCGAACACTCCCACTGCTACACAGATGCAGTGTTTCTTGAAGACCCCGGGTTACCTGCCACTGACCCGTTATCAATGAGCTTGCACAAACTCCCTTAAGTTCATCTGTCAGTGAAGGTTTACATCTGCTCAGAAGGTTAAGTGTGTCTGACAGCTGTTTTCTTTACTTTCTTGATTTGTGAGACTCATTGTTAAGGGGTGAACTGTATGTGGTTTTAGTGTTTCTTTGTGTCTGCTTCAGTCCAGAGAAGAGCATCACCTCTTCTTGCATCTTACAGGCAGCTCAGTCTCTCCACCTCTTCTTCAACCAAACCCCTGCAGCAGGAAAAGAAAAAGAAAAAACATCAACTGAATCTGCCTTTATCTGACCCAAACCATAGATTGAGCTTCCTCTTTTCATCTGCACTAGTGAAAGTTAGGGTAGCTATTTCACTGCTAACCAACCCGAATCTCAGTAGCCATGTTTCCATTCATATATTTTTATGCACATTTTGGGATATCACATTAAAAAAATTCTAAAAATGTGAATAAAAAGTTATGCGCGCAATTGAGGCGGATATATTTTTTATCCAATAAGAAAACATGCACATAAACTACGATGGAAACACATATCGAATAAATCCCTCACGTGAACAAAAAAAACTCAAATCGCATTGTGTTTAATTCCCTCCCAGAAGCATCTCACACAATTGCATTCCTAAACACAAGGAAACATAGCTAGTGTCACAGGGTTCAATGTATCCCTGATCTAGGGATAATCTTAAGCAACTGTATATCATGGTGAAATGTTTGTCGAGAGTCCGGCACAGATGCTAGGATGAATGGTGTGCAGTCTGTACTGTTTTAAACTGATAATGCTGCCGAATGTGGCATCAGAGATGCTCATCAGCAACCGGCATCTGGCAAAAACTGCATTTGGGATTTTTCACAAGCCAAATGCCAATGGAGATGGCAGCATGGTGTCATTAGGGGTTTGTAGAGCAGACAGCTCTCTAAAGTCTGCAAGAACATACGAATAGCCAAGCCTTCATCTCTTATTCATCAAGGAAGAGAAAGCAGCAGTAATATGAATCTAGCATATTGAGAAAAATTTGTAAATATGATTGCTATGTACAAGCAGGGCCAGAAGGCACAGAGGTGTGACATCAGCTGCATGGCCTGTCGACTAAGACAAAACCAGCTTTTTCTGTCCATTTTAATGAGCCTTTGTTTATAAGTTGGTTGCTTCCTGAACCTCTAGGGGCAGGAACCTCTATTTTAGGGCCATTTCAAGGGATTGAGGTTATGTTGTGCATGCGTCATCATGCCACATAGATCAGAGGAGACAGGGAGTATTCCCAAATCCGGTGATGCCATGAAAAAACACGCGTTTAGGGAAGCAGGAAATTACTTCATGCTTTCTGCAACTGTAAGGGGATGCATTTCCTGTGACCCATCTTGGCCTCAGGAATGAGGGCACTATTCTTAGGTATGTCTTCATCGTTCATTGTGTCACAGTCATTTACCCCGCAGGGAAATGACATAATTCAACATATATACTTTATTATCTGTTAAAATGCATTTAAAGGGGTCCATGATTATGATTTCACTTTTTAAACTCTAGTTAGTGTGTAATGTTGCTGTTTGAGCATAAACAACATCTGAAAAGTTATGACACTCAATGCAAAGGGAGTTATTTTCTTATACAGAAATTGCTTTTTAATGTTGGGCCACTTTAGAGAAGATGAAGAGTTGTTGTAGTAGAGTGTTGTTACCATGCCATCATTTTACACTGGACTGCTTCACAAACGAGGGTCAATTCAACGCTAGATTTGCACAAAAGATTAACATGACGGCACATGCTTGTTGATGAGTTGAATCAACTCCACAGCAACTACATAAATTTATCCACTAACCATTCAGAAATGAACAAATGCATTCCAAAAGTTGTAACTTCTTCCTGAGTCTCTCCACAGTGTCCAACTCCGGTTTGAACAACGTAAGGCTGAACACTGTTACTGACAATCGTCATTTTGGCTGCGTGAGATTCTCCAGTTTTGTTGTTGTTGAGACACCGAAGCGTGAGCTGTTAAAGCTCTGCCCACTTCTGTAAAGGGGGCTGGGAGCAGCAGCTCATTTGCATTTAAAGGGACACACACAAATATAGCACGTTTTTCCTCACACCCAAATAGGGGCAAATTTGACAAGCTCTAATAAATTATCTGTGGGGTATTTTGAGCTAAAACTTCCCAGACACATTTTGGGGACACCAGAGACTTAAATTACATCTTGTGAAAAGGGGCATTATAGATTCCCTTTAAAATAGGGGGGGATTATTTTATTTTTTATATTTTATCACTTAGGATTTATTTTTATTTTAATTCTATATTAATTTTTTCTCCATCATATCGTCATATTGGTCATTTTATACCAATGTCTTAAACTGCATAGTAACACTACCATTCCAGAGTTTGGGGTAAGGAAGATATTTTTTAAAATAAATTAATAGTTTTCAAAAGTGACTGTAAAGACATTTGTAATGTTACAATGGTTTTCCATTTCAAATACATTCTGCTCATTTTAACTAGAATCCTGGAAAATTTATATTTTTCATGGTTTTCACAAAAATATTAAGCAACACAATTGATAATCAGGATATTAGAATGATTTCTGAAGGATCATGTGACACTGAAGACTGGAGTAATGATGCTGAAAATTCAGCTTTTCCATTACTGAAATAAATTACATTTTAAAATGAATTCAAATAGATAAAGTTGTTTGAAATATTTCACAATATTACTGTTATTATCAAATAAATGCAGCCTTGGTGAGCACAAGAGACTTTTTTTAAAACATTAAAAAAAAAACATCTTACAAACCCCAAACCTTATCATGTCAATGACTGAGCAATAGTGATAGTGATGATAACATGTATTACCTATAAGCAGCAATCTCTATTTCTAGATTCATCTTTTGAGTCAGTAGTTCTTCATAGTCCCCACTTTGATCCTTCATCTGGAACTGAAGATCAGCCTCCTCCTCCTCCAGTTGACAAATGTAATTCTGGACAGAGAAAACAGTGGTGAGATACTAAGAGCTGCTGCAGAAAAATATGAACAGTGAGTGCTTGTACCTCCAGCTCTTCTATATCCTCCAGGTATTTGGCTTCCTTAGCTTCTATTTCAGCCTCCAACTCGTCTCCACGCTTCTCAAGCTCTGCCACCTCTTTCTGCAGCTCTACAATCTACAATTACACATATACAGCTCCAGTCAAAGGTTTGGGTAAAGCTGACTGAATATGCATTTCTGATCTTTAATACCATTTAATCTAAATGCTTAAAATAATGCATGCATTTTTATACATTTAAAATTTTGTTTCACAAAAGAAGACAAGTAAGCATTCAGCATTTATGAGAGGTCCTTCAAAACCATTTAAAAGCACCTTAAGTGGCACCATATGAAATTGGTCTAATTGCCCAGAGCTGTAATTTAGACAAAGGACGGCTAATTTGAAGAAGCTAAAATACAAGATACTTTTGATTTGTTTACCATTTTATCGTCAGTTGGCAATTTCCTTGATTCCATTTGTTATTTCATAGTTTTGATGACTGCGATGTGGAAAACAGTAAATAATTCAATAAAAAAAAAAAAAATACCCAAAGACTTGCACTGTAAATAAACATAAGCAGATGTAGATACACAATGTATAACAACACAGAGCTGAGCTTAACAAAACATTATGTTGTAATTAATGCTTATTTAGGTCTTAAATTAGCTATTGTGAGAGCATGTCTGAAAACAGTTGACATTTTGCGTTGCATGTTCACCTATCAACAAACACAACGCAGAGAACTGTCAGCCACACCTCTGTGCACGAGCTGCCCTGCTGTGAGTAATTACTGTAATCAGGTAAGTTAAACAGTCAGCTGTCAGAGATGGATGGAGATTGCACGCTCTGTTTCTCTTTCAGGTAGATCCTGGGAGGCTCCGAGCTCTGTTATTAACAAGCTGATGATACGTCAACTGATGAAAATGGTTGTTACCCTGCTTTGGGTCTCGACTGAGAGTAAGGCGGTTTGGTTGGTTGCCCCCCCCAAGAGAAAACTAGCCATGTCTCTGCTGTAATATACAGCTAAACGAGACCTGATTTCCCCACCAACAGTTTGTTTAGCCTAACTGTCTCAGAGAGCAACGAGATCACTAGTATCCATTCGTAATGGCAGGAGAGATATAGGGATGTGTCCGATGTCAGTAACATCACAGACAGCATTTTAAGGAAACTGATTTCAGGGTCAGTGACATTTTTTTTTGGTCTGGATTTATTGTTTTATTAAAACAATACATGTGATTTGTATATACAATGCCTTCAGTGCAACTCTTCTATGATGAGCATGTTTTAACTTAAGTTTTAAATTAAAATTCATTTTGATAATTTTTGGGGACATAAAATCAAAATTGTCCTGATGTCATATAGAAAAGCCTCATTAATGTCAAGGATAATAAGTCTCTTAAATGTAAGATTTGTAAGAAAAAATGTAAGGTGTAATAAATATAAGATTTAAACATTTATGAAGGTTGTAAAAAGGTTGAAAAAAAAAACTAATGATATTTATGAATTAATAGTTCAAAATTTTTGGAAAAAGCTCATGAATTTAAGATAAGTTAATACTTTTTACTCAAGCCACGTGAAACTAACTTGAATGCATAGAGTACTTTACTAAGAAATTGCAACATGTCTTACATTAGTATTTCAAAAGATTCCTTTTCTTTGATTTGGACACTTTTTTTTGTCAGTGACTTTTCAAATAGTCTTCCAAGACAACACAATGTCATGTTAATCAATCTTAAACAAATTCAAATGAGCTTCATAAATACTAAATATCTCTTGACAACAATCCATATTTCCCACTAGAAATGGAATCAACTGCTTCTTCGGATGTCATTATTTTTTCCACCAACCGCTGAACCACTGAATTGGATACCATAGACTGTGAAGGAGACTGCTTTAAAAAACTGACCTTTTGAAGGCATTTTAGTAGAAATGACATTACTGATTCAAAAGTACATTAATGCCTTCCTACTCCTTATTCTTCCTGCAAAGCTTTCTGACAGGAAGCTACTGTAGGAAACACAACTGATAGGGGAGAAATGAGGAGAAAAATGTAGAATGAAGGGAGGAGGAAGTAAGATGAAGCAGAGCAGACTGCCATCACTGATCAGCGAACAGGATCCTGTGTTATGAGAGTGAGCAGTGTGGTTGGAGATGGTCAGTTTATTTTAAGAGGGGGGTACGACCACAACCACAATAATTAGAACCAAACCACCCTGTTTATTTTCTCGAATGTAAAGGTGTGAGTTGTGGCTGACCAATGATTTTCTAGCTCTTCAGAATGTAAATTAAGTCAGCAAGTGGCTCCTAATCATTTCAAACATAAATCCTGAACAATTTCCCTTTACGCTAATGCATCCGTCACTTTTTCTTCCCTGCCTTTTTTTTTGTTCGACCTAAAGTTTCTCTTCCTGCCGGTGAGGGAGGCTGACAGGTGAGATTTTATTACTACGGCTCAGTACGATTTGCTGTCTCCCGAGGCACTGCAGGAATGTGTGAAGTTTATGAAGTTTATGATTGGGGGAGAGAGTGCGTTGGCAGACTGTGAAATGTATTGTTCATAATGGAAGACAGCGAGAGAGATAAACACTGTTATAGACGATACACACCTCACATCCTCCTGGTCCTATCTCTCAGAATAAACACTCTGGGCAAGTTCTCGTACTTTTTTCCTCAGCTGTCAGTCTGACTGAGAACATGGCGTTGTGAAACACCAATGATACTTTTAGTGAAATATTTAAAAGTTTTTAAATCGTTTCCAGTTCATTTAGAATCGATCATCACTGAAAAATGACTAGCAGTTCAGTGAGGGAGACTTTTGTGAACTCAGTAACTTATCTGATCGATTCACTGAGTGGATCTGATGTGAACTACTACCTCACGGAGTGTCTTTTGATGGGTCAGAGCTCAAGTGTGTCGATGAGAGTAAACTCACTCACCAAGTTCTTGAGGACATTCACATCAGTCTCTTTGGAGATGTCCTTCACTTTCCCTCCAGTCAACTTAGCCAGCTGCTCCTCCTTCTCCTTTCCTGCGGCATCAATGCTGGCAGCGCTCGAGGCTCTGGACTCAAACTAAAATGCAGGAAAGGTTTACAGATTCAGGTTTCTTGCATCTCTAAAGAGTTACCACCCATCAAGCAGAGTTCTATAGAAAGCAGGCAGTGAAGATGAATCACTGATTATTCCCCGAAGAAAGAAGAGCAAATTAAGGCCCATCAGGTGAGCAGGTGCAACCAGTCAAAAATCAGCCTGCAATTACTGTTACCAACAAATCCCAATCAATATCAATTGTGAGTGAGACAATTGGACCTTGTGCGGTGATAAAGAGACAAAGCACCAGACATTTTTTGCTTTTGAGACCACCTGAGAGAGCAATGAATAGAAAAAACAGACCAAATGAAAACAGCGGATGGTGGTAAAGGATGTGTTTGTGTGTGTGCGAACTAGTTTTTGTGTATGTACGACTGCTAGTACACTAGCAGGAGTTGTTCTTGGCCTGCTTATCTTACACCCACACAAAAACACACACTAGAAGACTGTTGAGCCTATAGAGGCTCTCCAGTGTCCTTCTGTAGAACTGCTCTCTTCTCCTCTCCAGACCCATTCTGCATAGGAGCCTGGGAAGGG
Organism: Zacco platypus; assembly: GCA_038088235.1. Lineage (NCBI taxonomy): Eukaryota > Metazoa > Chordata > Actinopteri > Cypriniformes > Xenocyprididae > Zacco > Zacco platypus. Next base: position 7,817,588 of record CM076079.1, read on the forward strand.
CTCCAGAGCTCTGATTACCACCGTGACCCGAGTCAAGAGCAGCCACTCCTGGGGCAAACAGGGTCAGAGGGCACTGGTGCTGTAGGATGACCTTTAGAGAGCCCTCACTCCTTAAACGACACAGAAGGGACAATAGTACTCTGTGCTAGATGTAGACAGAGCTCTCTGTCCCATAAAACTGCCTTCTGAGGTAAAGTGTGAAAGAGGAAGGTAAAATATGCACCGTTGTGTTAAGAGGTTAGTTCACCCAAAAGACAATTGTGTCCTCATTTACAGGGAAATATGCTTCTCAGTGCTGCATAGTTTCCATTCCCATTCACTTTCATAATATGGAAAAGAACAGCATGAACTTTATGCTACCTTTAATTTTTCAAGATTTTTTGATGAATAGAAAGTACAAAAGAAAAGTAGTTATTGTAAATGTCTTTACTGTCACTTTTAAAAGAATGAATTTCTTTAAAAAAAACAAAAACAAACTAATTTACGTACGGTAGAGTAAATGCCACAAAAGCTGTCAATTGACCCTTCGCAAAAAACCCGCCCCCTTTGGTTACTGTTGCTTTGTCCGAAAAGTCATGCGCTCTCATGCAATACAATACAATACAAAACAATATAAAACAATATATACCATATATTGACTCTTTAATGTGTCGTGACAGATCGCTGTGGCTCCTTCAAGCAGCTCGTGAACCGATCATCTCTTCATACTAGTTCATTTATAGCATCAAATAAACATGAATGAACATCAGAAGGAATGTTGTTTCGAGCGCGGAAAGACGTGAGTACACACAATTTTTCAAGTTCAAGTTCACCAACGTAAATCTACCAACTCCCCTAACTGCTTTGTCAGACAAAATGGCGGATTCAGGGTTATGATTGGTCAGATTGCCTGTCAATCAAACTGTTTGCGAAGTGTCAATTTAGCTTATACAGAACACAGGAGTATATACTGGAGTGTAATTCACCTTGAGGCTCTCAGCCAGCTCGCTGTAGTACTCCTTGATATCCATGATGGCTGGAGTGATATCAAAAGTGGGGTATTGCAGAGATACAGTTGGAGAACCTTCATCCAGAGGCCTGGGTTCACACAGCTTCTCCAGCCGCTGTGAGCAAAACACATCATCATGACTTTTGGCTTCTCCTCAGGTAACAATATCTGCCTGTGCGAGATAGGGCAGCTGTTCATTAATCTGGCTCCAATGAAGTGTTCATGAAAAAGAGATTGAGTCCGTGTCTCAGCTTGTTCTCGTCAACATGAATAATGAGAGAGCGGCAGATGTATCAAGATAATAATAGCAGTTAATAAAACAAGAAGTACTTCTGTTTTCATTTCGTATGCCTGTACTATGAGTTATACCGCACATCCCAGAGGGAGGTCAATGGATATTTCTGTTTCCAGCCATTGCGTACCCGCAGACACCCCATATTCTACATTCTTTCATTTTGTGATTTGAGGGACCGTGTTTCCTGTCAGTCTCGATTCCCGTAAACCTGTCCCCCTTACGTTCAGAGGAGACACGTTAAATAGTGAAACCCCTACAAGACCATGCCAAAATTCTGAGTTTTAAGGTAAAATTTTCTGATTCCAAATAAGAATTGTTTTTCATGCCACATTCTGCATGGCCTTACCATTTCGTGCTGCCTCTCCATGGCAGCAAGCTGCTCCTCATAGATGGCCACTTGCTCTCGAAGGGCTAAGCAGTCAGTGGTAATTACATCCACCTCCTGAGTAGGGAAGCAGAAATAAAGGTCAATTCAAACACAAAGCACTTACCCTCTACATCTTCTATCACGAGCATCCTCAGTGCCACCAGGTTGTGCCCCGGCAAAGACTGCAATGCAGGGGAGACGAGATCCACATACATAGTCCAACGTCCCCCCATTTTATTCGGCTCATCTGGGTATCTTAAGTGCCTGATTAATTGCCGATGAATTCAATTACTCAGAATGAAAGCATTTGCATGTGAATGCTGCAGTGTGACGATGGGCAGAGGAAGCGCACAGCACACACACATGCTTCCCCGGAGCCCAGAATTGGCACAGTGGCTGCCGTTCCCGTTATCTCAGCGTGAACACAAGCCCAGTACTGGAGAGAGTCTAGACAGCATTTTGATGCCGATTTGCTTATTCCACACCACCTGAACTTCACTATGGTGGACATATTCCAGCCAGATGCAGTGCTGGTGCTTAAAAGTAATACTTTCTCATGCCATTTTATAATATCATATAACCACTGCTATTGCTTTTTTAAAAATGCCAGTTATAACCAATTTAGTGGTGCTGCCCACGAGGCTATCGGCGCCAACATATAAAGCCATTGCACCTCGGGCGACCCGAGTTAGAGTCCCGGTTCTCTGACATTTCCTGATCCCTCTGTCTCCCCCACTTTGCGTCCTGTCTGCACTGTTCTATCATAATAAAGGCCAAAACGCAAAAAAAAAAAGAGTGAAAAACAAGTGAAAACACAAATCTGCATATAGAACATCATGCTTATGTCTCTAAAGTATATTATTTATACAACTGCAACTATATTATACTTGTGGCTCCATCATAACTACCCCTTTGGTTCTTTCTCTCCAGCCTTGCTTTCTCATCTCTGCCCAGCCTGAGCGCTAAGCCCTGCTCTGTTGCATCTAGGAGATATGAGAGGCTGAATGAGTGAATTATTAGGCACGGTGAAAGCTTTCCCACATCTGCTCTTTTACTGGAGATGTGCTCTGACATCTGTGGGGTGACGGAGTGGTTTCTACAGAAAGCAGCTCGGGTTTCAGAGTGGCCGCTGGCTGGGAGTCAGTGGGGCCTGTAATCAGGACTCTCCAGAGCGGATCTGGGAGCAGCAGCTGTGCTGTGCCACTCCAGAGACTTTCACACACCTCCACTGGAGTCAGAACACCCCACCCCGACTGCAGCACAAGCTAACACTGCCATCTAGTGGTGGGGAAAGTGTAGAAATTCAAGAAATTTAAGGTCTGTATTCTGGTGTATGAATGCAGAGATTTGAATCTGGTTGGGAGGTGGTTTGGTGATTCAGTTTCTGTTTGGGTCACACTTTAGATTAGGGTCCATTATTAACTAACTATTAACTACAACGTTTGCTTCAATAAAATCTCAATTACTGCGTATTAATAGTTAGTGAGGTAGTTGTTAAGTTTTGTTATTGGGTAGGATTAAGGGATGTACAATATGGTCATGTAGAAAAGGCATTAATATGTGCTTTATAAGCACTAATAAACAGCCAATATCCTAGTAATATACATGCTTTTAAGCAATTAGTTAATAGTAAAAATGGGACCCTAAACTAAAGTGTTACCTAAATTTCTACACTGTTGTTTTGAATAATAATAAAAAAACATCTGTTAAATGACTACTTACTGTTTAATAAGGCACAATGCTATCCAAAAAGTATTTGGATGCACTTAAGCCACACTTAATGAATGAAATTCATTACATTAGATAACAAAATATCAATCAAGGCATGTGACATTTATTTATTTTAAAATTGAGAAACCATCCTATCATAAAAAGAAAGATAAACTTTCCTTATTTAAGCCATAAGTATTTGTATATTTTGACTGGATCAGTGTTTGTTGTTGTTTATTGTTAAATAAAACTTAAAATTTGTTTTTATTAAGTGAAATAAAGCTGAAAATAAAATAAAAAAATATTAAAATTAAAAACTTAATACACAAATGAAAATCAGTAATATTGCCTTAGCAACTAACTGAAATAAATGTTTAAGTTGAAGTAATAAAATGACTAAAATGAAAATTAAAAAAAGAATTAAAGCTAAATAGAAATGTAAAAGCGCTCATTAAAATAGCTAAAACTAAAATTATAAACGAAAATATAAAAATAAAAGCTAATTCAAAATATTTTATAATAGTATATACATATATATATATATATATATATATATATATACACACACTGGATTGAATATGTTCTGTTTGTCAAACTTGTTAATTTCATTTTATTTTTAAAACTGATGTTTTGTTGTAATATCTTTCTTTAAATGTGGCTGAAGTGCCCAAATACTTTTTGGGCCCTGTATATACCAGATATCAAATAACATCTGCAGTTTTCATGGCATGTTTTTTTTCATTACCAAGGAAACATCTTCTCGCTCTTGCTGGATGAGAGTCTTGTGCTCAACCACCTGATCATATTTCATCTGCAGACGCCGCAGCTCACCCTTCAGCTCCTCCGTGTTGCATAAAATATCCTCCTGAAGGAAACAACCAGTAAGCACCAATGAAAGAATCAACAGAATAGATGATGTGTTAAAGAAACTGATATTGAGGACAAAACACACACAACCCAAAACAATTTAATGTTATCAAGAAATGCATAAATATCCATCAGCACTCAGGCCAGAGTGGTACCTTTTCTTTCCGTAGCCTCTCTATCACAGCCTCCAGGCTGTAGTCGGCAGGGCCGCTGATGCTGACGGTGGTTGTGGTGATCTGCTCTGACTCTAGCCTCTCTTCCAGCTCAATGATTTCAGCCTCCAGAGATTCATTCTCCTCTTCGAGACACCGAACCTACCACAGCCACACATAAGGTAAGGTACAAGAGTAGAGGACATGTAATATATACAGTATGAGTAATGGCTTATGCTCAAAATGTTGTATCATATTACACTGTGCAGTACACAGTAGTAGAGGACACTGTAACAGCATCTTCATGGCCTTAATATGATTTTCTTCACACCCTCAGGCAAATTTCTGACCCCATTAAACATCATGGAAATATTATAATTGGGCCACACACAGGGACACCATTAGATTCAGCATGAGCACAGCTGGTTGTTACCCAACGGAGCCTTGGGTGTGTATGAGTGTGAACATTTTCATGTCTCACCACATCGATGAGGCCGGCCAGGCGATCGTTGAGGGCGGCGATGACAGAGCGCTCATGGACAAATCGAGCCACACCCTCTTTGTTTAGGGCACGAGCTGCAGCAAAATCCAGCTCGGGACATTCACTCACTGAAACTCTACCCCTGTCAAACAGACTGAAAGCTTTCCAATGTCTGCAATGGAATGTTTATTTTCTAAGCAAAACATAAGCAAACAATATTAAAGGAAAAGAGGAAATGCACGCAAGAGCTAACTAATAACACATTTATGTATTAGAATATTTATAATTCAAAGAATAAATAGTGAAGTCATTGTATAAATGATTCAAATCATTCACACAGAACTCTGTGTGTGTGTGTGTGTGTGTGTATATATATATATATATATATATATATATATATATATATATATATATATATATATATGTGTGTATTTTGAGAAATTAAGAAATATACAGATAATATATACACACTATAGTTCAAAAGTTAGGGTTCAGTAAGTGTTTCTTTTTTAATTAATGCTTTTAATTAAAAAGTTTGCATTAAAATGGTCAAATGTAAGATAAGGTACTAAAATATAAATTAACATTTCAAATAAATGCTTTTATTTTGAACTTGTATCATGGTTTCAAAAATCAAGCAGCACAAATGCTTTCAACATTGAAAATAAGAAATGTTTATATAACGCATCAGCATATTAGAAAGACTTCTGAAGAATAATGTGACACTGCAGACTGTAATGACTGCTGAAAATTCAGCTTTGATATCCCATGAATAAATCACATTTTAAAATGTATTCATATAGAAACAAGCTTTTAAAAATTAATATTTCACATATTTATTAAATAAAAGCAGCATTATTTTGAATAAGACTTACTGACCCATAAGCTTTACATTCAATAATAATAATAATTATTATTATTATAAAATTCATTATTTAGGAAACAAAGTACACTGAAAATTACACTCGGCCAATAATCTTGATTTTGAAGATGTTTAGCCAATAAACTTGGTCTATAATTCCTGTCTAAACTCAATTTATATGGAGGAATGCTCTGAAATGCCAAAATAGCAACTCTATGCTGATTACTATACATTCAATTAAAATGTGTGCAAGGCTTTCAGATCTAAAAGCACTGACCTGGCAGCGGAGCGGGCCTGGACTCCACAGCGTCCTGCAGCCTGGCTCCACTGCTCCTCCTCAAACAGCTTACGGTACGATGACACTCTCAGCAGGGCCATGACAGCAGCAGGAAAGCAAAAGATGATGACAGCCGCACAAGCCGGGGATCTATATAAACGTCGGGGCTGTGAATGTCACACACGCTTGTGGGATCTCTCACTGAACACAAAGTAGACTAACTAGGGGAACGGTGTCAGAAGATAAACCTTTCACATGGAACAGAAACAATTCAGCCACTGCAACATGACAGGAGGCCACTCCTTCAGAGAGCAGTTACACAAGTGCATATGGGACAATGACAGGTCTGAAGAGCTTGTACTACTTAGTATTATTTAAACAAACTCAATAATTAGGCTGAGCAACAGTAAAAGACATTAGCAAGAACTTCTAAAAGAAAAAGACAGAAATCCTAATAATACGTTCATAATGTCTTTATTTCATTGAATAAATTAGATGTCCCAGCCCCTCCCCACAAATAAAGTATGTGCAAGTACCCAGCTGCAAAGTATCAGGATCATTACAAAAACTGAATGGAAAGACAGAAAGGACACAACAATAAACGGTAAACAAACGGGGTGTTGATCACAGAACACCAGAAATCTGTATAATGGCCATCTAAATGTCTGTTCCTCTGATTCAGTCTCCTGCAATGAGGTCCTCCCAGAAACACCATCTATTGGCAATGAAAAAGGGCTTTCAGCCGAGCTTCCTTTCCAAGCAGAAATGAGAAAAAAAATAAACCCAACAGAAAGCTAAGACACAGACCGGAGCTTTTAAACATGGCAGAGGATGTGAAGTGAATAGACTGAGATTTGAGAGTGGATCATTGGAGGACATTGAGCCACAGCCAATATCATTCACAGAACATTTTCAACACTCAAAAAAAAAAAGTGCAAAAATTGTACCAGCTTGTTACTGGGGCAGCACAAAAAGGGCTTACATGGGCACCTTTTAGGGATAGATAAGGTACAAAATTGCCTTTTTAAAGGCACTGTACCAGTGACAAGCTTGTTGTGCCCCTAAAGAAACGATTTTTGCACATTTATGTCTAAAAGTAAAGGCAGGACACAGAGTTGGTCACAAACTGATTACAACTCTTTTTCAGAGTTGCAAGACTCACAAAAACATTTCCTTTGAGATTCTAAGGAAATATTACTAATGTACAGGGGCAACGTCACACGCATTATGTGGAGAAGCAGCTTTGGTGGTTTGTGTTACAATAATATTTTAGCATTGGTGTGATGATTAATGCGGATATAACAGAAGAGACTTCCTCTTCACGCACTGTTCAGCAAAACCAGACTGACTGGCGCAAGGATTAAAATCCAGCAGAATTTCAGTCGGCACTCACAGATAAGTTCAACAGAATCCCAATATGTACTATGAGTTCAAGAGAGACAAACATAAGCCAGTTTGTCACAACATGGAAATATAAAGTGTAAATGAAACATGAAACAACACCAACAAAGACACAAAGACTGTAAACGTACACAAAATTATCCCAGTCTGGGTTAGTATAACACACAGCATACATTTAAATAGAAGGACCACGTTTGAATCTTCGTTACAGGACATGACAGGACAATAAAAAACCCAGTGAGCACATCAGTTAAAACGTTAATGTCTCTGTAGCACAACAGGATCCAGAGCGGACCTGTCAAAGAATAAGACCTCAAAAGAATAAAAGTATCAGCCCCAGAGTCCAGATCTAATAAAGATATCGCATCCAACGCTCATTGTGTTGATAAATAAGAATTATGGGTGTGGATGTGCAATCACAACAGACTGAGGAGGAGTCCGTGTTTCTAAAGCATAACAGATTCATCTGTGGAGGACATCCAAATGCCCAAAGCTGAGACTGGAAAACATAAATAACATGTGCACACCACAACGGACAATGTCAGCTGATTCATCATGATTCAGATAGAACTGTGAGTAAAGATCATAGTCCAGACTTCTCCTCCACTCAGAAAGGTAGTCGATTGTCTAAGTCACCTTGTAGTGCGAAGGTCATTTTCGAAGGAGAAAAGGAAGCGTGAGACAGGAGGGAAAATGTGCTCTGGGCTCTGAGGGAGCGTTTAAACTGGCAGCAGCAGTCAATACAATCTCCATTACATGGCTTTCCTTTAGTGTAACAAAGTCGTTCTTTTGAGTGCCCACGAGTCACTTTCACACACATTCAGGCAAATATAGTCGGGAATATGAGATTTGGCATTACAGCACTCTGATCCAGAGATCAAAAAAAAGAGAAAGTTTGGGGTTGGATGTAGTATAATGGATGCTACAGTCAAAAAGATGAGGGTTGTAAGGGTTAAAGTGTAGTTATTAATACTCCCAGAGCCAGGGAGCAGGTATAAACTGACACTTACTCCTCTGAAGCAGGGACAGAAGAACAGCGTAATGTAACCAATGGGCAATGTCTGTGCAAAACAGAACTATCCAACAGTGCCAAACTTTCATCATGGAGGCAGTTAGCCATCTTAGTGCAGGCTGGCCCATATATCTCCCAGAAAACCAGCCACAAACAGCTCTAGTGTCTTTTTGGCTTGACACCTCATTCTGTGGTCCTCTTCCTCAGTCTTCATCGCCTCCCATCAGGAACCCCAGTATGAAGTCATTGGCTTTCTGACGATCGTGTGGCGTCTGTTTGCCAGCAAGGTTGGGTGGTGGTCGAACGAGGAGGCTTGCGAAGAGAGTAGCTAGACAAAGAGGTACAAGAAATGATTCAACAGTAAAGCACCTGAATGTTTACAATTTGCTGCCAATGGAAAGGCCATTTCACACGGGACATGGCAAGTTGTGGAATCGCCACATGGCTGCCACTTTCTCTCATAGAGGAAGCATTTTGAGTAGTTGAGGCGGAGCTCACGACGTGGTTTATATTTACAATTGACAAGTTAATTATATTTACTAAAAACTAAATAAATAAAACATACATTTAAAATGATGTTCTTCATCATGTTTTCAACACTCCGATATGAGCTCAGTGAAATGTTCTGAGTGGTTGTTAATCAATTGGTAGTTCAATAATTGTTGAAAGCTGGCACAGCCGTTAGTGCTGTTCGCAAAAAGATAAAATGCAAAGAGCCGTGCTTGTGGAAGAGGCAGTCTCTGTACCATCACAGAAAGTGTTTTGCCAATTTCTGCATGTCTCCCACTGCATCACATTCCTGTGAGAAAGGGCCTCAAGTCAGACTCACCTAGGAGGTTGGCGTTCAGGTTGTTGTCAATAGAGTTTTTGAGTAATTCTCTCAGGAAGGCCATCAGGTAGCGGAACACATTTCGATGGGCTCGTGGGAGCTGCGATATAAGCTGTTTAGAGGAAACAAACAATTAGCTCTTAAACTTGAATTTATAGACTTATAGTACATTTTTGAATCTTAAATTTTTCAATGCGGTCTCAGAGTTTTGGAATCCACTGTAATTCGAATGTTTTTCATTAGAGCATTTTCGATATAATTCCATGATCAATGTAGAAATAATTTTGTTCATTTGAGAACGATCTTGTGTACAATGTATAAATATGGTTCGATGGTTACTATGCATATATACACTCTGGCCTATGCTACTGTCTAAAAGTTTTTTAATGTTTTTGAAAAAAGTCTGTTGGCTGCATTTACTTGATAAAAAAAACACAGTAAAACCATAATACTGTAATATATTATTACAATTTAAAATAACCGTTTTATATTTTAATAAATATTTTAACTATTTTTTTTTTTTTTTTTTTTTTTTTTACTAACCCCAAATTTGTGAACGGCAGTGTATATATATAGACCCATTTAGAGTTTTTTTTCCATGGAAATTTACATTCTCATGAGTATGAATGAATATTGTAATAATTTTGCACATTGTTTTTTTAACAGTTTTATATAATAAGAAATGCAATTTAAAGTTTACTTCTTGGTTTTGCATCTTTTGTTGATTATTATAAATAAAAAGCATCTGAACTGCATAGTTTAGACCCTGCCGTTAATTTTTAGAAATAATGTTTTTGTATGTACTAAGTTAGTAGATTCAGTCTAATTTACAGCAATAGCTGAGAGACAATTCCTTTCATATAATCAAAATGGACATTGTAACTGAAATAAACCCAAATCACATTGAACACAGAATCAGATAGAGATCTTGTGAATACGAAATGAACAAACAATATGTATAGATACCAAGCCCTATAATATGTACCTGTTTGCAGAGGCGGCTGTCATGAGAGCATTCAAGACAGCGCTGATAGAGTTCATAACATAGCACAGGTTCAGGCAGAGCCTCCAAGAAGATCAATAGTGCTTCGGCAACTGAGTGATTACAGCCAGCTAACCAGCAGTCAAGGAGAACGACAGTGAACAGTGAGAATGCACATTTTAGCCAAAGGAAGAGAAAACATGGCAGTGAGAAAAAGGAAAAAGACAGGGAGAAAAAAAGAAAAGAAAGAACAAAGTGTCTCTAGGGATGTCTCAAGCACCATTACAGTAGGACAGAGGGAACATTCCCAGTCACTCAGTAGCATAGGGAAGAATTGTGTGGGAGAGTAAAGCCAGTCACAGAGCATTTTTAAAGGGAGCCACTCGGTCACATTCACTGAAGTGACAGGCATTAGCATTTCTATGCCAAGTAACTCTGAGAGCCATTAAAGAGGTTTGTCCAGACCAGGGGTTTTGAAAGTCAAAGACAGTTTTAGGCCAATTAAACAGCATAGTATATAGTATGTACTGCACTGTATGAATTTCATATACACACATAAAACTGTGAGATATTCAGTCATGAGCAGTAAATTATTTTCTTTTTCTTTTGTTGTTTGATTAACAATAACAACAGGCCTATATGAGGCTGCTGTCACTTTAAGACCTTATGCCTTGGATCCTTTATAATGATAATTTCGCCCAACTGTTTACTGTTTATGTGAATACTCACCAAGACATGCATTTTGCTAACATTTTACAATAAGGTTTCATTAATTACCATTAGTTAATTACTTTAGTGAACATGAATTAAGGCTGAACAATATGGAAAGGATACGGATGGATTCAGGAATGCTGGTGTCCAAGCAGTCAATTATACTTTGTAGCTCATCTTGCAGGCCAGGGGTCTGGAAAAGGTCCTCCTGTAATAAGGAAAAAGAAAATAATTTAATTAGTCATTTGATATGTTATGGATAATTATTGGTACATTCATGTTTTATTTTGTTTACCTGCTGGCAGGCCTTGGTGTAGAGGTGATTAACAAGCAACCAGACCTCTTTGGGAATCTTCAGAGGTTTATCCTCCGTTCCAGAACTGTCCAACAAGGAATACATCCGGGATTTCTCCTGGATTGAGTATAAAAAGAGCCATAAAATTGAGCCATAAAACATACAATTTCTTGGATATTACCTTTCAGGAAATGTGTAATATAGCTGTTTGTGAATGTAAAAGGTCTGTAAATTTTCAAAAATCAAAGCACGATAAAGTGGAGTTATTGTTATTGTAAAGAGCAGATTGAATGCCTGAAACAAGTTGTCAGATTTATGTAGGTTTATGACAAAATAGTATAATGCCAGCAAAAACGGTGCATTAAGTTTGACCGTGCCTCAGGCAGCCATAACGGAGCATGACGAAGCTCATTGTGGATAAGATCCTGATTATGTCAAAACCAAGACGTTCACACAGAATGCATTTTCTGCTCTGTTTTTCCATTGTTTTCAACTGACAGAAATCTTTGACTATTGCACTCGTGTCTTCTTCTTAAAAGAAGTTCAACTAACATTAAAAAATGTTTCGAGAACTTTGTCTCAAGAATTTGTGTTGTTTTTTTCATTCCACTATATCTCGTTTTTGTCCCTTTTGGTTACAGAAAAGTGCTTGCTAGCGCCCCATTTGTGGCCAATATGCACCCTCGATGAAATATTTAAACATAAAATGTATTAGTTTTTTGATATTTTTATTTCTACATTGCACAAGAACAACTAATATAAAATAAAATCAATATACAGTCTCAGGCATATGCGAGATTCTATTTATTACACGTTTGGAGTTGAGCAATGTAGCCAATCACAAACATATCTGTTGATTTCTGAGACGCAACACAATCAGAGATGTTTACGTTAGAATCCTGTCACCAATCAAAATGCCGGAGATTTTATACAGTACTGAAATTTGCGCGATAACCGTTTTGTGAATGTTGCTGCTTTAATAAATATTTTATCGAGAGAGTTTATGCTGGGATATTGTGGAGACAAAACTTCAAATTTCATGGATGTATTGACAAAATATCTAGATAGGCTACTTTTATGTGGGATTTTGCGGGCGGAAGCGGGACAAGGTAACATTTTTTTGCGGGAGCGGGGGGGCCGGCGCGGGAAGGAAAAATCCGTCCCGTGCAGGTCTCTATATGGTTATGAACATTTTGAAACCAATCACAACAGACTGAGCTATCTGACCAATCAGAGCACAGTATGCTCTCGGAAAGAAGTTTAGATCCTTTAATCAAACTGTTTCAGACACTGTGAGAAACAGATTATGCTGCAATGTATATTATTAGAAAATTTGTGTTTTTCGACCTTGGATGAATGTAAACCTTTTGTATGAGGCTTCCAAAACAAAATTCAGAACCTTTAAAATCATAAAAGGGGCACTTTCAAGAATATAACAGACATAAATTCAGACACGTGATCTTTGAAAAAGGGCCAAAAAGAACATTCCTCTTTCGTACACATACAAAAACATGTTACATGGAGAACACTGACAGCCCCAAGTCTGTTAAACAATATAAGGGGACTCATGCAATTAGTAGGAATGCAACTCATGCTGAGCAACATCAGGGTCAAAAACAACTCTGAAGTACTGTTGACTCCAAATTACTAACACTGATATGTGAGGGCTGGTTTCACCATGCTGTGAGCCGCTTCCACTCTCTACTAATCTAATATCGCTGACTGGTGAGCAGTGAGCTGGGTGGGGAAAGGATGGGAGGGGCAGGATACAAGCTGAGAGATTCAAGCATCAGTGGCTTTCATTAGCCTGAACCAGCAGAGTGACTGCAGCAAGCTGACCTGTGTGAACAGCCAAGCACTTCGAGACACTGAAACACTAGGACAAACGTTTAAAAACAGGACAAAGTCACCCTCAATCACACATGTAGGCCCTGATAATAGCATTTGTCCTATTGCATGATCTAATGAGTCTTTTTCTGTGCATGAAGAGGAACTTTACCTTTTCCATGCAGCTATCCTCTCCCTGAGAATCATGCAGACCCAGAATGATTGGTCGGAAAGGAGTGGTCAGAGCAGAAAGGAGTAAAGGAGGGAGGAGAGATGAGACAATAGAGAAACATTGCGTAATCAGTGAGATGCTTTCATCTTCCAATGGTGATCAGGGAACAATAGAGAGATAGAAACAGAAAATTACTAAATATGATTGACTACTCTATATGAAAAACGAATTATATTTTAAGAATAAAGTGGAGAATGGAACAGTGACGAACAACATAGACAGTTTGCATGATGACCGAGTGTTACTGAATAAGCTGTATCCCATCAAAACGTTCTCTTTGTACATGACTTCTTCATTGCAGCCTCAAAGCAGAATCATGGTAAACCTGAAAGTCTTCCCATATCTAAAATCTGGCAGCAAAATTCCTTGCTACAGTCAGTCATTACCTTCCACTGCCAAGAAAGCGAGAAGATGACTTTCGTTTTTGTAATGGTAGCCACTTATCTTTACTTAGCCATGTATCCTGTGATAATAATCCATCTATTACCAACTGTAGCTGTGGCCTGTGCCTTACCAGATCGATGAGTTTAGTGACGGGGATCTCACGGATGGGCTTCTTCATACGGCACAGAGTCTCCAGAGATGTGCCAAAACAGCTGGGCAGATAGTTTCCAGAGACAGTGATGAAGTAGTCTTTCCCTCGGTCCAGATGAAGCACCAGGATGTCCTCGATTTTATCCTCACCAGAGTTTAGCAGTGTTACTGAATCTTTACTGACGTACACCTCTAGGAAGATCTCCATTTTCTCATCTGTATAAAAAACATGAATATTTGAGACCGTCTGGAAGATGGGTGCCGTCTGTACATGAATCAACAAATTCAGATGACACGTGTCTTCTCAACCTGATATGAGCAGTTGACGTGACATTTCACCATCTTCATAGAAAATGGCCTTTCAGGTCTTCTCTTATATTTTCATCATTTGGCAAAATAATACATTTAAATTGTTTAACTTAGTGATGCACTGAATTTCATTTTGGTTTTAGATAAAAAAAAATAAAGGTTTAAATTACACTGACAAAGTCAAATAGACACTGACATAGTCGAAGTGTGTCATTGGAGAAGAGTTTCTTCCCTCAAAATAATTTGGACATGTTTCCCCGTAAAATCCTCTGGTCCTTTGAAAATGAACAATGTGGATACAAATTAGCTATATTAATCATCAAAATGGGGTCCATTTTCAAAAAATACCTGTCATGAAATTACATACTGCCCAACTATAGAGTTTGATCATATTTTGCTAATCAGGAAGTAAATCAAGACATTATCAAACATTTAAAAATATGCAACTCTTTTTTATGACACAAATTCAGGGCTAAAAAGCCATTATGAGATACTCACTAGGATCTAGTACCCCTTCGTTGGGCTCAGCACGTAGCCAGGGCTTACAGTATTGAGAGTCATTGAGTTTGGGAATGAAGGCAAAGGTGCAAGCAACCTGTCCATCATTAGTGATGAGAAAACTCTCACGCTGCAGCTGACGGAACTTCACATTGTGAAAGGTGAACTATGAAAAAAATAACAGGGATAACATGAAAATGTGTTTGAATGGTAGTGTATGAGGCTGTAAACACAGCATAAAAAACATATAAATGTCTTTACAGTCAATTTACATGTATCGTTTAAAAACAAAAAAAAATCTATAATATAATTATCTATAATAAATATATAGGGTAGTTTGTCACACCCTTACCATGCAAAAGTTGAGGTCAGTGTGTTTGTGTATGTATACAATATATATTACACACACACACAGAGAGAGTGACCCTAACATTGCATGGTACGGGTATTTGCATGGGTGTGACAAACTACCCTCAGTGATTCCAGATGATGCTGATCAGTTTGTTTTTTATAGTCTTTTCTATTTTAAAGACACTGCCCCAAGTGCATTCAGTCTAAAAACAATTATGGCACATGTGATTAGCCCATAACACACTCACAGTGCAGAGAAGTGCGAAGATTGTGCAAACATTATCGACACTCCACTGATATACAGTGGGATCTCAGAAAGAATGGATTCAGGAGAAAGGATCGATGCAGAGTCAGTTTGTCAGAGGATACACTGACCTGTCTGTCTCCGTCATTACTCACCTCCCGTTGGGTTAGGGACAAAGAGGGTAGAAAGTCATTTTCCATCCTGTCCATGTCCCGCACTATCTCTTCAAACACCTTCTTATAGCGCTGCTCAATCACCATCTTCACCTGCAGCACACACATAAAATCAATTTGATGTTCTCAACTCCTTTATTGGAACATGATGAAAGGAGTTAACCTCACCCCTATACTGAAGAGAGAGCTGACGGGTTTGTGGTCACTGGTCTTTAGCTCCATGTGACTACGGTAGTGAAGTTGCTTTACGTTGCTCCCCCTCCAGAGGATACGGTCACACCAGGCAGGGACTCGACACTTCCCACTGTCAACATACCCCAGAGGATAAAACCAAATCACAATGAGTCAACTTCATTTTTGTTTTTACTTTAAGAGCATCTAAACAGCAAGTGATCTTCAAACAATGATATATAAAAGGAAGAGGTCCTGAGGTCCAAAATTTTTACCTCGAGTCCCATCGATCTGATTTAGCATCATATTTGTAAGTTGGGATGAAATTAATCTCTCCTTCCATGAAATCAGTGAAGGCACATTTAGTCTTTCGCTGAATGTTCAGCTGGCAAAGTGAAAAAGAAGATGCAATTAAGTGTGCTTTCAGAGCAAAAGTGGAAGTCTATATTTGGCTACCACTTAAAGAACTGCCATATACACACTCACAGGAAAAAGAAAAGAGGAAGCAACAAATAACCTAAAAGCCAGCTGGGGTAAAAATACAGTGGGATGCACAAGTAAAAGACAACACTAGTGAAAATAGTTGTTTTTTAATTAAAAATATTAAATAATATTAACATAACAATGTGACTGAAAAGTTCTGGATTGTAAATTAACATGAATTTCAGAATTTTGTACATGTAATTTATATGCATATAAACATTACATATTTATAATTTAAATATGTATATAAATTACATCTATAAAATGCTTTCTCTATCTTTTCACTCAAACTGATAGGCTAATAATATTATTTACCACTAACTGACACTATATATTAGGTACATCTTGCTAGTACTGGGTTGGACCTTTTGCCTTCAGAACTGCCTTAATTCTTCGTGGCATAGATTCAACAAGGTGCATTCCTCAGAAATTTTGGTCCATATTAACATAATAGCATCACACAGTTGCTGCAGATCTGTCGGCCGCATATCTATGATGTGAATCTCCCGTTAGATCCCAAAGGTGCTCTATTGGAATAGGATCTGGTGACTGAGTGAACTCATATATTGAGTATAGTAAACTTATCATGCTCAAGATACCAGATGGCATGTAATCCTGCTAGAAGAAGCCATCAGAAGATGGGTACACTGTGGTCATATAGGGACATGGTCAGCAACAATACTCAGGTAGGCTGTGGAGTTTAAAAGTTCAAATGGTACTAAGGGGCCCAAAGTGTGCCAAGATAAACTTCTGCATACCTAGGTTGTAACGAGTGGTTATTTGAGCTATTGTTGCCTTTCTATCAGCTTTAACCAGTATGGCCATTCTCCTCTGGCTTCAACAAGGCATTTTTGCCCACAGAACTGCCGTTCACTGGATATTCTCTCTTTTTCGGGGTGGTTGTGCATGGCAATCTCAGTAGATCAGCAGTTTCTGAAATATTCAGACTAGCCCATTTGGCACCAAAAACTATGCCACTTTCAAAGTCACTTAAATCACCTTTCTTTCCAATTGTGATGCTCAGTTTGAACTTCAGCAGATCATCTTGACTATGTCTACATGCATAAATTGCATGTACTGAATTGCTGCCATATGATTGGCTGTTTAGATATTTGCATTAACAAGCAGTTGAATGAGTGTACCTAATAAAGTGGCTGGCGAGTGAGATGGTTGTTTAAGACATGAAAAGCTACACACTCATTTTTTTAGGGTTAAAAGAACCGCTTCCAAACATAAAACATGCTAGAAACATAATAATCACTGTAATAATGATCTAGTCATAGACAAGTTTTTGCCTATTAAAATTTAAACAATTTTGCCTATTAAAATCCACATATAAAATAAAAGATAAAATATTATATTAAGGAGACATCATCCCCAGATCTCACCTGATCATACTCCTGAAGCTTCCGTAATTCATTCCCAGCAATAAGTCTTTTTACCTCCATGGTATCATGCAAGCAAAGTCTGTAGTTAAGATCTCCAAGCCAAATCACCACACTTAGAGGAGAAATCATAAGCATTTAAATATAGGTACAACATTATCTTAAAAATATAGATATCTAATCAAGGATTACCAGTTTCAAAAAAGGCTACACTGGATGTCATTGACACTCACTCATGTTTGACTATACTGAGAGGGGGATAATCCAGCAAGTGGAAACTCATGCGGGCACAGATGTCTTTGTAGTCCTGGTTCCGCCGCTCAAAGTCATCCACATGAGCCGCCAAATGAGAGTTTACGAAGCAGAAGCTGGTATTGTGAAACACAAAACGCACAGCCACTCCTCCTTTATTCCCCTATAGTAATGGAGTAATAAAAGTAGGTTAATCTTATCAGTTTACAGACACTGATTTACAGATAAAAGGAAAGTATCATTCAATTTGATATTTGTGGTCATTTCTGTCATATGTGTAATCAATACTATTCTAGGATTACAACATATCTAATACAAATACAACAAAAGATAATTTTATGCTAAAAGATAAGACTAAAATGACTTCCTGTTTTGACAAACCACTTCCTACTGCAACAAATGCAAACATACCATTTTATTCATGAGACCAGTTCCCACAGACTCAGAAGCCACCTCTCTAATGTGATCTATGTGCTCCTTGTTGACATACACCACCAACATAATTCCCACAAGGCGAATGATACGAACCTGAAGACAGACACCACACAGAGCTTCACGAAAAGTCCACACAAAATGAAAACGAGCAGCACAAATGCTATTTTCAGAGTGCCATAGAAATGTTCTGTGACTGTTCTTTGCATTTTAAATGTTGAATAGCAAATATCAGCTGCCGTTCACTCACCCGTATGTATCTGGCTTTATGGTGGAGGCTTTTATCTACTGCATCAACCCATAACTGTTCTTTGGATGAATCCATATAGAAAAATGCCTCTGTGCTCAGGTCCAGCTCCTGAAATCTGACAAATAACAGAATAAATTAGACAAAGCACTATGACCTTAAATCAATAAAACCAATTATAGGACAATGTAGCTTATGATGATCTATTAGTGTGAAATATATTAATGCTAGTCACAAAACTGCAAATATAATGACTGTTTTCAAACAGGTTTCCAAAACATGGCCCCACTTGCATACTACACTTGCGTTTCCTGATCTAACAATGTTTCAAGATTCATTCTTTTGGAGCGAGGGGCTCTTGTTTTGCCACTCACCCCAGTGCGTAGACATCTGGAGGGTCTGGGTCAGAGCACAGCCAGGGCTCAAGACTGCTGTCAGGGGACTGACCATTCACATTCCAAGTGCCAATGAAGAACCTGTAAAATACAGTGACTCACTCAAACACCTGGAATCAGTAAAAACAAAATCACTGGTATTACGTTTCCAGGCATGTGACAGTCACCGGAAGTTCTTAATGTCCACGTATTCTTTCTCTTTCTTGCTGAGGCGATACTTAAGCAGGCCTTCCCGTGACCCTGCGTGGCTGCTCATGGCCTGTCTCATGGTGGTGTAGTTGGACGGGCTGTCAGACCAGGAAATGGAGCGGTCTACAGACTGAAATCTGCCACGACAAACAACACTGCGTTCAAAGCTGAAAATGTACAGGTTTATGCATTTTAAACAAGTATCACTCACTCATTTCTGACAGGTGTGGCATTAATTGCGGATGGTGGCCTTTCTTTAGTAGTCAGGCCTGCCGTGTTAGTTGATGGCGTGTATGTGCCTTTCCGAGGGGGAAGAGGGGGCACTGGTGGAGGTGGCGGCTCTCGTTGTGCAACTATACGATTTTGTTTGTTCTTCTTCTCTTCCACTTTTATAAAATGGTTAAAATTGTCTTCAAAACCAAAATCTGTAGCAAGTAAGAGGCCGGGGTCTATAAATAGAGAGAGGAACAGAGCAGAAGGATTGTAAGTGACAGAACGTTCATGGTCTTTGGCGTATCTGGCCATATCTAACCAAATATAGAAATCGTTATGGCATTTTTATTCCATACCTGTGTTTAAAGGCTTTGCTAATGTACTGTTCTTGATGTTGTTTGAGGTGGATTTGGAGGTTCCTCTTTGAGGTGGAACAGGAATGCTGTCTTTGACTGCAATAGGTACAACAGGTTCCATCTTCCTGGGCAGTGAACTCCTGCTCTCAGCTAAAAGTGGATCATTTAACAGTGACATTTCATGTATTTATGAATTAGTGCTTTAAATAAAATTGAAAATGGCTTTCAAAACATCTTTAGCAGTGGTAGTTTGATACAAGCTGAAAAAGGTTCAAACAAATCAGAAATCATACAACAGGTGGTCTAACCTTTGACACGATTGTAGCTGTAACAGTGCAAACTAAAATAAACCAACACCAAAGAACTATATCTGTGAAACTTTCTGCCCGACACTGAGGTCAAATTCTTCCAGGAAGCATTCATTACTGACAAACCTATAAAACCGGGTGTTGGTTACCCTGGTAAATAAATGATTAGAGTAGTTAATAAATAAGAAATGTGGCTTGATGTTTGATGTGGCTTGGATGAATCCTGTGCTGGGGAAATTAGGTATATCACCTTGCTGTTGGGCCTTCGTCACATGCTGTAAGAAAGACTGAGTGTGTTCATCATCCTGCAGCTCCAGCAGAAGCTCTGGCATTCGCTCGCCTCGAAGACGAATCCGTATCGTCGCTGTTGAGGAACAGTGTCACATTCTCACATCCAAACATCACAGCTATACATTTTATTCTTTATCAAAACCATTTTTCTTAAGTAAATCAATCTTTATTTTTTTAAGGCAATATGCATTAAGAAACCTTTTTGAGTACACAAATTGTATAAAAAACAGTGCATATAATCTACTGCAATTTCATACAATTTATAAAAAGAATTAAATGGATAAAAGTAGCAATAAGCTGCTTATTCTGAATGTTGCTACAATAAGCTTCTTATGACCAGATAGACATTAGTCAACCAAATATTATGTAACAATTATTTGAAAAATTATGCAAATTGTGTCCTATGCCTAACACTTGGTAAAATGGCCAAGGAAGAGGAAAATGTGAACCAAAGATTCTTATAAAACAAATAAATAATTGAAAAGCTGGCTAATTTAAAAAAAAAAAAAAAAAAAAAAACTTACCGTTAATCGAGAGGTCAATGAGAAGTGCTTCTTCAGCCTCTAAATGAGGGAAATTAAAGAAGAGTTACAGTACATTAGAGATTTTCAGGGGACTGTACCATGAAATATAAAACATAGCCTGCTGTCTATGGTGACAAATGTTTTTCAAATATTTGATCATGGGAGAGAGATTTTATTATGCAAACACAGAGCTTATTTTCTAAGCCTCACTGACAGAGACCAAAGGTGAGTTTGCACAGGGAGAAAAAATGTTATAGTGGGAAGAGAGCAAATGTATTTACAGACAGTTACAAAAAGTCCTTCTGTAAACTATAAATACCCATTAGAAACTTACCTCGAACTATCTGAAAATGGTTATTGATGGGGATGGACAGCTGGGGCACTGGGCTTAATACAATTGCTTCAGGGTTTGCCAAAATATCCAACCTAACAACAAGAGACTCATTCATGAAAAGTCATACAAGAGCACATAACCCATCTCATAAGATTTCCTTTAGGAATTCAACTTATTGTTCCAGGATATTTAACATAGTTGGTCCATATATTTTGTCTTTTGAAAGAAGCAAATTCAAAAACAGAGTGATAACACCATTTCTGTTCACTTAGTTAGTTCAAACAACAGTTGCTGACCATTGTGCTGTACAAAAATGATAAAAACTAGACAAAACACTAATAAAAACAATAAAATAACAAACATTACAAACAGAGAAAAGCTCAGAATGACACACACAGTATAAGCCTTCTCTAAAATATATTTTAAATTTTACTTCAAACGGAAATTCTGTAGAGATTTACCTGATAGATAATAGACTAGCGCTTAAGTTTAACATACAGCACACCGAGAATGATAAACTACCATTCAAATGTCTGGGGTCAGTAAGATTCCTTTTATTAAATTGTTTTTTAAAAAGGATGCTTTAAATTGATCCAAAGTTACAGTAAAAACATTTTCAAATGTTTTCCACTTCAAATAAATGTTTTCTTGTGAACTTCTGAAATAAATTGTATTACAGTTTCCACAAGAACCGTGACAAAGTTGTCATCACTGATAACAGGAAAGTTTCTTGAGCAGCAAATCAGCATATTAGAATGATTTCTGAAAGATCATGTGACAATGAAGCCTGAAATAATGATGCTGAAAATTCAGCTTTTCCATTACAGGAATTACATTTCAAAATATACACAAGAAAACAGTTATTTTAAATTGCAATATTACAAAACATTGCTGTGTTTACTGTATTTGTTCTCAAATAAATGCAGCCTTGGTGAGCAAAAGAGAATCCTGTCAAAAAAAATCATACCGACCACAAACATTTAAACTCATTTTCCACTATGGTCCAGCATAATCTTATCTAATCAAAAATAGCTTCAGAATACAGAGAAACGCAGCAGACTAAACGCATATTGGAGGCCTAATTGCAGACCATATTTCACTCTCTGACAATATACTCCAGGGCATCAGGTTCCTCTCAACATGGTCTTACCTCCCATTTCACTCGATGGGAAATTCAATTACAGTGGATTATTGGAAAAACCTTCAGATTTCCCTGCCTGAGTATGCCATGCAAACACATGGAGGCAAGACTAGAACCCCTCGGTGCTGCCAGTGAACCCCCTCTCGCTCAGTCTCAGAAGACGATAATTGCTGTAATGGACGCTGTTGCCAGGAAACACAGCACTCATGAACAAGGGAAATTTGGCCTAGACGTACTAAGCAATCGCACATTCAATCAACACAAAAATTAGCCCAATGTAGTGATAATGGTTTTGCTCTTCTCATGCCAAAAATATCTCCATCCTTTCTGAGGTTAAACCAGGGCACTCGTTGACACATTACAGTTCAATTGGCAACGTGGCTAAAAAAAAAATCTACCCCAAAGGTCAGTCAGGCTAAATTAAATGTATTGTAATATACATTTATTAGCTGGTTGTACCTTCAGTGCTCCATACAAAGATGCTACAGCAGTTCAGGTTAAAGTGTGAGTTCATCCAAAAATATAAACTGTCATCATTTACCCACGATCATGCCATTCTAAACCTGTAAGACTTTCTTTCATCTTCAAAACACAAGATATTTTTAATGAAACCTTGGAGATTTCTGTCCCTCCACTGAAAGTCCATTCCACCACAAATTTAACTCTTCAAAATGTCCATATAGAGATTGTAAAATAAATCCATATGAATGGAGCAGTTAAGTCTTCTAAAGAGACACAATCTATATCCATCAACAGTATAGCTTGTTCTTATTGTTAGGAGATCTGATTCCACAAATAACATTTGTGACCTTTTTTTTACCCAGTCAGTTCCTGAGCTTTGAGTAACGCTGAGTGTGTACACTTTTAACGCAGTTAAAGAGTCTGTGTGCTCATGTGAGGCTTATTAGGCTCTAGGACACCGTGGTGGAATGCAGCATAATGGGCAGCATGCTGGCATCCACAACGAAAGCCACACTGACCAAACACCATCAGACTGAACGATTTTTCAATCTTCTCACATCTATAGTAACAAGCAGTTAGAGTCAAATATAATATATATTATACTATATAATATAATTTGATTACAGCAGTCAGAGGACAGAAAGATGTCATTGTATAAGAAACATCCTCGCAGCTGTTAACTATTTTTATTTATTTTTGTAATTTAATACCAAGGTAATATAATAAAATATAGTGTTATGTACATTACGTTCTGAAAATGAAAACACACACACACACACACACACAAAAACCCTTACATAATATATAATTTTGGTAATGCTTCGTCACAAGTAAAAATGGTCCAGAATCATGAATTGTTAAAAAAACAAACAGTTAAAAGCCAGCTGCACTCTCAAGACAGAGATGCTGGTTAGATAAGTAGCAATTAGACATCTTGCGTTGGTGGGTTTGGTTGCTAATGTCAAAAAGGCTAAAAACGACCACAAAATCATCAGTGTAATAACACAGACAATGAACCACCTGACAGAATGAGCAGAGATTGAACAGCTGCCCAACTTTCTGAGACTTTAACATTTTCTTGTGCAACTAATCCTGTTTCACACATAAAAGCGAAGTTTGGTATAACAGCAAAGCCCTGTGAAAACAGTGGAATGGAAAACTGAGGTCGGACTCTACTCACTTGAACTGTCCAGAACACTTTAACAGGGACAGGAGTCTCGGTTCTTTCTGTCCGCTTCTGAGCTCGTGTCCTCTGACAGTCTGAAACCATCACTGTCAAGGGTTCAACTGAATAGCAAGAGGCAGAGAAAAAGGGTGGAAAAGCGTGACGCCTCACGGCTCTCTCCCTCCCTCGCAAAATCAAAGAACTTGTTGGACTTTATACTACTTCATTAGGCAAGTAATAAAACAACAGGGGAAATCCCGAACATACTTCAAGATGCTAAAAATCTTCAAAAGCTTTATTTTCATTATAGCCTTCAGCATGTCATACCTTACAGTCATCATATCAAGTGACATGACAATGTCACACAATGCTGTTCAAGTTATTCAAAACAATGTAAGAGGAGCGATAGTGTTTGGATAAACAACAAACTAACTGACTATGCGACACTTCTGTCTGAAAGCAGAGAGAAAACATCAACAAAAAAGACAGCATTTGTATTGTGTTAAGCCTCTTTGGTACAATAACAAAACAAAAATAAACGTTGTTTTTACCATTACAGCTAGGCTAACAAGACATGGCTAAATCACTTCTAAAGAGACAACTATTTCTCTTAACAAAATGAACAACTGAGCTCCCAAATGAAGGATACGGCCAAACACTCGCTATCTGTAATCCCGAGTGAATTCTCCATCGTGAATGTAGTTACGTGTGTTGCATTAAAGCCGTCAGGCGGCTAGCTAACAGGCTAAACTCAGCGCGAGCGTTTTCTCATGTCAGGCTCCACCCCTCAGCGCTCGCGCAGTGCTGGCCTTCCGGGGACACAGATCGCTCGCTCGGGGAAGAATTTTCCCTGTAAAAGCGGGTTTACCACAAACACCGTTAAATCAATGTTCACTCGTTCTTTCAAAATGAAGTGACGTACACGAGAAATAAAACAGTGCGATTCAGCTTGTGTGAGTCTTTGAACTCCGGAGAAAACAACACTAACCGAATAACGTTACGCGTGTATCAAATTTAGGCTAAAACAGAGGTTGGTAACGGCTGTGTTGTCGCGTTAATAAACCAATGACATCTTAAGCGATGTTCGGGTTTACGTTGACCGAGATATGTAGTAAGACATCACCGGTCATGAATGAGTTTCGAGGTCATCATCATCGCGCTCTCCTGGACGCAGCGATGTCGCTGGGTGTGTTATGCGCTGCTCAGGGGCGTCAAAGATACGCAACATTTTCGCATATTCACTGTAAACAAAGTGTAGTTCACTGCACTGTATCAATATTTGTCATTACAGAGCCTTCGTCAAACGCCCTCATTTTGCTGCTTCATTAACTGTAAATCTCAAATAGCCTGTCAAACGGATATAGGGCTGATGCCTGTCCTTTTCGTTGCATAATGTTTTCTTTAGAAGGATAAACGATGTGTTGTTATTATTTCAACACAACCAGGTTTTAGATAATATAAATTCAAACCAAACTGGTTGTCTGTGTTTGATAAGTACGCTAATATATTTTATTTTCAAAGTGCACAACATCCAAAGAATTCAAATGACTGACTCCCATCCCCACTCATTTAATAAACCACAGTTTGAATTATACATAAATATGAAAATGCATACATAAACACAGTATAATCATAAAACACAAGCAGGTGGGCTTGATAAAGATGTCACGGCTGCTAATCGTGTCACACATTAAGGATACTGACAATCTAAGCTTCGATGTCATTCATGTTAAACAGTATTATTAGTGTTTGTTTTATTAAAGAAAACAGTCAACGATCAGATATGCAGAGAACATGAAGATCAGGCAGAGGTTTTGATTTTGTGCATGGCATAAGGACTGGAGTTGATATGGGGCCAGATGTCTCCATTGGGCATCTCAGGTTTGTCCTCATCCCTTCTCTCCTCCATCACCACTGTCATTATCATCTCTTGGTTTAATGTGTCTGGTGTGCGATAAGGGCGCATGAGGTGTCGAAAAGAAGAACGCAAGGAGGCGTCATCGTCATCAAAATCATCTATTAGTCCTCCCTGGGAGGATTTTAGCTCATCTCCTATCTCAGATGCCAAGTCTTTCAGATCTCTAATCAGGGTGGATTTGAGACCGAACAAACACAGCAAGAAGAACAGACCAGCGCATATACCAGAGACAAAGTATAACGCCACCGTCTCCGGAAGACCTTGGGGAAATGGAAAAGAGGCCAAGATGAAGAAAATATTTAAAATTTAATAAGCAATACGTTCAACCATGAAGAGGAGACATGAAATTTATTAGCAAAATACTACCACACTTAGTAAATGAGAAGGCCATTGCTGACTGCTGATGTTAGCAAAACCACAAAGAAAGATTCATTTGTTTTTGCAGTGATTTTATTCGTATTATGTTAATGTTACTGTTACTCGTACTGTATATAACAAAATTTTTGTTTGCATTTTAAAAAAGAATTTACAAAAAATCACACACAAAAAGTAAATAATAGTAAGTAAAAATGGCATCAAATCATTTGAACATTCTGGGATCAGGCCACACATCTAACGTACCCTGAATTTGGGAAAAGATTTCCAGAGAGTTGGTGAAAATGTTTTGTGGTCTGGACACACCAGGGCCAGTATACCACCCTCCTGTGAAGGGGGAAGAGGGGATTGGATCCCGCAGTCAGCAAGACCGTCAACAACTAATGACTGGCAGTTATTTTATATGGTAGCTAGTCAGTTGTGGTCAAAATTTTACCAATACCTTAATTTTAACAAAATAATGGTAATAATTTTTTTGTTTTTTTAAATTTAGTAATTCCATGAATATGCTCTTTCCGATGTTTAGATAAAGCCCACAAGAAAAATAATAGCTGTATTTCAGTGCTGGGTAAGATGTTAATCAGTAATTAATTACTATTAATTAAAGTAATTAATTACTACCTACTAATTACATCGTCAACAGTGTAATTAGATTACTGTAGCAAATACTCTTTCTAAAATGTATTGCATTACTTGTTATTAATTACTTGCTAAATCCCATATCAACCTCAACCAGTTTCAATACAAGGATACGCATGAAACTGCTGCTTTAATTCATTAAAATAAATAATATGAACTTGCATAAATTATTCTTGAACTGAGTATTTAAACAGAGTATTTAAAGGGAGAAGGTTACATTTTAACATTAGATATTTAATTTGGATGTTAAATTCACTATTGTTTTATATAGAATTATTCTAATCTATACAATATTTAATGCAATTACACCAGAAGTAACTTTTAAATTACATAAAAATGAGGAGAAATCCCTTAGTTTAAAATTTCAAGGGAAAAGTAATTAAATTACAGCAATTAATTACTTAGTAATGAATAACACCAAACACTGCTGAATTTATTAAATTACCCCATTCAAAAGTCTACATCTACATTTGATTATTAATACACTCTCTTAAAGAGTTAGTTCACCCAAAAATCAAAACTATCAATAATTACTCACCCCCATGTCGTTCCAAACCCGTAAGACTTTCGTTCATCTTCGGAATCCAAATGAAGATCTTTTTGATGAAACCTGAGAGCTTTCTGTCTTTTCATAGACAGCCTACGCAATTCAAATTTAATGCTTCAAAAAATTCATAAAGAGATTGTAAAACTAATCCTTATGAATTGAGTGGTTTAATCCTAATTTTCTGAAGAGAATCAATCGCTTTATATGATGAACAGATTTAATTTAGGCTAAACCACTCAATTCATATGAATTAGTTTTATGACCTCTTTATGAACTTTTTGAAGTGTCAAAGTGGTGGTTGCATGGCTGTCTATGGAGGGTCAGAAAGCTCTCAGATTTCATCGAAAATATATTTATTTGTGTTCCGAAGATGAACGAAAGTATTACAGGTTTGGAACGACATGAGGGCGAGTAATTAATGACAGAATTTTCATTTTTGGGTGAACCAACCCTTTAATGCATCTCGTTGGCTTCTTTAACCTTAGTGCTTTCAGTTTTCACCATTTCCAATGGATCTACAGTCACTGGAAAGGATGAAAAAGGGACTCATGAACAGCCATCACAAAACAAAAATGCAGTCATTGATCCTCCAGGTAATGACACAGATTTAAGAATCAATAATAATAAAAAGATACAATTTTTAGGATCACTCTTATTTTGTTATTATAAATTATAGTCTTATTTTTTAATTATATATTATTAACATTTTGCAGATTCTGCAAGGTACATGTGAACTTTTGACCACAATTGTATATCTTTCCTGACATATGCAATACACATGGAATGAGTTGCAGTTATTATGTTAAAATAATCTTTTTAATACAAGCCAGTTTATCAAAATGAAAATTAGCTAAGCAATGAAGATAATTTACACCATAAACTCCTTTTCTTACCATGCGTATAGTCAGAGAGCAAGAAAGGATCTGTGTTTCCACGTCCAACATCTTCCAGTAGATACCGTGGCACTAAATGCACAACAACAAAGTAAGTCTTATTATAACTGCTTCAACAGGAATGAATAAGGCGCCCGTAGTTCTTGAAACTCACCGCAGGTGAAGGAAACTCGCAAGTGCTTTCTGGTGCCAGGGAAACAGGGGTCTCCAAAACCCTGAGCATCAGCTAGCACAGAGCAGTTCGTCCTGCCATGACACTTCCTTGACACCCTCCTCAGGGCTGATGGAGACAAGCACTCTAACAGGAAACAGACTTTTAAGCATAATCTTATCAAATGAATTTGGACACATATTTTACTACGTCTTGCAAAACCTTCCCACTAGATAGGAGATGCCTGTTATTTTATTCTCAGACCTATGTCAGTTTTAGATTTAGCCTCTTGAGGGCACTCAAGACTGTCATGCTCCAGGTGGCCAAACGTGGCAGAATAAATGGCCAGAACCGTGTCATTCTTACAGGCCAGCTTCAGTCGCTCATTCTCACATACCGTTCTCGAACGATGATGCTCTGTAGAGAAGAAAAACTTATTGATGTGCTGCTCGGTTGCAATATCACTAGAGTGAAGCACAATGTACAGTTGTTTCTCACCAGGCATGCACTTGTAGGAGACAATGATGTATTTGCTGGTTTCAGGGCAGGGATCTTGACCAAACACTGGACTCACCACAGAAATCTGACACTCCTGTCGATCCTGGCACTCAGACATCACTTTCTGAACATAAAAACACATTCTGACTGAAATGAATTGATTTTGGAGATTTGTGTCTCTAAAATTAAAGAATGAGTATATGCTGATTAATGATACCTGAATTGCTGCGGTTGACGTACAGTCTGTGTTTTCCTCTGTTATGTTTGGGTTTGTGTGTGGGCATAGATATGGACTCGGGACACGGCGTCCATAAAACGCTGAGAGGACAGCCACAGATGTTCTAGAAGGGCATGCCAAGGACAGCGTCTCTCCATCACAGGCATGGGCAGTGTGGTTCTTCAGGATCCTGTGGAGGTAATCTAAGGGGAAAAATAGAGTGATATATGAAAGCTTCAAATCAAAGCGGGCTAAAACCATCAGTTGAGCATCACTGCTCTCAAGTAAAGGCACTGCTCAGTATACAAACAAGGCATTGTAAATGCATTTAGAAAACCCACTACACAACACCATTGTAGACCACAAATGTACACTTATTCTACAAGCCTATTGTAGTGTAAATAGCAAAATGACAATGGACAAAGCAAGTCCCTCACTTATCTAATCTTGCAATTGCAAGGTGTGGTCGACATTATGATGTAGAAAGCTCTTCTCAGGTTTCTACCAAAATCTTACAAATATGGTACTATAATAGAGATTTCCAACTGTTGGGTCAGGACCCAGGAAAATAAAATAAAATAAAAATGTTAATCATTTTGCCCTCGGGTGGGCCTATGCAGTTATTATTAAAAGTTTCATACATTTTAGTGATTTGGGAGGGGAGATCATTGTAAATAAAATAATTTGTTGATGGGCCAAATATCTCTATTTTATTAATACATTTCAGTTTAATAAGAACATGTCTGTTATAAAATCAAAATAAAACTCTTTTGGTGATTCAAAAAAGATCATAAATCAACTTTATCGATAGTTAATAAGAAGTAAATTGTTTAAATTTCAAGTTAAGTGGCTATTGATTTACTGCACATATTTCTTTTAAACAGTGTCCTATTAATTCTTTATCTTTCAAATACTCAACTAACTTTATCAGAAATTGAACTGAAAGAGAGAGGCAGAGGTCAGGGACTGACAGAGGAAATGACTCCTGGATTTCAAAGAGGTCTTCCTGTTCACTGTACCGCAGATTTAAGATTTAAATCTTATGAAGCGGAGAACATGCATGAGGGACACTGCAGAACATCTCCCACTCCAGATGCATTTTTCTTATTCATAGCCTCCACTTTTCCACACTGCTCAGGTTTCTTGTGTGTTATGTTGTTAACATGTGCTACGTTCCTGCATTGGACCATATCCATGAGTATTCAATGAGAAGGAACTGGATCAAGGGTAATGTCTGGCCTGTACCTCTCCATCTCTCTTGGGTTAGGACATTCTGCATCTGTAGAGCCCTCTGTTCTGCAGTGCCAGGCACAGACACACTCACAAATAAACACAATGAGCTATTCTTGGCTGATTATCACTCTTGAAGCCACTGTGTTTTGTAGGGGGGGAAGATACCGAATTAGAAACAATTGAATCAAGAAGCCAACATGTGTCACTTAAATGCCTGTATAATCAAAATATGAAATGCATGAGTACATTTTTCTGACTTTTTACTGAACTGTGACATATAAACACTGTTGTAGGCCTTATATTTGTGGATTCTAGTGTATTTTCTAGTGTATATTTCTCACAGTATAACATATTAACTTCTTTAACCTTGCTTCACCACAAAATGTTTGTCTTTGGTTCAGAATGGGTTAATGTAGATAACTGTCTTGCCTTCCTATATGGATTGTAATCAAACAATGGAGGAGGATGGGACCGTTCTGTGACCTTAACACCCGTATCTCTTAAGCTGATTCTCTACAGATTGTTGACAAGGACCGTGTAAAAGACAAAATACTGAATGTTCTCTTTCCTTTGGGACGTTATGCTCCAAGACAGCATGCTGAATTTCCTCTCTCACAGCCAGAAAAATCAGAGAAAAACACTTACCAGTGAAATCTGGAGCTGATGAGGTTTGCCTTGTGTTGACAACTAGGGCGAAGGAGAGGAAACACCAGGACCAACAAGAGCTCCATAGAGACATAGTGCACAACGCATATTACGAAGCACTGCGATTTTTAACTAGAAGAAGTTGTTTGGCTGTTTTATTGCCCTCTGACTTCTGACCAGGAGAAAAGGGTCAATGATGGCATTGTGCTGAGCGGAGAACAAGCGTTCTTTCAACAGCACTGACACTGACACACATTTGTGTCATTGCACTATTTAAGCACTTTTCATGCTTGTTTTTCATTTATTTATCAAAAGGGCTTTTTGAGGTGACAAAGGTCACACGTCTGTTTAATAAGTAGCCACCCTGATTATATCAAATGTACAACAAAAATCACTTTTTTTAAGCAGCATTTTAGTCTTGTTTAAAGTAAGAATGAGAATTTTAAAGTAAAAATGTCTGATCATTAATAACAAGTTAAATTAACCTGATAGTTTTCATATGTATTGTTCATATACATGTATCTTAAATGTATTAATATATAAAATATTTGTATTTTGAATAAATGCTATTCTTTTGAATCCTGAAAAAATGTATCATGTTTTACAGTAAAATATTAAGCAGTACAACTAACATTGCTAATAATAAGAAACAATTCCTGAGCTGCAAATCAGCATGTTAGAATGATTTCTGAAGGATCATGAGACTGATGGCTGTACAATTTTTGTTTTCTTGAGTTGATCAGTTTAGATATTTTTACTGGAAAACAAGAAAAAATCTTTTCTGAGCCTGATGGTTTTGTTTGCTTTTCTTGTATTGATGTACAATGACAGAAGTGAGCCTTCATGATCAACATTTAGGGTCCTGTATAGGAAGATAAAGCAAAGAATTTCCAAGCTGCTGGATGTCCTGTAGATAGCCTATCATCTCAGGATAAGTGCTTCCTCTCTCAGCCTGAGGAAAAGAAAGGTCAGTGGTTAGTGACCGCATCACATTTCTCTCTATTCCAGAAATGCGGAACACTGGAAAAAAGTGGTTGCCAGAAATGTACCGTAAAAAAATATGGTTGTTTTTACTGTAAATGAAATTACTGTAAACTTTAATTTACACTAAAAAAAACAACCTATTGAAGTACTAATGTTTTATACTTTTGTAATACACTGAAAACCACCAGAAACAGGTGGTGATGAGTAAGTCACATGATGAATCAAGGCTCAACACGGGCAGCTTTTCCACAAGTTGAGAAAGTAAATACTAATATATAGAAGGTGCGGTGTCATTCACATAAACACTAAACACAACCAAGGTAACACACGTGACATTAAAAAGAATGCAAGAAACATTTACTTAATGTACATGACTGATTATAGAAAAAACAAAGAAAAACTTTTAAGAAACAGTTATTTTAACGAAAATACATCAAATGTCAATGTCAAGTGTCACATTAGGAATGTCAATTTTCGGTTTTCACCGTCGATTACACAATGACTTTAAAAACAAAAATACAAAAAAAAATACAAAAAGTGTACATTTAACAGTATTTTACTGTAAAATTACATTCGCAAAACCTGCCCCCTGTTGCTCTGCCCGGCAAGCCATGCGCTCTCACACCACACATCGTGTTCTCATGAAGTGAAAAATACATTGCGGAGCAAAGAGGACACTGACAACGTATGAAACAGTTTCATATTTAATCTACTAACTCCCCTGACTGCTTTGTCAGACAAAATGGCAGATTCGGGGTTATGATTGGTCGATCGCCTGTCAATCAAACTGTTTGCGAAGGGTCAATTTTTTTTTTACAATAATATTTTTACAGTCTTTTACCGTTAAAATCACAATAATTTTTTGCAGAGTAGGAGAAGCAACACTTACAGCAATTAAATGCTGGTAAAAGAAAGTGCATGTGCTGACTATTGAGCAGAGGCCAGAAAACATGTAAGACTTTCTATTTAATGCATTTAGCATTCTCAGCTCTTTGTCAATACTATCACCCTCCCCAAGTTAAATAACATTCCACCCCCACATATGAGATTGGTCTAGTGCTTGAAAGGAATGTTTGGAAAATTAAATTGGAACAGTGTTGATGTATGGAGACAAATGCTGTACAATAATGTGCTGACCTTTGGCATGTTTGCTTAGTGATTGCAGCAGTGGAGTCAGATTAGAGGCTTACACTCTTGCATCGTTACAGCTCATCATCTCCATGGTGATTTCTTGTTTGGTGGTATATTCTATGCGGCGGTGCAGTAAGTTAAGAGGAAAGAGAAGCTAGCGGGGACTGAAAAAGCTCACAGCTCAGATCTGTTACTCATAGTATCCTGTTGGCTCCAGGAGAAGGGAGTACACTGGTTAAAATGGCATGGTGGATGGCTCATTTCCTGTGCTAGCCGAAGTGGAACTCTCTTTATTTCCAGGATTTGTTAGTTTCCATGTCAGGCTCTTGCTTTGCATACATGCACAGTATAATCACCAGCTATTTCTTTCTTTTATGGAACACCAAAGCAGATATTTAGTGTAGAAAATTTAATGTCTGAGCTGCTCTCTTCCAAACAATGAACGTTTAATAGAAATTCAATGTTTAAAATAGTCCTTACTCGTACACTATATTGTTTATAATGTATATTACTAAAATCTAGCTCGACAGACGGGGTCATTCACTTTCACAGCTTGGTTTTTTGCTGAGAAAGTAACTCATATGGGTTTCATACAAACATGAGGGTGAGTAGATTATTTTTGGGTAAACTATCCCTTTAAAACTGTTCACAAACACTTTAAAAAGTCGTTGTGAGGAAAGAACAAAGCGACTTTTTGCTTTCTCTTTCATATAGAAGTGATGTGTCTGCTTTTTACGGAAATGTTGTTTCAAATTAGCGTGAATTCCCCAGAATGATGCAATAAATCCCCTTCCTACAACATCTGTGGACTGAATGGGGAAATGAAACTCTAAACGGTCTGAAAACAATTATATAACTTTTTTTTTTTTTTTTAAAGAATGATATTCCTTTACTAAAATTTCTGTTTTATACTGCTGGCGACATACGACATGACTTTTATAGTCTAAGTTGGTGTAAGTGATGAATTTCATGGAGTAAGTTGTTGTCTTTCCAGGTTAATATGCTCAGTTATAAGGGGAAGCCACGAGATGACGGAATTGTTTCCTATTACTCAACATGACTGCTCAAGGAATGAGGGAAATTATCTATTTGTTTAAAGAGAACCCATCCCTTGAGAATGATCACATACCCACACCCTCATTTGTCCGCTCACACATAAAACTATGTATCTTAGCAATAGACTTATAATGTTTTATACACTGTATACACTATAGACTAACTCTAACACACACCACTACTCATACTCATACCAGAAAACTGCAATTTAGATGAAAAAAAATAAACCAGAAAATTATTTACCTGATTTATTATTCATTATTCCAATTGAGGACGTCCCCAAATGTCCCCGAAGGGATTTAGCTCACTTTTGAACTTGAAAAACACACAGAAACCACTTCTGCGGTATCTCAACTGATATCAAAAGTGATATTGTGTTATTTTTGGAAGGTTTTGTCAGAGGTTACTGGAAGTTAGAAAAATTCCAGAGAAGTGTAGATAATATGAAACAGAATGAGTCAGAAATCCAAATGGTCGCTACAAAAAAGATAAAACAGAGAAGAGAAAGCACATTCAGTCAGTTGTCTGACATGTGAAAGCAATCAAATGTTTTCTTTAATATTAGTGGATTAGTTCATATATAGTGAAACAGCCTCTCCTTGACACAGCTGAAAGGGGCACATTGTGAATGAACATATGGGAGAGGGGAATGTTTGTAAGAGCTAGAAGTGTTAATAGTCTGCATGAATGGAATGTGGCCCCTGCTTCACGTCTGAGATAACACTGTGACGTTTCTCCTGAGTGTAAGTGCGTAGTGGATAAAATGAAAAGCTATTTTTTAGTTCTGTGTCACAGCCTGGCAGCACAGTTATATAGTTAGGGTCACGCCCATCCTCTCTAGCCTCCCTCCCTCCTGAGTTTAAAGTGTGTTCCCGGAGTGAGAAAGCAGACAGCGAGAGTCTGAATAACTTTCATCTCTGAACATTTGCACACATTACAGCTGTTTACAAATCTTTTGGAGATCTTCTACTGCCTGGTTAATTTGTGGAATATTTTTCACGGACATCTGGACTTATTAAAGTTTTTTTCCTGCTGGAAAAAATGGCACTCAGACAAGACTCAGAAAAAGAACCACGAATTGAGCTCTTCATAAAGGTCAGTGTTCAAGTTTGAGTTGGTCAGCTACTCTTATTCCAAATGGATTTTTTTTTTTTAATTCCAATAAAGTAAGTACATTTTCAGGATTGTAGGATCAAATAATGTTAAATCTAAAAATAGAAAATTAAGATATTAAAATAGAAATATAATTTCTTAATGAAAATAATAATTATAACTAAAATAAACTACTAAACCACTAATCTTGATTCAGTCAAGTATTTAATTATTACTGTTGGAATAGTGAAGTTAAACTTAATTATTTTAACTTTTGGTCGAATAATTGTAGTTAATAATATAGTTTATGTACCGTTTGCCTCTTATTTTCAACATATTATGCCAGTGGTAGGAAAAGAGACTACATTCTACTTCACATATAGACTGAAAAAGTTGTTCTGTTGAATAATAATCTACATAGACACCATAAACCTTCCAGTGCTCTATCATTGCTTTTCGTCAGGGAAGATCTCTATTTGGGCATCATGAATCAGAGGTCGATTTGGGTGTATTCAGTTCAATGCAGTGTACTGGATAATATGGTTGATATTCAACTTTTCGCCTTTACGCTTCTCTTTATCAAAACAGACACACACTGGAATTATCTTATCAGCACACACGCACACACACTGAAGGACTGACAGCTCTTGGATCCTTGTCGTCACACCCGTAAACACGCTTACTTTTCCTATACTGTAGATCCCATTACTTTGAAGAATGTTATGTCAGTTTAGCTACAGTTCATGAACTAAATGAGTAGGATATGGATGTGTGGTGACCTTTAGATTCAAATATCATCAAAGCTTTGTAGATGTCCATTTTGTGGAAGCTTTGTAGATCACTATTTATTACAGAAGTTATTTATAGTCAACTGTTTGTGCTCTTATTCAAAAAGACTTGCGTTATGGGCGGTAGAGGTATTGTTTAGATCTGTTATCTCCCTCTTCGAAACAATTCCTGCTTTTCCTTTCCTTGGATCAAGCTCTTGAATTGTCCCTCCCACAACCACACAATACATGGACTATTTATGCCCAATTCTTTTTGAAGGGAGGGACACATTTATTTAAAAATAAAAGCGACTGTATATCCACCAGTATTAACAATAATTATAATAGACCGACGATGACTTTAAAAATATTAACAACCTTATTATGTTTATTCAGGTTTTTGCAGAAAACAACTTTCTGAAACATCATGTAAACACAAACATTGTCTCCATATTATCATGGTCCAAAAAGAGAGACCAATATACTGTTGTTGATGATGTTAATAAGAAGGAATTTTCTGTACTAAGGTTTATTTTGAATGACGTGTTGTGATTTAGGGTTAAAGGAAATGTCTGTAAACTTAATGGATCCTGGCAGAAAATTATTTTGAACATGACATGTTCTCTTGAAATTGAAGTCATCATATTCAAACAGTTTCTTCTTTTATTGTATTTATCAAATAGATGCAATTTTGGTGAGCATAAGAGACTTTTTTTCAAAAACATAAAAAAAACCCTTTTGAACTTTAGTGTACGGCACACTATATTACAGAGATGTAATAGTGCATATAAACGCATAAAATACCATTTTTGTTCAAAGCAGCTTTTTTGCAATAACCAGCTGTGCATGTAAACATAGTGATTAAACTATCAGGTTCCTAAAACTTCACTCTTTATTTTTCTCAATGATAAAACAGATGGTTTATACCTTAAAGTGATTTCTCCCCCTATACTGGTTTTTGATTCAAAGGATAGTTCACCCCAGTTATAATTATTCTGTCATCCTCATCCTCACGTCGTTACAGACTTTTTATTCTGCAGAACACAAAAGAAGATATTTTGTAGAACACTGGGGTCCAAACAACAATGAGCCCCATTGACTATCAGTTTATAGTCCAAAAACACTGATACAGTCTTCAAATATCTTCTTTTATGTTCCACAGAAGATAGAAGGTCCTACAGGTTTGAACAGATTTAATTTAGATTTTAATATTCACATATAAACATTCATAAACTCACACATCAGTTGTGGTAAACCGAAGCTCAAGCATGTTTGCTCGACGCGTGTGAGAACCAGTGAGGTTCATTCTCGTGTGTTACGCAGCACGTTTGAGCTTCTCAAGAAGCAGGCTCTTTAGGAAGTTTTTGAAGTGTCAAAGTGTCAGTTGTGTAGCTGTCTATGGAGAACTCTCAGATTTCATCGAAAAGATTTTTGTGTTCAAAAGATGAACAAAAGTATTGTTTTTTTTATTGTGACAATATATATGTAATGATTATAATGAATTTTCATTTTGGGTGAACTAACTCTTTAAGGAAATCTATAATGTGTGTTTTTCTGTCTATGTATATGTAACCTAGTGTCTGGTCTGTGAAACTTTGATACTGACCATGAATGTCTCTTTTTTTCCTCAAGGCGGGTCATGACGGAGAGAATGTGGGGAACTGTCCCTTCTGCCAGAGACTCTTCATGGTTCTTTGGCTGAAAGGAGTCAAATTCACAGTAACCACAGTTGACATGAGGAAGTAAGCAACACTTTAAGAAATAGAAACAGAAATGTACAACCCCCATGACGATAAGGCTATCAAATGGAATGGAATTCAGTAGACAAAAGGGCTTGTTACACTTTAAATAGTTAACCCTGGGTTATTCTAAACCTTGGATAAACGGAATCCTGGGTTATCTTGCTATCAGTGTTTCACACTGCTCATAATTTATCCAGGGTTATCAATTGACTGTTCGCGAAGATCCGCCCCTTTGAAGGGTCAATTAATTCAGGATATTAGTAAAATGACATTTCTCACTGTACATTCCTAAACCTTGCATATTTGCGGTATCAGTGCCTTTGGTTGGATGAATACAGCATCCTGTTTACATTAAAGTTCTAGCATTGTGCATCCTCATATTGAAAAAACAACAAAAACAGGACATTTGCTGGTCAAAAACAATTAAAAAACTTTGGTAAAATGTTATATGATGTTAATGACACATGCAATAGGCTGTAAGATCATATATAATACCACAATATCAACTTTGACAACACATTGTTTAATTATTAAAAAAGAAAAATTTATGTCAGGCATATTTGCCTATGTCACAATAAGAGGCATGTCTGGCCCTGGATAAGGCTATCTAATGGAATGGAATTCAGTAGACAAAGAGTGAAATCTGAGGAATTCTGATCCAGCAAGGACTGTATTTGATAACACGGGGGATGGTCAAAGTGCAGCAGGTGTAGTACAAACAGGATGAACTTTCCCATTGCCCTGTTGCTGTCTAATTCTTCTAAATCTATTCAGCAGCTGGACACTCCCATATCCGTGTACTTTGAGTGCTAAATAAGTTTAAACTGTTTTAAAGCATGATTAATCACTTTAGGTCTCATTCAAAGACTCAGTATACAATAAATGACTTCATATTGACCATGTCCGCACCCTGTGGTTTACCCTCCCTCTGCTCTGCTCCACCCTGTGTTGTTTAGGAAGCCAGAAGAGCTGAAGGATTTAGCTCCAGGTACCAACCCTCCCTTCCTCCTGTACAACGGCACGCTGAAGACCGACTTCATAAAGATCGAAGAGTTCCTGGAGACCACACTCGCCCCCCCTCGGTATTGTGCATGTCTATGAGCTCATGCTATTTCAAACAATTTGGCTTCACATTGACAAAAAACGTTCACAATGAGACATTTATTCTGTCATAAGTCACATTGCTGTGCTCATTTAAAGGGATAGTTCACCCCAAAATTAAAATTTTCCCATGATTTACTCAACCTCTAGCCATAGGGGGGGGGGGGGGGGGGTTGAGATTTTGAAGCCCCCCCCATAAAGCTAGATTAACTATAATAACTAAAGAAAAACCCATCGTTTCACTTCACAGCCTTTATTAACCCTCTGGAGCCGTATGAATTATTTTCATGATGTATGAATACATTTTTTGGGGCTTCAAATTCTCACCCCCCCATGTACTACCGTTATAAAGCTTGGAAGAGCCATGATATTTTTAATATATCTCTGTTTTTTTTTTTTTTGAGTGTCAGCATTATTATGTGAATGTCGGATGTCTATATTTTAGGTGTGTGATATTTTCCTCTGTCTTGCCAGCTATCCTCATCTCAGTCCCCGCTACAAAGAGTCTTTTGATGTTGGTGCCGACATTTTTGCCAAGTTTTCTGCGTTTATCAAGAACAGCCCAAACAATGCTTGTAAGTTACAATACCTATTTATTATATTTAATATATTATCATGGAAGCAGCATGAGTGTGTGATACTGCCTTTATACAACAGTTTTATTCACAAAGAAATTAATATTGAGTAACTTACATTTTAGACACAATATTGCAAAAATAAAAAGCAGAACCGTTGCAATGGCTCATAACATAAGAGACTCGCTCGTGTCATTCCTAAATGAATCAGCTTTCTTGGAACAAAGCGGTTGAATGAAAGTTCACTCATAAAGAACGTAATTTGTTGCCACCTACTGGTGTAACCTGCAGAAAAAAAAATACACACCACTGACTGGAACTACGCATTACATTATTAAGATTTTCACTGCATGATCAGTGTAGTTGTATCTGATTTTTAGAAAACATTTACTTAATGCATTTGTAACACTTGCATAATAGAATAACATTTTCTGATTTATATCTGAATGCTCATGTAGAGCACCGTGGCATCAGTATTATAATGTACTATATCACTATATGAGCTCTTAAATATGTTTTCTCTATTGATTCCTCAGTCCATGAAAAAGCCTTATTGAGGGAGTTCAAGCGTCTGGATGACTATCTCAACACTCCACTTCAGGATGAGCTAGATCAAAACATCATCGTATCCAAAAGAAAGTTCCTGGATGGCAACCGCTTGACACTGGCAGACTGCAACTTGTTACCAAAGCTACACGTCATAAAGGTGAGACTTACAGACACACACATACACAGGCCTTACTTTTTAATACATATTTATGATGTGCTCATTCTCTTCTTGGTTTTGTAGGTTGCTGCCAGGAAGTACTGTAGTTTTGAGATTCCTGCTCAGTTCACTGGGGTGTGGCGTTACCTGCAGAATGCATGTGAGAGAGAAGAGTTCAGCCAGACCTGTCCAGCTGACATCGAAATCGAAAAAGCCTATCTGAGTGTGGTCAAGAGGAACTGAACCTCAGATTAATGAGGAAATACGAGGGTAAATGTTTAAATAGTGTAAATAGTTTAACATTTCAGTTTCTAGGCACCTATAGTTGAAGTTCACAGTTTTAAATCTATTACAGCAAACACAAAATGCACTCCACACAGTTTGCTTACGCACTTTCTTTGTGCCTGTGATCTCAGGGCCTATTAGATTTACTAGGATACTTTTGAGTGACTGCTACTGTCAAAGGCAGTTTCAGATGTTATAGGATCTTTTGCAAACGATCTTGAGCACAATTGGCGAGTTGCGCTTCTAACGGCATGTATTGTTTTTGTGCATAATGTATATATGTATTTTACATTCATCAGGGCATATTCGGTTATTTGTAATGTAAATCTTTTAATCATCTGTAAGAATGAGTTGAAGTCAAATCATGTGCAGTACATAAGTCAATGATTCATATGTCAGTAATGGTTGTTTTGTATTAAGGGTTATTGTGATGAATGAACTGCACAAACACCATTGTTAGACATCATGATTAAACTGCTTTCTTTCAGATGTTACATCAAATAAAATTAATATTAATTATACAAATCACCAGATTGCCTCTCTCTTTTCATGTGAATGTGAAGCATATCCACAGCTTTGATGGTGATGACTGGATTGAAAAGCAAAAACTGTTTTACCCAGACTATATTTATTTTACAATTGCAGTTCTAGGTCCGTTTTCATTTATGATAAAAATACATTCATATTCCTGTTAGATTACTATATATTTATATATAAATATAAAACAATATTCACAATGTCAAAAGGCAGATGAATGGATATTTCATGGGAAAATCAAAGGCATACATTTTAGGTGTTTGTACATGAAGCGATGTTAGGCTGGTCCTCTGTCCATCTCTGCCAATTAATTCCTAGTTTGTAACACAATATTTCCAAAAGCAGGCTGTAAAGGGAAGGTAAAAAACTTTCATTAGTAATATAATAAGGATATAAAGCCATTATGTCATCCTTGACATATTGTTTATATGAATAAAATCTGTATTGCGTAACTGTTTTAAAATTTTCTAAAATTTTTTTTTCTAAAATATCTCATCTCATGTTGCTTTTTGTCATTGAATTTTCTCTAGTATATATACCAGAGAAAATTCACAATTCGGATACCACAGCTAAAACTATAGCCTAACCAATATAAATTTCTATTAACATTATTAAAAATATGTAACAGAAGAGACATTGAATAATCAAATGTAACTGGAAAGTCTTAACTAACATAGATTAATCCTTATTAAAGTTGCAAAAGTTAATCATTGAAGAGAATGATTTTTTTCTTTGTCCTTTGTTGTTTGATTAACATTAAATACACAGACAGCGGCAGAAATATTAGGCTGCTGTCACTTTAAGACCTAATGCATGGATCCAATACACTCATACTGGTACACATCTTTCTCTACTATTTACATTAATTTAAGCCAAAATCGACTGTGTTTATTAGGATACTCGCCGAGACAGGTATTTATTTTTAATTTGTCATTTCAAGTGCAAGAAGATGTGAAAGAGAGCTCAATTCAGTATTTGGGTGCCGTCTGAGACGTAGCTTTCAGGTTGTGTGTTTCAGGTGTGTGCGCACAAATATTTAGACATTAGAATTGAGTTTCCTTTTGCTTCTTGCACTTGTATATTTAAACTGCTTCTTAAACTCTTGTGATGACGCTGCACTGGCCTGTCCCATGGGTCATTCATATTTGTTTGCGTTCATGTTCTCACAAAATGACATTGTTAAAAATTCATAAAAAATATTATGGCCAATTGGCCAGTTTCATATAAATGTCATCTCATTTCTTTGATGGCTCACCTCTCTTATTGTTTTTGGGTAAGTTTTGCTCAGATCGTAGATAGCCTTGAGAACGCAGGTTATCGGCTGCTGCTAGTTTTAAGACAACTGCTTTAAAGTCATCCACCTACAGACACAGACATAAGTATTCAATATCAAACAAGAAAGAAAGAAAGAAAGAAAGAAAGAAGTACAATCGTACCATGTTATTAAT
This sequence comes from Zacco platypus, assembly GCA_038088235.1. NCBI lineage: Eukaryota > Metazoa > Chordata > Actinopteri > Cypriniformes > Xenocyprididae > Zacco > Zacco platypus. Next base: position 7,859,873 of record CM076079.1, read on the forward strand.
TTTCTCTTGCTGCAAAGCTTCTTTTGTACCTAGAAAGACAGAAAAACATGACTTGGCTGCGGGAAAAGTGTGCACCTATTCTAATGATACAGTAAATGTGACAAGTACCCAAGAATCCCTCTCTCACCTCTCTGGAGCAGGACAGGGAGCACAGTTTTGATTTCCCTTTGCTCTGTTAAATCATTACTTTGTCCTTCCTCAACCTCTGCCACGAGTTTCTGAATCAGTTCTGCAAAACAGTCATATTTTGATTTTGTTAATAATTTGAAAAATAAATAAATTATAAACAAAAACTAAAAAGAATAACTATGATTTGAAAAAAAAAACCTCTTTGATTTTCGACTACTGTCCAAAAACATATCTCTTCTGTTTCTTTGTTTAAAAGTTGCAGTGGAATGATTAGGATTATCATAATAAAATCAAGCTGATGGCTCTTTATCAAATTATATACTGCATTTTACCACTTCCTTTTTAACATTTACATTGAAAGCAGAAGAGAGCAGCAAACATCATGAGCTTGCCAACTTCTCAAAAGCACAGAGTTGATCTTACCTTCCTGCTGTGGCAGTGCCGTGTCTGAATATAGAGGCAGCGCATGAGTTCTCCGTGCAGAGCAAACCACAGCCAGAACGTAGAGCAGTGCCAGTGACAACATATTGAGAGGATCGCAGGTGACTTCAGTCTCCAGTGCTCTTGCCCCAGCCGGCATCTTCAGTTTTATATCTTCCGAGGCCATCTATCCTGAAGGGATCAATACAGCTCATGTCACCCCATCCCAGTGTTAATGGTTTTGACGTGATGTTCTCTCGTCATAGACACAATTAAGGGTGTGCTGTCAATTCAGACAGAGCCTATCTCTGCTTGCACAGAGAGCCCTAACAAATGTTTACTCTTCACTACCCATCATGACTGATCCACCGCCTCAGATTCTTTATGTCCGATACCTTACATTGCATGACGCATTTTACAAATTTATAATAATTTTTGGTAACACTTTATTTTACAGTGTCATTGTTACATACGTTACATATATTTACTGTAGTAATAACTAGAAATTATGCGTAATTACATGCAATTAACCCTAAACCAAACCCTCATCCTAACTCTAACCCTATATTAAGTACATGTAGTTAATTGTCATTACTCAGTACTTAAATGTATAATTACAGTGTAATACTGACACCTTAAAATAAAGTGTAACCTAATTTTTTTTTAAATCTGTAAATTGCTCTGATGTTTAATTGGTCACACTTTATATTATGTCATCAGTAATTACTTGCAGGATATTTTAACAATATAAATACAATGTAAAAACATGTATGTACGCAAAATTATTAATTTCAGTGTTAGTACATAGTAGCTGAAGACACTTAATATAAGGAGGGACCGAAGAATTTGTTTATTTTTATGATTCTGTTCTCAGTGACATACTGTCACATTCAATCCTTGGTACACATTCAAAGCAACCCATGAATACTCAAGAACCTCTCTTACGCACTAGATGATGTGTGTCCTCGGACATTGCTATTGGTTTCTCTTTTGCTGTATTTATCAAAGTGAAGGGTATATAATACGACACAAAGGTTTGGTGCCAAATAAACAAACAGCGCAGTCCGGTGATGGATTATGTCGTCTCCGAGTTTCAGAAATTGCAGGTGGAAGTATTAGACCCTTCTAACATCTCTCATCTTCCACAATCTTTGTGTCCAAAAACAGAAAGGAACAAAACAACAAGAACATGACAAAGAACATCATTTGTGTGTCTGTGTACTTTAGAGAAAAGCAATATTTGATGCGTATATATTTATGTATATACACGGTAAAAAGAATTGTTGGTTTAGCTTAAAAAAGTAAGTTACCCGGTTGCCTTAAAATTTGAATTAATACAATGAAGGTGATTGGTTTAATCAACAGAAACTCAAAATACTACGTTATCTGAACCACATTAATTTTTGAAGTTGATTTGCCAAAATAAAAAATGTTGTTATAACAAATCATGAAGATATTTTTTTTATAGTGTATATATTTATATATGTATGTATGAAACGGTTAGTTCCTGCCCTTGATTCTGATTGGTCAATAGATGTGTTTTTTTTCACGATAAAACACGGTAATGACCGCTACACCCGACGGTTCTGTGTCTCACTACACAACACCCTTAGCAACCACTCTTAGCAATGCAAAGCAGTCAGGGGAGTTAGTAGATTAATGTTAGTGAACTTGAACTTCAAAAATTGTGTGTACTCACGTCTTTCCACGCTTGAAACAACATTCCTTCTGATGTTCATGTTTATTTGATGCTATAAATGAACTAGTATGAAGAGATGATCGGTTCACGAGCCGCTTGAAGGAGCTACAGCGATCTGTCACGACACATTAAAGAGCCACTATACGGTATTTATTGATTAAACGTCTTAAAAAAATTACAATATATTAAATATAAAACTGTTTCATATGTCTGTCGACGCGTTGTCAGTGTCCTCTTTGCTTCGTGGGCGGGTCTTTGGGAAGGGTCAAGGGTCTGCTGTTCACGGTCAGGAACTATATTACTGATTATTCTTCATGAAAGTAGCATCGATAAATATTTTTGGCTTTGATATTGTGTGGTAACCGTTTTATAAAAACAATTAGGTACTCAAGGCTAGTGCTGTATCGTGAATAAGTCACGGCTGAAGAACGTTGTAAGGCACAATGTGAAGCGGGGTGCCTGCAACCCCTTATTCATGATACAGCACAGCCTCGAGTACCTTATTGCTTCCATATCTCTTTATATATCAGAGTGTAGTGCTGGTTTATGCTCATTCATTGTTACGAAATGTCAAGGAATATACACTAGCACTTGTCAAAAGTTTGGAGTCGAAAAATGTAATGTTTTTGAAAAAGTCTCATGCTCACTAAGGCTGACTTTATGATCAAAAATACAGTAAAAACAGAAATATTCTGAAATATTAAATAAGTTTTAACGGTAAACAACTAATTTATTCCTGTGATCGCAAAGCTGAATTCTCAGCATCATTACTCCAGACTTCAGTGTCACATGATCCTTGAAAAATCATTCTAATATCCTGATTTGATGCTCAAGAAGCAAGTCTGATAATAATTCATGTTGAAAACAGCTGTGCTGCTTAATATTTTCGTGGAAGCCATGAAATAAAAGTGGAATGGAATAAACGTTGTGGAATAAGAGGTTTCTACACTGTAATTACATTTAAGTACCGAGTAATATCAAGTAGCTTTGGTTTAGTCGCATGTAATTAATTATGCATAGTTTATAGTTATAACAATAGTAACATGTTGCATACGTAATAATGACACTGTAAAATAAAGTGTTAACAATATGAGTATATACAAAAAAACAAACAAAAAAAAACAGTAATGTACTTTATTAAACGTCACTCGTTTAACTAGTCTGGGCCTGTGTAAGTTAAAGGACGAGATACAGCTTCATTCAAGCATTTTAAATGAAATGATATACTGATAAATGCACTGCTACATCACAGACAGAAGATATAAATGTTCTTACAATAAATGTTTACCCATTTTGTTAAAACTGTTTTTTGTGAGACTATGCACCACTCTTCCCTAAAAATGTAGTTCCCATAATGCTTATAAATACACTCTTAAGAACTCTCAAGAACATCTCAAAAATAATGTTTTCACAAAATGAAACTTTATTTGAGTTCGGGGAGGAATGGAAATGACTCATTACAGTGATGATTTTGGGTATTGCACAGACCTTGTTTTATTGCACTCAACAACATACAAATATCTTTAAGAATATAGACAGGACTGTAACAAATGGTGAGATAGTAATAATGAGCCATGTCATTATGTGACTTTTAAAATGAAAATAAACAGGGAAGATGTTCAACTGAACCTTAAAAAGTGGGATAGTAAGAAGTTTAGTCGGGGAGGCTGTAACTTGTCATTTACTATTTATTTTGCACATCAATTTAATTAACACATACTTTTTAGTGTGAGTGGTAAGATGAAAATCTTCTGGACATTTCAGAAGAGAAATTAAATAATTTACAATTTTGCTCATTTGTACTAAGAGAACTGCACACCACAAGCAAGAAAATTGCGACTTTTTAAGCAATTAAATATACAACAGAACTGAATCATAAGCACGTTTAATAAAACGCCAATGGTCAAAAATAACTTAAAGTTAACAATTAAAACACTGCTCTACCAGAAATAACCAAATAATTTCAGCTTAAAACAATGGAGGCTTTGGTTATTAATATATATTAATCATAATTCACTGTCCTGTAGACAGTATGCAATGTAGGATTATAAAACAGAGATTTTGTTTATAACATTATATGATACTATTATTAAGTTATAAATATATTATTATGTTATAAATATATTGAATTCCAAACATTTTCATTTGGTGCAAATACCGATTAAGGTCTATTGTTTAATGAGGTGTCGTTCATACATAATGTGAAAATATATTCATTAAATTATAAAGGCCTGTGTATAAAGCAGTTATTTGTGAATAATGGTTACGCATTGTTAAAGATTTAACTGATTGTTACTTTCTCATGTTCATAGTTCATAGAGTTGCAGTGGGGCACAAAAGTAACTATTTCATTACAACATATCAAAATGTGCAGAACACCTCTAAGTGACGCTTTATATAAAACTAAGCATGTTTGGTATGTAAACACTTACCAAAGACAGGGGATGTTTTTGGTTAATCAGTAATACTATATCAACTGTCTTCCAAAATACCAGAATATTTTCTTTTTTTAAGGAACAACACAAAAAAATGTTCTTAAATATACTGAAACAGGAAAATCCTCAAATCCTAAACCACATTTTTACAGAGCTAACATCAAAAATAAATAAGGCAAAGTAACGCGATAAATTAAGTGTATCTCTGTTACAAGAGTTAATAGAACTCTTTTTAGTAGTAACACTTTTGCAATGTCAGATTTGTTCTTCGTACCATGCTTGATTGTGATTAAAGATTTCAGAATAGAAATATGCAAAAGGCGAGGTGTGCTGTAAACATTTAACACTGCTTTATATAAATTCTTCACATCTTGTAATCGAAACTGATTTTTGTTCTCTTAAAGAAGCTCTGTGTGTTAAGTAGAAATGTTTCAGAGGTACAGTGTTCAGTACAGTCTCCTTGAGTTTGGCAGCACTGTCTAACGGGTGATTGGCTTAAAGTCGTGTGTAGAAATGACCTGTTCTTAACCTACCAGAGCAAAGTCACGGTTCAAGCCATGGCTGAAATAACCGCTACTAATAAGGCAGTGACTGGGGCTAAAACATGGTTATCTATGACTAGATCTACCCTACAGCTAAGCAAAACATGAATAGTGTGATCTAGAGTCTCTCAAAGGAGATGGAGCAGAGCAGGAAGATGGCATACAGGAACATAAGCCCAAGGCCTAACCTCCGGTCCAGCCTCCAGTGGTTCAGGTGCACGCTTAGTACCTGTGCAGACGGACAGAATACAGGTCATGCGCTTGCCATAAGTAAATGCAGAAATATGAGATGAGAGTTCTCAAATTATAAATGATGAACTTACAGTAAGAAAAACAGAAGCGAGAAGGAGAATCACTGAGTACACCAGCCCCTTACTGTTAATGAAGACCTTGAGGAAGACCAAAAGAGAATGCTGTAAGAATCAAAATATTGTACACTTTTGGTGTCACTGATATTCAGCACACAGAATCAGGCTAACTCTTAATGCACACTCTTCAATTGTAAATGCAAATGTAAAGCAGTTCACTATATATACGCAGCAAAAGAAATTACAAGCACGCAACGTCAGTTAGTAAGTCATGAAATTACCAAAGAGTGCCAAAAAATGACATAAGTGATATGTTGTGTGTTAGCTGGGAAGGATTTGCATGCAGGTATGATGTTCACTCTGTTCATCAGGAGAAGTTTCCATATGTTTCATTAAAATTTCACGTTAGTATTGTGTGCCAACTTACCAATTTATTTTTACTTTATGTAATTTTCTATATTTTTGATGATTGCAGTAGCCTTACTTTATATTGTTTATTCATCAGTGTTAGTTACAATTTATGTGTTTGTAAGCAAAGTGGAATGGTACTTGTGTGTGTTTTTGTGATTTATGAGGACACAAATTTGTATAATGACATGGGTATTACACTGGAATTACAACTTAAATGTGAAATATGAGGACATTTCATGCGTCCTCATATTTCAAATAGCTTTAAAAACATATTAAACAATGTTTATTAAAAATGAAACAGCAGAATGTTTTCTGTGATGGGTAGGTTTAGGAGTAGGGGGATAAAATGTACAGTTTATACAGTAAAAAAACCATTATGCCTATGGAACGTCCTCACTTTGATAGCAAAACAAACCTGTGTGTGTGTGTGTGTGTCAACCATTTTTGTGAGATAAATGAGCTTGGTTTTTAAAAGCTAATTTATTTAAAAAAAATAATGTATTATTATTATTTATAACATTTTTGGACATTCAATTAATTTAATTTTTGTGGATCCGTCCACAACTGTTTGAGAAAGAATCGCAATGCATCACAGACTAGTAGACCATTGAGTTCCATCCCTAATTAAAAGTAAATACAAACTCACCATTGACCCATAATCAACCACTAGTGTGCGCAAAGCCCACGGGAAACCAAGACCCAGCAGAATGTCAAAGATGTTGCTGCCGATAGAGTTGGAAACCGCCATGTCTCCCATACCTGCAGCACAAGACATTAATTCATTCATCAATAAAACTGAATATGTGGTCAAGAAAAGAAAAAAATGGGGTTATCTTAGCACCTTGACGGGCAACTATGAGACTAGCCATGCAGTCTGGGACACTGGTGCCCGCTGCTAGAAACGTAATACCCATGATAACATCTGGAATGTCCAGTGTAAAACTGATAATGGTGACCTGGAACAAAAATATTGCACGTTAAACAGAAATCCCAACAGGTCATCCTACATATTTTGAGATAAACAAACATTTCCAAATGGTGTTTTGGCAGTGAAGGGCTGATCTCACCATCCACACCATGAGGTAGGAGAACACGGCAATCCAGAGTGTTGAGGCCACAAAGGTAACCATGAACCAGCGCTCCCAGCGCGGCAAAACACAGTTGGGGACAGTGTAGTACAGCAGACAGCCTAAGGGCCATGAAAACGCCCACTTCACTTGCTCCCAGCGCCCCTCTGTGGATAAAAGGATCATTACCATTACATACTAGGCTCCTTAATGCCACCCACAGGACAAAGAGAGTATCACATTATTTTGAACGTCACCAGAAGGACAAAGAAATCAGCAGTGTCCAACTCTGCTCCTGGAGGGCTGCTGTCCTGCACACTGAAGCTCCAACCCCAATTAAACACGCCTGAACCAGCTAATCAAGGACTTAATAGGCATACTAGAAATTTCCAGGCAGGTGTGTTGAGGCAAGTTGGAGCTAAACACTGCAGGACAGTGGTCCCCCAGGAACTAGTTTGGACACCTGGTCGATATACACAAAGATACTGGAATGAAACATTAATGATCTCCTTATTTGCCTTCCTTTTACTGAAACGTTTCAAATGGATCCCTTTTGAGCTCATTAAACTGCAATTTTCACCCTTCCTGTCATTTTCAGCAACATGTTCAATTGTTCAGCAGTGATTGAGTTCATTTGATTGCAAGCCGCATCAGTCCTTAGAGATTTGAGAGCACTCATCACTTTTCTATAATCATAACACTAGTGCACAAATCTAAAATGTCCTCATTATCTAGAAATGGCTCTTAGACTAATGGATTATGGTCCTTAATAGGTTAAAAATGAGGACCATTCACCTAATAAGAATTTGGGGAAAAACTTGGAGACACATGGACCACAATAAACTCAATGTGTTGTCCTGTTATTCTGAATATTCTGAATAATGGTTATATAATATAATGTTTTGGTATCATTTATAAACAAATCCACTAGAGGAGGGTGTCTTTATGCATCTCATGATTCAATTTGTTTTTGACTCAGGGAGTCATAATCAAATTCTAAAATGATTCTGGGTGAATCTAATTTTTCAGCAACAGCACAGAGTACTATAAGGATTCCACAAAAAATACTACTTATTTCAAATATTAAAAATATTCATGATACAGATAATTGGTTGTTCACCCAAAAATGAAAATTACCACATTTACTCACCCTCAATCCATCTTAGGTGTATATGACTTTCTTCTTTCAGACGAATACAATCGGGTGTTATATTAAATAATGTCCTGGCTCTTCCAAGATTTATAATGGCAATAAATAGAGGATGAGATTTTGAAGCCCAAAAAACTGCATCCATCCATCATAAATGAAAACCACACGGCTCTGGGGGGTTAATAAAGGCCTTCTGAAACGAAGCAATGGGTTTGTGTGAGAAAAATATCCATATTTAAAACTTTAAAACCTAAAATAACTAGCTTCCGGGCATACGGCCTTACACACGTCGACTTACGCCAAAAGAGGAGTAGCATTAACTTAGATGCCTCTCGTCTCAAACTCAAGCTCCTCGTCTCTTATATCAAAATCCTCTGACATTTCTCTTTAAAAAATCTCATTTTAGACTTCTAAATTGAGACTGGTTTTGTATTTTGCTCTCTCTTCTGCACTTCCGCGTTCATCATTGTGTCATGCGTAGGGTCAGAGAACACTCATTCGCCATAAATCGAAGCATACGCCCGTCTTTCAAAGCTAGTTATTTCTTTTTTAAATTTTAAATATGGATATTCTTCTTACACAAATGCATCGCTCTGCTTCAAACGACCTTTATTAACCCCCTAGAGCAGTGTAGTAATCTTATATAATGGATGGATGCATTTTCTGGGCTTGAAAATCTCATATTTTATTCATTGCCATTATAAAGCTTGGAGGAGCCAGGACATTATTTAATATTACACTGATTATATTCATCTGAAAGAAGAAAGTCATATACATCTAGGATAGCTTGAGGGTGAGTAAATCATGTGGTACTTTTCATTTTTGTGTGAACTAACCCTTTGATATTTATGTTACTTTTGTTAATTGTGGATTGATTAAGAATTGATTGAGAAACAATCTGTAATCCATCCTTAATGTTCACTTACCTGGTACAGTAAGAGGTCTGAAGGGTTGTTCTTCATCGGCCTCTTCTTCTTCCTCTTCCTCCTCTTCTTTAGGCAGTGCGTCCTCTATATCTGCTACTCGTTCTAACTCCTGTCCTGGGCCCCTCTGTCCGGGTTCCTCCAGGGGTTGTGTTTCACTCTCAAGGGCCCCTCCATTCTCCAGACCCCAAGGAACCCCCTCCATGCCTGGACCATCTTGGCCGCCAATGTCCCCTGCTCCGCTGCCACTGCTGTCTCCAGGACTCCTGTTTCTAATCAGTCTCTGCCTCTGTGGAAGACAAGGCAGAACATGTACAGTCGGACACTGCAGGGGTGAACCCCTTCAACCGAATGAGATTCAGTTAGATGAGAAATGGTGAGGACAGAGTTGAACACACCGCAAGACCAAGGTAAAGCGCAGCCCGTCAGGGGCTCTTAAAGATGACATGCAAGAGCTGCAAGAGTCAAGCCAACAAGCAAGTCATGTGAACAATTGTAGATGGAATAAAGGATTTGCCCAAACAAACAACAAAATGGTTGTTACATATGATCTCCAGGGGTTTAAACGAATACGGAAATCAGGAGTAGTATCTAAGAATGCTTGAACCTATAGGAAAAAATACTATTGCTGACATTTGAAGATTAAACAAGAAATGACGTTCAGAGGACTGGATCAGTCACCATCCTACCTGTTCCAGATGTTACAGCAGGAGGGTCATATTAAAGGACCCATAGGAAAAAGAAACCATAAATGAGATCATTTAATATTTAAATTTATAACCCGCCTAAGGAATTTTAGCAGAATTTTTGCAATAAAACAAAAGCCATATCATAATTTAAACATTTATTTGATATTAAACATTGTGTAAGATAATAAGACTTCGAAAAAATATTTATTGAATTAATTTTTTTCTTATCTCAAATCCAATATTTTCTGATTTTAAGCATAAACCTCAAACTTTTTTCCCTTAAACATTTGTTTTGCTCAAACCTTTTGATTTAAAATAACTTGCTAATGGATGGAGAAAAATAATTGAAAATATACACAATTTACACTCTCAGTATGAATTTATTTAAATTGTTTTTAAAAGAAAGTAATTCTTTTATTTAGCAAATTTACATAAAAAGTTGGATTGATCAAAAGTGACCGTAAAGACATTTATGTTACAAAAGATCTCATCTATTTGTATCCGTTTCAAATAAATGTTGTTCTTTTGAAATTCCTATTCATCAATGAATCTAGAAAAAATGTATCACAGTTTCTACAAAAAAATATCGAGCAACACTAATAATAATGTTACATGAGCACCAAATCAGCATATTAGAATGATTTCTGAAGAATCATGTGACACTGAAGACTGGAGTAATGATGCTGAAAATGCCATCACAGGAATATATTACATTTTAAAAGTATTTAAATGGTTATTTTAAATTGTAATAATATTTCATAATGATACTGTTTCACTATATTTTTGATCGGACAGTAAATGCATAAAATAACTATCAAAAACATTTTAAAAATCTTATCGACCTCAAACTTTTGAACAGTAGCATATTTTGAAAAAAAGTCTTAATATCTTATAAAATGTTGTTTTTTACACCATTATCTTTACTGAAAAACTGAAAAATGGATCTTTGGATCTTGAAATAAGCCTGACTCTTGGTTGCGAAACTGAGGTGCTGATGTCCCATCCAGACGTGCAAAAAGCGAGCAAGCATCCAGCCAGTACCTCAGTGATGAGCATGCGTCCGGCCATGCTGAGGCGAGTGCGGGGGGAGAAGTGGGGCGTGATCATGACACGGAGGCTTGCCTCTGAAAAAGAGAACTGGTGAGGGTGTAGGCTCATCAACTCATCCACCATCACCACCGGGGAGTCCTGGCCACCCGCATTCTGACCTGAGAGAGAGAGACGTGGTGCTTTATAAAGCACAACCACTCAGTATGAGCCACACAGCTCCACCCTCCACCCACACACACACCTTTCTTCAAGAGGATCATGGAGGTGTCACAGTGGGGGCTTGCCTCTCCTACCGACACATCTCTGCGCAGACTGCTCACCAAACACGGCTGACCTGGGATACCAAACCTCTGCTCCACCCAGCCCCAAATCTGACTGTTAAACCTTGAAACGGACACACACAAACTCATATATTGGGGAAATTATGCACTGAGCAAAAATATAAGTATGTAAATATGTTAATTAATCAAATAAATAAATATTTACTATAATATTATTGATTATATTTCATTGTATTATAAATTATATTTTGACTTATACTGTATATGTGACCCTGGACCACAAAACCAGTCATCACAGGTATATTTGTAGAAATAGCCAACAATACATTGTATGGGTCAAAATGATCGATTTTTCTTTTATGCCAAAAATCATTAGGATATTAAGTAAAGATCATGTTCCATGAAGATATTTTGAAAAATTTCCTACCGTAAATATATCAAAAAAAAAATTTTGTAAATAATATGCATTGCTAAGGACTTCATTTGGACAACGTTAAAGGCGATTTTCTCAATATTTACATTTTTTTCCACTCTCAGATTCCAGATTTTGAAATAGTTGTATCTCTGCCAAATATTGTCATATCCTAACAAACCATACATCAGCTTATTTATTCAGCTTTCAGATGATGAATGAATCTCAGTTTCAAAAAATTGAGTGTTATGATTGGTTTTGTGGTCCAGAGTCACATGTGTTAAATACTTCATGATAAGGAAGTAAACTCCATTCACTGATCACCGATATAAGGATTATAGTATGTAAATAAGTTAATAAATAAATAAATGAATTTTATTTTAATTTACTATAGTAAATAATTTACTATATAAACTATATAATTTACTATAGTGTATATATATATATATATATATATATATATATATATATACTGATACTGTATATGATGTGAAATATGAAATACTCACTTCATAATAAGGATGTAAATTCCATACATGGATATAAGGATTATAGTCTCCCACCTGCAACAGTGATGTTTTATGATAAGGCTAGTATGCCCAGTTTCAGTGAAGATTAAATGTCAATGAAGATTATTACACCTTATTTATAATGAATTTGACACACTTACCAGATTACTTTTTCATCATATATAATCTGAAATACACAAAAATAAATACAAAAAAATGTCCTTAATTACGTATGACTACAAAACACAAACAGGAAAATATGGTGTTGCTTACCAGAATCAAGGCCAACACAGAGAGGATGTAGAAGACAGAGTCACGGAAGAGCGGCCACCAGGTCAGAGTGATGGTCTGTAAAGCAGGAATGGTGAAATATCAAAAGAAACAAACAGAGAGAATCTATAAAGTTTTATATATATATATATATATATATATATATACATATTTATATATATATATATATATACATATTTATATATATACATATTTATATAAAATAAAATAATAAAAATTAAAAATTATATATATATAATATATATATAATATATATATATATATATAATTATATATATAAAAATCTACCTGTCCAGAAAATATTCCACAAACTCCGATGATGACCAGAATGTTGAAGACGGCTGATCCCACAATAGTCCCCACCCCCAGGTCTCCCTTGGTAATGAACACACCTGATATGAAGAGACAACTACTTATGGACAGTAACAACGCATTACAAAAAACATTAATAGTGGTCACTGATACTGACCAATCAAAGATGTGAAAAGCTCGGGTGCGGAGCTGCCTGCTGCCATGAAGGTGGCGCCTGCAACATCCTCACTGAGGTGCAGATTCTGAAAATACAAACTCCAGCTCAGAATATGCTCTGCTATTTCCCAGTAACATCGAGATTTCTGCCAGTAGCAACAAACTACACTCACCTCACAGATTTTTTCCAGAGAGGGGACGAAATAGACATCGCAGACAATAGCAAGGGCATAGAACATATAAACTGCCTGTGGTCAAAACAGCACACAGAAGACAGATCAGGAGAGACGCATTACTTAACCTTCATTACTCAGACCAATTCCAGTGCTATGAAAGACCGTACTCCATGAAGTCTTTCATTTTTAGTTATTTCGGTTACACTTTAATTGAAATTAAATAGGAAATGATCACAAGTATTCAAAAGGTTTGGGGTTGATTATATTTTTTAAGGTTTTTGAAAGAAGTGTCGGTAGCATCCTGTTTCGCATGAACATACTATATACTTATCGTAGTAATAACACTAACTGGGTAATAACTAGGTACTAACCCTGAACCGACCCCTAAACCTTAACTTAACCCACGTAGTTACCTTACCCACAAAAGTACTGAGTAGTGTAAGTACACTATGTACATTGAAAGTGAACATACTGTAAAATAAAGTGCAACTAAAGTGTCTTATGCTCACTGAGCTTGAATTTATTTGATCAAAAATACAGTAAAAACTATGATTTTGTAAAATATTATTATAATTTAAAATGTCCTAAGTTACCTATTTTGGTCACACTTCACAATAAGGTCTCATTTGTTAACATTACTTAATGCATGAAGTAACAGTAAGTAATACATTTTTTACAGCATTTATTAACCTTTGTTTATGTTAGTTAATAAAACTGTTCATGTTAGTTCACAGTACATTAACTAATGATAACAGATACAACTTTGTATCTTTGTTTCCAATCTATGTAGTGGAAAATGTTGAAATGTTGCAGAAATATTGTTCATTGTTAGTTCAATCCATATTTTAATATATTTCGAAAAGTAATGTATTCCTGTGATTTTCAGCATCATTACTTCAGTCTTCAGTGTCACATGATACTTCAGAAATCATTCTAATTTGCTGATTTGCTGATTTCTTAGCTATGTTGAAAACAGTTGTGATGCTTAATATTTTTGCGCATACATTTTCAGGATTCTAATAAAATATTCAACAGAACAGCATTTATTTGAAACAAAAATCTTTAGTAACAATATAAATGTCTTTACAGTCACATTTGATCAAAGTAATGCATTCTTGCTGAATAAAAGTATTAATGTCGTACTGACCCTAAATTTTTGAAACATATGATACGGTCAATCACTGTACCACACAGTTCTCAGTTTATTTATCACTGGACTGTGGCATACTTACACAAAACACATGCAGTAGGATTGCCCCATGCCTCCTCTGTCCCTTAGTGAAAATGTCCTCAGGAAATTCATGGATAGCTGGGTGGAAAAGTGAACATTTTTGAGAATGGAGATGGACCATAAGGAAAGACCATAAGGAATATAGCACAGAAAAATTATGCAATCCATAAAGCAAGGCTAACAATATTCTAAAACCCCTTCAAATCCCTATAAAACAATCTTGACAGCTCTGCTCTGAACTAAAACGGGTGCTAATCACATTTAGCACATTAACGTTTGCGTTAAAGGTCACATCTCAAAGGTTGGTGGCTATGAAACTTTATTCAGGGTTACTAGAACGAGTTCCTTTTGGCCCTAAAAATTGTCTAACCACGCATATTCAGATGAACTGCATATATTTTGGATGGGGGTAAAACAAAAACAAAAGAAATTTTGCATAGAAATTTGATTTAATCTGTGAAAACACTAACCTATCAAATGTTGTGCTTTCTTACTTCATTGATGTACTGTAGAGAATCAAGAGAATGAGTTCCATTTAACTTCAGGTTGTTAAGAAGCTTTTGTCTATTGTAACTAAGTGGCAATTGAATTGACCAGCCTTTTAGCTAATCTGTAATAGTGCAGAGAGGCCAGGAAGAGTGGGCCTAGTTAAATCAGAGGACTGGTAATACTTTAGCCCACAGCTTCTTGAGATGCAATCAGCGTGAAGACTGTTCTTGCTCTGACTGCCTTAAAGAGGCCAGCTACCTAATAAACAGCCATGAAATAAAGAGACGAGGGCGGAAATGACACCCTTTTAAACGCACAGAATAATAACAATCACAGTTTTTCAGTTTTTAAACTTCGCTACATTTATCAATTATTGGAAGTGCCATTCCACTTGACAATATGCCAAATGTAATGGGGAATATGTCTTGATTATCCTGAGCAATGCTAATCGAATCTGTTACCGCAATGCATACTGTAGCTGGAACTAACAGCTGCTTCAGTTACATTTAAGATTAAATTTACCAAGGACTCCCTTATTGAATTCCATAAATCAGAAGGATTTATGAATTATTAAAGCGGTGTAATGATTTTAAGGCCTTTTAGAGCATTACATTTTATTACATTTGTCCTCTAAAAGCAATCTGCTCTGCCTACACTACCGCTGATAATTTAGTTAGCACTTTTTAAATATTTATAAGCCTAGCAAACCACTAATGTTTACTAAACAGTAATAATATATCACCAAGCATAATAATATATGAATAAATTATATGCGTCGCTTTATATGCATCACATGTCATGTGATGTGTGAACAGAGCAAGCAAATAATCTTTACCAGTGTATTTTTATGTTATTAAAGTGAATTATATGCAGTGAATTAAACACCTTTTAAAGGGATAGTTCACCTAAAATGAAAATTAAGTCATCATTTACTGGTGTTGTTCTAAAAGAGAATTAAAGAAAAAAAAACGTCCCGCTCGCGCTTGTAATGAAGAGTCAACGGAGTGGGATCCAAATGCAGGCTTTATTTACCAAGAGTGGTCACACAGGCAATGGTCATAGAACAGCAAACAGGGATATCAGAGGAATATCAGAGGAATAGCAAAATCGTAGTCATAAACAGGTGGATAGGTCGAGGCAGACAGGAAGTCAACAAAGTCCAGTAACACAAGACAATAAATCCAATGGCAGGCAGAAAACGATCAGGACACGGTTGAAACAAACAGGATCACAACAGGTAGACTGGACAGGAATAAACGCTCAGAAATGTTATCGTAATGAAAAACAAGACCTCACAATGGTGTGTATGTGCAGAGTGCTTAAATTGTCCAGATGATGAGCTGCAGCTGGTGAGGTGATCAGTGATTAGGTACCGGGCTTCTGGGAAATGGAGTGTGCATGTGTGTGAGATATTGTGGGAAAAAGAGTCCAATGGTGAAATGAAAATTCAGGGTGGAGTGCCCTCTAGCGGTTTCAGGGGCACTCCAGCCGACAATCGTAACATAGCCCCCCTCCTAAGGAGTGGATTGCAGACACTCTCAAACAAAAGCAAAGACAACAGAAGTCCAGGAGGGAGGTGAACTAAGGGGCGGGATGGAGGGCCAGGTCCATGGAGTGGAAGAGGACATGATGACTGGGATTGAGCAGACGACCAGGGCGGAACAGGCTATGCAGGCGGCAAGGGCGGACTTGAAGTTCTCCATGTCGGCGCAGACTACCCCCAGGGCAACGCAGACGTTCTTAAAGACCCCCATGGTGGAGTAGACGACCACCACAGCAGTGCAGATAGGTCTGAAGACCCCCACGGTGGAATAGACGACCACCGCAGCAGATCTGACCCCTCTGGAAACCACCATAACAGATAAGGAGAAACTGAAACAAAAAGCAAAGAGAGGTTGGTAATGACCACTAGGGACATAGCAAGACAGGCAAGGAGCTCAGGAACGCCCCTCAAGGTTCTGGTTAGAACCTCCTCTCTGGTCGTGTGAATGCTGGAAGACAGTTCAGGAACCACCTCAGTGGTCGTATCCAGGCTGACAGTGATCTCAGAGATGAGCTTCGTGGCCATATCTGGACCAACAGGGAGCTTTGGGATGACCTTCGTGGTCATTTCTAGACAGACAGGAACCTCAGGAATGCTCTTCGTGATCATATCTAGGCAGACAGGGGATTCAGGAATGACCTTCGTGGTCATATCTAGGCAGACAGGAAGTTCATAGGTAACCATCGTGGCTGTATCAGGACAGACATGAAGTTCAAGGGTAACCACTGTGGTCATTTCAGAACAGACAGGAAACTCTGGTGCTGCTTCTGTGATCGTTGCAGGGCAGACGGGAAGCTCAGGGAAGATCGTCGTGATAATTTCAGGACAGACTGTGAGCTCAGAGACGAGTTTAGAAACATCCTCCAATACTTCAAGCTCTGGCTCAAGACCTGATTCGGGGCTAGCTGAAATGCCCTCCAGGGCTGCACTGGCGTGTTCAGGAGTGCCCTTTTGAGCTGCACTGGAGTGCCCAGCGCCTGACTCAGAAGCGCCATCGTGGGCTGCACTGACGTGCTCAGCGACTGACACGGGAGCACCCTCTTGATATGCACTAGCGAGCGGAGGAACTGACTCTGTAATGCCTTTGGGGACTGCTGGAACAGGTTCAGGGATTGACACAGGATCATCTCTAGGGGATGCTGAGATGCCAGCTGCTCATTCCGACGTAAGCGGTATATCTCTCAGACTTGTGACCAGTCTGCAGGGGTTAGGGAAAGCCTTAATGTCCTCAAGTACAGCACTCAGGTGGCGACCAGGTCCAGGTGGCGACCACACGGATGTGAGGCTCGGTTGCTACGGCCTTCTTCCGGCGCGGCTTGCGCCTACGTTGTGGCTGGGGAACTGGACGATCAGCTGGGGCGTGCTGTGACTCTGGACGATCAGATGATGCATGACGAGGCTCTGGATGATCAGCTGAAGATTATAGAACTGGTGAACGTATTCCTCAATGGGTGAATCCCTGTGTTGAAGCCGAAGTAGCTGGTCGACAAAATCCATGGTGTGACAAAGACTGTTTGTGAAAGCTGCTGGATCTTGGAGTGGTGAGGTCTTCTGTAATGAAGAGTCAAAGGAATGGGATCCAAATGCAGGCTTTATTTAACAAGAGTGGTCACACAGGCAATGCTCATAGAACAGCAAACAGGGATATCAGAGGAATAGCAGAATTGTAGTCATAAATAGGCGGATAGGTCAAGGCAGGCAGCAAGTCAACAAAGTCCAGTAACACAATTAATCCAATGGCAGGCAGAAAACGATCAGGACACAGTTGAAACAAACAGGATCACGACAGGTAGACTGGACAGGAATAAATGCTCAGAAATGTTATCGTAATGAAAAACAAGACCTCACAATGGTGTGTATGTGCAGAGTGCTTAAATAGTCCAGATGATGAGCTGCAGCTGGTGAGGTAATCAGTGATTTGGTACGGGGCTTCTGGGAAATGTAGTGCGCATGTGTG
The DNA here is from genome assembly GCA_038088235.1 of Zacco platypus. NCBI lineage: Eukaryota > Metazoa > Chordata > Actinopteri > Cypriniformes > Xenocyprididae > Zacco > Zacco platypus. The sequence goes on from CM076079.1 coordinate 7,878,053, forward strand.
TTAGGTATTGTGGGAAACAGAGTCCAATGGTGAAATGAAAGTCCAGGGTGGAGTGCCCTCTAGTGGTTTTAGGGGCACTCCAGCCGACAATCGTAACAGCACTCATCCATATAATGGCAGTGAAGAGCCACCAGCATCAAGCTTTTAAAAAAATATACATAAGTATCACAGAATGATCCCATGCGACATGTGTCATATATTATGCATTGCTAAATGTAATACAACAATATCACAAAAAAAGTATCCATGTACGTCCATGTCTCATATAACAGTCAGAATGACTTTTTACAGGTGTGAATGCGATAACTTCTTGTTACGACGAACACAACAGATATATTCACCTCAGAGAAGAAACTACATGGATTGTATTTTGCCTTTTTATTAATCAACTCGGAGTGAACTGTGGCGTAAAAGAGTGTTGTGAATGCTCGCCGTGCACAGAAGACCAACGGCCATCAAGGTCTGGGTTTTCGTTAAATAATAAGTTAAATTTTGGTTTGTTTTTCACCAAACCTAATCATATACCTCCAGAACACTTGGGATATATGACACGTGTTACATGGGACCATTCTGTGATACTTCTGCATGTTTTTTGTTGACTTAATGCTGGCCATTATATGCATGGAAATTTTTTTTTCTTTAATTTCTACTTTTGTGGTTCGAAAAAGAACGAATGGTGTACTGTCTTAGAACAACACCAGTGTAAGGTAAATAATTACTTAATTTTCATTTTAGGTATCCCTGTAAATGACAAACTTAGTTTATGACTACAGTATAAAGTATAAAAGTCCACAAGGTGGAACCCCGTGCTTGGATCCATTAAGGTTTGTGGGACATCAGAAGTATGACAAGCTTTAATACCCAAGGCACTGAATATTTATTTGGTGAAATAAAGAAAAACTTTCAGAATCTTTCATTTCCAAAGGTGAGATCAACAAATCAAAAAGTGAATGACTTGGAGAATGGGAGGAGAAAAAAATTAAAGAAATAATAATAATAAAAAAGAGAAACCTCTGCAGATGAGTATTATGAGAAGTTGATTGAAGAAAAAAGGGCATATGACTAATCTTTCTGAAGTGGCACACTTTGAATGCTTATAACAGACTATCCTCTGTTCTGAAATTAGGGATTCCGTTGCTTAGTAACGCAACCCTCAAAGGGGGCTTGACTATGACGAGGGCACCTGTCTGCATCATTTCACAGAATGAGGTCGCAGGGGAAAAGATAGTGAGATATGGAAGGATGAGAGAGAGAGAGAGAGAGAGAGAGAGAGAAAGAGAAAGAGAGAGAAAGAAAGAGAAAGAGAAAGAGAAAGAGAAAGAGAGAGAGAGAGACTTTCACTCACCAGCTCTGGGTGTGCTTGATGTCTGGTTCTCCTCGATTATTTGCTGGGTTAGTTTACGCCGGGCCCAGGTCAGGTCTGAATCCTCTTTGAAATGGGCTGTAAAAATGCAAATGCATTTAACATTTTCTGCTTATATATATATATATTTATATATGCGTGTATGTGTGTGTGTGTGTGTGTGGGGGGGGGGGGGGGGTTAAAAAAAAGCCATTGCAATAGTGCAAATGTAGCTTCTCAAGATATATATATATATATATATATATATATAAAAACCACAGTTCTTTAGTTACACCAACTCGACTGCAAAAGTCAAGTAAAAAATGCTTCTATTTTGCATTCTTTTCTAATTTAAAATATTTTTTTCAGGCTTTTGGTCATGCTGTATCAAACTTCAGCTAATTTAAAAATAGGCAAAAGATTGAGGCAATCAGAATGCTTCCTCTCGTCCTCTCAAATTTCCATGGAAACCTGATCCAAAAGCAGTGATTAATGAGTGGTGTGGCACTGGATTTGAGCCCAGAGAGGGTGTGGTTTACCCAAGAACCAAATGACAAAGATAGTTCTCATTTGCATATGCAAACTAATCAGTTCCAAATATAACAGCAATAGGCTGAATGCCTGTATATTAGAATATGTAGACAATATTAAGACAACGGCACAGTAATGATGGATGAAATTCAAGAGAGCAACCTGTATATTTGAAAATTACTTTTTTTATAATCAGATTTTTTGTTTCCAATGATGAGATTACTGAATGACTGAGTTTAACTTATTTTAAGGTCTTCACCAATTACAGAAAGCAATTATGAATTGCTAAGATGTTTACATCTAATTCATCTATAATAGGCTATATTGTTTCCTCTGTTTTGACGTTTATAGATCCACGTCTACATGCATTGCGATTAACATGGAAATGTTACAGTCTATTATTAAAGTGAAGCTTCAGTTACTAAAAATAAATAAATAAATAATTTTTTTAAATAATCACAGTCTTTCATTCAGCTGTAAAATCCAATGGCACTTTTTCAGAGCTGCTTAACATTCAGGCTCAGCCTCCCAGAGGAACTCATTATTCCCACAGACAGAGCTGGAAAAGTTAAAGGCACTATGAAAAGATCAAATTATAAGCAACACGGAAGAATGAAGCAGGTCATGTTATACATCTCCCCCCCATCCCATCAATGTCATCATCAGTTTGCGCTTTTTGACTGGGTGTCGAAATGTCACCTCTGGTAGAACTCATTAGGTAGCTGACATATCCTGAGGTGTAACATGCTATTCTCAGTAATAGACAATTTTCTCTTAAATTTTTATGATATGCAGTACTGTACTAAAGTCTTAGGCCACTACCAGCTTTGTTGTTTTAGCAATGTTTTAATGATCATCCATATTTATTTTTATTATGATGAAAACTGAAGATGAAAATACAGGAAATATGTGCACACAATGTGAAAAACAAAAATCAGAACAAAATGGCTTATTTAAGCAAACATCAGAATTTAGTGTGACCTTCTGGACTTCTAGTTTCTCAAAGAAGAACATCTGAGAAACTTCTTATCAGATTTTAAAAGTTTTCTTGGCTTTCCAGTCTTTTTCCATTCCATTTAAGTCTAAGAGAGCTGGTTCCTGCTATTGCTCAAGTGTAAGTGGAGGTCACCAAATACTTGCCACTTCAGCCTATATGTTATTTTTCTTCTTTTCTCTATTTTCTGGTTATAATCTAATAAAGAGACCATTGCTAAAACAACATCTAAAGGTGGCCTGAGACTTTTGCACAGTACTGTATGGCTTTAATCAGCTCATTTTAATTGAGTACTTTTTAAAAAATATTTTGAACCACTTTTGCCAGACCACAGTAACCATTTAAGGCAAAAACATGATTAAAAAAATGGTCAAAAATAAAAGGAAACTATGACCAATTAAAGCACATGGACATCAACTAACAGTTAGATTAGTTACTCACCCTCACGTCAGAACTTGTATGACTTACTTTATTCTATGGTACTCAATAGAAAACAATGTTGGATCCTACAAACTGCCATTGTGTGAATAATAATAATAAAAACATAAATAAATAAAATAAAATAGAATAGTGACCCATTTTTCAAAATATCTCAATTTGTGTTTCAAGTTCGAGTAAATGATGACAATTTTTCATTTGGGGCTTGATTATCCCTTATATGTAAACATGCAGTTCCTATACCATTCATATAATATTATATATTACATTATATTGTCATGTACTAGCACCTAAATTACAAGAGAAAGTTGGTACTCTAAAAATGGAATGTGATTATATGGATCCTGGACTGATCTTCGCTGATGTGTGAAGAAATTCTAAACCCCTGCTGATTCAACCCCTCAACCTCTGAAGATGAGAAACAGTGAAGACCCAAAAGACAGGTGTGATATCCAGGTAACAATGCTTGAGAGATTCTGGACAGGTCACTGTGAAATATGTCAGGCTGAAGCAGCTGTCACACCGATGCCCTTTAGAGAAAGGCAATTATGCGCCTGCCGTGGTCCGCCACCCCTGCAGTTCAGTTAGTCCCTGCTGCTCTCCTCCTCCGCAACTCCTTTTGGGGTTTTAATGTGACATCACTTGATGCTTCGAAATGAACTGAATGAAGAAACTGAGTAATCCTTATTCTGTTCTCAAGTGTGTAAACTATTTCATGAGTTTTGACTTTTTAATTTTAAGACTTATCTGATTAACTTGAAATTCAACTTTTTGTGTTTGGAACTGTACGCCCTGTCAAAAATAATAGCTTTCTGAGAACCTCTTGAACAATTTTGTTTTTAATTTGGGGTGGATTATGACAGTCCCACAATTATCACCCTGTCCTTCATTCCCAGCTGGTCTAATTATTGGATTTGACCATTATAGCTGCACATATGGCTGATTTAAAGCCACAGAAATACATTATGACACAAACTAGTAAATGAATGTTTCCCATCTCCACGACAATGAAAAATACTCAATTTTACATATATACACACATACATATGCACCGTGCAAATACGTAAAAACTAAACATTTAACAATTTATATATATTATATATATATATATATATATATTTATATACATGTATATATATATATATATATATATATTATGTGTTATATATACATTATATATATATATATATATATATATATATATATATATATATATATATAATTATTATTATTATTATTAACAGTGGAAAGATGTGTGTTGATGAATAAACGCACCTGTTACATGAAGAATTTGAGCGAAGCAGGTGATGGCGATGAGCCCGACAGCACATATGAAGAGCCGATAGAAGAGCCGCTGCCGTCTCGATATCAACACCGCCTTCATCCCTCCACCACACCTCTCAAAACATGTCCACCCGAGAGAGAGCCCTCTTCTTTCATTCACACCACCTATATTGGCCTTTCTTTTCAACATACGGCGGGCTAGCTTGCTTAAATTCAGCCATACGTCTGTCGCCTTAGCATCCTACCGCTTCAATAAAGACACGCGCTCATCCTTCACTTACCGAGATTTGCCCTCTTTCGGATCTCTTTCGTAATAAAACGGAACAACGAAAAGATGTTAAACTGTCGTTGAGGAAGAATAAAATTATTCAAATGTTTTCACATACTGCCTCAGCTTATAAGCATTCTTATCACATCCACCTCCATCTCCATCTGTGTCCCTCTTTCTCCTCCCTCCACACAGAGCTCGACTCCGTCACCGAGGGTGTTTCCCAGACTCTCGACTGCAGGGTTCACAAGAACAACACCGCTGTCCGGCTAGAGTAAATCAGCTCTCTTGGGTGTTTTGAGTCTAGATATACTGGCCTCAAAAAGTATTTGGGCTACTTTCCACGAATAGGGTACAACATAGTGCCAGAAACTAGTTTGATCCCCTGTGGCTAAAAAGGAAAAAAATAACTTTGTTGTATTTCTTTTCTTTTTAACCACAGGGGTCAAACTATATTTAGTAGGAGCAGTAGGAAAAGAACTAGCATCTCTTATTTGAGTGGTTGTACAATTTTCAACATTATATTAAATCAATGTTTAATGGACATTAAAAAAAAAACACTTTTAAACATGCTTGTAAATAATAGCTGTGCTAAATATGGCACCCTGTCCCCCAGCATGTGCTAGTCTGGGATGAAATGATTGTTTGTAGTTAAATTATTTTATATATATATATATATATATATATATATATATATATATTTCCTGTAAATTAATCAAGTAAAATATATGTTTTCTAACAATGTTTGTAGCAGAGATGCCTTGGACACTTAAAAATAAATCTAAAAATAATTAATAAAATAATTTCATAAATAAAACCCCCACATGGTATTTATTTCAAGGAAAGACAATAAGCCTTGGCAATGATTAAAAAACAAAAACAACTATAAACATTAAACATAAGCTAAACAATATTCAGTGCCATACAAACAAAACTACATTTGTTGTATACTTCAGGACTGTTTGGCATACAGCACACTCACATTTGTTAGAACAGATTATTTGGCACGTCAATGACTGTTAAAAACAAATAAAATAATAATAAAAAATAAAGAGCGAATAAAATAAGAGAGCAAACCATTCGAATAATTCCCTTTTCAAAAAATGTTTGCTTTACAAAAGCAACGATTGCACAATAGAACCAAAAACAAAACGCATTATAATATATTTAAAATGACATGCTTGACGTCCACCAAATTAACACCAATTAAAACCAGTAAGACGGCTGCAATGAAGAAAAACAATTGTAAAGTGAAATTAAAAAAAAAACACATTTCTTGCCGGTTCTTCAGATAAAAAGAGAGCTCCTAATTGTTTGGTGTGAACACAGCAAGCAAACGCTGCTGCAGGCTCAACAACACGCCATTCAGGATCAGCTGGGCCAAAGTATTGAAACTGCGATGAGAAAATACCTATCAGTGCACACCCTACTTCTTGGGCTCTAGTGAACCAGTCACCTTGAAGTTTATGCCGTCTCCCGGCAGCGGGGAAGGTATCAATGGACAGATCCAGCAGATGTACCAGTACTTGCCCAGGCATTCCCTGATGTTGGCCAGCACTCCCAGGCTGTAAGGCTTCCGCGTGGAGTACCACTCACGTGTGGTCTGTCCCCTCAGCATCAGAAGCACGTGAAAGAATAGGAAGGCAGCAACCAGTAGGAAGCCCACTACACAAGTGTCAGCAATGAACGCAAAAGCAAATGCTCGTGCCGTCACCTGTCCTGTGATTGGAGAACAACAGATGTTCATGGCATTTTTGTGACAATTTAAAATGCGTCATATAATACATTTATGTATAAATTTTATATTTGTGCAGCCTTTATGACCCTTAGAATTAAACTGCATTCTCTGCCCACTTTCCTTTTTTGCTGTACATTTACTAATGTTCAAAAGTTTTTTAATAGGCTTTCAATTCTTTTATACAGTCTTTAATTTTGAGTTTTTAAGTCATTTATACTCACCAAAGCTGCATTTATTTGATCAAAAATTCAGTAAAATCAGTAATTTGTTTAATATTTAAAATAACTGTTCTCCGTTTAATAGAATTTAATTTAATATAAATTAATGTAATTTTTCCTGTGATGGCAAAGCTGAATTTTCAGCATTACTCCAGTCTTCAGTGTCACATGATCCTTCAGAAATCATTCTAATGTACCGATTTGGTGCTCAAGAAACATTTCATATTATCAATGTTGAATTCAGTTGTGGTGCTTAATATTTTTGTGGAAACAATGGTGCATTTTCAGGATTCTTTGATGAATAAAAAGAACAAATTATTTTGTAAATTTATAAATGTCTTTTTGACATTCATCAACTTATTGAATCATTGTGGAATAAAACTTAATTTCTTTCTAAAATAAGTAATATAATTTCTGAACGGTGGTGTAACTAATGCTTTCCAAGACTATTAAGTAAATCTAGCATTTTTAAGATGCCCTCATCTATTCATTTTGCAGATTCTTTTATCCAAAGCCACTTACAAATGAGGATTGCCAACATCATCTGGCAAGATTAATATGGATAATATCGGATAAACATTGGATGGATAAACATTTCCACAGCACACTCAACTCTCATTTCAAAAGAAAATTTGATTTCTTGTGGCATTATGGATTTCTCATAGCAGACACTCATACTCACCAGAGACGAGCATTATCCAGGGCATGAGTAAAAGCATGACACTGTGAAAAGTGACACCCTCTTTTAGGATGACAATGAAGACCTCGGCATTCATGACTACTGCGTAGAGCAGCCCTGCCCACATGAAGAACAAACAGGTCAGGAAATACCGGTAATTACGGAAACCGACACACTGGCCAAAAAACACACAGTGGTGATCACGGCGCAGTACACACACGTTGCAATCGTGGCAGTGTGAGCATCGTGGAGGAGTGTGTGTCTCGCAGCTGTAGCAGTACCTGTCAGGGAAGAGGAAAATACCACTTAACTGTTTTGAATTGGTGAACACCATAAAAGCTCAAACAGGGATTCAAGAGCATAAAACAAACCAATTACCTCCACCCTTGACCCAATACATCCCCTCCAAGAAACACTCCGCGGATACTTGGGTTAGTTTTCACAAACAACGAAGCATTCCAGGTTATATTTCCCAGCATGAAGTACTGAGCGAAGAGATGGATGGTCTTCCATCTGGTGGACCACTCGGTCTTCTTCTCTGCTGGCTCAAAAGGAGCCTCCACCATCACCAGATAGCTGACCTCAGCAGTGATGGAGAACACCAGAACAGCGTTCAGAACGATAGGCAGATGGCGACCGACTGACTCCACCTTACACCATACTCTACTCATGAACCTAGCCATGTTTTCAGCTTTAAATCATCCACTTTTTGAGACACTACCTGCTCAACCTGTTTTCTACCTGTAAAGATTCTCGTTCCTTCGAACCTGATCACAAAAACAGACAAATGGCCAATAGAGAGACACATTAAAATCCTTTAATAAGAAGCTTTTGAAACTAATTAGTTAGAATATGACACTGCCAACTCTGACACATTACTTTGAATGTTCCAATAACTTTGTCAACCGGTATCGGTTAGGAAATATAAAATATTCACTTTTTTACACATATATACATGCATACAAATTGATACCGACCTGTCATTCCATTCAGAATATCGTTTCGACAAGAAATAATATCTCTGCTGGTTGCTGTCTCTCGCACAATGATCAGAACTGCTGCAGCAGGCTAACAACATTCGGCACATGACAGTTCTGTGTTGCAGCTGAAACCGTCCCTCTGGCGTAAACGGCACTCTTCAACAGTTCCACGTGGAAATGTGCAGACACACACACACACACACACACACACACACACACACACACACACACACACACACAATTAAAAAAAAATAATAAAGAAGGATTTTTGTAATTACTAATTTTACATTCACTGTTACATTTTTAATAATATTTAATAATAACTCACCTCTTCCGTGAACACTTAATCCCCTCATAAAAAAAAAAAAAAAAAAAAAAAAAAAAAAACCTATCCTTCCCCCTTTTTCCCTTCCTACTCTAGCTTATGGTACTGAGCAATGTATGAAACTTGTATTGTGAGCTCGTCCTGTGTTATTTGCCAATTCATGAAGAATCGCTTGTTTGTTTTCCTCACTTGTAAGTCGCTTTGGATAAAAGCGTCTGCTAAAAGACTAAATGTAAATGTAAATGTAATAATATAAAAACACATTACTTAACATTTTGACTACTAACTCACTCACTAACTATAGCAAAATAATTAAATAACAATTCCAGTGATATTACAAAAAAGAAAGATACAGATCATTGAATCAGGGCATGTTGTCACATTAAATGAGGTATGTTGGCCATAATGAGAACCTTCTAATAAGGCCTCGAGCTTATTTGGCCCACCCGTCCCCTTTAGTTACTGTTGCTATGTCCGACAATATGCGCTCTCACGCCACACATCATGTTCTCACGATGTGAAAAATACATCCCGGAGCAAAGAGGACACTGGCAACGCTTCGACAGACAAGACAGAGCAAGTTACTTTTGAAATTAAACAGTTTCATGTTTAAAATTTAGTGATTTTTTAAAGAAGTTTAAACAATAAATACCGTATAGTGGCTCTTTAAGGTGACATGACAGATCATACATTTATAGCATCAAATAAACATGAATGAACATCGGAAGGAATGTTGTTTCAAGCGCGGAAAGACGTGAATACAGTACACACAATTTTTCAAGTTCAAGTTCACCAATGTTAATCTACTAACTCCCCTGACTGGAATGGCGGATTCGGGGTTATGATTGGTCAGATCGCCTGTCAATCAAACTGCCGTCAAAGGCAACACAATTCAATATTTCAGTGTAGATCTACCTTCATTATGAAGTTGGCTCCTGTCTAAATGTAATATATCCTTATCCAACAACTAAAATTGTTTGGAATTTTAGTTTGAAGAGCAGGATTCACAAAATGTTCTTTAATTTAATAAAGTATTCGAATTTAATAATAACTCTCCTATGTGACAACAAGCAGTGGTCACTGTGAAATCATCTTAGCTTGTAAAATAGCGTTCAGTAGTAAAACGTCTCTTTAATATATACACAAACTTCCACGATTTTCCTTTGTCCACCCTTTTCCTTTCTGACCCCCTTTCGAAGAGAATAATCCCTAATCTCATAATCCTCACTGCTGGTTGTTGAGAGAGCAGATTGTCATTCAGAGCGAGTTCAACATGACATCATTTACAAAGGTTGAGGAGGAAAGCCATGACAGTTATCAAAGGAAAGTGTACGAGAATATACAACACAAGTGAGTGACCTCTCGTGTGATCGTGTGACTTTATTTTGTTCGTTTCTTCCCTTCCCCAGATCTGCTTCTGCCTGTCTCGGACTTATATTTACTCAAGTTCTCTATATAGAATAGTTTAGTTTGTGATGTCTAAGTGTTGTGTTGTGCACGTTGCCAAGATATTGTGAGTTAAATTCGAAGTGAATTCTGATTTCATTGTGTTAGTGGTCTGCCGTATCGTTAAAGCCCAGGAGAGGGCGCTATTGTCTCTCAACAAGTGTAGTAAAAATCGAAATACTACAAGAATAGTTCACCCTATTCTGTCATCAATCATTTACTTTAAAACTATGAAACAAATAACATTATCTGTAGGATATTATATAGGAAAAAAAAGATGGGTAGCTCTTTACAATAAGGTTCATTAGTTAACATGAACTAATAATGATAAATGCACTTATACAGCATTTATTAATCTTTGTTCATGTTAATTTCAACATTTACTAATACATTATTACAATCTTGTTAACTTTAGTTAATGCACTGTGAACTAACATGAACACACAACGAACAACTGTATTTTCATTAACTAACGTAAGTGAAGATTAGTAAATACAGTAACAAATGTATTGCTCATGGTTAGTTCATGTTAGTTAATACATTAACTAATGTTTAACTAATGAACCTTATTGTAAAGTGTTACCAAAAGATGCAAAGAAAATGAATGGTGACTCTCATTATGCTTATCACATCTCCTTTTGTTTTCCTCTGAAGAAAGTAAGCCGGGTTGGAAACAACAAGACATTGAACTGCTTTTAAATCATTCTCCAGTCTGGGTATGTTTGTCTAACATTTCTAACTCTTTCTGAATGGTTATCTCTGTCTTCTGCAGTCAGCGAAGAAGGATGCAGCTCCAGAATGATTTTCAATCACAACAGAGAAATCATCGCCTGTAAGAAACCCATTCATTCATTAAACATCATAACATAACAATTTATTGAATTCAGAATTTTAATAAATTGAATGTGTTGAATGGCAATATGGAATTTTTGCAAGTCAGGCGCCATCTTTGCTGTGATCCTGAAGCCTATCATATTTTTGGAACCAATGAAATCAAACAAGAATATATAAGAATGTATATAGAAATCCTGCTGGATAAACTGTATGCTTCAGGTTATCAAGAAGAATTTGACTTCATTTTTTGTGTGATTTTAGAGGATTCTGGCATTGAGTTTAACATAGGGAATGAGTTCATCCTGTTTTTTGTTGTTGTGATATAGCAGCAGGGCAGCCTGGCTGCAGGGGCGCTGGTTGGAAATCAGTGAGCAGGAGCGCAGGGCTCAGATCCATAACCAAAGGTTACTGCAGGACTTTCAGAGGGCACAAGACACACTCAATGACATGTTGGCCCGCACCGAAGCCATGAACAGTATACGGGTAAGCAACCATGCAGGACTTCCCTGCCCCCTTCCATGATTTACACTGTTGAAGAATACACCTGTATTGATGGAAAAAAGTCCTCACAATGTCATCTCTTCTCTGATGAAATGTGGTGCGCGAGTAGGCCAACAAATCCAGCAACCTGCCAATCACATTAAATCAATTAGCAAATAACCACAATCCAAATCATTCAGAAAGGACAAAAATAGGTCCTGCTTTACATTTTTTCTCTTTTGAAATTTCACTTTTGAAATGTCACAATAAAAAAAGACTATTGCAATTTCCAGTTAATGTCGACTTTAAAGTAAATAAAGATAAATAATGTATAAAGATACAGTACAGTGACAAACTGTATATCACTAAATGTACAATTTTTGTACTTTATTTTCTGAGAGTGTGCCCTGTATTATAATGCATACAAAAGCAGATCCATCCCATGACCTGCTTTTGTCTTCTTAAAGACAAAATGATTCATTTGGCATTGCATGTACATGATTATTTTTTTGTTGTTGAACTAACCTACACATTTGCACTTCAAAAGGTTCAGTATGAACAGTATCTGGAAGAGAGCTTCCCACAATGGCAGAAAAGACTGAAAGACTTAAGAGCTTCTGAAAAGGTGCTTTTTAAAAGGGAAAGTGATCTCTTTTAAAAGGTGTAAACTTGTATTGATTGTGATGTCTGTATCCAGCGGGAACGACAGCGTTTAAAGAACTATATTCAGCAGATGGAGGAAGACGAAGCTATGAAGACTGCTCATAGATCTGACTTCAGAGGCCACCCTCCGTCTGCCAATTCTCCAAATCTATCTCAAACTTCTCATACCATGCAAAACCATCAGATTGCAAAAGGTAATGTGCTTAGCAAATTTCTGTTACAGTATATCATATCATACACAATATCAGCTTTTTTGAGGAAACTGTTTACACTGCTCTCTTTCTTAAGACATCAAGCAAAATGCTGAAAGATGCAACCCAAATGGCCATCATCCTTATTTTCCACCCACTTGGTTAACTGGCTCACAGTCTTTTATTTCTGGACTCCCCCAAAACAATATTCCAAAGGATTACAAAAACCTTCAGAACATTCAAGCCTCGAATCATCCCTACTACTCTTTACCTCGCGATTCACTCCATCGATCACATTCTCCAGTGCAGCAGAGGTTACCATCAATGGACCATCTATGGGCCGGTATAAGGCAAGGATTTATGCCTACAGCTCACTTCACTCCTGCTGGTGCTTCCTGCCCACGACTTCCTGTGCTGAGCCCCATGATGTGGGGTATGATGGATGTACCAGACCCCAGTGAGGAAAGAATCCAACGCTGTGAGATAGACAAGGAAAAGTTGGTAAAAGAAACACTGAACCCAAATGAGGAGAGTTCCCAGACACTCAAACATAGGAGGAATGGGAAACAGAGTGATCGGTCTGAGCTAGACTGTAGGCCAGGTTAGTTTCGTGAAATTTGGTAACTGTGCATGAATTTGTTTCTCATTTGGAAAAATATGACATGATATTAGTTTAATGTAAACAAACTGCCCTTATAAGTCTGCGTATATTTTGTATGCTTAAAGTGCGTCTATCAGTTGACCATGAAGAAAGTAGTGAAGGCGGCTCTGTGCCCGCTGAAGTCACGGTTTCTGGGATGCAAAAAAGGGGAAAGAAAAAAAGAGATGGGACCAAATCACACTCTGCAGAAAATGATAATTCTCAAGGGTAAGCCAAATTAACAATAATTTTCACATTTTTATCAATCCATGCAGACTGCATGTAAAAGATGGATCTTCGTAGGCCTGTCACGATTCCTTGATAAAATCTGATTTTCAAAAATCCTCAGTTGCAACCTGTGTCGATTAACTGGCAAAATACCAGAAGTGGCATTCCACAGATGAGAATCCACGAACTGTAGTATTAGACCATTTTCTAAGGCAGTACAATATATTAAAACCATTTAAAAATCACAATATAGGATAGTGCTATTGTGCAATCACAAATGCTGCAATTTCTCTCCTCTGCTGAACACAAAAGATATTTTGAAGAATGTTGGTAACCAAGCAGTTTTTGGGCCCCATTGACTTCCATAGTATTTTTCCATAGTGTCGACTGTTTGATTAGCCATGTCCTTCAAAACATCTTCTTTAAATTCAGACAGGTTTGGAACAACTTGAGGGTGAGTAAATGATGACGGGATTTTCATTTTCTGTGAAATATCTCTTTAAGTAGCTGTTATAAACATGCCTTAAACATTAAAAAACATTACTAGTGTGCATCTTGAGACAAAACAATGGCACACTGACATATTTTAAGATATGTCAGTACAAGTTGCTTTCAGTTAAAACGGCTCAAACATGCATTTTAGTCAGGGACTAGAACCTTGTCTCAGTCAGGGACTAAATCTTGTCTGTGAAACCGGACATATGTATTTTAACACTGTTGTTTGTTCAATAAATCCTTATGATTACTTGTATTTTATACTTTATTTGAACCACTTATTATTGCCTATTTGTTATTATGTATGTATTTGAAATCATTTTAATTGTTCACTTAGGTCTATTTTTATTATCATACTCGATTATAATTACTTGATTAATCGTCAAAATAATCGACAGATTACTCGATTATCAGAATAATCGTTAGTGACAGCCCTAGATCTTCTATAAGATTTTGGAAACTATCAAAACATTCATATCTCATTGTAACATCTTTTCACAATTATCTGTTGTAGCTCTTCCACTGTTTCCCAAGATGCTTCGGATATCCACTCGGACACAAAAATCAGCAAAATACAACAAAAAACATCTAAGAAGCATAACAGCAAAGAATCTATCATCACTAAGAAGAATGTTGATGCAGTGACGCAAGATGAAGATGAATACGAACAGGAAGAATGCAGGAGCCAAGAAAAACTTCCAAGTAGTGTGAGCTCAGAAAAGAAAGATGTGTCTGATGGACTCAACATAGGAGAGGAAGAAGTTTTTGAAGGAAATTATGACAGTCATGTTGCAGAAGAGAAAATATGTGACAGAGAAGTAGAAGATGAAAAAGAAGAGGAGGAAGGCACAGGTGGAGAAGAGGAAGCAGAATTGGATGATGAAGCCCAGGGAGATGATGAAGAAGGGAGGGAGAAAGTTATGGGAAAGAGAGATGTGATTGAACCCAGTGATAGAGAAGAGCCAGAAGAGGAAGGAGATGTTCCAGAGGATATTCCAGATAGTGAGGATGGAGGAGAGACAACGGAGGAAGAAGAGAGAAAGAACAGCTTTCAAGATGAAAAGGAGGCCAGAAAAACTCAAGGAAGTGTAGAGGATGACAAAAATGTTAATACTTCAGACAGAGACACTCACAAAAGGTGGATATGTCAATTTGTGCAATTAACACTGTTCATGAATATTTATCACCTCTTGTTATTTTTAAAATTAATATTCTCCTCATTGGACTAATACTGACTTTCTGCATAGTCTTAAAGATTTGTATGCAGATGAGACTGAGGATGAAGAGGTTTGCAATCAAGAAATAGAAGATGATGAAGATGAGGTTGTGGTTGAGAAAGCGTACCCCTGGTCAAGAGACCCTTTTGGTGATCACACAAAATGCCCTGATGATGAAGATGATGATGTTGAAGGCCTTCTCAACCCTGTCAACTCCCAAACACAGAAGTGAGTTTTGTTGTTTTCTGTACAGTATTGTATAGGTTTTACTCATCAGGACTCACTCTAACTTTTATTTATTCCCACAGGGAGGATGACGTAGAGGACACAGACCAATCAAAAGGTATGTTTAATTTTGCACATTAAATCTCACTGGTTTGCAGTACAAACCTGCAAACTACAAGGAGATTTCAGGATTTGTCATTTGAGATTGACTCGAGTTTACTTTCATAAAAACTAAAAACACAGGGCTTGTTAAAGGGGGCCTATTAATGCCCCTTTTTACAAGATGTAATTTAAGTCTCATGTGTCCCCAGAATGTGTCTGTGAAGTTTCAGCTCAAAATACTTCACAGATCATTTATTATACCATGTTGTAAATACCCATTATTAAGTGCAAGCAAAAACATTTTGTTTTCATGCATTTGTGTTTAAATGCAAATGAACTGCTGCTCCCCTCCCCCTTTCCAGGAAAGCGCTTCCTTCTATGGCTCCTGCCTGTATGACATACTCTGGCAAATGCTAACAAAACATCTGCTTAGCTTTGATTATCAATTCTTCTTCATCATGAAAGTTTATTATCTGCATGCGTTTTATAGCTATATCAGTTTAAACTTCTACTTAATCGTTTTCTGAGCAGACACATCTAAAGCACACGCACAGAAAGCTGGCACGTCTCATGAGTATTAAACTAACTGCTGCTCCGGCTTAAGCCCTGGGTATACTTCCAGTATACTTTCCCTTGACTCACATACACAGGCGTTTGACGCATGTGCAGTTCTCTCGCCACAATTTACAACACGTATAAATATATTTGTATTCTTTCATGCTAGAGTTGTACAAATGAGGGTGCTGTCTAACCTCTTAGTACAGTCTCTCGTTTATATAGGCCTCCATTGTCACTGTAGCTTGCATGCGTTCCGGTCTGTTCTGTTTATGCAGGTTTTCTTTGCCTACCTTGTGAATAAACAGTCGTGGGCGGGGCCTTGCAGAATCTGCGAAAAGCTTGCTCTGAGACACGGCTATCTATCCATCCATCCATTGCAATAGTGAAATTTGACTGGTAGAATTTTGTTATTTGTATTTCATATATTTTTTTTAATCTTATCTTTTCTAATCCAGATCAACACTCTGGTTCAAAGGAGGAAAATCAACCACAGAAGAACCATCCTGCAGCCACAGAAGAGTCAGTGGAGTCTGATGATGAGTTTGATCACTTCTATGATTAAACCGGTAACTAGAACATAAAGGTGGGAAATAATGGAAAGAGGAAAACAACAATGGATGCGTACATGCTGCAATAACTCGATGCTTTCAGAAAATGAGCAAGGTGCACACCCTTGACAGCAGCCTCAGACCGACCAGAGAGCCACAAGGCCGAGCAATGAATAGAGGAATCAGATTACAAAGGGATGAAAGAGGAAGAAAGGGATAAATAGATGCTGGGTGTCCCTCATCTTTTTTTTTTTTTATTTGCTAGTAGCTTATCTGACTGTCCTGAAAGCGCCACACCACTGTCACTCTGCAAACACAGGTGGATCCAGAGATGAAAAGACAATAATAGAGGAGATGAATAGTGGATGACATTAAATGAAATAACCCAAGTTATAGATTTTATTCTGAGCATATGGTGTCACTCTTATAAAACAGAAAAGTGTTTCGTTAAACTGTTTTATTTATGTCCTACTGGGAATCAAAGTGTTTGCCCTGAATTCTTCGGCTGAATTCTTAATTTAAATGTAGCCAGAGTTTGAACGCTTTCTCATTCAGATAGGGAGCGTGGCCTGAAGCGAGGGGGGTGAGTGGGGGTTCGGACGAAGAGGGGGTGCTAAGGGAAGGAGTACAGGCCTGTCACTGCCTCTGAGTGATGGCTATTTGAACAGGCATATTTACCCGAGCCCTTGTGAAAGGAGACGGAGGGACGCTAACGGAGACGCGCAGGCACAGACAGGCAATAAAAAGCTGGCCACTGTGTAAACAACATGGCCTAGTCTGTTCGGCCGGTGCCATGCCAACAGGGTAGCTTCCATTATTCAGCCAATCACATGCCAGCTTTTTGACAAGTGGAACAAAACCCCCATCAGATGTTTTAAGCAGCCATTGACGAAATGTTAATAAAATAAAATATTATCGTTTGCGTTTGGGTAGTTGATGCGGTGTGAGATGCTGTACTGTTTTAAACAGCATTTTGTAATTCCTTTCTCATTACTGTGCATGCAGCTTTTTTATGATCTATGAATTTTATGCTTTAAAACTTTTCACATTTATAATGTGAAAGCAAAAAGCTGATCATGAATGATGGAAAGCTTAAACGGAATGGTGACCAACACAGTAATTTAATTATTCCTTTTATTGATTCATTATGAATAATTTTATTAAATTATTATTTTAAGATTATTTTTTTTTTTTCTCTTCTACAGTAGCTACTGTTCAAAGGTTTGGGATCTGTAAGATTTTTTAATGTTTTTAAAGAAGTCTTTTACGCTCACAAAGGCTGCATTTATTTGATCAAAAATACAGTAATATTGTGAAATATTACTACAACTGAAAATCTGTTTACTGTAATTTGTTCCTGTGATGGCAAAGCTTCTGCAGTCTTCAGTGTCACATGATCCTTTAAAAATCATTCTAATATACTGATTTACTGCACAATAAACATTTCTTAATATTATCAATGTTGAACACAGTTGTGCTGCTTAACATTTTTGTGGAAACTGATTTTTGTCAGGGTCCTTTGATGAATAGAAAGTTCAAAAGAACAGCATTTATTTGAAATATATATATTTTTTTGTAACATTACTGTCTCTTTTGATAAATTTAATGCATTATTGCTGAATAAAAGTATTGTTTTTTTTTCAAAACTAGTATTTTACATTCATATAATTTCAATAAATTGCATTGCATCCATGCTATGAGATGCTATCATCCAAAGAAGTGACCAACATAGTCATAATGATCATATTTTTGATAGCATAAATTCAACTTACATACGTTTAAGCTATTTTAAGATGAATAAGACTGAAGCGAGATTGACAGTCACCTGGCAGCAGACCCCATCCTCCCACCCCACCCCCCTCTGCATCCACAGCTGGCCTACTGATGACCTACAAACAGCATCTTCACACTTTAGAAATCACAATTCACACCCTTGTATTGCTTGGAAGTGAATACACACACAGCCAGACTCTTCAGATATTCAGAAAGCTACAGCAGAGTCATCCATCATATCAGCACAGAGCAGAATCTGAGGACGGACCGACTTCGAAAGAAGACAATCACCATCACAGGAACAGATCCCAACTCTGAAATCTCATGAACTCCTCACGTCTCGTCCTCTCTCTGAATCTCGGACACACACTGAGGGGTCTGTGGCTTCTGCTCAGATCGCTGTGGGTGTCCCTGTGTCCCATTGTTGGGAAGACACTGCTTTGGGGAGGTCCACCATTAAGACCAGTGTCTTCCTTTTGTTCTCATACACTCAAACACAATCCTGCTTACCCAGGAATCAAAGGTTAGGCTAGGAGGGGATGGAGGGGGTCGCAACCTTTCTACTGCCAGTATTCAGCCCATCAGACAGTCAAAATCACAAGCCTTGTCTGGACACTATCCACTATCCTATCCTATATCTGTAGTTTGAGTAGTTTGTGCAGTGCACAGGTTTTTCTGCCAAAATATGCTTTTTTATATTTACTTGTTATTTTTTATCATGTATTTATTTTTATTTTTAATTTATATATTATTATTATTTTCCTTTACTAGAAATATATATATATAATATATATTATTTATATATTATTAATTCATTTACAAGTAAATATGCATAATATTGCTATATTATTTATTTGATATTTTCCAATTAGCATATATATATATATATATATAGTTTTCCTGCCAGTTTAGAGACATGTTAGTGTTAGAAATATGCATTATTCATTTACTTGTAAATTAATATGCATAATATTCCTATTTATATCATCTAATTAATTTTCATAACTTAAAATTTATTCATTATTTTAATGATTATGTATTGTTCAGAATCTGCTGTGTGTCTTGTCCATTTTATTCATTTTTATTGGTTTCTAAAGGTAGCTACTAGTTTTCAGTGTGGCTGTCTTGGTTAGTGTGAGGAATGTTAGGGCAGGAAATGATGTTTATCTTTTACAATGTGAACAGGACAATGCCTCCGTTGAGTTGATTCTTCCCCAAACACTATCTTGAGGAATTTAAAAAATGCAGCTGTAAAATAATGTGAATATAATCTTGCACCTTACACCAGACACCCAAATAATAGAGTTAACACCTTTTGGAATGTTTAAAATTTTACTTGAGATTTACAGCAAGGAATTCATGTTGATATGTATCTTCAAAGACCTTCAATTCAATTGAATTTATCTGAAACATTCACAGGGAATCACAGAAATCCTTTAGCATCAGATAACAGATACTTCTCCAGCTATGGGGGGGGGGGTTCCATTAACTAATATATACAGCAATTATAAGCATCTAAACAGAAACGGATTAATTTTTAATAGCCCTTATACGCTACAGAAGGACAATCAGGAGGAACTCAGAAGAGGAGCAGAACACATGCTAAATCCAGGATAGTAAACGGAATCTCCAGCGTACGAGGTGAAGTTGGGATGGGAATTAGTCTGGCAGTAAACCGGGTAGCTCACAGGGGTCTCGCAGTACTGGAAGTCCATAAGTCGCGGGACAGAAATGGAGTTTTGGGATGTTGGTTCACAGTGCAAGCTGGTTTCCATAGAGGCTGACGGGACAGACTGCAGGTTTGGGCTGGGCATTGTTGGGAACGGTGCGCTCAGGGAGTGTGTTGAGATATCTGGAGTCTGGGTAGGAAATAAAGTGTGTGAGTGAGTAAGATGCTGAGGAAGATGGGAAGCAGAAGGTGCTTTGGTGGTTGGATAGGACACTGGTAATATGGCTGAATGCTGTGATGTGGCGTCACTAGAAGGAGGAACATGTGATTTGCAAGAAGAGATGACTGTCTTGACCTCCACCTTTTTTTTCTTCCCTTCAACTTTCACAGCTTCCCCATCCGAATTTTTCGTTGCTGATGGCGACGTCGCTTTCTGGCACTTGAAGCGCTTCTGGCGACGCATGTAGCAGCCGTTTTCAAACATGTTACCGGAGTCGGGGTGCAGGGCCCAGTACGAGCCTTTCCCTGGCGAGTCTGGCGATCTCGGTACGCGCACGAAGCAGTCGTTAAACGACAGGGAATGGCGGATGGAGTTTTGCCATCGCTGTTGATTCTGTCTGTAATATGGGAAGAGTTGGCGGATCCAGTCGTAGATCTCGTTCAGAGTCAGTCTCTTGGCTGGTGACTGCTGAATTGCCATGCAGATAAGAGAAATGTAGGAATACGGCGGTTTGGCATGGCTTAAGGTCCGTCTGTAAACTGATTTCAGTGCCGGAAACTCGTGTTCATTGGAGCTGCTTTCAGCGTATCCTTTGGGATTTGGTGGAGGCAGCATCCCCACTGGGTTTTCAAGCCTCCCCGTGTTTCCCGCAGCCACTGGGTCACACGATGGGCCGTAGCTCAGGTAGTGATGCTCGGGGGGAGAATATCCTCTAGGGCCCAGCGACAGACTGTCTGCTCCATAATACACCTGCAAAGACGAGAAAAGAACAGTCTGAATAAACCTGAATAGTCTGAATAAACCAAGGCCTTTTGGCAAAAAAAAAAAAAAGGTGAAAAAATGGCCCATAAAAAAATAGAATATTTTATGTTATATATATTATATATATCTCAAAAGGAATGTGTCACTAAAATTATGGCTTTTTCTTTGACAAAAAACTATTAAAACTGATTAAATCTAAAACAGAATGAGCTATATCATTTCAAATTTAAAAGACTCCTCACATATTATTTCAAACGTTTACAGTGTTATGATCGTGTGCATTATTTTGATTTTATAATTAACAGTCATCAAATTTACTGTAGTTTATTTTCAAATATAAGTATTATAGGCTACATAAATTGATATATTGGTCTATATGGTTGAAAAAAAAACTATTGTACATAAAGAGAAATGTCACCCCTTAAAAAGGGCAAATCAAAATAAATAAATAAATAATGCTAATAGCATAGTTTAAAGTTTTACTCACCCTACAGAGGACTGGGTGAATATACACATTTGCTTGCTCTTTGACCCAGCATTATTTGGGTCATAAATATCAACATTAATTTTGGACATTGAGTTCGCATCACTTGGACTCACATCCCTGCCTAAACTTTATTTCATAACCAAACCTTGGCGCCTTGGGTAACGCCGTGTAAATGTATTCTGACCACCCACCCAGCCGATAACCCCATTATCCGGCTAGTCCGGCTTTTCTTCTCACCCTTGTTTTGTCTCTTTTTAAGTCACTCACCGTCCGCCTTTTCTCTCTCTCATGACAGAGGGGTGTTTGGGGGCGCGAATGCTGTTCTCAGTTGTTCTTTTTCCCCCTAAATGGACACCGTTCGTAATAATTCGGCCCTTTCAAGTCGGAACCCCGCTTTCGTGTTTCGGATTCCGAAACGCCCCTCTGGTTATGAGCTCGTGCTCGTGAAGTCATACACGAGTGTCAGCGCGAGACATTCAACACAATCACAGAGTCAATCAATTAACTGCTGCGAGACCACACACACACACACACACACACACACAGGTTTGTTTTGCTATCTTAGTGAGGACATTCCATAGACTTCCATTGATTTTCCATCACCCAACCCCTACTCCTAAACAAACCCATCACAGAAACAAGTGACCATCACTAGATTTAAATAAAAAACTCTTTTAACTGATTTATAAGCATTTTTAAATAGTGATGACCAATCAAATGTCCTCGCTAGTGGGTTGACAAAGTATTTCACAATATAAGTGAGGACATTTGGTCCTCACAAGTACAGTCAAGACAAGTACACACACGAATAACCATGGGAACGTTAACGTGACTGCGTCATTGCGTCATAATGAACGGACGCTTCAAACGGATTCCAGTCGACAGTTCTAGATTATTATTTTAAAAGGATTTGTTCTGATGTTTTGACTGAAAAATATGTTTGAATGAATTAGAAGAATTCTAAAAGAAAAAACAGATGAATTTAAGATTTGTTTTATGCGGCAATTATGACATATAAACACGTCATTAATATGAAAAACAAAAAAGTTAGCAAGTTATAAAATTAAAAAAAATAAATAAATATTAGTAGTTCTATTTAATTTGGGCAATATCCATATAGATCATTTAAATATTTCCTCGCAAAACAACTGAAGTTTACAGTAATTGCGAAATGTCACGAGAAATTACAGGTAAATTGAATTAAACAGGAACATACCTCGCTGGAGTAATATGACATCCATTGATCGCCTCTCTCGCGTTTTACTTCGTCAATCATGTCTTTTGTTATTCAACTAGGCCTAAATAATTGCCAAATAACGCAAATTTCCAGATTGGAATTTTAAATAAACTGAATTTAAATCTCAATTTGGATCACAAAGCATTTGGAAATCCCACACTATGTGTGTAAACTGCTGTAGGAGTCCAGTCAGGAAAGTTTGGAAGTGTGTTGCTCCTCTGACTGAGTCACATATATGAGTGCAGATCTCCCGCCCTCTGACCAGCGTCCTGCCCACCACACACTGATATACTGACTTTATTTTATTCAGCAATTACACTTCAATAAAAACATCATCTGAACATTTACTGTTTCAAAATAGCCTGACAGATTTAGGCCTAGACCAAAACTTAAAGCAAACGTTCGAGAAACTTTCTTTCTTTCTTTCTTTCTTTCTTTCTTTCTTTCTTTCTTTCTTTCTTTCTTTCTTTCTTTCTTTCTTTCTTTCTTTCTTTCTTTTAGCTTGACAAAGACTAATAACTGAAGTTATTTGAGAAAACAGAATAATAAAATGGTCAGAAATTGGAACTTG
Source organism: Zacco platypus (assembly GCA_038088235.1). Taxonomy (NCBI): domain Eukaryota; kingdom Metazoa; phylum Chordata; class Actinopteri; order Cypriniformes; family Xenocyprididae; genus Zacco; species Zacco platypus. Next base: position 7,901,196 of record CM076079.1, read on the forward strand.
GGGCAAAAATAACACTAAAATTGACTCTTTTTGGTTTTGCAAAAAGAAAAAAAGAAAGTGTGTTTTGAAAATATATTATTATACTATTAATAATATATATGTGCTATTATTATACAAATAATTTCTCAGATAATAATCCCCTAAATAAGTTGTTTTATGTTTAATAGGTAATACATTGTCAAATTTATTAATATGTAAAGTGAAAAAAGATGATAGTTAGAAAAGAATAGAATTGGCCCTTAAAAGGTGAAAACTTTTCTTGAAATTCAGGGGGTAAATTATTTCTTGACTCTGATCATCACTACTATATATATATATATAATGTGGATCTATTTTTCAGTCTGTAAGGTTGGCATTGTGTCTCAGTCAGTGGTCACAGCTCTCCCCTCTCCCGTCCTCTCCTTTGTGAGAGACAGCTGTTTGGCGGATTGGGGGTGTTGGGTGTCATTTTTATTGATGGAAAGCAAACATTTACTCTGTGTGTCATTTAAAAGCACCACCCTCCTCTGCCTGCCCGTTCAGCACAGCCAATCAGAGGCCTCAAAAAACACTCCTGCTCTTACAAAACAGACTTTATGAGTTGTGTATTCATATTGTCAAAATATTCATAACATCCTTGAAAGTTCCACAAATGAACAGTCAGTTATGAAAGGAAAAATAAGAGAAAAACTTTGTGGATTCTTCACATTTCCTGCTGTGCCATCATCATCCCCATGTGGAGGAAATGTTTATCTAGTGCTAAGTGCCTCCTGCATTGGATGAAATGTTCTTAAAAACAAGGCAATTAATTACATCCCATTCAGACCTACCCAAGGTGTGAAAAACCACAGGAACTTACTGATTAAATCACCAATTAGGCATTAACATGGTAATATCTGAACACTCCTTCTCAAATAAGTAAAGCTTTCTTAAATAAGCATGAAATGAAAGGCTAGAATGAGGGAAGCATTTCACTCTCTACTTTGCTGCTTGCATATTAGTACCGAAAATAGCAAAGTGCTGCGATTCCACCTCAGAAAACATCTAAAAGTTTCGCTAAAAGGACCTGAAGATTTAGATAAAAAGAAAATATTGTATAATTTAACTTTTTATAATCAAACTGGAAGATTGTGGTAAACTCTAGATTAGATTAAACATTGCTGCAATTGAATAATTGACACTAAATGATAATTAATTGAATCTTGAAAGGGTAGTTCACACAAAAATGTCATTCCAAACCTGTATACATTTCTTTGTTCCTCTGTAAACAAAGAAAGATATTTGGAAGGATGTTTGTAACAAAGCAGATCTCATGACTCATTGACTACCATAGTTGGAAAAAAATAGAAACAAGGAACAAAGAAATTTATACAGGTTTTGTGCAAGCTGAGTGAATAAATGACCGTATTTTATTTTTGGGGTGAACTATCCCTTTAATGCAATTAATAATAATGATAAATACATAAAAAAATAATTCAAATAAATCAGCCCGTTTCAGTTAGATCTTTTTTTATTTCATGGAAATACAACATTATTATAATTCCTGTTCAGAACCATTTGTTGTACCTTTTTTGTATTTCAAAACATGATCACTTGTACAACAATATGAACAAAAATCTCGTCACAAATAGATCCATGATGACAATAAATTACACCTGTCATGCTTTGAGTTTTTAAAACAGCACTTCCTTAAATGTCAAAACATTTTTCCATCATCATTCACATTATTAACCCTTTCAAGAGCAAGAAAAATTAACTTTTATGCATAAATAGATTACTGGAAAATACCCATTTAATTCAACAGTTATTTAAAAACAGATTAAAATCAATCTGAAAACTCTGAAACTGAAAAAAAGCAAATAACAGAATATGATGAGCATTCATGAGGTTACATTTACAATAGCCACATAAATTACAAAATTGAACAGAACGCTTGCCAATCCGTCTAACACTGCTGAAGCAAAGGGCCTGTGAAGGTAAATACTGAAATATTTCTGCAAGTTTTAGTAACCTTGATATTGAAACAATGGATGTCCAACATTTTCCCTTTTTGTCCGTTATTGGTCAAGGTAATGCAGTAGTACTACTGCAGTCTGTAACAACTAAGAGGTAATTAAAGAGAAGTCATCACAGCACAAATCCAGTTATTAGTACTTTAGAACGGTGAACTGCTTCACTAGTTTACACGTGGTTATCTTGTATAAAATAGCCCAAATTAACAGTCTGAAGACTGAGATTAAACTGACAGAAAAGATAAGTGAGGTTACTTTTCAATAGTTGAGGCAAATACTGATGCCAGTGAAGTACCAATAAAATCAGAACAAGTACTACACGCAAATCTCGACAGCTTTTACAATGATGGATGGTACAAATGCGGAGACCTGTAAACCAGTGCTGTAATACAATAAGGAGAACAGAATTCTGTAAACAATTCTGGCCATAAAAATATTTGAAAGGGGAGAAAGGATTGGAAATTCTTGTCCATAGATGTCAATGTACTTTTGCTTTTTGGTCTGTATGTTACAATACAAACAATATTAGGATATATGGGATTTGTGAGGTACATGCAAATACTATTATAAATGAAATCATATCTGTATGGGCATGATTAAAAAAAAAAACTAAACTGACATCAATCATGTTTTCTCTTAATAGTTATTTATAATCAAAAAGTCATTTAGATTTACTTTTTTTTGTTTTCGTACTAGAACTTAAACAACATTTGTTAAAACTTCCTCTGGTGACCTGGAAATATTTTTAGCAATCCTAAATCTCTCAAACCGGTTTACTTCGAATCTCCTCCGAATGTTAAACGGATGTGGGGGTGCTGATATTCATAAGGGTTAGATAACATCTGGGACAGACTGAGAAATCTACTGTGTGGCGAGACTGGAGGTTTGTGTCTCTTATTTAAATAAAACTGAGGCAATCTTCAAAGCTCAAAGGCCCTGTACACTACGTTTGAGACCAATGTCACACCAGAGGAAGAATAGAACAGCTGGAAGTCAAAGTTTGTTTAACATGTGGTGGCCAGGGACTGATGTATAGGAGGCTGGAAACAGCGAACATGCTCCACAGTAGAACTGTCTGTCTCCACAGCCTTCATGTACTTGTTGAGGATGGCAAAGATCTCGTTGTTGAGAATCTGATACTTTCTGATGCGGTCTGCCATTTTCTTCAGTGGCTGAAAGTTACACGACAAATAACGTTAAATACAGAAGGTGGCGCATTTACACTACCATTCAAAAGTTTGGGGGTCTGTATGACAAAAATGGTAAAAACAGTAATATTGTGTAATATTTTTACAATTTAAAACAACTGTTTTAAGTTTCATTTCTGTGAAGGCAAAGCTGAATAGAAAGTCTTCAGTCTTCAGTGTCACATGATCCTTCAGAAATCATTCTAATATCCTGATTTGGTGTTCAAGAAACATTTCTTCTTATAAATGCTGAAAACAGTGCTGCTTAATATTTTTCTGGAAACCGTGATGCATTTTTTGATGAATAGAACCTTCAAAAGAACAGCATTTATTTCAAATAAAAATCTTTAGTAACATCATAAATGGCTTTACTGTTAGTTTTGATCAATTTAATGCATTCTTAATGAATAAAAGTATTTTTTTTAATCTTACTGACCCCTTTTGAATGGTAATGTATATAGAATCTCTGGCTGTGTTCATAGTTTCCTGAAATGAGTTATGTTATTTTAAAAAGTTCAGACACCCACCACGTTCTTAATGATCTCATCTTTGCCGTCCTGCCTCTGGACCTTCAGCAAGTGGTAGCAGAAATCGAAGAGGTCAAAGCGACGTTGCTGTCCTAATAGCACAATGATGGCACAGCCAGCCCAGTTCAGACCATCACCGAAACACTGCCTAAACACAAAAATACCCCAAACATGTTAGTTTTATGATGTAAACCGAAATCAAGTGCTACATTTTTTTGTAAATGACAAACTGAATGTATGTGTGTGATGTTGGCATACTCTGCAGTGAACTCGTGTGTGCCCACAGGGATGCAGTACACAAACTGCATGGCACTCCAGAGGCGGTGGAACTCCATGCACTCGTCCACATGCATGACGCCGTTGGTGGGGGGAGGGCCTCGCCACACGCTGTCCTGCAGGAAGCTGCGAATGCGTGTCAGGATGACTTCAAACATGGACAGCCCACAGCACAGACGCTCCTTCGTCAGCAGGTCTCCTTCCCGCGCTATTGCAATTTGCTGAGAGAAGTTATTAAAAACAAAATGTTTAAATGGAATCCAAATCAACCAATTTACATGATGCACTGAAGCCATAAACGGTCTAATAAACAGATGCATAAACCTACACTAACAGTCAAATTTTAGGGTCAGTAAGACTTTATTATTCAGCAAAAATGCATTAAAGCGTTAGTTCACCCAAAAATGAAATTTTTTTCATTAATTACTCACCCTCATGCTGTTCCAAACCTGTAAGATTTTGGTTCATCTTCGAACACAAATTAAGATATTTTTAACGAAATCTGGGCGTTTTCAGTCCCTCCATAAACAGCTAAGCGACTAACACTTTGACGGTTCAAAAAGTTCATGAGCTCTTGAACTTGAATTCCATATGAACTGAGCGGTTTAGTCTAAATCTTCTTAAGAGACTCGATCGCTTTTTATGATGAACAGATTTATTTTGATGGAAGTTCAAACGTGCTGCGTAACATATGAGAATGAACCTCATTGGTTCTTGCACACGTCAAGCAAACAAGCTTGAGCATCTGTTTACCACAGGTGATGTGTGAGTTTATGAATATTTATAAGTAAATAAAAGCCTAAATTAATTCTGTACATGATATAAAGTTAACGTGTCACTTGAGAAAAATTGGACTAAACCACTCAATTCATATGGATTAGTTTTACAATCTCTTTATGAGCTTTTTGAAGCGTCAAAGTGGTAGTTGCGTAGCTGTTTATGGAGGAACAGACAGCTCTCAGATTTCATCAAAAAAAAAAAAAAAAAAAAAATCTTCATTTGTATTCCGGAGATGAACGAAAGTCTTATGGGTTTGGAACAGCATGAGGGCGAGTAATTATTGACAGAATTTTCATTTTTGGGTGAACTAACCCTTTAAATAGATCAAAAGTGACAGTAAAGACATTTACAATGTTACAAAAGATTTCCATTTAAAAATAAATGCTGTTCTTTTCCACAAAAATATTAAGAACAGCCGTTTTCAACACTGATAATAGGAAGACGTGTTGAGCAGCAATTCAGCATATCAGAATGATTTCTGAAGGATCATGTGACACTGAAGACTGGAGTAATGATGCTGAAAATTCAGCTTCTCCATCACAGGAATAAATTGCATTTATAAATATAATAAAACAGAAACAGTTTAAATTGGAATAATATTTTACTATACCAGTGTATTTACTGCATTTATGATCAGTCTCGGTGCGCATAAGCCTTGGTGCGCATATGTTTGGGAACATCTGGCATAAATAATCATATTACTAGCAATGAGCATGTTGCCTCACCTGTGGGGTCCCAAGTCTCTCAATGAGGGGCACCAGGTGAAGAGGAGCGTACTTTGCCTCCAGCCTCTTCATCCTCACCTCCAGTCGCTCACCCTCTGTAGAGTTCAACAAGCAAGCAAGATTTCAGCAGATACATACATACATACATACAATATATATATATATATATATATATATATATATATATATATAATATTATATTATATTATATTATATACGCTATCTTAATCAAAATGCACCGAAGAGGAAATGATCTGGGAGCTTTTGAATATCATTTCTTACCTTTGATGTATACCCTTGGGAGGATATTCTGGAATGGTGCAGCATGAAGTAAGTCACAAACTTCTTCCTGTGACTGAGTTCAAACAAACAGCACAGAAACATGATGAGGAACGAATGAGAAATGATTCTTTATCACACTTTTAAGTGAAATCTGAATCAAGCTTTACGTAACACAAACATCACACACATATCAGTGTGAAAATGGGTTAGTCATAATATGTATGAAAATGTGAAAATATAACATTTTGACCCTAAATATATGTAGAATTCATGTTGAATGAAAATGAGCTCGATCTGAATAATGTTAACTGATTATACCAAATATAGTACTGATAAATGATCCCAACTAAAGGCCCGGGTATACTTAATTTTCCACGTTCCGCTCCGTCTTGCAAGCAATTGTGTCCGTACAGCTTTCAAAGCACACTCAACCACGGATGAGCATGGATGGATGAGTTCAACGTGTTTTTCTATACTCTATAAGATGTCAGAGGGCAGCACTGAGTTGTGTCATTTATAGGACATTCAGTCACAAGGATAGAAAAGTAGTGGATCCGCTATTGTGTGCAAAGTTTAAAACAAGAATAAAATATAAATAATGGAGAATGATATGCTGCCTTGTTTACTGTTCTTAGAACAGCGTTTGTAACGCTCTTTCCGCACTCTCCTTCAAATACTGTATGATACATCACAACTGCATATTGCCTGCAAGTGGATTCCTCAATCTCAACATTCTCCTTGCACATGCGCTGTTATATACGCACGATCTGCGTGGAATTGTGCTGCACGCAGGCTTCCGCGGACGTTCCTGATGATGGAAATTACGTCACGCAGACAGTGTGAGGACTGTAGCGGAACGTGAACAGCTAAAGTATACTTTGGGCTTAATCATTTGATCATTCTACTGGAAAGTTCATTAAGATGGTCTATAAAAGAATCTATAGAAATAACAATTATTCCTTATATTAAAAAAAAAAACGTTATGGATATTGTCATGATGATGTAGTTTATCTTTAAATATGCATTTAATACTAAATTCATCCCCTTCAAAGTATCACCACTACAGCTATTTAAATACTGCTTGTATAATAAATTCACATTTTTATTAAACAATTTCAAAACATTTCCCGGCAGACTTTAGATCACCAGATGTAAGCACTGTTCCCCATGTTATGCATAGTCTCCATATTTTTGTGAGGACTATGATAGTGTTGTGCACTGAAAGGTTATATATTTGTGGAATATCTGCTGGTTACCCAATTTAAGTCTACAATTCTACATTCCAGTCTGCTGTACTCCATCTAGCTCAGCGGTCGGCAACCTTATAGCACGAACAGGGATATAAAAAAATATAAAATTGACATAGGTGCGTTCCTCCAGTTTGTGAATGGAATGTAGGGTCTGTGCGCTAGTACAGATTAAAATTCCACATTTTAGAAGTATTTATAGCACCTAACTTAATAAAATAGCGTGTGTGACTATGAGGAATCTGTGTGTGAACAGGTTGTGTGACTCTTCAGTTTCATTATACCTCAACATCAAAAAGATTGATAATACTTTACAATAAGGTCGCTTTGTTCGAATTAGTTCATATATTAACAAAGTTAAATAAATGCTGTAAGAAAATATTGTTAGTTCATGTTTGTTAATGTTAGTTAACATAAAAGCTCATATTAATGTTAGTTCACAGTGCATTAATTCAAGTTAACAGATGCAAATTTTGATCTTAAAAATATATTAGAATATGATAAGATTAACATTATCTAAAATTAGTAAATTCTGTAGAAATATTGTTATTTCATGTTAACAAATTAAGCCTTATTTTAAAGTGTTACTAAAACATTTAAGATGAATAACTGGTCCCAGAATATGGAAATTTGTTTCTTCCACGGAATAAAAAATAGATAACCTTGAGATAAAAAGTTTTTATCTCACAATTCATAACGCACAACTGTGAGTTTATTTCTCACAATTTAATATCTCGCAATTCTGACTTTTCTTCTCTCAGAATTGTGAGATGCAAACTTGCAATTGTGAGAAATTAATCAGAATTGTGAGATAAAAAGTTCTCTCGTGGTGGAAACAACCTTTCACACCAGAGAGATAAAAAAATATGAAACAAATAAAATAATATTGCGGCAACTGGTGGAAACCCTAAATTAAATGCAGCGTGAAAGTTTAAAGGTCTCATGGCAATGACCTTGAAATCAATGAGGTACACAAACTTGAGCAAAAATCACTTCATTCACAATAATAAAACAAGCACCGAACAACACCCAAACAAGAAGAGAGAGAGACGACCAGAAGAGCACCCTGACAGAAACGATGTTAATGAGAGATCAGCGTGCAATGATCATCCGACACATTCACTATGCTTCAGAGAGTGACCCAAACAGAAACACAAGAGAAACAGGCATCAGAAGAGTTACAGTCAGAAGAAGTGAAGAGAAGTGTATGGAAGCAGATGTGCACCAGCACAGGACGTCACAGGCAGCCAGAGAGGAGTCGTGACTGCCATGAAAGCAAGGAAGACTTCCTTTGGAGGAAATGATCCTAAAGAAGCCTCTTAATATTAACCCAGTGGGTACGTGTAGAGTCCAAACTTCACAACGTGGCCAGACGTTCACAGCACCGGATTACATTTCGAGATTAATTCTGTCATCTCGGTGACGCTAACATCCTTGAATCCATGGCAGAACACGGCACAAAAGTGACTAAAGAAAAAGTATAGAAACCAGGAAGAGTGTGCGTTCAGTCAGTTTGTGGTTCGATTACATGAATGAGGCCTAATTTCTTACCACCTGTAGTTGTTGCCAGCGTGTAATGAGAAATAAAGTTGCTTTTTAGGGGCAGATGGCAGCAGTGTCATCCACCCACACACTCGTTAACATACACACAGTAATTCATTAATATTCATATCCAGACACACACACACACACACACACAGGCATACACATCAGCATACAACACACACTTTCTACAAATTCAAATCTGCCTCTTTATGCAGATTATTAGCAAAGCCAGCCTGACTCACGTCAAGGATTGTGCCTTGAATTTTGGTGCGTCAATAGGATGCTCTCATGATAATCATTATAAAATATTTCCATTAAGAATATCAGAAAAATTAGTAAGAAAACAAAGTATTTTATGAAAGACCAGACCTGCCAACCTTGGCAAAGTGTTTTGAGTACCACAATAGTGTAATGCTTAGTTCACATTCTGTCGCACCACACAGTCATTTCCCCCACTCAACGGCATTTATTCAACACATAAATCAGCTATGAAAAAACAAACAAACAATGCAATTTTATTTTGTTGAGCCAGGGATGCTCCCCGGGAAGATTGCTTAATCTGCTTTAAAATACAGATTTCCAGTCAATTTTAGCATGAGGAAATAGAGACAAGCTCACCTTAGACTCTAGACATGTTTTTTTTTTTTTGTTACTCTATTAAAAAAAACAAAAAAAAAAACTAACACCACATGATCAGCTTTATTACTCAGCCAAAATTCACACTATTGTTTGTGATCCATTCCATATGACTACATAATAATATTTTTATTAAATTCTAAAAATTAAACAAAAATTACTGGAATACTAATACTATTGTACTCTAAAATAAAATATGTTTTTTCATAAAACAACAGTAAAATTACAGTACAATAATTTATAATAATAATTTCCATACTTGATATTTGGGGGACTGAACCCAGACCTATGATCGGTCAAACTCTTCTTCTTTTGGTTTTTTGGCGGGCTAGATGCTGCTGCCTCTTTACTGGACTCAAGTACTGCATGTACACAAGATGTCGACGCTTTTTGCATAGTTTAGAGTCACAAATCATTCCTGGGTACTTCAAGGTCAAAATTTGCCTCACAAAATGCATATAGGTTGGCAGGTCTGAATGGCTAATGTTAAAATAGAAATCTGCTTTGAGATGATGAGCTTTTAGATCAATTGATTAAGAGTAAGAGATAAAAGATTAACTAAGCAACTGCACTATGCCATGCAAAGAGGAAGAGGAGGTCAGAGGGGGTCTCACCAGAGCTTGCTCGATGAGCAGACAGAAGAGGATGGCGTTGCCCACCTCCCTCAGACTCTGGAACACATCTGTCTTGAGCTCAGCGTATTCAATGATGTCCTTCAGCTGATGGTGGAAGAATTCCAGGATTCCTGACAAATGTTCCATATTACAGAACATCAAAAACACTCCAGGCTAGATCTGACATTCGTCTTAACAAGCTATACAAGTGTTTTCATTAATTCACTGGACTGAACACATTCAATCGACAGGCCTTATATAATTACATTTATGCATTTGGAAGACATTTTAATCCAAATGGCTAACAGAGCATACAAGTTTTATTAATTTATTATTATTATTATTATTTTTAGTCAACATAACATAACATAAAAATGAGTCTCTGTACTCACTATCGTAAAATCAAATGAGGGGAAAAGCCAGTTGAATCAGATGATTACACAGTGAGATTAACTAAGATTATTAGTATTAGTGCTGATCTCACCTGGAGAGCCGTACTCGTGACGAGGCAGGCGGCAGATCTTGGGCATCACCTCTATGAGGGTCTTCACATACTGCAAGATGGTGCCTTGCAACTAGAAAAGACAGATGGACAGGACGAGTGAAAAAAGAAATCTTCTCTAAATTGTGGGCAGATTTTATTGGAGTACTATGAAAACACATGGACACTAAGTAGAGAGACAAAATACCAAGCTCTTGACTATCTTGAGCAGCTCCTCCATCACCACGGCGATGCCCTGGTAACCAAGGAGACGGCAGATTGTTTTGAAGTGTGGAGGACCCACAAAGTTCCTGTAGGAACTGTAGATGTGGGAGTAAGCAATGTTCAGAGGCTGAAAAACAGAGCGAGATGTTCACTACATCAGTGTTCTCTAGTACACTGCATGAAACACATTCAAGGCTTTGCTTCAATGTCACGTGAACTAATCGTGCTGCTTACAGACCTTGGAGCCATACAAGTAGTAAGGCTGGACATTTGCAGGCTTGTCCCTCTGAGGCTCCTGGGTGAATGGAATAGCTGTCCGCACAAACCTGTTCCATGAGATTAAACACATTTTTCAACATGGTCATCTATGGTGAACCACATTAGTAGGGATAAGTATCTATGGTCACTGACCTGTTGGTGGAGCCATTGTAACAGTAGTTTGGTAAGAAGTCAAAGTTGAGCTCCCAGAACACGTGCAGTGTGATGCGCCCGTATGGAGCAGACACGTTGTGGTTGGCCTCACGGAACATGGCGTCAAAACTGTCCAGGGTCATGTGCTTAGATAGCAGACGATGAGTCAACCTGTTGATTTCCATCAGCCATTCAAGCTCCTGAAACACACATGACCAAAACATAATTTCACAAGTCCTTAGAGTCTTTAAATTTCTAAATCATAACACTTTTTCATTCTATTATTAACCCTACAAAGCCTATTGTATCATATTTGATATGCAAATTTCTAAGGCCTCTAAATCGTCAATATGATCTTTGCTGTAAAAACTTTGCCTTCTCTTTTCTGACTGATAGTTTATACGTTTAGTAAAGGCCTTTTTGTATAATTCTAAAAACATCCTTCTTCAGGCTACGGTTCACGTCTTTTTGCTGTGAAATCTTTATTGTTTTTATAAAGTAATTGTAAGAATAGCTTTTATTTTGTTGACAATATTTCAAGATGAACACTAACTGGAATTAGGCACATGCAAACATATACACTTTTTTATTGAATTATCATATTAAAAATGTGAGTACCAAACATGATACATCAGGCTTTTGAGGTTGAGGATGTGTTTGTATATCTCCACTATCAATCGCCACTGCATTGATTTATATATGTTTCGCCCCCCCAAAATAAAAACTACAGAGTTCTGTTTATAAAACTACGCATTTAAATATCACCTTACTAAAATATTATTTTGAAATAAAGTGAGTCAACTGATATTTATATGCATGTTATGCGAGTAGTCTGCTATCCCATTATAAAGACTTCATTGATTTACATCAGAATTTCATCTTTTTGGTCATATAAATATCACCAGCACCAAATTGCATATTATTGATCAGTTTGGGCTTCTGAGTAAAACTGAAGCATTTTTTTTCACTTCTCGAGCTCCATATGCTCATATATCATACTATATGAGCCATAAAAAGGCTGACGTATCAAATATGATACTACTACTTTTTTTTTTTTCAACAAACCATTTAATTTAAAAATCTATATTTTTTGACTATTATTTAATATTTCAGGCTATATAGGGTTAAAGTGATAATTCACCCAAAAACAAAAATTCTGTCATCATTTAATCACTCTCAAGTTGTTCCAACCTCATATAAATTTCTTTTTCAGCTGAACACAAAAGAAGAAATTTTCACAAAAGAATATGGGTAACTAATTGATGGGCCCCATTTAATTTCAAAGTATGATAAAAAACCTTGGCTGCAAGTTTGTCACTGAATAAACAGAAATTATGGAAATTATATCATACCACAATGGAGGTGAGGTCCTCGCTCTCAAAGCGGCTGATGGCCTGATCCAGAGATTTGTACATGGCTGCTGAGATCCTCTGAGTTATCAACCTGTTCAGGTCAATGGAGCGACCCAGCAGCTATAAAACACAAACACAAATATGTTATGTAAATGAATCTTTACCAAATATCCAGAGTTAAAGTTAATTTGTTTTTCATTAAAAACACATACTTGAAGATCATAACAACTGAGAGATTGAAATGCATTTATTACCAATTATTAATTCACTAAATAGAAAAAACAATTTTGAGTTGCCCATTCAAATGGTAGAATTATGTGACACCTGCACATGTCTCTGTTTGAGCAGTGTCTCGTAGCGGTTTGAGGGCGGGTATGGAATGATCACACCATAGTTCTTACACTCCGCACGGAAGCGTTTGTCTAGAAGGACACTGTGAGGAAGAGAAAGAACCATACAATCCATTCAAACATCAAAAAAAACATCTAGCAGACTAATGTCCTCACTTTGACCTTAACTAGCATAAGAAACAGCACTAACATTTAAAATAAGAAAGGAATATTTTTACCTTCCAGCCATTGCTTTGTAGTAGGCAAATATCTGATCAGCTAACTTGTATACAAACTGATCAAAACACAGATTGACCTAAAAAGAAAAGAGATTGCTTTAGTTTTTACTTAAGATACATTTTTGAATGGAAAACATATTAATAATTGGTAGATAAATCTGTGACACTCTACCTCTGCCTCTATCTCATCGTAGAGGAACTGCTTCTTGAATTTGGTGAGGGCATAATAACCACTGTCATTATAAAGGTCCAACGGATACAACACATATCTGAGGGGGGAAAAAGTTTTCTGTCAAAAATTATACATTCGGACATACATAATTGGTCAATGTTCACATACACTACTGATCAAAAGTTTGGGGGTCGGTAAAATTTTTTAGTCTCTTATGCTCACCTAGACTGCATTTAGTTGATCAACAACGCAGTAAAAACAGTAATATTGTGAAATATTATGTAAGGGATAATATACATCCAGTGGTTGTTAGTGCACAATAAACCCCAACGAGGTCATTATGCAGCACTGCTACTGACAAAAGCCATTATCTGGGAATAATTGACTTCGGAATATCGCACTGACCAATCAGAATCAAGCATTTCAGAAAGTCTGTAATAATACAAATTTAAAAAACTATTTTCTATTTTAATATATTTTAAAATGTAATTCATTCTTGTGATGGAAAAGCTGAATTTATAGCATAATTACTTCAGTGTCACGTGATCCTTCAAGGGATAGTTCACCCAAAAATGAAAATTATCCTATGTTTTACTCATCCTAAAGTCATCCTAGGTGTATATGACTATCTTCTTTCAGACGAACACAATCTGAGTTTTATTAAAAAATATTATCTCTTCCAAGCTTTATAATGGTAGTGAAGGGAGCGTAAGATTTTGAAGCCCAAAAAAGTGCATCCGTGCATTGTAAAAGTAATCCACATGGCTCCAGGGGGTTAATAAATGCTTTCTGAAGCAAAGCGATGGCTTTTTGTAGGAAAAATATCCATATTTAAATATGGATTTACATATTTAAATATCCATATTTTAAATATCCATATTTACTTTATTAACTATAATAAATAGCTTCTGGCAGACAGCCGTAGAAATCGATTTACACCAAAAGAGTAACTAACCCCTCTTATATTGAAATCCTCCGACATTTCTCTTTAAAAATTCTCATTTTAGACTTCTAATTTGTGACCGGTGTTTTGTTGCGTTGGTTCCACATTCATTAATAATGTCATGCAACGGGTCAGGGTTTATACTTCCGCTGCAAATTGATGCGTACGGCCGTCTGCCGGAAGCTAGTTGTTGTAGTTAATAAAGTTTTAAATATGGATATTTTTTCTTACAAAAACACATCGCTGCGCTTCAGAAGGCCTTTGTTAACCATTATAAAGCTGGGAAAAGCGAGAATATTATTTAATATAACTCAGATTGTGCTCGTTTGAAAGTCATATACATCTAGGACGGCTTAAGAGTGAGTAAATCATAGGATAATTTTTATGTTTGGGTGAACTAACCCCAGAAATCCTTGCTGCTCAAAAAACATATCTTAATATCAATGTTGAAAACAGTTGTGCTGCTTAATATTTATTGTGGAAACTGTGATGTATATTTTTTTCAGGATTCTTTGATGAATAGAAATTTCAAAAGAACAGCATTTATTTGTAACAGTAACATAATGAATGTATTTGTCACTTTTAAACAATTTACTGCATCCTTGCTAAAATGTATTTATCAATTTGAAAAAAAAAGTAACTTAATAATCAATATGAACTTTATGTATATGACACATACTCCATCATGGAGGGCTCTTTGGTCTCCAGAATGTGATCAGTGAGGATCCAGGGCATTGACATCTCGATGGGGAACTGGATGCGACGACCCATTGTGAGCTCAAGGAAGAACTCTCGGAACCAGAGTTGGGACAGATCACAGCACTGCTGCAGGGCCTCTGAGAAACAATCAAGAGAGAATGAGTATGTCATGAAACGCATACAACATTTCCCTCAGTCTATTCTCTTTTGCCATGAAAATCATGAAAATGCACTTGGTATTGATGATAGCCTTTCGAAAAAGAAAAATTTTACTGTTGTCTCACCACTAAAGTTCAAGAGGTGGGTGAAGAAGAAAGACTGCTTGTGGAAGTCCTCAATTGCCTGAACAATGGGGCCATCCAGACTGCTGCGAAGAGTCTTCTTAGAGCCACTTTTATCAGCGATGAGAGACTCCAGCATGGTGCGCACCATGTAGAGCTACAAAACAGGAAGGATCAGAAACTACTCAGAAACAAACTTTACTTTACAGGAAATACGACATCCAACACCCAGGAAATACAACACACAACAAATATCAAAAAATATCATCTATGTTGCAAAAACTATTTGACTGACCTGTGTGCTTGAGGGGCCAACAGCACGACGAGGAACTTTGATATCAAAGCCTCCTTTGGGGTCCTTCTCTCCCCTCAAACATGGGTCATTAGGAGGCTCTCTTCCCCCTTCCCAATCACAGATGGTTTTACGAATAGCCTGAAGAACACTACAGGGAAGCAAGAAGATGAGCAATGCCCTAAAGAGTATATTATTTTTTACGTGGTGAACTTCTTACCTAATGAGGACATTCTTTTTTTTGCGCACAGCCTGTCTGAGTGGCTCTCTCAGGGTCACCTGTGCAAAGTCCTGGAGGGCAGAGTAGATAGTGTGCCTGATGGCCTGGTTGAACACGCTCTCCATCCGGCCCATCAGAACCTGAAGACCCTTGATCATAGCAATGACTTCCACCAAGGCAAACTTCTCCTCGCTGGTGTAGTTGTAGCGGGTAGCACGTTCATACTCCTCAGCTGTGCCGGGACAGTCTTTATTACAGAATTTATCAGTTGGGTGGACCAGTTTCCAAGAGTACTAGAGAAAGAGAAGAGATTTGAAATGCATGACAAACTGAGAACTGAAATGCTGCTGAAAACGGTTTGCATGATCTTAGGCGTACCACTTCCATGACATGAGTGCTCCACTTGGACAGAAGCTGCAGTCCTCTGAGTGCCAAGTCAAAGAGCTCCCTGTATTCCTCATCAGACTTCTGACTGTCCAGTCCAGAGCCGGTCACCACCTCACTGTTACTGTAGCGTGCCAGCTCAGAGATGAAGCGGATGTGGTCTTCTCTGATTTGCACCATCTGCTCGCATAGGTTATACTGCGGACTGATGCTGCTCTGAGTGCAGGTCCACCTGAGAGAGACAAGATGTACACTACCATTCAAACACTTGGGATCTGTAAGTAGGGCTGGGTATTGACACAAATTTCACGATTCGATTCGATTCGATTTCAATTTCAATTCAAAAGCTTGTTTCAATTCGATTTGATTACTTTGGATATATATCAGGTAAAATTTTCTTTGAAAACAATAAACAAATACTTGAATTACACTCAAAGTTTTTATAATAATTAAAGTTCATTTTAATTATAATACATTTATAATAATTATATTTCTACTCCGATTAGTTTTTTGAAAAATAAACATTTAAACGGTGGGTGTCAAAAAAACTTATTTATTTGGATTTATTCAAACATGCATTAAATATTGAAGAACATTAACAATTATAATGAATATGAAAAAGGTGCATATATATATATATATATATATATATATATATATATATATATATATATATATATATATATATATATATATATATATATAACAAAATGCTCCTCTCTAGAGTTAATTTTTCTAGCTGACTAAAGAGTTTAGAGTCACTGAATATGGTTTTTCTGAGGTAAATGTGACGCTACGTGACATTTACATTTACAAGCTGGCTTTATTGACGTCTTTCCAGTTGAAACACAGATTGAGTGATTACATGAGACATGATACAGATTTTGGTTAGTTGTACTGTATCTTTTAACATACCTTAGAATCAGGTGTTAAATTCATGTTAATTTCGTGCTTTAGCTTAACTGGTATTCAAGCGGAGGAGAGGATCTATTCACGTGCGCTTCGTGCTTCCCTTTCTCTTAAGACTTTGCTTAATATCAAAACTAATAATACACAAACCTTATTGTGATTCAGGCCTATTGGATGGGAGGCACGCTACAACGTCCCGTTCATTCATCAACTGAAAACAGGATAGACTAATCGAGTTTTGGGAATTAAGAATCGATATCAGTTCATAAAAACGAGAATCGATTAAAATTTTTACCCAGCCCTATTTGTAAGATTTTTTTTGAAAGAAGTCTCTTTTGTAACATTATACATGCCTTTATTATCACTTGTTTGTCCTTGCTGAGTAAATTAAAAAACAAAACAAAAACCTTACTGACCTCAATGGTTACAGGGTCAAACTCAAAAATAACTTTACTTTTCATTAACCAGACAAGTTATATTGAAAAAAGAACTAGTATCACACAGAAAGAAATCCTAATGCTTTTAAGTCATGCAGGACACCCTTTCATCTAATATTTAGTAGTAGACTATCACTCACTTGGACTTGTTCTCTTCATAGTGGGCACTTGTTTCTATGTAACGTGAGAGCTCTATCTGCATGTCTCCAAACAGAGGGACAACCTGCAGCTATGAAGCATCCAAACAGTCATTACAAGCACAGGATTATAACAAAACCATATTTTCATGAGAGCCAAACAGATTTTCTTCACCTTAAAGAATTTGTCGATTTTGCTGAGGTTTATCCTTTTCTTTGCATCCAGCTTATAGATGTTGCTGACATTTCCATCCATCAAGTACAGGCCAAAACCCATGACCTGAAACATAGAGCAGTGCCTTCATTTATGAAGTTCTCTTTCAGCCGTGTCTTAAAGGCTTCAACAGGAATGGATGCGCTCACCTTTAGCAGCATGTGTTTCTCACTGGGGGTCAAGTACATCTTGTTCTCATAGTAATCCACACAGATGTTGACAATATCAGCCAGCAGCTCCTCATAACCTGGGATCACCTCCAGCTGCTGGTGCAGACACTGGACAAACATCGCACAAAACAAAACACTGCATGTCAATGTCCAAATGAAAGATGAATGGAGAAGCTTTGGAGGAAGGCAAGGTTATCCACAAAAAAACAAACTTTTATTCCAGGCTTTTCCGCACACAATTATAGCTTCAAAAACTGTATGGATCACTTTTATGCTGCCTTTCTGGTGTTTCTTTAAGCCTTTATTAGAGTTTAAAAGCTTCAGTCAGAATTATCTCATTGAATTGCAAGATCTGAACAAGTACAAAAACAATTATAAAAAATGTACAGCATACAAATTGGAAATGACATGAGAAATATAAAGCAAATAAAGTTAAAATGAAATAAAAAAAAGACTTGGGTGAATTATTACTTTGAAGTAAATATGACCACATGTGAAGTCAAATGTACCTGTGTAATTCTGTTGTGATTGGCTAAAAACATTGAGAGGTTCTGGGACTCCTGGATGGACTGTGGGTCAGCCATCTTTCTCAGGAACTGAGCCGCTCTGTAAAGAAAGAATAGTGTTAAAGAAATTTTAGAGATCAAATGAAACATGATATATATATATATATATATATATATATATATATATATATATATATATATATATTTGACTCTGCTATATAAAATTTGGGGTCAGTAAGTTTTTCTTCGGTCACACTTTAGATTAGAGTCCCATTATGACTATTAACTAACTATTAACTATGACCTTTGCCTCAATAAACTCCTAATTATTGCTTATTAATAGTTAGAAAGGAAGTTAAGTTAAGTTTAAGTATTGGGTTAGGATTAAGGGATGTAGAATATGTTCATACAGAATAAGGAATTAATATGTACTTTATAAGCACTAATAAACAGCCAATATCCTAGTAATATGCATGCTTATAAGCAACTAGTTAATATTGAGAATTGGACTCTAAACTAAAGTGTTAACGACACTTCTTTCAAAAACATAAAAAAAATCTTACCAACCCCAAACATGTATGTGTTTCATGGAAAATCACTTTTCCTTCAACATGACCCAGTAATACCTTTTGTAAGCAGAGTGGTCATTTTTTACACTGCACTTCATGTTCTTCAGTTCGTCCAGCACAGCAAACATGTTGATGAACTTTCCTAAAGTGAGCAGGTAGGCCTCGGACACAAAGTCCTTCCTGCGTTCAGCATGACAAAGTCGCTTTACCTCGCTGCAAAAACGTTCAATGGCCTTGCGCTAGAGGGAGAGAAATCAATGTTAACGCCATGTACTAGTGAAATGTCATGATTCTCAGTAGCAATTTGAATAGCACAACAAAACTAATATGCTATTTTTCTTCATCTTTTATTTGAAAAGTTAAATATTAATATAGATACAATAAAATAGCATGTAGCTTCCAAATGTTTCTTAATTAAGTTAGCATTTATTTCTTAAAGTAATAAAGTAAAGAGTCAAAAATACATAAGAAACATAAAAACATAAAATTAAAAAGCAGTGTTTCTCTCTTTTTCTTGTCAGTATTGTTGTTTGATGAACATGATATTTAAGAATAAACAGAGATCAAAGAGTTTTATTCCTCTCTCACCTGGAAGTACATGAACTTCATGAGTTTGGTGACCTCCGGTTCCAGCACCTCCACAGTCTTCTCATAGATCTCCACTCGGTTTGGCTGCTCGTTGCACTTCACCTGAGATACACAAGAGGGCGACATTAAAATGTCTGGATTCAGAAGTGAGATAAATGAATAATGAATTATTTGTTAGTTGAGTCCCTTAGTGCAAGGCAGTCATGTTGTTGAACTTGGTCATTTCAATGATCTCTTGTAGGTAAATAAATTATCAGAGGTTCAGACTCTCTTCAAACAAAGAGAAAATGGTGGAGAGCATATCTTAAAAAATTCATGCAAGACAAGACTTAGCACACACAGTCATTTGAATGCTGGCACTTGGCAGCAATATACAAAAACTTCAATAAATCTATGCAAATGTAACTTGACAGATGATACTCTAGGATTTTCATACTGAGTTCCTCTTCCGCACTATGACACACCTGATAGTAAAAGAGTATGTGGGCTAGTAGGCCGAAGTGTGTATGAATTTTACAAAGAATACACCTCTCATTGGACCACAGTTAACTGCATCAGACGTCGTGTGTGTGCGTGTACCTGAGGAATGGCTCTGGAGCAGCTCCTCCAGGTGTACAGCATGACAGCATACTCATGCCCCTCCTCCAGCATTTCATTCTGAGAGGAAAAACACAGTTTAAAAAAGGGGGAAACAAATAACAGCTTTAGGAACCACACAAACATAAACTCCTGTGAATTCTGTGTAAATGTGTGGTTAATACAGTTTATGACCTCGTGCTTCGAAACATGGAATTTACCATTATGTATATAAAGCAGTATAATTAGATCTACATTTCCTGAAAGAATTCCCAGCGCTTACAAAGCAACAATGAGGGTACGGATTGATGTAAACCCAACTATAGACAGAGAGAGAAAGACAGAAATCAACACGGCAAAACTAGTTTGCTCCATTATAATCATCAGAGCCCTTGAAGTCTAGACAGTTTCATTGATTAGAGTGGCGACATGCATTCAGTGTAGACTGAGTCTCTAATTATGCTCCACTTTCCATTAATAAATCATGTAACCTGGATTTCTGCCAATCACAATTCAGCAAGTATTACAATTAGGGCTTTGCAAAACTGCACGTGCAAAACTGACTAGTTAGTGGACTGCCTAAACAACCAGTCATCTAAGGGTACGTTTACAGAATAATGATGAACCAAAAATGGAAAAGCTTTTCTTTTGCGTTTTTTTTTTTAAATGTTTTGAGGACAGAGGACAATGTTGACAAAATGATCCTCGTTCACACGGATTCATTACTAAAAACACTGTATTATGCATGCCAGGCCAGTAGTTGGCGATGTCACTTTGTAAAGAAACCCTACGTGCCTATAGACTGAATACATAATACGCATGCGCATAATGTCACCGTTTTCTCAAATCCGCATTTTTTTGTTTACACGAAAACATGTAAATGTACGGCTAAAACGCACTAAAATTTTTCCATTTTTAGTTGAAAACGCTGTCATGTAAATGCCATGGCTTCGAGGAAGTCTTGTTACAGCATCACATGATCCTTATCAGACTAGTTTAGACTGTTCGAAAAAAAATCAACGCACCCTCTTTCTAAAATAGAAATGCAGCAATATAAAATAAAAGTATTATAAACATGTAAAATATTGTCTGGGAAATATTTAAGTTGATCTCGTTTTTATTTGTATTTTACAGGGCAATAGAATTGTGAGTTTGTTTTGGGAGAAAAAAAAGTGATTAATCTCAAATTTTCAGATTCAGACTTCATAAAGCAGAATGAAATCGCAATAAGGTTAATTTAAAATTTTGACTTATTTAACTTGTTTGTTTTTATAATTGTTTTGTTTCTATGAACTTTTCCCCATACCCCTAGCACCTTGGCCCCTTGGTAGTCATTGGAACCTCTGGACTAGCCTACTTTACTAATCACTCATTTATGAAACGTGAATGGAGTCTGCACATTTAAAAGTATAAAAGTGAAAAGAGAATAATATTAGTCAGTATGGGGGTATGATTGTTCACCTTAAAAACACTATATATACACTCCTAAATCCAAGTTTAGAGATGCCACAGCATTCATCCAGACTTAATATAGCTTTAGCAGAAGGTAGCTGAAGCAAACAGTACCTCCAGTCCTTGAGGACTTCTCTATTTCTCTGACTAACATGTACTACTGTTTGACAGTCCAAGCACATCCACAGGCCACTGAGCTGTGTGAGGAAGAGGTTCAGTAGCTGCTGCAATCTCAATTCTATCCAGCACAAACCCCCACAGAAACAAAACAGTACAGAACAACATGCATAAACAAGGGTGTCTTTGTGGAAAGGTGTTTGTCCTGAGCTCTCTACCTCAAGCCCCCGCTAAAACAGAATTGAAACTGATGGGGTTTTGATGTAGCACAGAACATCTTGCCCAGATGCATCTTGTCACATGCTGACCCTTAAATAGAATAGTTGTTACTGTAAATCTGTCAATACTTTTTGAGTTGTTCTGAAAAGCGGATGTTCATATTTTAAAACGAGGCAACAAATAACTATATGGTGTGCACTCTTTACTAAAACAAGAAAATTAATTTTTATATTTTTATATAATATAAATGTGTCATGTGCAGGGCTCTGCAATCCACGTTTAGCATAATGAAATACCTTCTTTTTAAGTTCTTGAAAACAAAGTTCAAATTTAGACTGATGTGACATACATTTATATACATCAGAACAACAAAGATGTTGGGAACAGAAAACGAAAACTACAAAAATACGAGTTGTTTTTGAAGTAGATTGCATTATAACAATCATTATGTGGCTTCATTACATGTCTAATTTCTCAAGAAACATTTCCTATTATTATCACTGCTGAAAACAGTTGAACTGCTTAATATTTTTGAACAACTGTGATATTTTTTCTTTCAGAATTCAGAAGAATAGAAACGACAGCATTTTTTTGTAACAGTAATCTTTTGTAGCATTATACATGTGTTTAATTTAACACACCCTTGCTGAATAAGTCTTACTTTCTTTTAAGAAAAAAAAAAAATCTTACTCTCCACAAACTTAAATTTTAATATAATTTATTATTGGCCAAGACAAAGTGATTCGTGATTTAAAAGTGATATTTTAAGGTTATTAGAATTGGCAGAATCACTACACTCCATGTTATTAACAGTTTACATTTTGAAAAAAAAAAAAAGATTTATCACAGTAGCTAAAAATATGTTTAATGTCTTGATCATTTTCTTTTGTAAGAGAAGCTTTGTGAAGGGAACTGCACTGCTCAGGACTGATTTAAATATTGCTGTAACAACAAAAAGCCTACATTAAATAAAATGAATGACCGTTTCTGCTTCTCAGTGCCCTACTGATAAAGATTTCAGTAAGATCCATAAAGAGCAGCTCTGTTATAACGCAACATCCTTTTGTTATTGCTGCCCTGGTCACATGTGCCGTTTCACAAAGTGTCCTTCTACTTACCATGCTGGAGTGCACAGTGGCCTGTTCAATGTAGCGGGCAATACCAGTGACAAATGCATTTCTGTCCTCAAAGTTGGTGTCAAAGTTTGCCTGGTAACAGATAGAAGGCCAGTAAAATTATAATGTGAACTCCTTCAACAAATATTCAAATGCATTTGTGTTGATACATAAGGGCCTGTACCTGGTACATAATGGAGGATGGTGGGGGTTCGATGCATGGCTGCTGGTCTGGGAGGGGAAGCTCCTCCAGCAGGTCCACATTGGACAGCGCATCCTCCAGGGTCACGTGGGTTGTCATGGCGACACAGGTTCACTCACAAAACAGCCCAATCTGAAACAAATAGGCCATGAGCTTCAACATCCTCAGACAAGGATGATTCAGCACTTCAACTCTATGTTTAAGTGAAATGCAGTCTATAAAACACTGGCATTTGAAAAGACAAATGTCGTGACCTTAAAGAAATCTCTCTAGTTAAAGTCTTTCACTCGGTTTCACTGGTGGAATTCAATTAGTCTCAAAACAGTGATGCCTGAAGTGCTGTTGCGGTTGCCAGCAAATTCCAAAAAGCATTATTAAGTAGGGCTGCTTTTGTCAGTAAATTAAATTAATATATTTAATATGGGGTAGGCGATATTATCACAATTCACAATTATATTTGCTTGAACTTAGGTTATTATAGATACGACTTAAATTTAAAAATTCTTGACATCAATTTCGATACATTAAAAACTAATACTAGCCTTTATGTTGTCTTAACCTACTATGTTTACAGGGATAAGCCAAGACAGTCATTGAACAGTTTAAAATCGTTTAACATTTAAACTGGCAAGGCTTAAACACGCACACAAATGATAAACTTACATGATTCAAATTTAAAGGTTTATCATGTCTACTATTATGTGACCTACCCCTAGTATAATATAAAAAGCCCACATATGAAGATAATTCAAGACATTACAATATTGTATTGTAAAGAAGAGTTCAGAAGAGATGTTGCATGTTTTTTCAGAATGTAATACCATGAATGCAGTGTCAAAAATAGTTAAAAATATATCTCAAGACCTTTGCATTCTCAGGAAGTGTGATTTGGTAAGGCGTATTGCCTGTATTAGAGCAGGGTTTGCTTGACTGCAGCCTGCAAAAATTATGTTTTGTAGAGATGCACCAGTGCACTGGCCATAAATCGGTTTTTAGATTTATTTTGGCTGATCTCTATTCTGGACTCGTACACGAACTGCTTTGCAATCATTTCCCAAAATGCCATTCGTGTGGAAGTATTAAGAAGTCTGTAAAGAGGAGGCCAGAGACGGCTCACGCTGAAGACCGACGGAAAGAAGAGAACAGACACACCAACAGATCTAAAACTGTACCAGACACACAGCCAAGTGTGCCGAATAAGTCCTGAAAAGTGAAGTCAAAGCATTTCGATTACCCCTGGTGGCTGGCTGAAGTATAGGTTATAAACGCCACCCTCTCCATGCCGTGGTAATTGAATGGTACACAAGTCAAACAAAAAAAAAATCCAATTACACTTCAAATCATTACTGCGCAGACTCAGGCTCCGAACAACGTAATCGGCAATGACCGATATTATGGCTTCATTTCTCTACAGTGGAAGGAAGCAGAGATGCGCTGTCCATCTTATATACAGTCTATGGGTACAGCAAGCTACTGGAAATATTGGAAGAAAAATATAAATACTGAATTAGGGTGGGGGTTTATATGAATGTATCTCTGAAGTGAACGGACTGTTTTCAGAACTGAGGAGGAATTGACTATCCTCTTCCTCCGTATAAAGTTGTGTTTATAAGAGCAGCGCTGCTTTGTGTACAGCGGTACCCAAAGATATTACATAAGCGCCACCTACTGTCAGAGAGTGAATTTGCATTTTCATCCAGACCATCTGCTGTTTTTGTTTTATATTGCATAATTTCACAAATCTAAAGTCAGACTACTCTGTTTTTGTCTCTCTATATATATCTATATAAAATTATACAACTCTCACTCAAATCATAAACAACTGCTCATGCTACATGTGTGTAGCATCTTTAAAGCTTGAAAAAGCAGCAGGGAAGCATGGCGTTAGCTTGACTATTAAACAAAGCACATACAGGAAGGACCTGTGGTCACTGTGGTATTAAATATGGAGTCTATGTGGAAGAGTACAAGGGGTCTCTTATGAGTAACAGAAACAAACAAGAACCAAGTGGGGAACTTGTGGAGTGTGAACAGCATAAGAGATAAAAAAAAAAATCAAGACAAATCATAGCAACAACACGCAGAATGAAGGCTATTCAATGTGCATACAGTCTAGCAGAAAGACCAAAAAAGGATTGTAATGTCTGCAAAATGACAAGTGATATCAAATGCAATTGGAAAAATATTGAATTTTCCAATATATTTTGGGGGAAATCAACATACAAATGCCTTACTGATAGTTGTTTGTTCACATTAAGCTGGGACAAGCTACGCAAACATAGGGTAGTAGTGGTGAGGGAGTCGGGCTTGTAATCTGAAGGTTGCCGGTTCGATTCCCACACCGGCAGGAATTGAAAGTGGGGATTGCGAATAAACAGCACTCTCTCCACCTTCGATACCATGACTAAAAGTGCCCTAACCCCTAATTGCTCCCCTTGTAAGTCGCTTTGGATAAAAGCGTCTGCTAAAATGATGAAAAAAAAATTACACACGTTGACTTTAAACTGCATTTTCAACGGGTCTGGTGACTGGTGGGCTGAGACCGATGTTAGTCTGGTTGGAGGTCACAGCCGAATCACATGATGAAATAACTGTCTCAGAGTTGCTCAGTGCGGAAACAATACTTGAGCCCAATGCTGAAGACCACAGAAGCTGGTTTCATAAGCCACTTATAGACTATTCTTAATAGTTAGTCATCGAATTGTTTTCATCAAGACTAAGTCAGTTACATAAAAGGTAGATTGGTCTAATTTGAATCAGAAAAATAAGACGGATTACCTCTTGTCTAACTGTTAGTTGGTCAAACTAGTTCTTAAGAGTCCAGGCATGTCAAATCAATAAAAGTCCTGCTACTAATAAGTCAAGTTTGTGGTTGAAGGATTATTTCACTTCAGAATGAAACTTTCCTGATTATTTACTCACCCCCATGTCATCCAAGATGTTAAGCCCTTTCTTTCTTCAGTCGAAAAGAAATTAAGGTTTTTGAAGAAAACGCTCCAGGATTTTTCTCCATAAAGTGGACTTCAACAGTTACCACCAGGTTAAAGGTTTCAATGCAGCTTCAAAGGGCTCTACATGATCCCAGCCAAGAAATAAGGGTCTTATCAAGCAAAACGATGATATTTTCTAAAAAAAAAATATATACTTTTTATATACTTTATACTTTTTTTTAACCACAAATGCTCGTCTTGTATGCGTCATTTTTCCCCCCAAACCACTTCAGAGGAAATCCCGCCCTGGAGCCGATTCTAAAAATTTCATTGGTCATGCCAATCTCAGTAACGACTGACTACACCCAACCCTGATCCCTAAACATACCCGTTACTATAACGTCAGCCAATGAAATTGGTTGCAGGGCGGGGATTTCTGCTGAACCGTTTGAAAAAAAAAAAATCTCTATCCTCTGCTATCCGTCACGCATTACGTAATCACATTGGAAAGTTCACGTGTGATGTAGGCTGATATACCGAGCAAGAGTTTATTTAACGAACATGCAAAGACGGCCTTTACAAAAACAGGTAAAACAATGATGTCAGACGATTTTGAAGTTTGAAGAGTAAATGAAATGAAGTTTTTCGTCCTACCGCGTTACTTCCGCCTACGTCACGTGTGACCTTTCCAACGTGAATTCCTAATGCGTGGCGTATCGCAAAACTAGTGTAAGATGAGTATTTGTGGTTAAAAAGTATATATTTTTAATATTTTTAGAAAATGATGATTGTTTCGCAAGATGGGACCCTTATTCCCTCGGCTGTGATCATGTAGAGCCCTTTGAAGCTGCATTGAAACTGCAATTTGGACCTTAAACCCGTTGGTAACTGTTGAAGTCCACTACATGGAGAAAAATCCTGGAATGTTTTCTCAAAAAATTAAATTTCTTTTCCACTGAGGAAAGAAAGACAAACATATTTGATGGCATGAGGGTGAGTAAATTATCAGGAAATTTTAATTCTGAAGTGAACTAATCCTTTTAATATGTCACTTGCCATTTTTCTTCACATCACTAACAAATGCACGCTAATATGCTCCACAGGCACTTTAACAATACCAGTTCATCCATTGCCATTGGGTGGGGTTTCCTGTCAGCATTTACTTATCTCACAAAGTCATGCAAATAAGTTCAAAAAGATTTTTCATTTAGACAACCAAAGCAAATCTTACACAAGTTTGAAGCTGCTATTGTGCTTAACTAATTCTGCAAAGCTTGTTCAAATTCTACCCTGAAAGAAGAATTAAGCTCCGCTCCAAAACCTAGTGAGCCGATGTCATTAGTGGTTTTTCGACAAAATCGGGTCTTCATTAAGGTCCCATTAGCTTTAAAAAATATTTTTTAATGGGCACTTCCTTAACGCCTGATAATAACTCCTATAAAATCACAGAACTTTCATGATATATGTCATTTGAACTACATTACAATGACCATAAATCTCTGTTTTAGTTATCTTAAGTACTAGCACAGCATACAGATAACCAATTAGCCTGATAGCTTAGCTTATCCGCAACACATTGCACTGTATTCACATGCTACATGTATTTACTATCTTTAATGTAATTACATAAAATGGTCACATATTTCTTATTTATTAAAAACAAGTGATGTTCAATTGATTGTTTACCTATTTTATTATTAACCATTTATTAAGTAAAAGAAACTGATTGTCTTTTTTTATGCTCAATACAGCAATTTATATAAATTTTACACTAATGTTAGTGTATAGTTGATGAAAACCTGATTTAGATTGAGTCTTGCTGCCTACATAGTCACCATCCTAGTCATCATAAAACCTCATAACTGTTAATTTGGAAGGCAGCGCCACATAAATACTCTGTTTGAGAGTATCTAATTGTGTCATATTCAAGAGACAGTGTTGAATATGGTCTGCTTTAGAACAAATAAATTATGGAAGCACTGTGAGGCCTGGCGGTTTCTGCACATTTTAATCTGTTGAAAAGAATGACGTGAGGTGGTGTGAGACATGTTCAGACTGATAACAACCTCAGAGCTGAATCACTGTCATTCAAAAAGCGACTCTTGGAAAAAAAAAAACATCCATAACACCACCACGTTCCAAGCGGAAGAAGTGATCTGACAGGGAGAGAGAGCGGTAGAGACTGTGCCTGTGGGAATGGATGCTGAGATACTAGAATAAACTTTCCCGCAATGGCTTATTCCCATTGTACGGTGGGATGAACGATCCACATTCCTATATGTTATGTGAGCATGACAAAATCGGACCACCACTGACATGAATGTATCCCAGGTTCTTTTGATCCCAAGGCCCCACATTGTCCACAACAACATTCAAAGACCCGTGATGTTTCTAGTCATGATTTACTGTACAAAGATTTTATCTGGTAAAAATTTATTTATTTTATCCGTCCTTTTTTTACTCACAATTTCTACCTGATAAAATCTTTTAGGCCTGGGCAAATGTAGAAAATGTATAAATCATATAAAAAAATACCAATGGAGATATTAGATTTTATTGATTCAAATTACTTTTCCAGGTCTGAAAATCTAACCTTTATATTTGTTCAAATAAAAGGCAGCTGTTGAGGAGGTGAATTAAAATAATTAATATCTTGATGTTTAATGCTTTTATTTTAAATCATTTTATGTCAACTTGAGGCCACCTAGTGAGCCTCCAAGTTGAGAACCATAGGCCAAACCACGTAAATAAGGACTAGGCATCACGCACGTTACATAAAAGCTTCCACCCCTAAAAGAGTGTCACATTTGGGTCACACCACTCGGTGGGACATTATACTCCCGCCCTCTCTGCAAGCCTTGAGCTACAATTACTAGACAGGCAGGCGGGACATGTAATTGATGGCTGACTGGAAGAATCTCCCTTATGTACAGACGGTACTACCGTTCTGCTTAGTCTGCCTGGACCAATCATGACTGCATCATTCAGTCGCAAATTCCTGAGATTAAAAAAAATAGGCAAAGTTAGGCGTGCATCATTTCTGTCAGCAGGTGAAGTGACTCATGAGCGCTTTACACCATGTATATTAACACTGAATACATTTGCGAGCAAAAACCATAAGTATGGTTTTCCGTTAGAATTCAGGAAACTAGTGGTTCCTTGTTCCCTTCAAAAGGCACTTGTGCGTAATATTCAATGTGTAAGTGATATATATAAATGAGGTGTTTCAACATGCACGACACAAGATTTTGCTGAATGTTACACAGTTAAATTCGCATTAAATTAAAATTTACCCCATCTACTTTTTGTTATTGCAGATCTTATTGTGAATGAATGATCAGTGGATGTTTTATTTTTTAGCCCGTAATTTTTAAATCAAAATATCATAACTCCACCTTGCACTGAAATGACAAGACTTTTCTCTGGTGACATATGCCGGACTTCTCCAAATAATTTTGCCCACTTAAACCCTGTGCCTTTCTAAAAATTAACTGCAAGCTCGCAGTCAGATCAGCCTCCATCCAATCAACAACCCATGAATAAAACAAAGTCCGTGTACTACACTTTTCTCTTTTTCGCTAACGTTTCAATCGAATATGTCACAATAAAGAAGATTTTTGTGTGTGTGTGTGTGTGTGTGTGTGAGCTATTTCCATTTCATTGCAACTAAGATTTGGACAAAAATAGATTTTACACAGCTCTCTTGTGAATACTGGATTAGTGATCAAATATATTTGTACAACGGCTGCTATAGTGGATATTTGACAGTTAACCGTGGGAATAATTTACTGACACTACGTTCACATCTCTCGTATCATTCCGCGGTCTAGCGCAGCGCCCTCTTGCGACAGACTATAATAAAAATGGCCTTGGAGGACTTCGGTTTTAACTTTATTCAAATAAAACTTTAATATATGGCTAGAAGCACTGATGTGTTTAAAGAACAATCACTCAGAAAAACAACAAACCGATAAAAGATATACAGTAGGGTGAGAGAGAAAGCGATAAGTGTAGCTACATATGTAGCCTAGATGGAAAAATTAATTTAGATGGCTGATTAATGTATAAAGTAACATTACAACACTGTTGCAGTGTTCGTCAGTGCTGCTTGGCCAACTGTAGTCTACGCTGGAGTGGACTATTTTTCTTAGCGGAAGGTTAAAATTAATATAACATTTTTTTTCCAACTCATATCAGCATGTGTTTTTTTATTTCATAACTAGCAGTGGACTAAGGATGATGATGATGATAATATAAAATAAGCTGGTCATGACCAAACAATATCGTTTATTTTGTAAATTATCACTTATAAATGACATTACAGATTAGTCATGTTCACTAAACCTCGTTTTACAGCATAAAACCTAAAACTATGTGGCCTTAATCATAACATGAGCAAAAACCATCCACGTATTTACAGTAAAAGACTACAATCAGTCATTTTTTGTGTCATACATCGCATTTCCAAATCATCAAAGGCGTCAAAATAACGGCTATATCCTAGCAACAGTCACCGGACACTCGACAGCTCGCGGAAAGAATGGATAAAAACACCCTAAAATGTGCTTATGATGGAATAAAACTCCGGTTACAGTTAAGTGGTTTAATTATGCACTAATGTAAACAAATAAAGATGAAGCGCGTTAGAACACATATGAGATGTGTGAGATACGTGCGCGCTCCCCCTTCACCCCACCCATATAACGGAGAGATGCTATCAGCTCCTCCATCATAATAAACCATATTAACCAAATTAGTATAAAACGCCCCAAAATGTACACATAATAGTTGCTCTCTTGAAACAAAACACACAAGCGAAGCCGTTTTCGCTGTGAAAATACGACTGAGCATCACGCTCGGGAAATAACGTTACAGGCGCAGGTTGGTGTCATCATCTCTCGCGCTCCGTCGAGCGAACGCTCTCATCTCTGTAATTCAGTAAAATAATCACATGTACCTACCTGCTAATTGCATGTCCGCTCTTAAACTAACGGGCGGTCAGTGCAAAGCGGGGAGAAACAGTGTGAAATAGCGTTTGCTCGGTGTAGTAGAATTGATGCTGTGGGCTCGGTCTCTATCCGCTAATCCACCCCACACAAAGAGCAGAAAATGGCTGCAAGTGCATGCTCTTAAAGAGACAGGCACCCTTTTAAAACAGCATCTCTGGTGTGAGTCATCAGTTTACATACTCGAGTTGTAGAATTCTTCGATTTAGGTAGGCCTGTTAATGTTAGTATGATTCATGAACGAACATGGTGCAAATTCTAGATCATTTTCTATGAGCATGGTCTTAAATTTGAATCGGCTGCTACTTCTGACCCACTTAGCACTGTAACTGTGGTCGATTTATATTATGTCATTAACAATGATGTTTATTGGAATATATGTTTATAGGTTTAAGTTTATAGGAATATAAAGAGCTAGATAATATAGAAATATACTAAGGTGTATTCACTCATAACATTGATATTTTACAGTTTTGAGGGCGTGTGTGCTGTCCAGTCAAATAGTATTTTTCAAATACAAATTTAATCAAATTAAATAATTTAACTTACTTAAATAATTTAGTTGCCGTAGCATAAATATATTTACATGAATACATTTTAAAAAACTTTATCTGTGATGAGGCTCTGTGATGAGGGTCCTCAAACTGGTGCTAAATTATTGAGCAGTGTTTCTCAGCCAGAGGGCCATGGCTCACCAGAGCCTCAGCAAATAACAAAATAAATGTGTGGTTACTGAAATTCATTTTATACATAATGATTATAAAGATTAAAATGAATAAATGAATAAAACATAGATTAAAATAAATAAGTATAAAAATTAGATGAAAAAGTAAATAATAAATAAATCGTAAATTTAACAGCACAGCAAATGAGTAGAAAAACATCACAATAATATAAACTATTTAATAATATTTAATTATATATATATATATATATATTTTTTTTTTTTTTTCATTATTATTAACATTTTCAAAATAATATTTAAGACATTTATAATATTAATTTTTCACACTATAAATAGGGTCTTTTAAATACAAGAAACTAGATTCTTTACAAATTTTAGGATTGGGGTTCTTTACAAGAGAATGATAATTTGGGGTCCGTGTCATCTAAAATACTGAAATCTCTAACTCACTGGACACAGGGAAGAATGAGTCCTGAGCACTGGCCTTGTAAATTTTAGTGAAAACCCTTCATGATTGCATTTGTTTCATAAAAAAAAGAAGAAAGGTTTTCACTGTGGAAGCACATTAAATAAATATGCATTTATTTGAAGCCTATGGCCCCAGGCTGCATATACAGTGAACATTGGCATGCTGGAGAGCTTCCATTCAGTGCCGTTGTCACAGTAACCAGGGAAGGCATTTGTGAGACTATGGACCAATCAGCAGGAACAGCAGGTCTGCATCACATGCTTATACATGTATGCCAGCTATAATAAACAGTCTGTAGACCTGGATAGTGAAGGACTTTTAATATAATCCAATTACATGAACACTTAAATAGAGTATTACATACATAAATAGAGTATTACTCAAATAGAGTATCACTAACTTTTGCTTAATTTAGGAATTTGTGAGTTTATTGTGAAAAAAAAACAACAAAGGAAAGCACCAATGACAGAATCAGTAAAAAGATGTAAATGTGACGTTTTGTTCAATATGCATCAGCAAAAAACTAATAATGAGCAAAATTTTACTGGTGGATGAAAAAACATGGCTCATGTATGCCTCCTAAAGGACAGAATTGTGTTTGCAGAAGTCATACATGTATATAAACACAGTCGCCATTCAGTGATAGAATGTCAAATTACTTATGAAAATAAGAAACCTGTTAAATAAATAAAATCTACAAATAAATACAATGTGTGATTTGTACAATATACAGTATTTTCATTTACAGGGATAAAAAATGTCCTTATTACTCACCCTCATGCCATACCAAACCTGTTGAACACTAAAGTAAAAATTTTGAAGCAGCTTGTTTCTAATAACAACAGTTCATAATCTGTCACGCTGCAGTGGAAAGCACATTTTCAGTTACTATTTTCAGGTCTTTTCCTCACACAAATATCATATTACTTCAGAACTCCCAAAATCATATTATCACATGTTATATGGACCATGTCTATGGTCCTTTCATATATTTTTTCAATATGATTGACCAAAGATTCTTCAAAATGAACCATTTTCTATATATATATATATATATATATATATATATATATATATATATATATATAAACTGTGTACAGGTTTGAAATGATACAAGGGTGAGTAAATCTAAAAATGTTCACTTTTGAGTGAACTGTCACTTTAATTCAAAGGGAAGAGTGTGATCAGGATCAAGGTTCTTGATCAAGGCAGGCCAGTTCATGCAGGAGCAGAGCAAACGCGGGTCGATCGTCAGGTTTCTGTAAAACAAACATGGTTGTGTCTGTGGCAATAATGGCAAATAACTGAATAAACAGATCAGGAAACAGAAATATCGCCTGCTGATATCACAAAAGAAACAAAATAAGAATGCTTATGTCAACTGTGTGTAAAAATACCCTAATACACATTTAACACTGTGAAAGAAAAAAAATGTTAAGCCAAAATGGGAACATGACTAACTTCCCCATTCGTGAGAACAGGATTTATCAGTAAAACAAGCTTTATGGGGCAGGACGTCATATTCTATTAATATTCAAATACTTCAAGGATAGTTTGTTGCGATCATTTGCTATACTGAAAGCCTCATGATGTTGTTTGTGGTGGACTCACCTCTTTCCAGCTCCACTGCATTAACTCATATACACTCTTTGGACAGAGGCGGGGTCTCAGGAGCCGTTGTCCTGCGTTTAGGGTTTCCACTACTTCAGCATTACTACGGTTGTCATAGGGCATACGTCCCTCACTGTACACCTCCCACATGAGCACACCTACAAAGACAACGTCGAAAATATGTGGATAAAGGTGAGTGATTCATTTTTCTTTCTGTTAAACATTGTCTTAGTGGATCAATAAGGACTCACCAAATGACCACACATCTGATTTGCTGCTATACTTCCCGAATTTGATCACCTCTGGAGAAGACCACCTGACAGGAAATTTGGACCCAAAAGAGCTGGTGTATTTGTCATCTAGCACAAACCTGCAGACACAGGTGGGACTGTTACATTACACTGAGGTCTTAAAAGCTAGGGACGTGGGTCTCTGAAATATTGTGGCACAGCTACTCACCTCGTCATTCCAAAATCTGCTATCTTCACCACACCATCTTCAGAAACCAAACAGTTTCTTGCAGCCTGTTAAAAGAGCAAGATTTTGTAAACAAATGCACAACACAAAAGTTTGTCACAATAAAGCAAGAAATTGACTCATTAAAGGATCAGTTCACTTCAGAATTCAAATTTACTGATAATTTACTCACCCCCATGTCACTCAAGATGTTTATGTCTTTCTGTCAACAGTTGAAAATAAATGAAGGTTTTTGAGGAAAACATTAAGTTTTTCTCCATATAATGGACTTCAACAGTTACCAACAGATTGAAGGTCCAAATTGTAGTTTCAATGCAGCTTCAAAGGACTCTACATGATCCCAGCGAAACAATCGACATTTTCTAAAAATAATAAAAATTATATACTTTTTAACCACCAATGCTCGTTTTGCACTAGCCCTGCGATGCGCCACGCATTATGTAATCACGTTGGAAAGGTCAAGCGTGACATACGTAGGCCTACAAAGAAATTGTGCACAGACTTGGTCAAACAGCCTTTCCAAAAAAAAAAAAAAAAAAGGTAATGATGTCGGATGATTTTGAAGTTGGAAGAGAAAAGCTGTTCTTCCGCATACGTCACACGTGACCTTTCTAACAAGAATACATAACACATGGCACAGAGCTAAGACGAGCATTTGTGGTTAAAAATTATATAAATTTTTATTTGATCAAAAAATGATCGATCGTTTCACTAAGACCTTTATTCCTCGGCTGTGATCATGTAGAGTCCTTTGAAGCTGCATTGAAACTGCAGTTTTGACCTTAAACCCGTTGGTAACTGTTGAAGTCCACTATATGGAGAAAAATTCTGGAATGTTTTCCTCAAAAACCTTAATTTCTTTTCAAGTGAAGAAAGAAAGACATAAACATCTTGGATGACATGGGGGTGAGTAAATTATCAAGAAGTTTGAATTCTGAAGTGAACTAATCCTTTAAAAACCCTGTTTACACCTACCAAGTCTCTGTGGATGAAGTTGGAGCTCTCCAGGTAGGTCATCCCCTCACTTACATCCAAACACATCCCCAGCAGGACCTGCTGGGAAAGAGAGCCTTTTTTGGCACGTAAGTAGTCTGTTAGGCAGCCATTCTCCATGAATTCAAATACCAGAGAGATAGGTGAGTGCTGAGTGACCACACCATACAACTGGACCAGTTTATCATGGGACAGTTTCCTGTGGAGGCAGACAATGAAGGAGCAATAAATTCATGACATTTTCTCATGAAAGGCCTCGGATCTGTAGTCATGTTCTTTGAAACATACAGCATGAGTTACTTACATCATAACTTGTGCTTCCTCTTTAAATTCTTCCTCTGACATGAAACCCTCACGAACGGTCTTAACTGCCACCTGCCGGTCATCCCAGCTTCCCTTCCAGACCAAACCAAACTGCCCACTGCCCAGTTCCTCACTTAATACCAGTTTATTAGGGTTAATCTCCCATTTATCTGTAAAAGAGACAGGTTTTATATACTGTATATATAAATCAGAAAGATGTTTGTCTCTTGTGCTACATTAATCTGATCAAAAATACAGTAAAAACAGTAATATTGTGAAATATTATTAACTGTTTTTTTTTTAATTTAACACATAAAGCTGTAATGTATTCCTTTGATGACAAAGCTGAATTTTAAGCATCATTACTCCAGTCTTCAGTGTCACATGATCCATCATAAATTGTTCAAATATGCGGCTTAAGAAACATTTCTTAATTATTATTATCAATGTTGAAAGCAGTTTTGCTGCTTAATATTTTTGTGGAAAGAGTGGCACATTTTTTCAAGATTCTTTTGTGAATATAAAGTTCAAAGGAACAGCCTTTATTTGAAATAGAAATACTTAATAACATCTTATAAATATCTTTGCTGTTATTTTGATCAATTTAATGCATCCTACTGAATAAAAGTTATTAATTTCTTTAAAAAGTATACAAAAATGATTCAAAATATTGTAGTGATATATTCAAAAGAATTTTACTTGACCGCTGGAATTTTACCTGTAGACAACTCATTGATGCTTGAAGAGTTTGTAACATTTTTAGACACGCAATGCCTCAATCTGGTTATTAAACCTGCCACAAAAACAAACATAGGAGAAAAAGAAGGTACTTATGCAGTTTTTTTCAGCTTAATGATAGAATTAACATTCGCATTACAGTTGCTTTCAATCATTTTACAATACTTAAAGTACTTTTTCTAAACTCTTAACACAGGAACACACCTACACACAATTGGCCAAATAGTTAATTTTCTGACAAAGCCATATTTTGTTAAATAAATCCAAAGTCTACATTTCAAAACACTAAAAAAACTTTTTCTACATAGACTGACTCTATCTAAATCTAAACCCGACTCAACTTTGAATCATACTGTCAAAACACTAGCACTAGTTTTATATCCAACATGAACATATAGTCATCATAGGGCATAGATTGTCAAAATACTAACTGTTGACCCTTCACAAAGACCCGCCCCCTTTAGTT
The DNA here is from genome assembly GCA_038088235.1 of Zacco platypus. Taxonomy (NCBI): domain Eukaryota; kingdom Metazoa; phylum Chordata; class Actinopteri; order Cypriniformes; family Xenocyprididae; genus Zacco; species Zacco platypus. The sequence continues at coordinate 7,937,923 of CM076079.1, forward strand.
ACTGTTGCTATATCCGACAAGCCATCACTCTCACGCCACACATCATGTTCTCACGGAGTGAAAAATACATCGTGGAGCAAAGAGGACACTGACAACACGTCAACAGACAAGACAGAGCAGGTTACTTTTGATATGAAACAATTTCATATTTAAAATATTGTAATTTCTTTAAAGAAGTTTAAACAATAAAAACCATAAAGTGGCTCTTTAATGTGTCGTGACAGATCGCTGTATCTCCTTCAATCGGCTCGTGAACCGATCATCTCTTCATACTAGTTCATTTATAGTATCAAATAAACATGAATGGACATCAGAAGGAATGTTGTTTCAACCGCGGTGAGACGTGAGCACTCACATTTTTTCAAGTTCAAGTTCACCAACATTAATCTAACTCCCCTAACTGTGTTGTCGGACAAAATGGCGGATTCGGAGTTATGATTGGTTAGATCAATTGAAGGGTCATTATGAAAACTCCATTACTTCATGTCATGTTTCAGTTCTACCTGCAGACAATATGAAATCAATTGTTTTTTTGTGTTTTTTTTAAATTAAGTTTCCTTTTACTGTGAGCCATTCTACATTTTTGGTTGGGTGTTGAATGTGTGCATTCTTGGCATCATACTGTCTAAAAGTATATGAGGTATTAGACAATTCACAGAATATACAGTATGAAAAAAATAGAAAGAAACAGAATTGCTCAGGGCTCACTGGTCAAATGAGTTTCTCTTTCTCTCTCTCTCTGCTTCTCTGTGTTGTTCGGCATCCACATTGAGCAAAACCAATTCAAAAATCTTATTTTACTGTGTGTGTCCATGTAATGAAAAGAACTTCAACACCCGACTATCCCTCCAACTGAGATTGGAAACTGCTATTTCTCGACATTTCAGTGATCTGCTATTTAAAAGTGCTTTTCAGTTGTTTCGATATTTTAATATATTTTTCCAATACGTTTGAACTGCTGTTGTTGCAGAAGTATACATTTTAGAAACGTGTATTGTGTGAAAACGACATGAATTAATTATGTTAATGGTATGGACACAAAAGTCAGATGTACTAAATTTGTTTAGAGTTTTGAAAATGTGACTACAGATTGGACAAAAGGATGTTGGGAATCTTACAAAACCGTAAGATCCGAAACTTTTAACAGTTCTCTGTGGTGCAACTTTCAGATTTGAAAAGACTTTCAGTTTTTGAAAACAGCATCTTTTACAAGAAACAGCAAGAGGCAGCTAATAGCCTATCACGTGACGAACACCATGCAGTTTAAGAGCAACTGAGGTTTGTTTCTTAACTTACCTGCCGCATTGTGTTGGTGATAGTGGATGAGCTCTGGAATGCTTGAGAACAGATATTTCTCAGCTAAGAAATACATGACCTTTTCACCTTCTTTCTGTACTTTGATCTGGTAGTGCTTAACTAGGGGATACTTCTCTCCATTAGACCTGCATATGAGTTACGTTCATAAAAAAAAAACAACAGCATTAGAACACCAACGTCAAATATTGATATTGTAAGTAACATTAATTTCATTGCAAAGCATTTACCCTGAAACTCTGGAAAATATTGACACGGTATGAACACCTGCATGTTTAGAGTCACGAACCATGAACCCCCCGTCCTTGTTCTGTAAATGAAATTCATGTTAACAATAAATTTATATTCATGAATAATGAATGAATAAAGTTAACCATGTCAATACTGACCAATATGAATATCTTAAATGAGAAGGTATACACAGAAATACAATTTTTGTTTAATTATGACAAAGAGCTGTAGATAAATGTGTCCATGTATGTGTTGTACTGCAGCAGAGGCACAGTTACGCTAGTTATTGATAATAATTAGGACATATATGAACTGTTTGAATCCTCACATGTATGTCTGAATCTCCTCTCATATTTAAAACATAACAAAATAAGATTGTCATGACAGGAAACACAACAGCCACATTTTGGTTTAAGGGCTGTAGATTTCTGTTTGAACTGTGCACGCTTTTGCCTGCACCGTGTGCAGATGTTGCTCTTGCAGGTTTGCAAATACCCCCAACTTTCTGCAATGCCCCAAAAAAAAAAACCTGTGAAAAAATGTACTGAAGTGATGTGCAGATTTTGACTAAGTGTTTAAAATAGTTAAAGCATATATGACTTCATGGAAACATTAACCCTCTGGTGCTCTTCACATGGGGGTTAAAAATGACATTTTTTTTTTATTTTTATGAAATTACGTAATATGGAGCTCCGGACATGAAATGCAGGAAAAAATAGTATAGCCTAAATCATGTGCATGATTTATAAATCAAGGGAATGAAAGAGTAAATCATGTGCATGATCTATAAATCAAGGGAATGAAAGAGTAAATCATGTGCATGATTTAGTAAATCAATTTTTTTCTTTTCTTGCATGTCATGTTCAGGGCTCCGTAATACGTACTATAATTTAGTTTGATAATGTTTTTTATTTAGTATTTTATATTTTTTGGGAATTTTATGGTTCACTTTTTGAGCATTGACCTGAAAACTTAAACTTAAACTGCCATAAATCTTGAATGCTTGAAAAAAGTGAACTTAAAAATACTATTTTTAAATTTTATATGAAATATATATTTTCCAAAAACACCCTTTACACTAAAACTGGAAGAAAATAAAAGCAAATCTACTTGTGTTCCAAATTTGAGCTTGATATCTCAAAAAAATTTGCTTTGTTTGACTGCAGTACCAGAAGTTTCCACTATATGAAATTTATTTCCCATTAATTTGCAGCGCAGTCATTTTTGACCGTGAGGAAGTGTGACCTTTCCAAATCATGTCCATGTTTTTCTTTTTTCTTTTGACATAGCATGTGCTAAACCAAACTTTCATACCATTCTGATGAAGTAAAAAAAAAAAATCTAAAAAAAAACCCCAAACATTTTTCAGTCAGAAATGACCGGAGACCACCAAGTGTTAACCGATATTATAAACATCATTCGACCATTGTTGGTTACCTTACCTCTCTCATGAGTAACTCCTCTGCATCTGTCCGAGTCACGTCCTTACTGTACCATCTGTGAAACCACATAACATTACTGCTGATTACTTAATCAACCTTTGAATTATGATCTTAGTCCTTTTAACAAATTTTGTACTTAAAAAGTTTTATTCTGTACTTACTCAAATTTTTCAATGTTGTTTGACTTTTTTTCTTCAATATATATGCACGGCACAGAGCCAACATTTCTGCAACAGGAGAGAAAAGAGCACAAAAGTTTTACTTGGAAAAGATTTAAAAACCATTTCCTTTCCCTTGGGTTTTCATATAAAACATTGTTTTCCTCACAGCTCTGTTCTTCTTGGATTTGAACTTTTTTTTTTAGTTTATAGGCTTAGGTGATGACATTTACAGTATGGCAACATAATGTGGTATTGCGATAAAAAAATTACACAATTTTCCTGCGAGGACTCAATGCAATTATTTCATGCTAAATATCAAGGTTCCTTGTTCCTTTTAAAACGCAGAATTGCGCTGGGGTCTTGTCGCTTACAACACCCCAGAACCGAAACACCATGCAACATTGTAAATTCTAAATAAAGTTGCTCAAATTAGTTAACTGCTGGATATCACGTAAATAATAATATTTCATCCTACCGTTTATATAATACATTGTAAATAATGTAAATTATGCAATAATACACTCTTGAAATTATTTTTATCTATCTATCTATCTATCTATCTATCTATCTATCTATCTATCTATCTATCTATCTATCTATCTATCTATCGGTAGATACAGCAAAGGGTGTGGCATTTTGTTTAATGACCTTCAATTTGCCGAGTGAAAAACTTTTAACTCCAACTGAGTTTTAAAACTGTTTTTGTAATGTCTCAAACAGCTGACTTGACAGTGGAGGGATTCTTTTACAAGGCATTTATGTGTCTAAGTCTAAGTTATGAGACTGCAAAAATTGTTTTAGATATTTACCCATCTTTGTCCCTAACAGTCCACCAGTTTGGTTCAGAGCAGTCTACGATAAAATACTCTTCATCTTTATGTAGAGGCAGGTCTGTATCTTCTACAGGGTTGAAATTCCTCAAAGCCACAACAATCCTGTCCTCTGGATCTGAAGATCGTCTCTAGAAGATAAACACAGCTCAATTTATACCATCTCATCCAAACACTGTCCTGAAGAATTTGAACAGCAAAAATAACAGAAATTTTAATAATCGCAAACATTTAAACCTAAAGATAAATAAAACATATTGGCCTGGTTTCAGAGACAGGGCTTAGATTAAGCCAGGATTAGGCCTTAGTTAAATTAGGACAGTTAAAGTAGCTTTTCTTTAAGACAAAACAATGGCACTGACATGTTTTAAGATACTTTCAGTTAAGACAGCTCAAATATGCATTTTAGTCTAGGAATAGCTTTAAATCTTGTCTGTGAAACAGTTAAGTCTAAAATATGCCATACATACGCATGAAAATCAGAAACAGAGAACAGAGATTGAATGACAAACCAATGGATCTGGAGTTGGAGGAAGAGGTTTGGCTGTGGGATGAAATGAAACAACTATGAAAACTATGGAAAATTTGTCACATACCACATTATAATCACTGCATTCATGTGGTGGAATGTCAGTTAAGTGATGTGATTTCAAATGAGCATCTGTTTTATATACAGCAAAAAGTAAATGAGGTTGCACCTCCATTGGGATAGTATTCGCTGCATCCCGTCGCCAGCTTCTCCGTCTGATGACAACATCTCCATTTCCCTTCTCCCCAGAAGTCAGGATGGTACTTCACAAACAAGTTGTTATTTGCCGTCGCTTCATAGGTTGAAGAAATAACATAAAGTAAAGAACATTGACAAAAAAATATTTCACTCTACATTGAAAACACCCTTTTTCTGGGATGTCAATTTCAGTAACAGCTGCTTACCTTCTTTCAAAGCTTTGACCCATTTTAACCTGCTGTCGTTGTCTTGAGCAAACACATACAGATAGTAGCTGTCATGGGCAATCTGTGAACAAACATTAACAAACGAATAAACAAAGAAAACCTTTAAGCAAAGTATTCAGTTTAGACTTAGTGAAAAACACTTACAGTATACTAGGCATAATTTGACATTATTTACAGGCACTGTCTTCTATATGAACTGCTTCGCTCCGACATTATAAGCAACAATTCTCACCTGGAAAGGGTACTTGTAATCACAGGGAATGGGAACATCACTGCGTACAATCTCCACACACTTGATATGAGACAATTCGATGGAGCCTTTTTGAGTTGGCTTTTTCTAAGGCAATTAAAAACGAATGATATGTTACTCTGTTGTCAGTTCATCACAGACATTTTCATAGCTTATTTAAAAAAAAAAATGAAAAATGTAATTTTATATTTGCAAACATATGTCTCCAGAAGCTGTGAATACATACCCCAGGACGTTGTTCAAAGTATGTCAGATCCTGTGTGTTTAACACGAAAATCCTCTCTTTGTAATTGCATGGTGAAGTTCTTCTCTTTTGTTGTGATTTCTTGTACAGTGTTTCCTTGAGGATGACCCTTGGGTACATGGTGAAATTCGGGTATTTAACTACCATGTAGAAGGTTGACTCATGGCAAATGATGCATGCCAATGTCTGTTACAGACTAGTAGAGCTTATACTGATGTCGAGAGCATAGGTTTCCGGAGTCGATACTAGGTAAACCACTTCCTGAGGTAGACTGCATACAACACGACAAACTCTCAAGCGATTACATGCATGCACACACACACACACACACACACACACACACACACACACACCCACACCCACACATAGACACATGCACACACACACACACACACACATATGTTAGTTATCCATGTTTTATGGGGACATAGACGTAATGGGTTTGATACTGTACAAACTGTATATTCTATCCCCTAAACCTACCCATCACAGAAAACTTGGTATACCTAAAATGATATTTTAGGTTTTCAAAAAAGATAATTCTGTATGATTTATAAGCTTTTTTCCTCATGGGGACCAAAAAACGTCCCCACAAGGGAAATAACAGGATCACACACAGACACAGACACACACACACACACATGCACGCACACCCACACACCCACACACACACGTTGGTTATCCATGTTTTATGGGGACATAGACGTAATGGGTTTGATACTGTACAAACTGTATATTCTATCCCCTAAACCTACCCATCACAGAAAACTTGGTATACCTAAATGATATTTTAGGTTTTCAAAAAAGATAATTCTGTATGATTTATAAGCTTTTTTCCTCATGGGGACCAAAAAACGTCCCCACAAGGGGAATAACAGGATCACACACAGACACACACACACACACACACACACCACACACCCACACATAGACACACACGCACACACACACACACCCACACACACACGTTGGTTATCCATGTTTTATGGGGACATAGACGTAATGGGTTTGATACTGTACAAACTGTATATTCTATCCCCTAAACCTACCCATCACAGAAAACTTGGCATACCTAAAATGATATTTTAATATTTTAGGTTTTCAAAAAAGATAATTCTGTATGATTTATAAGCTTTTTTCCTCATGGGGACCACAAAACGTCCCCACAAGGGGAATAACAGGACGACACACAGACACACACACACACACAGAAACACACACACAGGTTTGTTTTGCTATTTTAGTGAGGAGATTCCATAGGCATAATGGATTTTATACTGTAGAGAACGCATGAAGTGTCCTCATATTACACGTTTAAATTGTAATACTCATAAATTGAGTAATTGTGTCCTCATAAATAACAAAAAAGTGCACACACACACACACACACACACATTGTTTCGCTATCTTAGAGAGTAATGGTTTTTATACTGTACAAACTGTACGTTCTCTCCCCCTACACTACTCTTACTCCTAAACCTACCCATCACAGAAAACATTCTGCATTTTTACATTTTTAATAAAACATTGTTTAGTATGTATTTAAAGCTATTTTAAATATGAGGACTCATGAAATGTCCTCATAAAACATGTTTACGTCATAATACCAGTGTAATACCAGTGTCATTATACAAAATTGTGTCCTCATAAATCATGAAAACAAGAACACACACACACGCCATTCTTTCACACACATTACTTTGCATTGACTTTCTTTTATTTTTATACTGAACGAAAGATAGTTTATCGAAAGTTTTTATCTCCTGACATACACCCTGTACAATAAATTTTTTATTTTTCATTAAGAAATTATTTCAAATGTTTATTAAGCTGTTTTCCTTATAATATTACAGTGTAGGTGATTTAAATGTTTACTGTCTTTGCGGGAACATCTGTAACATCAATGTAAACAAAGCCTGAACGTGAAACGGAGAGATTCACTTCAACATTTCTGCTTAAATTCCTTCATGGAGAGAGAAGAAACCTTAAAATGATTTTTTTTTTTTTTTAAATGAATGTTAATAATTTTAAGAACAGACATATAAATTTGAAACTTATACAGGTAGAGGTTGAAAATTTTCTAACCACAAACATTACAGCTTTTCACAATTGCTAAGAGACATTTCTTGAAACCTTGACCCATTTTCTCACTACATTAAACGCGAAACCAAATCTTCAAACTACAAAACCCCTGACTCTTCTGGCAAAACCTGAAGTCAAAATCAAACAGATCATACAAACAGCCAGGCAATATATAAACTCTACAGATCTTTCATTAGACACTACATCAAAAAATGGACACAACATCCAGGGGATATAGTTACAGAATAAATGTGTATTGCATACGGTAAACAAATGTAGCAATTTTGATGTAAAACAGTTACATAGTTAAAACTATGGAAAAAACACTAAAAAAAAGGAAGATTATTGCGACTTTTTATCTCAGAATTCTGACCTTTTATCTCAGAAGTGTGAGATATAAAGTTATAATTGTGAGTTATAAAGTCAGAATTGTGAGATATAAAGTCAGAATTGTGAGTTATAAAGTCACAATAATCTTCGTTTTTTCGGTGGTCTGGTGGAAGCCCGTTTCCGCCACTGAAAAAAAAAAGATTGTGTGACTTTTTATCTCAGAATTGTTACTTTTTCTCTTAGAAGTGTGAGATATAAAGTCAGAATTGTGAGATATAATCTTTTTTTTTCAGTGTTGGAAACGGGCTTCCATGTAAAAAAAAAAAAACAGTTATGAAAATATGTGAAGAAAATAAAAATAATTTACAACACATTTACTGGTAGCAGCTTTCATTGTTTTCATTTTTCTATCTGATGCTGTTTTGAAAAAAGTTGCTGTATGAAGAGTCCGGCCATTTTTTTTTTTTTTTATCAATATAACTTTTTCTCAAAATAGTGAAGTTGTTGTATATCTATATGTCATCACATCTATATATCTATTATTATTATTTAATACAACCTAAAAACAATATCAACTTTCCTTCTAATACAGTTTTTCTCAATTGCTAAAACACATTTCTTGAAATTATGCCTCCTTTTCTCGAAACTCTAAACACAAATCCATAACTTCTCACACAATTTTCCAAATGTACTATTTTCAGGTCAAAATGAAGCTCTCTCACCATTCAGTCTTGCTGCAAAACCAAACTTTGCTCTCAGACATGATACACAAGCACTCAAAAACATACACACAACATAGTCTTACACACTGGTGAGATAAATTCAAAACAATGCTACAAAAACCGGTAATACGCAAGTTATGTTGCGTGTGGTTTTCTCCCCCAAAAACCTTTTCACATGATGAACACAACAAAAGACAACAAATACATACAGTACTGCACAAACTTTTGGAAAGTTTGCTATTTTTAATGTTTTTGAAAGAAGTCTCTTCTGCTCATTAAGCCTGCATTTACATGTTTGATCAAAACTAGAAAAAACAGTAATGTTGTGAAATATTATTACAATTTAAAATAATGGTTTTCTATTATAATGTTGTAAATTGTAATTTATTCCTATGATCAAAGCTGAATTTTCAGCATCATTACTCCAGTCTTCAGTGTCACATGATCCTTCAGAAATTATTTTACGAAATATGATGATTTATTATCAACGTTGGAAACAGTTGTGCTGCTTACGTAATTTTTTTTTCAGGATTTTTTGACGAATAAAAAGTAAAAAAAAGAAAGAAAAAAGAACAGCATCTTATGTAACATTATACACTACAGTAAAGTTTGGGGCCAGTAACTCTTTTTCTTTCTTTCTTTTTTTAATTTTTGAAAAAAATTAATACTTTTATTCAGCTTGTGTTAAACTGATAAAAAGTGATAGTAAAGATAGAAAAGATTTCCATTGTTCCAAAACTGAATGAACTGACTGATCTATCTTTTGAAGGTTCTGATTGGTGTGTGAACAATATTGAATGTTATAGCGCTTTCTAAATGACCACATGGTGTAGGCAATGAGAAATGAAGGGATTTGTGTGTAGAGTTTTGCACTGACAGTTCAACAAATCTGACTCATGTCAAAACAGGGGAATGGTGTTTATAGTTTAGGGAAATGGGTGTGCTTTTTGATAAATGGTGTTATAGTTTTGAAATTTTAGTTCAAAAGCCTGGTTATAGTGTTTAAGCATTCGAGAAAAACTGTAAAAATTCCACAAACATCTTAGTGCACATAACATTTAATTCATTTATTTTTATTCAGTTATTAAACTGGTTATACAACACAATAATTACTAGGTTAAACAAGAAAATAAAAAGACAACAATAAATGAGAAAACAATTTCATAAAAAATACCTTTCACCTTCTTTAGGAGCTTTGACCCATTTTAGGTGGTATTAGTGGTATGGCATCATACACACCGAAGCATCTGCACATGCCTTTTTTTTGTTTAGTGGCACATCAGTTTTTCAAATATCATTTGCCGGTGGACTGTGGCATAATACCAACCACTAAAACTAGCATGTGCATCCGATATTGCGAAAGACATAACATTATTATGCAGTATTTTGTGGCACCTCAACATGAGTTGAGGAGTCGTCAGTATTGATGTAAATGAGACACAAAATTAAAGTTTGCTTTTTTGTTGTTTGTTTTTTGGTGCTTAGTGTTTTAAGTAGCTTAGGTTTAATTAATGCTTATAAAATTCATTAAGAGATAAGAGATACCACCATCAAACAAACAAACAAACTAAACTAAAAACGAACAAAAAAAGCATAATTTTGTGAAAGACAATGGTAAATAATTATCCTTATAGTCTTTAGCAATTTTAAAAAAAATACTTATTTTTTTTTAAAAATAAATGTCAATTAAACATTTATAAACGCTTAGTTTTCAAAAGTGTGGTCAGTTGAGGCACATCTGTTTTTGAGGTGCAAGCCAGGTGCCACTGAATGTTGTTTCACACAAACAAACCCTCAGAGAACAAATTTGTCATGACTCACTTCGAACATTTACGTTATTTATAAATTAATTGTATCTATTGCTCATATATATTTTAAAAAGTCAAACTACGATTTCTTTGAATACGCTTTTCTTCGGACGCGCCCTAATCTGACTTTGGCCAATGAAATACCTCGTTACTAACGGACTGTGTACCAATGGAATTCACGCTTGTTGAGACCTGAAGAAATCGAGAATCAAGACATGCAAGGAGACATGATAGCTTTGCCTATGTTTACTGAAAATCTGTTTACGTAGCCAACACCCTTTTTGTTCAATAAAGTCAGCAGTTTTCGGTATGTATATATATTTTTTGTTGATTACAACTGTAATGAGTACTTTTCTTTATATATATTTTTATTCGGTCAACTGTAGCATTTAGCTTGCCAGCTGTTAGCCGTTTCTAAACCAGTATTGTTGATAAAATATGTCTGTTTCCTTTTACTGCGTTTCCGATGTATTTGTTCGACAGTAATATATCAAATAAAATAGAATTTTGTTTATAATAATTGTCCTTGTTGTTGTATACCAGAGAGAGAGAGAGACAGTTTAAATAAATAACAATATTGAGTAGTGCTACGAGTCCATTTAATAAATAGTTCTGATTGTTTTCTCCCTTTTCTCGACTAGATTTGCAAAATGGGGGAGCCACAGCAGGTCAGTGCTCTTCCACCGCCTCCAATGCAGTACATCAAGGAGTACACGGATGAGAATGTGCGAAAGGGACTGGCCCCCAAACCCCCTCCTCCTATTCGAGATAGTTACATGATGTTTGGCAATCATTTCCAATGCGATGACATAATTATTCGACCATTGGAGAGCCAGGGCATCGAGCGCCTCCACCCCATGCAGTTTGATCACAAGAGAGAGCTGAAAAAACTAAATATGTCCATCCTGGTCAACTTTCTGGACCTTCTGGACATCCTCATCAAAAGCCCTGGCAGCATTAAGCGAGAGGAGAAGATGGAGGACTTGAAACTCCTGTTTGTCCACATGCATCACCTCATCAACGAATACCGTCCTCACCAGGCCAGGGAGACGCTTCGGGTCATGATGGAGGTTCAGAAGAGACAGAGGCTGGAGACGGCGGAGCGTTTCCAGAAGCATCTGGAGCGGGTGGTGGAGATGATCCAGGGGTGTCTTGCCTCGCTACCTGATGATTTGCCACAACCCAACAGCTCCAGCGGGGGAGAGGCTGGAGGCACGGCGTCAGCTGGAGCCTCGAGACTGAAAACTGAGCCTATGGATGTAGATGTGACAGGTGTTAGCTGCATGGTTGCTCAAACGGACAAGAATGTGCCTTCTAAGAAGGACAAGGTGTGGGACAAGGATGCTGTAATGTGCAGTATTATAGATGAAATGACTTGAGCTGTGTAAGGAATTAATTGTTTTTATTGTTATTCAGGAAATGCCAGTTCTTCAACTTTGTTACAGGAAGTCAACAAGTAGACCACAAACACAGTTTTTCTATTTAACACGGCAGTGAGCTCACACGGTCATTGAAGTAGAACTGTATGTGTAAAATAATAAATATCTACTGGTCTTTTCATTTTGATATCATTCGCCGTGCTTTTTTTTGTGCTTTCACATAAATAAAATCGACTACAAGCATCAGTTCAAGCCATATTTCATAAACTGTTGTTGGGTGTAGACATGTATATTAAAGGAATGATGAAGGGGGGGAGCATGTCAAACTGCTGAGTAGTAACCTGGGAAGGTTGTGCCATGTGATGTTATGTGATTTAGCCATTCTCAGTGTCACACGTTTGTATGATTCTGATTGGTTGGAGGAAATGCAAACTTATACAACTTTACTGCACTTATGCAATCTTGTGTAAGTGTACTTTAGTCTAATGAGTTATGCATATTTTTAACAAACAGGTATTTGTATCCTCGGCTGGCAACTACAATGCCTCTGTATGTGCAGTGTCATCCTAATATGTATAATATAAGGTTTCCATGTCTTTCGCTTGTAAATTCAAGTTTTTACTCACCAGTGTGTCACTGAACATTTGCATTAGAACAAAAATGAGTCCATGCAACGTAAATACAAGAAGTACGAAGGTTTATGTAACTTAATGAGTGGGTAATGTTTGTATAAAAGTTTAAGATAGATGTTTAAGGAATATTGACAACGTTATTTCTGAATGTTTGTAATGTTACTAGCGCCTCAGAATGCAGTGTGCATTTCGACTGCATGTATCTTCCTACGTGCGGCAAATGCTGAAATACACAAAGGGAAAGCAAGAAAGGAGCTATCAAAGCATAATTATTGAACACCCATATGTTCATGGCACAGTTTGTATCGTAGGCGTCTGTCATTGAATTAGTGCGCGAGATTCCCTGTTATGAAACGCGGCGTTCGCTGTTTCACAACAGGGTGGAACGCGAGCGGGGGAGCCAATGGGAAGCACCACCACGCGTCACGTGTTTTTTATTTATGTAATGTAATGGTGTCAGAAGCAAACCCAGCATAATCTGCGGTCTAAACACAAGACAAAGATGTTGGTCTTGCGAACTTAAAAACAGGAAAATAGAGATCCATCGGTCGCTTTTTATTTTGTCCTTGCGCTGCGTTGATGGAGTTCGGAGGAGTCAAGCTAATCGGACTGAAGCGGAGTGAACCAATTCATCATGGGAATACGTTACTCTCACAACAAAGACTGAGATATGATTGACAATGGGTAATCATACATATTAGATCTATTGTCATATCTAAAAGTAAGTTGGATAGGGAATCCTAAAGCATGCTCTTGGCACAAACTGCCATCGGCCTGAAGCTTATAAAAGCAGTCATGAAATGAGATAGGACATAGCTGCTATTAAACTACCGGTGTCGTTGAACTTTTTTTATCATGCCACATTTCATGCTCAAAAACCGAGCTCTGTAACTTTTGACGAAGGGCATCAGCTGTTCAACTTTCAGAAGGAAGCTGTCACCGGATGAAAGAGTCGAGGATGGATCTCCTGGAGTGTCCGATCTGTCTGTTCCTCATGTGCGAGCCCGTGACCATGAGCTGCGGTCACTCGTTCTGCAGGAGATGCATGGGCGCTTTCCTGCCCTCGCGATGCCCCACATGCAAAGAACGATTAAAACAGAGAGATGCGAAAAACATCAAAAACAATGTGTTACTCTTCAGCGTCATTGAGAAATGTTGCCCAGAAGAGACTAAGATGAAGTGTCACATTCAGGAGAAGCTGAAAACCAGCGAGTTTACAGAAGCACTGCGTATTGCGGACGAAGGGATTGAGATGGGTAAGGATAGCAAACTCGAGGAAAATTACCTTATGCAACCACATTGATGGTTATATATAGACCTATTGTGCAACCGTTTCGGTTATGAAAACTGAACGTGTAGATGTGGCTGTCTCAGCTACGGTTATTTCGTTTAAACACTGGTTATATTTGAACAAATACAGCAACGGAATGTTTTCATGATGCTTAGTTGCTTTATGGTGCTCGAAATTGCGTAGAAGAGAAACATACATCGAGACTGGTGTAGTCGAATGAATCATTCTTAAGAGTCGATTCTTTTTTGCGAATCAAAACACATCACGAATCAGAAACCTAGCCAGTTCACTTGAGTAAACCAAAACACTTGTGATGAGTTATTTAATTAAAGTGACTCGCTTACACAACCTAAAGTTATGACATACTAACGTCATTTCTGACTCAAAATGAACCACAACTGTAACATGTTGTAGCCTACTTAAGTCTCGCGAGACGTCTAATCAATGTTAATTATTGGTTGTTCATATGAAGAAGAAAAAAAAAGTTTTGTTTTAATATTTGTATTTAATGTATAGTTTGGATGAATTAATTATTTGCGTTTATACCATCTATAAAAAGTAAACCCACTTTTTGCAAGAATTGCAATTTTGCTGCATAATAGATTTTTTTTGTGCCTAATAAGTGCTGAGTGACTTGGAAGGTGCAGTCTAGATTTTAAAATACAGCAATTTAAAGCAAATAGACCTTTCCTTTTCTTGCTGTACAGGATATTTATAGCTCATAATAATAACCGGCACCTGCCTTTTATAGGACATTTATGCAATGAAAGCACACTACATTCTTCTGAAGTAGGCCAATGAGTTTGCGAACCTCGTATTCACTAAAGAAAAAGTAATTCATTCATTGCAATTAAAAACCTCCAGAAGTATGATGATTTGAATTAAATGAGGATACATTTACTAATAACTGTAAATAATTTATGAATCATGTCAGGACATCATTGTGGAAAAAGCATAATAGAAATGATGTAATCAGTATACTAAATGCATGTCTAGAATCAGATCAGCCTATAAACACAGGTAGGCTGAGATAATGAAAGCCATATGCAGCAGGAGTTTGAAATCTGTTGTTTCTAGAAATATATGCCCCAGATTGCAGCATTTTAACACCGCGTGGGTTAGTTGAAGACTGTTAGATATTGTCTTTGTGATCCACCTACTCACACTTGTGAGCAGAGAGCCGTGCTTGTTGAAAGCAACAGTGATTTCATAAGCGCAGGTCTCCTAAAGGGTTAATGAGTACCAGTGAAAGTGGGTTAAAACATGTTGTGAGTGGCTGATGTGTGATGTCACTAACAAGGGTAAATAAGTTCATGAAAACATCCCTAGGGCACACACCGGCAAAATAACAAGTCTCATGTGGTATATAATATACACAAAGGAGACATTATAGAACATATTGTAAGATGCATTAATGTAGTTATGGAGATGCAATTAATCCATCCCCGACATAATGAGATATAGTGCAGTTTGCTTATATTATAAGGCTCTTATCTTATAGATGGACATTACTATTAACAGCAACAGTGCCATTTGTCCTTTAGTGAATTGTATGTATCATTTTACAGCCACTGAATGACTGCACTTATCTGTCTAGTAACATAAACCCTCCAAGGCAAAACCGAGACGTCTGTCCTGTCAACACTTTGAATCCAATTAGAGGTAGTTTCCTGTACGCTCAGCCCCTCATATACTTTCCCTCTTGTGTAACCAAGGATCCTATGATGACATAATCTGGTTTTGTATCGTAACAGCCCGGTTATTTCATCGGTCTGTGTGCACATATATACAGTAAGTGACATAATGCACTTTTGTCCCTCTTTAAGCAATAATTCGTAGAATTGTTGGATTTCCGGCCACTGTCAGATCCGTTTGTTGTTGAATTTGATTAATGTCTAATGCACGCTCATCCACCCCTTCCTTTGTTTATCTTGCTGCAGGTGGATTCCATTCGTTGCATTTGATCATTATGCTTAAGACAGTTTATTTTCCTTCTTTTTTGCATTTTGCTATTAGATGCTCATCTCATGTCATGCCATCTAAGTGGTATAGATGTTAGATGTGCACTAATACACGAGGTGGGAGGAACGCTTATGCAGAGTGCTACTGTTCAGCGATTAATGATGTGCATTTAGGTTGCTCTCTTTGTGTCGATGCACATTTAAAACATTTCAAACTGATAAAAGCCTCAAATCTATGTCGAAAAAAAACTGAGGACCATTACTGTCCGTCTTTTCATGCATCTACAGCCCCTGATGATGTGAGTCTGAAAGTGTGGCGGGCTGAGGCCTGCATGGGCCTCCGTCGCTTTTCTGATGCCCTCCGTGACCTGGACGACCTGTGCTGTGTGCGACCCAATTGGACGGAGGTGAGGGCCTTCTTTGCTGACTGTACTGGTTAATTATATGTTGTCTAAAACTTATGTTTGATTACCGTTAAGGAATGGTGTGGACAGATGAATTATATTATGCATTCTGCAAATCTGTATGAATTTATTATACGCATTTATTATTCTGTATATGTCAGGTCTCTAAAATGTCAGTGCAGTCTCATGGTGTGGTATTACGGAAATGACCGACGCAGATTCTTAGTTATGTCATCCATGTTGGTATGGATAGAGCACATTGTAGGATATGGCATTATTCCCACAGCAGTATACTGACATACACTACCGTTCAAGGTTAATTTTTAATAATACTTTTTAAAATGTAGTACTTTTATTCAACAAGAAGACATTAAATTGATCAAAAGTGACAGTAAATACTTTTATAACATTATATTTCAAATAAATGTTTTTTTTTTTAACTTTATATTCCTCAAAGAATACTGCAGAAATGATCATGGTTTTCAAAAAATATGAAGTGGCACAACTGATTTCAACATTGATAATAATAATAAATGTTTCTTGAGCAGCAAATCAGTATATTAGAATGATTTCTGAAGGATCATGTGACACTGAAGACTAAGCTTTGCCATCAGAGGAATAAGTTTCATTTTAAATTATATTAAAATGGAAAACAGTTATTTTAAATTGTAATAATATTTAAAAATATTACTGTTTTTACTGTATTCTTGATAATGATAATAACATGCAGCCTTGGTTAGCTTAAGAGACTTCAGACATTAAAAAATCTTCCTGACCTCAAAAATGTTAAATACGTACGTAATTTTAATAGTACGTATTAAAATTTACATATTGTGTAACTATGTTTTTATAATGTTCATTATGTAAAACAGGGAAGATGTACATTCATTCCTGTGGATTTTTGCTAAATTCTATTTAATAAATTGAATAGTATTATTCGTGTTAATAATTTGTGTTTAAATTCTGTATTTTGTAGGGTTTCTTTCGAAAAGGGAATGTTCTTCTTGAAATGGGCAGAAAGACGGAAGCCCTCATCCACTTCTACCGCTGCCTGAAGCAGCAGCCTGACTTTGCCCCTGCAAAAAACCAGATTAAGAAGGTGGTTGTTTCAGAAAGTTTCCAGAAGCTTGATCAACAATTCACTTTTCTGAAGAGAGTCAGAACCAAGTGATTCATAACAAAAACATTCATTTATGATGCATGTTTTTCTTAAAAACATGAATGAATGTTTTATATGATATGCAGATCTTGGAAGCAGAGGGGATGGCTGTACCAGAAGAAGTTCCACGGATTCTGCATATTGTGTCTGAGTACTTGCAAGATCCCTGTCCTATCACCAGCTCTGTAAGCCCCTCGTCCACAGATGGTCAGCGCTTCACGCACAACAATGCTGAAGGTCAAAGTGATGCCGGGCAGGTGAGGTGTGAGCACAGCACAAAAGCTGTTGTGTAACATTGGTAATGTGACATCAAACTGATATAGTCGCTATTGTAACATTTTCTTAAAGATTCTTTTTTTCTTCATTAAAATAGACTAATGCTGATAAGCCAATAATATAAAAAATAAAAATAAATACATTTGTGATGTGAGCTATATGGGAGATTTTTTTCCTGTTCTGTCCTAGAACGCAACTAAAGCGAAGCACAGCACCAGCGGCGAGTGCTGCCTGAGCCTGTGTCAGGCCGTGTCCTTCCTCCCCACTGCTGAGGATGATGAGGAACTGATGATGAAGAGAGAGGAGAAACAGACCAGAGGTGAATATATCCTCCTAATTGCTTAGGAAAACAAATGTAATGCATTCACATTTATATATGCACCTTCTAGAGATGATCAAAACATTTAGTATTAAATATAATTCAAAATATGATTCTTAAATGGATAGTTCCCATCCAAAATGCTGAAAGGTTGCAGTTTAGCTGGTTTGCTTTATACAATTTTAATTAATTGTCTCTTGATGATAGTTATTAATCATCATTAATCTCATACATTTTTAAACGACGCGTTAAGTTAAGACTACATAATAATGTATGTTGTGTGAGACTGGTTTGACACATTAGCCAAGTTATATGAACAGTATAACAACCTTGAGTGACTTATTGCATAAATATTCAATAATCTGTAAATTGTCATATTAAACTTTTGATATTCGAGATTACTTTGGGCATTGTAAGTTCTTTGTTCATTAGTAACAGATAAACATTAACAGTGGGTTATATTTTAGTATTATTATTAAATATTATAATTATTATTCATATAAATATTATTTCATTTTATTTCATAAGTAGTTCTCAAACGATACTGTCTTCATTTAGATTAGACAACAAATATAAAATGACATCCATTCAAGGTTTGTTTTGTGTGTTTGCTTCTGTAGGTGTGTGCAGTGTGGGCAGAGAGTCCTGCCTCAGCGTTCTGACAGTGACTGATTTTGAGTGCCCTCTCTGCATCAGGTCAGTGGAGATTTGTAGTGTGTTGTTTTTCACTGGCCTTATGTCCTGCTACCAAACACTTGCATTTCCTTTGCGATAGAATTTAAATGACAGTGGGCACTTGATAACTCAATATTTTTTAATTGAAGACACAATATTTTTATAATACTTTAACAAGTATAATTCAGTACAGGGTAAATTACATTGTTTTATTCTACAATGTATTGTAAATTAGTATACTATAGGGCTGTTGAATGCTTGATTGGTTGACGTATGTTCTAAGGCGTGCAATTATTTTCAGGGTAACACACAGCTAAAGTAGTTCCAAGCAGGTCTTGGCCTCAATTCGATATCACTTCATCATATGATTTCAGTTATATCAGAGGTCCTTAAAATCTACAACAGCAAATTAACCAAAGCCCAGAAAGACACTGATCAAACGATAAATCGATATAACAAACAATAATTTAGAAATGAAAAACTATATTCATGTTTTCCCCATGAAATTACCTTTCATTATCATTGTCATTTCTCAGTTACGTCGCTGTTCTTGAAGCAGTTAAACTTACACCTTTGCTATTAGTGGAGACACTGCTTGCGATGATATGCGCAAGAAATAGTATTTAAAGTATAAAAATCTGACAAATTTCTTAGAATAAAACATTGAACAATGTTTTGAGGAGTGGTAACTGTAATGTAAGTGGAATAACTGACTGAATGCACAAAATAATGCATTATTATTTGTAATAATTCAACATCCCATTGTCAATTATTCCTTAGATAAGGTATTATTTGTTTTTATTAAAAGGTATTATCATTATTACTAAGGTATTATCATACAAGGTATTACAGTATTTCTGTAAAGTGATCCTCTTCTTAATGAAATGGGATAAAACCAGATGGTGAAAATGAGTAATTCCAGAAGACTGGAAGAGCTTATATCACTATAAGTTGCACATAAATAGATGTATTTGTTAACTTGCCACATTATCTGCGCTCAATTGATCAATGATTAATGGATTAAAGGTTATTCTATGAGCCGGTGACTACACCCTGTGGACATACCTTCTGCAAGAACTGCATTGAGAGAAGTCTGGATCATAATCTACGCTGTCCACTCTGCAAACAACCACTGCAGGAGGTACTGCTGAAACACAGACTGTTACAATAATTACATTTATTTAGAAGCATGTTGAAACATGTGATTGCACACACCCAAAGTGGCTAAACACTAAGCATTCCTTTCTACCTAAACCACAAATTATTGGTCGGGAAATTTGTGAAATATAAGCAAATGCAAAAAGCCTTTGCTCTCAGAAAAACATTAAAAACATAATGAAGTTTTTGGCAGAATATAGGAAGTTGTCTGTGATGAGTCATAATGAAAAACAAGTTGGTGATGCTCCAGAGCGGAGTCTTTGAAAATCTGCCGAGAAATATAATAATAAACACATCTCTAGCATAGTCAAGCATGGAGGAAGAGGTGTCATTGTGTGGGGAGTCTTTTTAACTGCTGGTATTGGTGAGCTACTTCACTGTGAAAAGACATTTTTCATAGAAAATTGCAGAATGTCTTACTTCCCACAAATCAAATGTTGTAAACCTAAGAGGAATGATCAGATGTTATTGTTCAACAAGACAATACTCCTGCCCAAATTGCAAAAACAAACAACCAAGAAGAGGCTTGAGAACAAGTCCATCAGGCTCATGTTTTGGCCTGGTCAGAGTCTAGATTTGAACCCTATTGTGAATATTTGATCTGGAATTGAACTGGCAGACATTTTTCAACTTCTCATGAACCGTTTTGAAGCCATTAACATTGAGTGGAACTACACAGACTCCTCTTCCTATAAAAAGCTGTCTGCAAGTTGGCGAAGGCTAATCTGTGCTCTTCAGTATCTTCGGTATTTGTAATACTACATTACAATAATGTCCTGACCAGTGATTTGTGATTAATACCATTGAAAGACCACTAAATATTTTGCCATTTTTGGCATATTTTGCCTTTTTTTTTTGCCCAGTAGTGTATACACTTGTGAGAAATACAGTTGCAATTTGACCCTTCGCAAAGACCCGCCCCCTTTAGTAACTGTTTGGGTTTATGATTGGTCAGATCGCCTGTCAACCAAACTGTTAGCGAAGGGTCAACTATATAGTTTATTTATTAACTTTTATTTCTAAATGTTTTATGTTTTTCACCTACAGAATAACCTGTCTTAAGACCTAGTAGTTTGATTCTTCTAATTTAAGTCAATCACATTGTCTTTTTATTAAATAAACAAAACTAAATTAATGAATAAAGCAGAGCGAATCATATTACATACCACTTAAAATCTCACCGCATTACTTCCTTTTCCCAGTATTTTAAGAACAGGAAGTACAACCCCACAGTGCTGCTGCAGGAGATTATGTCCCGCCTCTTCCCCCAGCAGTTGGCTGAGAGGAAACAGGTGCACGAGGCGGAGATGGCAGAGCTCTCAAAGTGAGTGCCCCTCTCAATGATAATAAAAACAGTGCTCCTGCCTATATATTGCAAATGAGTTTCTATTAACTAAATTTCCCATGCTGCTGAGGTCTGGAAGAGCTCCAGTATCTATTAAATGGTGTCTGTCTAGAAGTCTTTAGCAGTCCAGAAGATGTTTAATATTGTGTGAAGTTATTCAAAAGCAGAATTATTTATTAATTAACCGTCTTTTATCTCCAGTTTGACCAAGGACATCCCGATCTTTGTGTGCACAGTGGCGTACCCTGGCATCCCTTGCCCGCTGCACATCTTTGAGCCTCGCTATCGTCTGATGATGCGTCGATGTATGGAGACGGGCACCAAAAAGTTTGGCATGTGCAGCTATGAGCATGGCAAAGGGTACAAAAAATATTATACAGCTAACATCTGTCATTATGTTAGCTTTTGCACTCTTATTGATTTTAAGAAACTTGATTTAGGCCTTATTAATTCTCAAAGTATTTTCATATTTGCACACTACCGTTCAAAATTGAGGTCAGTGATATTTTTATTTGTAAGAAATGAATAATTTTATTCAGCATTAAATTGATCAAAAATGACAGTAAACTTTCTATTTTAAATAAATGCTGTTCTCTTGAACTTTCTATTCTTCAAAGAATCCTGAAAAAAGTGCAACAGTTTCCACAAAAATAGGCAGCACAACTGTTTTTAACATTGGTAATAATAATAAATTTTTTTTGCGCATCAAATCAGCTTTAGAATGATTCTTGAAAGATCATGTGACACAGACTGAAGTAATGGCTGCTGAAAATTCAGCTTTACCATCACAGGAATAAATACAGTTTTAAATATATTAAAATAGAAAACAGTTCTTTTAAATTGTAATAATATTTCATAATATTACCGTTTAACTATATTTTTAGTAAAATAAATGCCACCTTGGTGAGCATAAGAGACCTCTTAAAAAAATAAAAAATCTGTCTATCTATACATACAGTGTTTTGATACAAAAATTCCCTTTCACAGCTTCGCAGATTATGGCTGCATGCTGGATATTTTGGATCTGGATTTGCTTCCTGATGGTCGCTCCTATGTGGATACAGTGGGAGGAAGTCGGTTCCGAGTGCTCAGGAGAGGACAGAGAGATGGCTACCACACTGCTGATATTGAGTACCTGGAGGACCATAAGGTCAGTGCTTGCAGATAACACAACAATCATGTAAATTTATGGAGCCGTATCACTGAAACATTAGAAATTCTAGAATTGTATCTAATCTATTTACTAGATTAACTGTGGTGATTTCAGTTAGTTTAGTCAAGTCTTAAAGGCACAATATGCTAGATTTTTAGATTAAAATAAAGCAAAAGCATAATGGAGACTGGAGATCGGTGTGTATCGCAAATGTCTTTCATTACCATTTGCTCCAGCGGCCTCGTTTCGCTCCCACGGCTCTCGACCCGTCCTGCTTCATACCACTGTAACATTAGTAAAACTTGAATACATTAGCTTATGCATGAACATGATTTCTGCCTGAGTCCATCGGATTCCTTTCCATCGGTTGCTCCCATGATTCCACACTCATTTAAGGTGTCAACAAGCTACGCCTTTATTTTGAATAAGTGCCCCCTTATGGGAAAAATTACATATTGTACCTTTAACTCAAGGCTTAAGATAGTAAGTATCTTTAATACAGCCATTGATGTAAATAAAGTTGCACTTCTGATCTTAAAGGTTACGGTCCCTGTCATAATAAAAATCTGGCTCTTGAAATGTCTCCTGATGGCACTCTTCCATTCTTTAATGTGCTGCGAGAGCTTCAAGTATAGTAGTCTCCCATAACAAACTGTGGTAGTAGCAAGCTCTTTCTGCCATATTATGATATTCTGTCATTCTAACAACTGTTAATCACAACTCATTTTATTATATTATAATTTAGTATATTATATATTATTAACTAAAGATACATTTTACTATATTATATTAAAATATAATGATCTTAATACCTGCATAAAAATAGATCGTTTTAATACTGCGTAGTACTGTTGTGGGACACTTCCTCAATGTGGGACTGTTCTGCACGGGAAGTTGCGGTGTCCACTGAGGCTATATATGCAAGCGATCTTTAACTTAAATGTGATCACACCATGGTTACCACTATAATAATATTTAAGCCATTTGGCTGCTGCAGTTATTTTCATTAAAATGCATCCTGTGAAGCTCACATTCTTGGGTTAACACAGTAATTTCAACAGGTTCAGGTTGGTTCTGACCAGCAATTAAACATTATTTAAAGAATTAATGGAATGCTTATGGCATGTAGAGCCATGCAACAGTGTTTTTTTTGCTCAGTTATCATCATTAGTGAATAAGGATGGAGTCTGGTTTTCTGTTACATTGAAACGTTTTACTCTTCTAGTCATTTTCCCAACGGATATGTGTCTCAACCACCTAAATAAGGTGTCATGACTGAACATTAAATGAAAAGCATGCATTAAAGATTCATGAGGGAGGTTATTACCACTATCACAAGGCAGAGCCTGTTTGCATGATGGATTGCTTATAATGGCAGTAAATACGAAACCTTTTGTTAGCACTGCAAATTTAATATCAAGTAAACACTTAATGTTAATTAGCATTAATTGCAAGTGTATTCAGCAAACATTAGAAAGAGGAGCTTGTGATTAACTGCCTGTTAGTCAACAAATTCAATCTTTTTTTTTAAACCCATCTACATTGTGATTACACAAGCATTATTTTATCATCAGGTTGAAGAAAACACATCCGACTGTGACAGTAAAACTTCCACTTGTTTGCGTTTAGGTCGAAGGCGCCGAACTTGAATTCCTGCAGCGCCTCCATGACAGCGTGTATCAGCAGGCGAGGGAATGGTACCACCGTCTGAACAGCCGCATTCAGGAGCAGATCAGCCGGCAGTATGGCATCATGCCCGAGAAAGAGGACGACATTCAGGTCAGAGCACACGGAATATGGTTTATGAGCAAAACCACCAAGCAATAGGAACTTCCTAATGAGAACGAATGTGTTTTTGTGCATTGCAGGCGTCTGCAAATGGACCGGCCTGGTGCTGGTGGCTGCTGTCAGTGCTGCAGTTAGATCCAGCCTATCAGACCACCGTTCTGTCTTTGACCTCCCTGAAGGACAGACTGGGTCATCTACGCATTGTACTAGAATACTTCTCTCAGAGCTAGGACACAAACGCAGCACATGCCCATATCGCTGATCTCATCACATGCATGCACCACGGACTTTTTTACTGTACACTTTGATTCAACCGAGAGAGACTTGTTTCTCTCACCTAAAACTTTGTCACTTTTTTTTCTGATCATAATCCATACACACAAGATCTTGTGCTTGGATAATGCGTTGGACTATCTATGATATGGGTTGGTTAAAAATAAGATGACTTGTTCCAATGGCTGTACAACTATTGAATTAGTCATTGAACTAACTTCTACTTAGTCAAGCACCAAAGAATTAAGGACTCGTTCTGCACAGAACAGCTGTTTATTGGATCACGCTGTTCGCTTCGTTAAACATCATCAGAGTGGATGCCAAATGTTGCAGCTAGTTTTGTTGACACACATTTGAGATGTTTCCAATAGCACTGGGCCCTGGCCAGGATTTTTTTGAATGTTTAGCTCAGATTTGTGGCCGAGAGGGAAACAGCTGGCCCAAGTGACTGATGACTGAATAGGAGCTCATTTTTTATGCATGAATGAAACGCTTATGACTACAGCCTCGAAATCCCAAAAAATTCCGCCCGTACGTTTTAGTAGAATCAGAAATAATATTATCCTAAGTAACTTAAGGGGAGTTATATTAATGTTGCAATACTAATGGTAGAGAATACACTTCATTTTTTTTTTCATAAATGAAAGCTGCTAGCTGTGCTTGTTTCATTTCTAGTATTAAATTGGTTGCAAGCTTGCTGGCATGACAGCGGAGAGGAGAGAGGAAGGAATTCTAGCAGTCAGTAATATTTTTTTTGAAAGAAACAAATCCTTTTATTTAGCAAGGATGCTAAAAATTGATCATAAGTGACAGTTAAGACATTTATAGGTTTTTTGAAAAAAGCTGTTCTTTTGAACTTTCTCGTATTCATCAAAATCAACAACAAAAAAAGAAGAACAAATATTGCTTGATCACCAAATTGGCATATTAGAATGATTTCTGAAGGATCATGCGACACTGAAGTAATGATGCTGAAAATTCAACCTTGCCATCACAGGAATAAATTACATTTTAAATATATTCAAATGGATATTTTAAAATCCAATGATTTTTCCACAATATTCATGTTTTTACTATATATTTAATCAAATACATGCAGCCTTGGTGAGATTTTTTTTATAGTCTTAATCTTTACAGCCCCGAATTTTTGTACGGTAGCGTACAATACTCTATCAAACGGCAGTTTCAGCTTTGTCATGGGCACCAGGGCTGTTGTGGGAGGTGTTGTAAAGATTTCAGCCATCTGGTTGATCAGTACAGCTCTCCAAACCTCTTTGCGTCAGTCGTATTGGATCGTTTCTATGTGCTTGTGCCTTGTGTTGGGCCTTAATCTGGTTTCAGATATTTGGTTGAGGACTGTGAAATCATTTATGTTCCATATTTTACATTTCTTCTGTTTTAGTGCCATATTACAAGGAATGTTAAAACTGCAATGTTATATGTGATGTAACACTTAAATGGGTTTAAAATGGACTTTTTCCCTTCTCTGGTGATTGTGCCATTGTATTGTCTTTTTTTTTTTTTTTAGCTCCTAATGGCTAACTTCAACAAGGGTTAAAATGCACCAACCTTCCCTGATAATTTATTTTTTTATTTTTTTTTACTTTTTTCAGATTTGATCTGTTGTGCACTGCTCTGGAGATTACTGTCAATTTGCCATACATTGAAAACTAGTTACTAACACATGGGTGCTTTGCTTTTGACCCTGTCATGAATGCAGTATGCCTAAAAGTTTACTGATTTTTAGATAGAAACTGTGTTTTGGTTGAGGAAATCAGGGAACTTTTGGAGGAAAGATTTTTAGGGCTCTTCTAATAGATGCTAAAAGTTCTTAAACTGAGATTCAGAGTGGCCTCAGTTATGCGTTTCTCATGAGACCGCACATATTTATGAAAGGGATTCAAATAAGAATAGGCTTTTATTTTAATTTGCTTTAGTAATTTAAATAATAGAAACGCTACTGATTGATGCATCTGATGTGTTGTTTCATGTCTTGTCATGTCACCGTCCATCCTCAGGATCAAGGATTTAATCACTCACAAATACTTTCAGAACTGTTGTTTCGTCTGTCTGTAGTATGTCACAGTAACATGTGCTAGTGAGTCTGACGATGTCAATTTTCAGCCCTACGTTTATTAGTGTATGTGAAAGTGGCAGATCCTGTGGTGTTGCTTTGGGATTGTACAAGTGACTTTATTCTTCACTAGTCTCAAAAACAAAGAGAAAGACACTCCTATCACCATCAAATCAGTCGGAAGAAAGAGCTACAAATAAAGACTTTGGTTATATAATTAGTCAAATCATACTCAATAATCAAGATAGCATCCTTTGTTTTGTAAAGAAATGGGTTGAGAAGCAAATATTGTCCATTCAATGGCAAATAATGATTGCTTGTTTAATTTTAAATGATTAGTGGACTCTGATGCGTAGTATTTCTGTTTTCTTTCTCTCTTTTTTTGTCACTAAATCTTTTTAATGTCATATATTGGTGTGTTTGGAATTAAAGCAGCCTTTGCCAGAGTATTTTATAATTTGTAATCCCTGGTGTAAACTAGGGGCCTGTATCAGTGATTTTCTTTCGAGAGATTTGTTGTATAACCCTTAAGGAGTTATACGATACACATTATACAATAAATGTAACATTAAAACCATTCATCAAAATATCATTGCTTTTCTGTCATAGGAAATTTCAAAAGAAAAAAAAAAAAATCAAACCTTTATTTATATTTTGTATTACCAAGCATCCGCTAGATGGCGTCATACAATCACATTATTGGCACCAGTACGTTTGATGTTCGAGCATCTATCAGCGTCTTCCATTTCTTGAAAGAGTAAAATAATTCGAAAATAATTAAGAATCATAATGACAAATTCTTGAATCATGACTTGGTGGACAGATAAGGTGAACAAATAAAAGTTATAGCATAAAATAAAGAACAAATACTCACAATTCTGTAAATATTCCATAGGCCTATTATATTTTAAAATCACCACTCAACTAGAGACTTTAATGCAGAATCTGATAGCCTAACTACTTTGGATCCCACTGTATGTAGAATATCTAATTAATAGCACACATTACTTCCATATTAGGCTACTTAATACTTTTGCTGTTGTTTAACATGCTTTGATTAATGTGTAAATATATTCGATTTTTCTCAGGTTCTTTTTTCATAATTTTTTATCTAGTTATATACATTAGGGTGCGTTCACACTTGTATTTCGGTTGGTTTGGTGCGGACCAAAAAACAAAAACAAAACATATAGTCCTGGTCCGCCCGCTGGCATTTTTAACAGCGAACTTTAAGTTACCGAACCAAAGGCATAGAGATACGGTCACAACCTGATTGGTCGGCTTTTATGACGTATATTTCGCTTGCTTACTGAACATTCAAAACAATGCTGCGTGCTGGATTAAACGCCATCATATGCAGTACATATGCTTTATTTTTTTACCAGCTGAGAACTCAGGAAGAGCTCATAAAATGTTAAAAACATTCAAAACAGCACCAGGATTTCCTCCGTTGTATGCAGAAACAAATATTGATGAGGCACTTTACCTCCTCGTTGCTCCACGTTTGCCCTCCACTCATTTTGGATACACCGATCTTCCCGCGTCGTCAATTCAGATGACTTGTAGCGTCGCATCTTGTGACATCACGTCCTCTTTTTGGTTCGTTTACATGTCTTTGGTCCGTGTTGTGTTCATATATCAATCGAACCGCACCAGAGTTCGTTTGGAAGCGGACCGAGACCCATCTTTTTAGCGGTCTCGGTCCGCTTGTTTGGTCAGCACCAGGGTTCGGATGGCAGAGTTCACATATGTTCAAACGAACCGCACCAACTGAGCAATCGCATCAGGGTTTGTTTCCGTCGAACCAAACATGACAAGTGTGAACGCACCCTTAATGAATCAAATCAGCAAGTGAGCAACACAAGATTTCGCAATTGACCCTTTGCAAAGACCCCTTTAATAACTGTTGCTATGTCCGACAATATGCTCACGCGCCACACATCATGTTCTCACACAGTGAAAAATACATACTGACAACACGTCGACAGACAAGACAGAGCAGGTTACTTTTGATGTGAAAGAGTTTTATATTTAAAATTTTAATTTTTTAAAAGAAGTTTTTACCCCTTGCTGCTCGCATCAAGTTCAAGGCGCTGATGCTTGCTTACAGATCCACCACAGGCTCTGCACCTTCCTACCTCCACACACTGCTACAACGCTACGTCCCCACCAGAAGCCTGCGATCGCTAAAGGAACGAAGACTTGTGGTACCGTCACAGAGAGGCACAAAATCACTCTCCAGAACATTCTCCTTCACTGCTCCCTGCTGGTGGAATGATCTCCCTACTTTCATCAGGAACGCAGATTCCCTGGCAATATTCAAGAGACAGCTGAAAACTCACCTCTTCCGTGAACACTTAATCCCCTCATAAAAAAAAAAAAAAAAAAAAAAACCCTATCCTTCCCCCTTTTTCCCTTCCTACTCTAGCTTATGGTACTGAGCAATGTATGAAACTTGTATTGTGAGCACTTCCTGTGTTATTTGCCAATTCATGAAGAATCGCTTGTTTGTTTTCCTCACTTGTAAGTCGCTTTGGATAAAAGCGTCTGCTAAATGACTAAATGTAAATGTAAATGTAAATACCGTATAGTGGCTCTTTAATGTGTCGTGACAGATCGCCGTAGCTCGTGAACCGATCATCTCTTCATAATTTTTAGCATCAAATAAACATGAATGGACATCAGAAGGAAAGTTGTTTCAAGCGCAGAAAGACGTGAGTACTCACAATTTTTAAAGATTAAGTTCACCAACGCTAATCTACTAACTCCTCTGACTGCTTTGTCGGACAAAATGACGGATTCAGGGTTGTAATTGTTAGATCGCCTGTCAATCAAACTGCTGGCAAAGGGTCAATTCAGAAACCCTTGTTATTAGTGACACCAGTGGTCATTAAGTGAACTGCAGCCAGCAACTTACTCATGGTGACGTGGTCGCACTCGTGTACACTGAATGTGATTCAAGGCCACACTGCGAAATTCTTTTTCGTTCTTCTCTCAGAAGTAAAAATAAGTTGGAAATATCTTTACTTTTTCGGGTGGGTACCACATTAATTATTGTGTAGATATGTTGTCAGGATCTACTGTATTATTTAGGCTACATATGTTTCTAAGTAAAGTAAACATTTTAAAAGCATAGTATAATTTAGTGCTACATTATTTGAGTAATATTTACAAACCAAGAGTGAGTAAAATGTTCTTGAAACACAGTATAAGTGAACTTCAAATGAGTAAAGAAATTACTCAAACTGGTGAAGATGAATTTAATTTACTTGTTCTCTTTGTTAATTGTACATAACTTAGTAAAGTAGATTTTACTTAATTCCATACATAACATTTATTTTTAAAAAAAACTTTTAAAAAAGCAAATATATTTTACTTACTGTTTTTTTTTTCCAGTGTTGTAAAGTTGTCTATATTTGAAACTGGCCACCCTGATTTTGCCAAGTAAGACGTCAACATATCAATCAAATCTGGAACAACTTTCCTTTCTGAAAATGTTCCCTACCCTTAACCCATAACTTATCCCTAAAATCAGGGGGAAATGATAGGCGAATAACACTAAGACTTTTAAGTGAAAACTTGTACTCTATGAACCTCAGATCTGATTGGTTGATTGGAATACTGTCCCAGAAGCACTATAAAGATAAAAGAGCAATTAATAGCCTATATGACAATTCTTACATAGCTCCTTTAAGTTGGTCACGCATATTCCCAGCTAAATGTCGTTTGGCCGAATCTACAGTATATAAATACTAAAACATTGAAGCGACTTTTAAATGTAAAAAGCTTTGTGAGACATTCCTGGACAGTCACAGAGAGTCTGTTGTGAGGGGGAGCTCTGTATCTGAGAACAAGCTTAATGTGAACATCAAAGCCCATTACAAACACAGGCAGGAGAGCAGTACGGTAAGCTAAATTGATCCATCATCACCCTGCTGAAACTCCCCTGCATGCCTGGCTTTTTGAGTGGAGATGACAGCCATTTTTTTGTAGTTAATAAGTCATTACAAAGAACCTGCTCTTGCTATGCTGAAGTGAAATGTGTGTGTGCTCAAAATAGACGCTTCTTCTTTTTTATGTAATATTGCAGTTTTTATTATAAATTATTTATCTGTGTACCAGTGGAGTTGCCAGAATTTTAATTTTTGGGGTATCTCATCTTAGAATGTCCCATCTTATATGTATATATTTTGGCCTATTTATTAGGGATGTTCATTTTGTTTTTGACTGATAACCAACGCTCATTAACCGGTCATTACAACCGACAAAATTGTTAAATTAGAATGGATAAGTGCCGGTGACACATTAAAAATACGATGACAAGGATAACTTGTGCTGATGAAACCACCATGATGTGTTGAGTAGAGAGTTGAAGTAGTGTGTCAAAATGGTGGCAATAAATTTAGGATGAAATCAACGTAATTTTCACTCAGCCAGTCAGAAATGGAGAGTGTTGAAGAGATGATGTAGACCTGTGACCGCCTGTTAAACAAATACCCTGGAAATATGCCATGGAAACCATCACATGATAAAATAAAACTTCTAAGAAGCTATTAATTGAAAATAAACTTTTCAAGTGCACTCACAAACTCTTCTGTTTGTTTACAGTCTGCGTGCCGCAGTGTCAAATGCAAATACTTCAGAGAGATAAATGGCAAATGCATGAGACGATACCAAATATGTCTGTTTGTCTCCCTCTCTTGGTTTCTCTTTGTAGGGATTATGGAGCATCTAAGGGGTGGAAGAGCTTGGACTGATAAAGCAGCCTTGTTTCACACTAACCTAATCCCGCTGTGTCAATACACAGATAAAGCTTCAAATGCTGTGTGCAAATGAGTAAAGGTAAACATATCAGAGCTTTGGTACTTTAGTCTCAAGGTGCGTTTGGTAATAAGACAAACGCAGGCACTGCGTCTCCCTCCGCAGAGGTGGAGATTACAATGGGAGGCAGCTGGCTTTGTCACCTCGCTGAGGTGGCAAGAGGAGACACAGTAATCTCTAACCTCATGCGAAGAGCTAATACATTTGAAAGCAAAACAAAAAAGTTCTAGAAATAACACATTATTCTTAATGTTATGTTGTGTTCATGGGTAGAATTGTGTGGTAACTCCAATTTTGAAAAGTCTGAACTGTTGTATTCTTTCTGATGTAGGGTGCATCCAAAATCATATCTACTACACAGTAGGACAAAAACAGTATGTGACAAAAGCAGTATGTCCAAATTCACAGTATTCATAAAAGAGTAAGCAAAAAGTACCTGGATGACTTCTGAAGTGTGCATACGATGGACACTTTACTATCCCATGAGGCCAAGGGAAGTGAAGCGATGTAACTGACTAACTGGTAGGTTGCGTGATAGAGCAACATGGCGAATGTAGTATGTCCAGATTGCATTCATACTATATAGAACATACTTTTTTAGTGGCCGTCAAGTAATTATTCAAAATAAGTACCTACTCAAAAGAGCGATTTCAGACACAGCTGTAGTGTGTGAGAGAGCGGAAGTGAATGAGTAAAGAAGATGGATGATATTTGCTACTCCTGTCTCGTGTGCTGCGTTGTTTTATAACTCCTGACAGATGCCACATTGGCGATGAGGATTAGGCATTTTTCCACCATCGCTGGTCACGAAGATGGCTGTTGCTAACGTGCCTTGCCACAGTGAGCCTGCTTTGCTGTTTATCACATGGCTACGGATCTTTGAAAATGACCTATGAGTTATTGATGCTACAGGGGATGCCTGGCTGGATGAAAGATGGAAAGCTACTACTTCGCCTGACTCGTACAGAGAGACAACAGATTTTCTTACTCATTACCTAATACAGTTATGACATATAAGGATGCATTGAAAGCCTACATTGTGCCAAAAACTAACACGCCTTTTGTAAACGCTGTCAGGCGCCTTACAAGACAAGATTACTGTATGGTGTTGCTTTGCGAAAGCTTGTTTTTCATGTGAGTTTGGTGCCAGTACTGACAAAGTTAAGAATTCATTTGGAAAAACAGATAACTCGGTTTTTATTAATTCTCATAAATCATGTTTTTTACTTTTCGTTGTGCATTCCAAGTAATATCAATCAAACTGCAGCTGGGTTGTTTTGATTAAGTTATAAATAACTAAAAAAATACAGGTAACTTACAAAATTAAAGTTCATGGAAACTATGTTTTTTTAATATATTAATAGTGTTTTGTTTTGTT
The DNA here is from genome assembly GCA_038088235.1 of Zacco platypus. Taxonomy (NCBI): domain Eukaryota; kingdom Metazoa; phylum Chordata; class Actinopteri; order Cypriniformes; family Xenocyprididae; genus Zacco; species Zacco platypus. The sequence goes on from CM076079.1 coordinate 7,970,377, forward strand.
TTTTTGGCAAAAGCAGATAACCCCACATTTCATGTTTCAGAGTAATTGCTTTTGTAATTGCATTTAAAGCACACTCAAAAACACGTGTGCACACACACACACTCACACACACACAGACAGAAATGCACACACAAATGCAAAAGGACAAACAAGGTTTGAGTATGTAAGATGTGTATGGTGTACAAGGAGTTGCAGGAGGAGTCGAAATGATAAATCCCTGATCGCTTTTAGTCAGCTTTGATGAAAATCCTGTCAGCTGGCCTGTTTTTTCAAAGTGAGTGACTGACTAGCAGCCTTGTCACCTGACCTGAATACTGTGCCCTGATTCGCTAAAACGTATACAAGACCAAGACTTTGAGGGGTTGAGACCAAGTCGAGACCAAGACCAGACTAGCACTCCTCAAATTCATCTTAAAGATCCACATTTACTGCCTGGGAAATCTCTTATTTTTAATCAATAATTACAAACAATTGAAATCTCTACATTCATCTTTACACTGCAGACGGGAAACAGAAGTTGCATCTGAATTGGTACTTACAAATGCATAAATAATGTTGAGTTTAATGTTTTAAAATGAAATTTTGTTTATTGAATATTAGTAAAAAAATCAATATCACATTTGAAATTGTGTTGATATTTGTGAAAACAGCACTCTTTCTTGTGATATTGCTTAATTATATCATATGTTATAATATAAATATCAAGATCTTATACAAGTACTTTTTTGCAATCATATCTTGAATTTTGTGGGCATTTGTATTAATTTTGGTGTCATTTTTGACACAATCCCTTGTTGATTTCTGACCCGGAAAAACTGTAACAAAATAAATGAAATTAGAAATAAATTATTGATTGCATTTGAAGCAAAAGTTTTACATCCAATCAAATTAATGATGTTACAACGGCAATTTAGCAATATCGCAAGTTGTGGTCTTTATACCGGTCATGAAATAAAGTCCAGAGTCCTTTTAGTCTAAGACCAAATGCGGCCGAGACCAAGACAAGACCAAGACCTTTAAAAAAACGTTCTTAAGTCTGGTCTCGAGTATTACAACACTAGAGGACAATATGGGCTTTTTTGACAACATATTTAGGGTTTAGAAAGTGTGATATGTGGAGAATAACACAGCAGTGAGTTCATTTTTTTTTAAGCATGGCGTTTATCGTTTTTTGCAAATGAACTCTTCAAATGATTCATGTTCAGTTAGTAGAGAATGTGCTTAGCCCACAGATACATGAGAGACTTTTACTAGAAACTGATCTACACTAGACAGAGCTGTTACGATAGCAAGCCAGATTGAATCTGCGGCTGATATGGCTAAATCCATTTCAAATTCTCGCCAAGTTACCATAACTGTATAAATGGTGCAGCACACAGGAAAATGCAGAAAAAGGAGAAATGCACCTCTTAATTCTGCTCATGTGGGAAAGAGAAAGTCATGCTTTCGCTGTGGATGCTTCTCTACATGACCACTCAGCTCCTGCTATGTTCTTCATTGTGGACAAAAGGACAAAATGTCTGGACTGCATGTGATGATTGAAAACAATCAAATCCTGCTTCTCCTGTGTCAGCTTTTCAGTGCATTGTAGCTGAGCCAACTGAGTTTGGATGTGCTAAAAATTTATATACCTTGTAAAGCTGGATGAAGCTGTCACACCTATGCTGCTAAACTTTGCCGTCTACCACTCTGTTCGTTGTGCTGTGTCAGAGGAATTTAAATCGCTTGCAAACAGCTGGGGTGATAGAACACATCGACACCTCTGCATGGGTGTCACAAAGTGTTCTTACACAGAAAAAAATTTGAATGTGCGTTGACCTCAGAGAGACAAATACAATAGCGTTGCCACACATGGATGGCTCTAAAAGGTTCTGTTTTAATGACCATCAACCTAACTAATGCTTACTGCCAAGTGCCACTCACAGCTCACTGCCTTTATTACTCACAATGGACTATTCTGTTTTTGTCGTGTTCCTTCGGATTGGAATCAGCACCTGCAGCATTTTAGAAGATGATGATCATCATCCTGGCTAGCTTGTCAGGGGTTTAAAATTTCTTGGACAACATTATCATCCACGGACGTGACATGTCTTTACATGACAAAGCACTTCAATGACTTAAAATGACTAGAAGCTTATGGCCTGCAGCTTAATAAAGACAAGTGTAGAACCTGCTGTTCTTAGGTCATAATGTCTTCTTCCTGATGAATTACGTGTACAGGTGATACACAAAGCTCTTGCACCTTCTGTTTCATCTACTTTGTGCCCCAACTTGGACTTATGTTATGGTACAGTAAGTTATTCCTGAATTTGTCATCGTTGTAGCTCCAGTGCATGCTTCCCTAAAAAATCCAAATGGATTCATCTGTTCAAAACAATGTTTGACCCAAACAAAACCCCTGCTAGTAAACAGCCCTGCTTTGGCATTATTTGACCCCACACTACACACAACTGTCTCCACAAATCCTTCTGACTTTTGTCTGGGAGTCATAATTTCTCAAGTCAGCCTGGATGGCATTGAGCAAACTGCAGCTTTTGCAGCATGTACACTTTGAACCACGTTGAGAGGTGTTTTACATATCTGTGGGGCTGCCGTTTCACTCTACGTACAGATCATCAGGCATTGACAACCATGCTCGGCCATGCTGGACTTTGTGTAGGAAAGTGGTCTGCACGTCTCATCATTCAGTTATGATGTGGTATACCGCCCAGGTTCTCAAAATGCCCCTGCTGATTATCTGTGATGTTTGCTCTTATCTGATTCTCCTGCAGTGCTGTAGCGCCAGTTGATGATGTTGATGAAGAGTTTGTTGATTCTCTATCTGCCACCTGTAATTCTCTGTCTGCTGCTGATGTTGAGGCTGTATGTGCTTCTAACAAAACTTTGTACACAGATTTCTAATGGTTGGCCTCCTTCACCTAAGGGACTGGACGCTGAGTTGTTGCCGTACTATAAAGTGCGACTGGAACTGTCTGTTAAGGACATCTTCGTCTTCCGAGTATCCTTTGCTCACACTGTCACTACGGACTCTGTGGTTTTGTTTCTGTCATCAGTCTTCATCCGCCATGGCAATCCACTGAGAATAATACATAACTGATAACGGTGTTCAGTTTATGTCTGCTGCTTTCTCTGCTTTTCTGGAAGGATGGAATTTTCATCACCATCATTCACCATCTCTCTGCCCAGCAGCCAATGGTGCTGTAGAGAGATTCCGCTGTGTGCTCAAACACACCGTCCAAATGGCCATCCAGCAACATCAGCCATGGAAACCCTGGGGTAACTGACTTCTTGCATGTGTATCGTGCCACTCCACATGCTGCAACTGGTACTTCACCCTTTCAGGTCCTCTATGGCAGGCAAATGCGCACAAGGCTGTCTCTTTTGCCATCTGTTCCTGTGCACCCACCCACTGACATGACTGTTCGCTGTAGGGTTATGCGGCTGCGACACTAAATGAAAAAGTACACTGATGAAAACTCCTGAAAATCCCTGCGCTATAGTATAAAATTTTAGTTCAATGGCATAAAATTCTCTCTCAAAATTGTTACATAATTTACCTAAAATATTAGCATGGAGAATCATTCTTTTATTAGAAAATTACTTTATTTCCAAGCTGACTAAAAATCACAGTGCTGAAACAAAAATTATTGTGGCGACGTATCTGTTGACATTTGCTAAGAAAATCATAAATTTAACTAATATACTGTATAGTTTAAAGGGGTCTTTGATTAGAATTTCACTTTTTAAACTTTAGTTAGTGTGTAATGTTGATGTTTGAGCATAAACAACATCTACAAAGTTATGACACTCAAAGTTCAATGCAAAGGGAGTTATTTTCTTATACAGAAATCGCTTTGTAAGGACTACAACAAGCTTCCTCCTGGGTTGGTGACATCACAAACTCCAAAATTTACATAAACCCTGTCCCCAGGAACATGTAACTAGGGGATGAGGCTATGTTGGGCTGATTTAGAGGAGAGGAAGAGTTGTTGTAGTAGAGTGTTGTCACCATGCCATCATTTTACGCCAGATTGCTTCACAAACGAGGGTCAATTCCATGCTGGATTTGCACAAAAGTTTAACACGACAGCACATGCTTGTCGATGAGTTGAATCAACTCCACAGCAACTACATAAATTTATTCACCAACCATTCAGAAACGTCCAGATGCATTCTAAAAGTTGTAACTTCTTCCTGAGTCTCTCCATCAGTGTCCGACTCCGGTTCGAACAATGTAAGGCTGAACACCATTACTGACAATCGTTATTTTGACTGCATGAGATTCTCCAGCAACCGAAGCACAAGCTGTTAAAGCTCTGCCTACTTCCGGAAAGGACACAAAAATGCAGTGTTTCTACTCACACCCAAAAAGGGGCAAATTTGACCAGCTATAATAAATGATCTGTGTGGTGTTTTTGAGCATTCTGGGCACCAGAGACTTGTAAAAGCGGTGTTATAGGTCCTCTTTAAATGAGGAAATTAGGCAGAAAGACGCAGAGAATAAAGCAAAAAAAATGGGCGAAAAGACAAAAAGACCCTCCACAACCTGTAAACCTGTATTTTGCAATGCTAATTAAGTTCATGTAATGTGCATTTGTGGAACTTTTTCAAGAACTGTGCTGCATGTTACGAGTAAAAAGACAAGTGATCTAAATGTACAGCGCCTTTGCTGTTTAATTCCAGTGAGCACAAAATCACAAGGTCATAGTAAAACAAAAGAATTTGATGTTTGGAGAGTCCTCAACCATCCTCTTCATGGGAGCCAAAGGTAATATAGTAATAGCAAGTGAAATAAGCCTTTTGAATAAAAAACAGGCAGCTGAAACAAACAAACAAAAAAAAAAAATGGGAGGGAAAGGCTTTACTTACCGATAAGGCTTAGATGCACAGCACTGAGTTTAATGGGGGGTCATGCCAAACAGCTATGGATGAAAAGCCCACATCATTTCATACAAGACATGACCCCTGATCCACATAAATAAAGCTGTAACACGGTAATGGCATCTACTTGAGTAGGTCTATGAATTAGGGTTGCACAATACCTAATGGCTTAAGAGGAACTTCTAAGAATACAAGAGAAACATATTCCTTCCATGTATTTATATAGGGTCAAACAGGAGACATATTCATTTTGACAGGTATTCGAGTGAATGTGGCTGATAAGAATGGCATTCATGTTCAGCTTTCATTCTTCACAAACCTGCAAAAATCAGCAGTCTCTTGGCATAGAAATCTGAGCCTCAGAAAAGAGACCTGAAATCAGCAGGCAACCAAAGAAATAGTGACTGTCATAAAAAGCCTCCCCATAGAAATCCAGCTCCTGCTTACTGGGAGTTAAAGTATTTATTACATATTTTTTGAAGCTTTCTTTATATTCCTCATATAGGGTCACTGCAACCAAACACAGAATGATATTGAACAAGTTTCTGTTAGATGTAAGGTTGTACCAGATTATTGGAAAAAGATTATTTCATTATGATGAATTATATTCATCATACATACATTACATTCATCATTCAACAACAACAAAAAAGTAATTTGAGAAACAAGAAATTATTTTGAGTGTTTTAGGTTGAACAGTGCAGTAGAGTTAAGTTAGCCCAGCACTTTTTCCTGTGTGTTTTTTTTTTCCTATGCTATGCCAATATTTTATTATTATTACTATTATTACTATTATTATTAATAATAATAATTATTATGACTATGTATATACAGTATATACTACCGTTCAAAAGATTTGGATCGGTAAGGTTTTTTACTGCTTACCATAGTTGCATTTGATCAAAAAATATAGTAAAAACAGTAATAGTAATATTACTATATTAAAACTTTTCTATTTGAATTCATTTTAAAATGTTATTTATTTCTGTGATGGAAAAGCTGAATTTTCAGCATGATTACTCCAGGCTTTAGTGTCACATGCTCCTTCAGAAATCATTCTAATATGTTGAATTTGCGCCCCTAGATAACCGTCGACTTATTTTATTGATGTATTTTAATGATAAAGACTCTGCGCTTAAAATCAAATTTTAATTTTTTACATTTTAAATTTTTTCAGTATTCTCAAATTTGAGTCTTCAGTAAAGATTATTTGCTATTGTATCTTTGACTTGAAGCCATTAACCAGCAATATATTTACTATATATTCATATATACTTTACTACAGTAATTATACTTAATTTGTCTGTTTGTCGAACTACCTCAGCAAAATATTGTTGATATGGCTAGCCTACCTCTTCAGCAAATGCGACTTCTATTTGTGAGCACTTTTTGCAGCGCACTGACATTTATGGCCATGGCTTTTATGAACCAATCTTTTGAACATATCTTTGTTCAACAATATGGAAAGTCAATTGTTACACACAATTGCAGACGCAGGCTGGACGACACACTTGGCAGTGGTTCAGCACAGAGGCTGATGAACACTCATTTGGCTACAAGCCGGAGTGGCCTTTTTGCTCTGACTGATGAAAACATGCTCATCTATTCTCATCAGCGCCCCAATGAGCTCCAAATATTCTTTAGACTGAGCATTGTCATGGTGACAGACCTTCAGCAGCCAATGGCTTTCAGTGGGATACGCAGACATCATTCTCTAATCAGATTATTCCCATTAGTCAAACTCTTGTGCACCAAAATTGGAAAAGCTAGCTGAAATTAAGCAAACAAACAAAACACACAACAAAATAACAGAACAGCATATAAAATATATGAGATGTGAATAGAAAAATAAATCCTGATATCACATGAAAAACACAGAATTGACAGTGCTTGTAAAATATTGTCACAGTCTGATTACACAGACTCAAAATATGACGCATACAACTATGAAGCCTCACCACCGCCACAGAGCCGTCATGGAGCACATAATCTTGGTCGTGCTGTGAGGAGAGAGCCGTATCATCTCACAGGTCCTCTGCATTACACCAAAGAGGTTTATCTCCTCCTAAAGATGATGAGAAGAATATTCTGGGAGCCCAACTGGGACATGACAGTCAACCATATGAGGCTTCTCTGTGTGAACAGATCCATAAATAATGCATATCCTAAGACATCTGAGAAAATGTGCCTCTAATCCAGCGCGAATGAACCGAGACCCTTTAGTACAGCAGAAAATATGTTTTATTTCAATGTTCACATGCATGTTTAAATCCAAACATATAAGAATGCTGTGTAAGAGCGCTGACACGACTATGCCTGCTTTTGGGTGCTTTTTTAGCTTGTTTTTCTCAACTGCAAAGCCCCAGGATGCGGTGTCTTCCAGATACTTTACAGCACATGCTGTGTAAGATTGAAAATAAACCCCATTGGCTGCTTGCAAGTGTTAGAATGTGGATCCACCGCTGTGGACGGCTGTTTCGCGAGTCACAGATCTGCACAGGCGGCCTCTAGCCCTGCAGCACTAACAGATTGTGGATGTAATTTAGTAACAAAGGGGACTTATAGATTTGTGAATCACACAGAGTGACAGCCGCTTGCTCTGAGTTTGGCTGGTGCTCTATTTTAATGCATATTATTTACATAAATTCCCCCTCTTTTTGCAGCGTTTGGCTTTGTGCCACTCAGTGCATTAATCATTGATCTTGAAAGTTAGGGAAAAGCTCCAGCTTTATGTTACTCTTCAGTGGAACTATAAAACTGCAAAGGCCCTGTCCCTGGATGCTACTCCATATCCATGACAAATTATTTGAGTGTATGCGGTGGGAAAATAGCTCCAAGCTACAATATCTGAGTGCTAAAAAATCCAGCCAAAGCAGGTTAAGAGGGGTTTCATCAAACCAAATAGGTGCAAAAAAAACAGCTGTGACAGGGGCGATTTTGGGAACAGATGGGATTGACGTAGATGGCTATTTACCATCTTTAGCTCCTAGATGAGTCTTTTTTTGGAAATCACTTGGCTCAGTTATCTGTTGTGGTGCTGTGGTAGCTAAGACTGGTCATGCGGAGTTGCTGTAGCACTAATAAGGGATTTTCACACTGCGATTAACCACGGGTTATCCTCGTTCTAAATGAACGTTTCACACTTGTAACTTAGAAGCGGGGTTGTAGAACAAAACGTTCAAGTTTCATCAAGTTATGTTTACCACATAAATTGAAAACAGAAGTCAGGGAAACAGCACACGTTAAATAAACAGTAAGAATATTTTGAATACAGCTTGTGCCATTTCTTGATCCCATTCATCATTTTCTGTCTCCTCCCTCACTCCCCCGGTCTAAAAATGGGAGGAAAGCATAGCATATGGGCTATCTGTCTTGATAATTGCTATTTAACAAGCAAACATATTTCAATTTCATCAAACTGATCAATGTCTTTGGTAAAGATAAATACCATATGGAGGTTAATTGAAAGTAATTTTGAAGGTCTTAGATCTTTAAATTTTAAAGGACAAAAATGTCAAATTCATCCATACTAATTTAAGACACCTGTTGCAAATAGGCTTTTTGCAATTATTGATTAATCATCTGATTGTGGTTGTTCCATCTAATAGCAATTATTTGAGATAATGGCAATAATTGTGCAGATTAAGTTTCATATTTGCTATCCAATTAATTGAAATAATATTGCAGTTATAAATTAACTATAAATGAATTATATAAATGAGTGACAGTAAGTGACATGAACAAAACAGAAAAAAGTTATCAATTGTTAATCGTGAAATAAAAAAATATTTCTATGGCAATTAATTGTTAGTACAAAATTTATAATCATGACAGGCTTAGTTGCAAAAGCATTAATGATTTTAATGACATTAAGGTGGAATAACTGCACATTGAGTTATCACCTACCAACAAAATTGCAATTATCACAGATATGACACAGATGTCGTTAACAGAATTAGAGAATTTTAGAAAAAAAAAAAAAAAAGCCAAAAATAAGAAAACACAGCATACCACGTCAAATAGTGACTGATCTGAGACACGTTATTATTGTTGAACCTGTTTTTTTTTGTTGTTTTTTTAACTTAGGCTTTTTATGCTTAGGGAAGTGAAGAGAGGAGGATATGACAGACCCAATCCAAACCTGCATCCTTAGAAACCTTCAGCTCCAAAGTGGATATAGCAGCTCTGACAAGAGTTCCCTCTTTTAGGTAAGATTTTCTGTTAGTAAAAGTGAGTTTTTGAGGATTTGCTGACCCAAAAATCTTTGACACCAGTTGAGCTCAGTCAACAGTTTTCAGCCACCTATAAATACAAGGACTTCCCCTCATTGAGTTTTAATACGTGACTTTTACTTTTACACTCCAATCTAGAAACAATACATATACTATTATGCCATTAGACCAATATAGATTTATTTGCAATAACAACTAATGGTTTTACCATTTATATCAAGAAAAGGAAAAACAGCAGCCTTTAGAAATGTCCATTTTACTCCATTTCAAAAGGGAACTTGCAGGTTTATTAGAGTTGGTGGCCTGTGATTGCCTTTTAATGAGAGAATGACTGGGAGCGAGAGATAAGGAAAGTTCAGACTAAGAGGTCCTTGGTGGGATTAGAATAATCATCAAAACTGCCATGTCTTTAAAAAATCCACAATAGAACATGGCAGCCCAGCACACTTTCCCCTCTCTGCAGCCTATTTGCATTCCAGTGCAATGGTCCAGTGGATGCTCGTGAATATAGAATTTGTTCTCTTGTTAAAGACCCACTAGGCCATAGATTGAGGCAGGAAAATGAAAATTGTGCCTGTAAAGGAAAGAAACTTTAAATGTCACAATTGTGTGATAAGATTAACTATCTGTTTAGTTGTGTAGCGTGTATTTAATTCACCTTTATGACGCACTGATTTAGTTTACCTTTTGTAGAATGCTGTCTCAGAAATATAAAAGACTGCCACATGACCATTATATTATCAAATATGTCCTATTTATTGGGCAATACACCATTTTGCAGGTGAAATACATTGTTGAAGTGTCTTGAAGGAGGAAAAACTGCTTTTTACATTCAAAAGAAAGACATTTTGCTCTGAAATTGTATCAAGCTCAGTTGAAAAGTAATGCAACTCTACAATCTGACAGGAACTCTTTTCTTTTCAGGTAAAATGACAAAAGGCAAGCTCTGTTTCTTTCCAATTGATTTATTTTTTCACATTACCATTTGCTGATAGCAATCACACCTTTAAAGGACAGGTGCACTTCTGTCAGTTCAGAAAAGCAGGTTTGAACATGTCAACTGAGACACTGATCCCATGAGCGGCTCTGTGTAGTTCAAGAGCAGCCAATGGCAGTGACCTCAACATGTAGTTGCTTCTCATTGCTCATGTTTCATTTTTTGAAAGCTCGTGCTTTCAAGAGATTTTCAGGGAACAAGAAGTGGAAAAGCTTGTTCTGCTGTCTTATATGTGCTACTCAAAATCTCAGAGGACATCGGGTTGTTGCTCGTTTGGGAATGGAGTCTTTTTTAGGACTCAAGCTGTGACTCATTAAATCATTGGACTACTTACATCCGATGACGAAATGTTAAAATTAATAAATAGTTTTTCAATCCAATAAATCAACTGAAATGATTATTCAGCCATAATTTTTCCATTGCTCATTTCTGCAGAACCACAGAAATTCATCTCAGATAATTTGGAGGTGTTTTGGAGCACATCTTGGTGACAAGCCCAACCTTCACCGAGAAAGGATTATGTTTCTCTGTCGTAAAGCATTCTGACATTCAGAATGATATTAAACTTCAATGGACTCAGATCAAGGTTCACCGATCATTCTTTCAGGCGCTGAATCCATTATTCAAGGTTAGAGATGCTGTTTACTGAGATGAAAATGGGCTGCATCTATTATACATTCACATTACACTCAAAGCACAAGTGGTGCTTTTTGTTTGTTAGAAGTAATGTATGGTTTGACAATACAAAGATGCTACCAGGAAATTGCATATGAGATAGAACTGCATTACATTTACATCGCTCACAAGATGCTAATTATGAAACATTACACAAGTGATCACCAGTGTACACAATTTATGTGCTAAGAACTTTGCTTTCCTCTGCATGAAGAGGGATTGTTCACCCCGAAATGAAAATGACATCATATGTTGAAACAATCCAAGGCACTCTAGAATTAAAGTAAACTAAAGTAGTCATGGCTTAGACCAGGGGGTCTATTTTTTACTCACCCTCTTGCTGTTGCAAACCTGTATGATGCTCCTGTGGAACATAAAGGGGACATTTTAGCTGAATTGTTACACAGTTCTTGATATACGACTTGGCTCTTTAACTCTACACCCAAAACAAGCTAATAAAGGTGTGAATGACTTGCAAATTACTGAAAGTTGGGTTGAGCTGGGTTTAGTACTAAAGTCTGGACACTGGTCCTCCTGGAGTTGAAGAGCTCTGTCATATAATGTCAGTTCATAGTGACCAACTACAAAAATCAACATTAAAAGTGGACCATACGAGCTATGCACTTGATTCTATAAGTCTTCTGAAGGTATGTGAAAGATTTGAATAGTGGCAGTATGGAATGAAAGACGCAAATCCTTTTTTCACGAGTTTACACCTACATATAATTAAATGGAGTAAAGGTTATGTGTATTTGGCGTGCTTTCCGAGGGGAGGGCTCCGAGCTCAGAATTTGATCCGAACCTAGAGTACTCCCCCTTCCATCCCAGTTTGGGAGAGAAATAGTTATAAGTGAGGAGATGGGATACTGGAAAAGTGTCATAGAACAGAGCTAAGTCTGCTGTATATATACCTCCTGAAACTAATCGAGTTGATCAACTGAATAAGCTCCTCCCGTACTTTGTTGTAATAAAACATCTTGCGTATGTGAATGTCAGAAGTGGTACATTTGCCCGAAAAGATAAGCCAGCAATTTTACAACAATTTAAAGTCATATGAAAGTGGTGATAGATGTTTTCTTCTGTATTGTGACACATTCAAGTGTATTGTATTATCCAAAAAATGAAAGAAATGTAAGTCAATGACTTTTGTTGTCGATTGGATTTTGAGAGGTGGCTGTTCCATATCCGGAATATGCCACCAGAGAGAAGACTTTTGTTTTCACCAGAAGATTGAGTTATGATAGGTTGATTGAACCTTACTTACAGGGCTGTCTATATTTGGTCCTGTAGGGCCACAGTGTTCTAACTTGCCTCAAAACACCTGCCTGGAAGTTGTAAATGTCTAGTAAGACCTTGCTTAACTGGTTCAGGTGTGTTTAATTGGGATTGGAGCTGAATTCTGCAGGACAGCACAAAAAAAGCACAAGTTGTATGTTCCAGTTTAATGTTTGGAACAACATGAGGGTGAGTAAATGAAAGAATTATGGGTAACACTTTACTTGAAGGGGTGTGCATAAGACTAATCGTGACATGACACGTCATGGATATGAAGGACGTTTTATGCATGTTTATGACAACTGACATGAAGTGTCATTCGCTCAATTATGTCATTTTTAATGCAAAGATGACATTGTTTGAGATGTCTTTGTCATGACAACTTGACATAAAGCAATACATCATAACCTGTCAGTATCTTTGTCATGACAACTTGACATTACCAAGACATTTATCAGCGTCATGAATATTTTTCTTGACCTAAACTACAGTGGTACTTAAAAAAGAAATAATGAAATGAAAAATATTCATGACACTGTTATAAAATTATTTGACAGAGTATTAACACTTAATGACATTAAAATGACAAATTCAATTTGTACCACTGAAAGAAAAGTGGTCAGAAAAATATTCATGACACAGTCTCATGGTCTCATGACAGCCAGTGTCAAAACCAACCACGTGACAGTTATGCAATGTTAACCCATAAAAGTAAAAAGCCCAAAAGTAGTTTCCTAAGTTTTATAATTAATCTGTTATGTCATGTTTATAACAAATGTATGACAGGTTATGATGTATTGGTTTATGTCAAGTTGTCATAACAAAGACATCTCAAACAATGTCATCTTTGCATTAAAAAGACATAATTGTGCGAATGACACTTCATGTCAGTTGTCATAAACCCTCCTTCATATTCCTGACACGATTATGAAGGTGTTATGTCAGTCTTATGCACACCCCTTCAAGTAAAGTGTTACCGAATTATGTTTTCATTTTTGGATGAACTATCTCTTTAAATTTGTACCTTAGCAGAAGTGCCTCAAACCAACTCTAGCCGTGACAATCATAATAAACCAAACTGTCTTCAAGTGGGAGGCATATCCAGCTGTTCTTTCCATGTGATGTCCCTATAGTCGGGCTTGTAACAGACTGGAGGTCAGCTGGGACTGTCCTGCTTGGCTGTTCCTGCTTCCCTCTCAACAGTGACAAGCAAGGCTCCAGTGTGACTCTGTAATCCGTTCATCCGTCATCCCGTCTCACTCCATGTGCACTACCATACATCTCTCCGCTCTCTGCGTTACTCATTTAACTTCACCATCCATCTTACACTGGCAACTTTCTATATCTACGCCTAACACGAACACTGCCAAGCGAGCCTGTCCGATTCTTCCACGGTAGATGGAGGGGTGCGCCTTCATTTTAACTTTTGATTCATAGCATATAGCGTTTAGTGATTTCCCTCTCAGAGAGGAAATTTGGATGAGATCAAAGGCTGTGCATTTACTTGGCTGGGATGAAACAGTGGAGGGTGCCTTTGTAGGACAGAAGTGAAATCATGAGCGCATTAGCTCGATTCGTACGCATCACCCGTGGCGGTGCAGGAGAGGAGGCAGGGGATCTATCTCTGTCACTGCACTGATGAGCTTGCGTGATTAACAGTCCTCCACTCTCCGCACAGACCGCAAATCAGTGGGAGCCACTGATGAGCCAACTTACAAATACAATGCTCTTTTCTCTCTCTTTCACATGTGTACGTAAGCATGCCCCCTCTCTCTTTTGGTCTCTCACTCAAGTCTCAAGTCTACCCCCTTGCAACAAACAAATAAAATACAAACCACACATCTGCTTATGATTATGACAGAAATTTTTGACCTTTTAGTGAAAAAAACAAAAGAGTGCACCGCAAGAGCACTTTACAATTTGCGATTAAAGGGGCCCATCCCCTCACCCCATGCGCACCACTGCTATGAAGTGTCGAAATGAATGCAAAATCACAATAAAATCACACCTTCTAGTCAAATGATTATGAAAACCCCTTTTGCCCCATAAAAATAGATGTTTTAATAAATCATATTTATAATATCAGTCATAATTATGAATTACTACAACATTAGGAGATAAAAAGTCAAAATTGTGACATAAAAAGTCATAATTATGCCAAAAAACTTTAGTATGTCGTAATTTCACATTTGTGAGCCATAATTATGAATTTTATGCCACAATTAGTGGCATAAAGTATCTAAGTATCTAATAACTTTGACTGTAATAACTATCATTATTATTATTATATGTGGCGGAAATGGTCTTTCGTGTATAATAGGTCTTTATTATAGAAGCACATTCAAAATTGTTGTTATACATGGAAAATCTTAACATCTGCCCTACCTCTAATATTTTCTTCTGATTTGTGAACAAACAATTCTGGTGAGCCTGATACTTTTAATGTATTTCATCCTGTTCACATAAACGATTCGTTTTATTCATTCATGAAACAGACTGCTCTCTGACTCAGTCCAGTTGGCTAATGGCTCACTGGAGAGGAACATTTTCAGTGACTTAAATTTTAGTTATAGTATTAATTTTAGAAGACTTGGACATTTTACAGTGCTTTTGCTTTAAAAAAATTGAAAGCTTCTAACCCTTGCAATTGCATGGAAAATTGCATGAAGTATGATCTAAAGGGAGATGACTTTCTGTCATGTTTCATGTATGTTTGCTTCTTCACATTCATCCATCCACCATGTACCATGTTGCCCCAAGCCATTCTGTCTCTCAATGACGTGATGATAGTGTCAGATCAGACTCAGATCAAATATTCTGCCCCCTTTTTGATTCATGATTAATATCAATCTTGAAGCAGATAAGCTTAGGCAGAAGACCACATGTCACTTAAGATATCCTTGCTTGTATTTTTCATAGTACATCACTGCGGGTAATATGTCCATGAATGTTTGTGTCTGTATTTTATTGAAAATCTGGATGTGATGCGGGATGGTCTGAGACCCTCTGCTCAGATAAAAGTGGCTGTGACTCAGTTGTGCAGCCAAAAAGAAGAGAGATAGATTGATTGGAAATAATACAATTCACAGGGAGGTATGAGAGAATAGCAAAGAAAAGAAAAGAAAGAGCGTGGGACTGAGGCACAGTGGCAGGTGTCATGGATCCTCTCATGGCGTCTCACACACCCACACTGTGTCTTCATTATGTATGCTGTTCAGGCCCACACAATCACACACATTACAATGCCACAGTCACAGTGTGAGCAATCAAACAGCTCAGGCTATCGGGAAGCGTACTGCTATTTTAGACTGCCTTAAAATTGAGCTTTTCTTTTATACCGGATGCTTTTCAAGTCTTTTTGATGAGATGATGTCAAAGCAGTTATTGCAGTATGCAGGGGCCCAGATTAAGAATATTTGTACAACAGTCATTTCCAGCCCTTGAAGCTGATTGGTTGAGAAGCAATCCAAGAGTGACTTTTCATTGTTTGTATCATGGGCGAGTTTTAGCAGTGGGAATTTTCATTTACTTTAGTGATTGATGACAGGTGCTGATAAGTGACTGGCTGCGTCCTACTTCTCTACTATATAGTAGGTGAAAAGCAGTAGGCGAGTGAATAAGTATGTCCGAATTGTTAGTATTCATAAAAGAGTAGGCGAGAAGTACCTTCGTGACTTTCTAATTCTCGCAAGATACGTCTAGATAAAAAGCATCCGAATATACTTACCTACTATATAGTAGGAGAAAACAGTATGTGAAAGGAGTAGTATGTCCCTAACCTAAGTAATCATAAAAGAGTAGGCGAGAAGTTCCTGGATGGCCTACTGCTTCCGCCCAGATTCTGAAGTGTTCATTGATGGATACTTTTCTATCACAGCCTTCCCAGGATGCCACGGGAGAGGATACGTCATAATTGAACACGAAATAGAAAAGTGGAGAGTCATCATACTGAGGCCTCCGTCCTCAGAGCTCGATCAGGTAATAGAACTGAGTTGTTGGGCTCTCTGCGAGCTTCCTTGGCCAC
Source organism: Zacco platypus (assembly GCA_038088235.1). Lineage (NCBI taxonomy): Eukaryota > Metazoa > Chordata > Actinopteri > Cypriniformes > Xenocyprididae > Zacco > Zacco platypus. Next base: position 7,986,461 of record CM076079.1, read on the forward strand.
AGTTTGTGAAAGGATGCGTCATTAGGCTGAGGCCACCACATTCCAAGAGCTATGCTGGGATAGCATTCCTAGTGTTGCTCCTTGGAAGCTGTCCTGAGGGTTGCGTGTTGTTAGGCCTCATCTCATTTGAGAGTTGCTATGTTGAGGCCTCCCCACTAGAGCTCAACCAGACAGTACCGCAAAGTTGTTAGGCTTTCTTTGAGCCTCATTGCCTATTGCCTTTACAGAGGTTTGAGACCTCCTCTCCTCAGAGCTCCACCTGGGGAAGCATTATCAAAGATGTTAGGCACTCTGTGGAGGGCTACATGGCTACTGCTTTTATTCTCCGGTCCTCGAGATCTCCGCTTGAATAGCAATTCAGAGTTGTTAGGCTCTCCTTGGAAGCTGCCCTGAGCATAGAATGTGAGTCAGCTAGGGACCAAGTTGTTAGGTTCTCTGTGAGCCTCCTTGGTTACTGCTTGAAAATGTAGCATCATTAGGCTCCCCTGAGCTCCGCCTGCTATTAGTACAGGCAGGCATAGGATGCAGCGTTTGAGGTCTCTGTCCTTAGAGTCTCTGAACAGTAGTTCCAAGTGGTTAGGCTCTCTGTGAGCCTCCTTGGAAACTGGCCTGGGCATAGAACGTAGTTAAGCCTCCTCTAGTCGTCCTGTTGAGGCCTCCGTTCTGGAGAAACTCTGCTCTATGACAATTTTACCTAAAATGTGTTCCTATGAATACCAAGCTCTTAAAGCTTTGTCTAGCTCAGGCTCTGGCCGTAGGAAATCAGTCATGACAGCCGATGGCATGTACCTAGGGGATGGGGACTCCTTTGAGTCTTTGACATATGTCAGCCATTAAAGTGGCGTGGGTATTCCATTCACCATAGTGCCCTCTAGGGGATGCAGCATTAGTTCCCTGATAACTTCTCAGGTTGTAACCATGTAACCATGGTTCCCTGAGAGTGGGGGGGGGGGCAAGGTGCTGAGTCCCTTTGCCATGCTTCAGGTGTATATATATATATATATATATATATATATATATAATATTCTCTCACACCACACAGACAGATGCCAACAAACACAATCAAGTTGGCCATTTGGATTTAACTCATGTTCACACTGCCCCAAATGACACTTGCGAACTTCGAGTCAGAATGTCTTTATGTGTCATTTTTCGCCTGAAAAGAGGGCATACAAAATGAAAGAGGTTGTGGGTGAAGTCGTGGTTGCTGCGACGGGAAACACAGGATGTGTACTTGAATTTATGCAGAGAACTGCAGTTGATCTGGACTGTTTCATTAGAAAGATTATACTCTAGCTTTGATATTTGTTCACTGTTTATGATAAAATTCGGTGGCAGTAACAATAATTTCTTAATTTATGTCAGGAGTGCAAAATAATCCTTTTGGTAACTTATGATATTTCATATTCAGTCACGTCTGTTGTGGTTTATTTGTGTTTACAGAGCTGCACTGAACAGCGCCAGTTAGGGCCTTTAGTCCAAAAGTGGGCATATGGAGAAATATTGATATATTTACACAAGTTAGTTTAATATTAATTGGACAGAATCCTTTGTTTTATCCACTGACTTATAAGAATGAATGGCGGGCTTCCTGCGCTGTCTGTTTGTGTTTTCACTTCCCAGGGAAATGTTTCTATGTATGATACATGAAGCTAATAAACACCATTATGATAGTATATGATTTCTATGGGATTTTCACGAGATTTGGGGTATTTTCATGCCAATAAAGGATGTTTACATTTAGAGTACGTCAGAGTTTGTTGGAAAATCATTCCAAGACCTGACAAACGCCGATTGAACATGTTTAGTCGGATGAAAACAAACCCCGACCACCGCCAACAGGGGTAACACACTGATCCGACAAATCCCGACGAACGTCTGTTGGTGTTTGTTGGCGTCTGTCTGTGCGGTGTGAATTGGCCTAAACAGGACTTTGCTGAAAATGCCACATCTGGCATTTTGCACAGTATGCCACCTTTCAGACTAAACTGTCTTGGAAAGGCAGCAGAACTGATTATAAATCTGATATACAAAAAAAATAAATTCAGTCACAACAGAGGTCTGGCTCATGCGTGGAATTACACAAATCATTTTGACAGAATTTCACAAATGAATCTCCAGAGCACAAATCTTAAAGAAAGATAAGAAATTTCAGATATTATTGACTGCATCTCCAAGTGAGGTTGAGGATTTATCCTGAAGGAACTGAAACAGACATGGGTGATCAGTGAAGTTTCAGATGTTTGTGGGTAATATTGGCTACAGCTGTGACTAGGTTATATTTTTACCTCGTGCCAGATTTATCATCTGCTCAATAATGCTGTTGTAATATGGTGTATATTTATGTAGGATGCCTTGATGAGACTTGAAATGTGATTTATGGCATCAGATCAAACAAAAAAATGAGGGAACAAACACCTGTTTCTTGGTTCCATATTCTGTGAACATCTCCATAATTAGAGCCATAGGGCATCCCAATTAACTCCTGTTTCTGCAGGGGAGCTCAAATTGACAAAGATTAAGGAATTAATAATTCCTAAAATGAATGGGTTTGAGGCAACATGTGCCAACTGGTTAAACATCAGTGATTATGTGTGGGATGCACCTGTAGATGATTAAAACACTTTAAAGTGAGTCAAGCTCTAGAGATTTACAGTGGGAAATACAATAAACACCAGTCTCTCAAAGATGGCCACTTATCAAGTAACAAGTAATGAATAGAAAGTAATGAATGAATAATCACCCTGCTTTTAGCAATCATTATTCATATAAAATAACATTCATAGCAATAAATATATTTCTTAATTGAATACATTACACATCTAATGCACAACTATTTGCGACAAAAGAATAATGTAATTTACTTTCCATCGTTGAAAAGCAACGACCCAGCTCTTGATTGTGGTTAGAAAAGTTTTATTCATTATTGAATGTATTTTCCAGTAAAATTTCAACCACATCTCTCCTTTATGATAAACAATACAAAACAAAACAAACAAAAACGATAAGATCCCAAAAAAAATGCTAATGTTTGTGGAATAGTCAAGAAGTAGGTGAGCATGAAGAAAAATGTTGCATTAAAATACCCCAAAAATAAGAAGTATCAACATTGTTATAGCAGAAACACAAAGACTCTCAAAGACCAGATTTCTCTCTTAACTAATCAAAATCATCATCCTTATAAGTGAGAATATCCGTCATTATCATGTAACATTACGTCAACAATGTGTAAAACACTAGTTCAATCAACTCTTCAAAATCTCACAGCGGTATAAATGTTAAATGTCTCACTTGAACTTTACAAATCTTTCACTGCTTATAAAATACTGCTCTCACATGAGGCCATAAAGGACCGCAGTGTTCTGTGCCTAATAAAACACGTCAAGAATATGGAAAGAAAAAGCCAGAGAAATATAAGAGTTTCGATGGCCACACAGTGTGTCATGTTTCACGGTACAATGGCAGTGTGCAGGGGAAGGCTGAATAGGTAGAGCCGTTTATGTTGAGCTGGAAGCCATGTTCTGAAAGCCTGCAGTGATGAAGCCAAGAGCTCTGGAAGGTCAACTTTGCCCCAGAAGCCGATCAATGATATCTCCACAAACATCATCTCATGAGGAGCCTTGTTGCACAGTGTGTGTTTAGGACAGAACAGCCTGTTTCGGCTATGTCTGGAACTTGTAGTCTTTGTTTGTTCTATTTTGTTCGCAGACAAAAATTTGTCATTATTTATTCAACCTCATGTCATTCCAAACCTGCATGTCTTCCTTCTATAGATATCAATGTTTTTGTCCATACAATGAAAGTCATTGGGGTCTAAAATAACATTATATTCATTATACGGACAAAAAAAGTATTTTGTTTGTTTGTGTTCTGCAGAGAAAACTGTCATGAGGGTGAGTAAATGATGATAATTTTCATTGGCCATGTGGGCCCACATAACATGTTCAGGGCTGGGTAGGTTACTTTTAAAATGTATTTCACTACAGATTACAAAATACAAGCTTTAAAAAGTAATTTGTAGCGTATTTCGTTACATTACTCAAGTTTAGTAACTTAATCTAAATACTTTAGAATACTTTGGAATACTAATAAGTGTGGGACAAACACAAAAAAGGTAATTGCAAGTTTTTATCTCACAATTCTGACTTTTTCCCTCAGAACTGCGTGATATAAAGTTGCAATTGCGAGTTATAAAGTCAGAATTATGAGATATAAACTCGCAATATTGAGAAAAGTCAAAAATATGAGATATAAACTCGCAATATTGAGAAAAGTCAGAATTATGAGATATAAACTCACAATATTGAGAAAAGTTAGAATTATGGCATATAAACTCGCAATATTGAGAAAGGTCAGAATTATGACATTTAACTCACATACTAAATTCACAATTGCAAGAAAAAAAGTCATTATTGCAAGTTTATATCTCCCAATTGTGAAATGCAAACTCACAATTGTGAGGGGAGAAAACAAATTGTGAGAAAAAGATGCAGTGACCTTTTTTACAATTATAAAATGACTCACAAACAACTATCACAAAACATAAAAACAGTCGAAAACATGAAACTTAACTCCGCTTTTTCAGACTGTGAGAGTCAGAGAATCACCAATCGCTGTTTAAATGACATTAAAATTCAAAGTAATCACTTTGGTAATCTAAAATACTTTTCAAATGTAACTGTAATCTGATTACCACCCATTTAAAATGTAACTGTAATGAAATACTGTTACTCAAATTTTGTACTTTAAATACGTAACTAAGTTACTTGTATTTCGTTACTCCCCAACCCTGAACATGTTTTACAATTTCTGAACTGATTGAGGGGAAAAATCTGTTGAATGGATTTCAAATGTATTAAACTGAGAGTCTTGCACTCTTTGCATTATCAAATTAGTGTAGAAACTGAATGATGGACATTTGGATGTGGTGGAAATGCAGGCCTAGTTGTATTTGAACGAATCATTAACGAAGTATCATCATGAGTCCCTTTTTGTTAAAGCACAACCATTCAAGAATAACTTCTCATAATGCATACTCAATGGCTTCTCTTTAATGAGATCCGGTGGATTGTGTTGGGCACAAACTAGCTCATTAAATCACATTTGCCCATAACTGAGGTCAAATTTTCCTCCTTCCTGGGAGAGCTCCCAATGAAGTGGCAAATCAAAACATGTGACGACTCACTCCCAGGTCTCTGATGAGGTATGGTGCCTGAAACGAGGCGTAGCAGCTATGCAAGGTCCATGAGGTGGGAAATCACAGAGCAAGATTATCAACAAGTTCATTTCAGCTATGCTCTACCGATTGACAACAAATCAAATTTATCCCTCACTCAGTTTCAGATTTACATCGGAGTATTTACACTATCGACAGGTCGCTAAATGAGCTGATATGTTTCTTCAATACGCAGAGTGACGGAGAGAAATAAGCAAAGTTGTTTACGGGGCACTGGATCCATATAAATAAGATCTTGCTCATTAACTTCCTCTAACTCTTTTCTAGTAAGTATAAGGAAAAGGAACTTACAGAAATGCTGTATTTGTCATATCGTAGAACATATCTGTGCAAAGAACAAAACATCTCTGTGAGCTAATCCTCGAAAAGAAAATCAAGTTAGAGACAACATTGCCGAACACTGATATGAACTAAAATATTGCACACTCAGACAGAAGTAAACAGGTTTATAATATTGGCACAGCGCGAGTGTCGAATCCGACACGTGACTTCTCTTTTTTTCTTTTTTGAATTCAAGACATAAACGAACACTTTTTTCCCCAAAAGAGTCCCACAGGCTTGTTATTGCAGCACATTTTTTTTCTTCCTTTTTTGAAATGTTTCGTCTTTCTTTAGAAAAGAGTTTTATTGGTGGCTATTCACTGAGAAGAGTCTTCGAGTGCATTTTGGCAGTACGGTGCGTCTGTTGCGGGGCGGGCAGACAGACATAGGGGCAGACGGCAGGTGAACGGGAGGTCCGTGCGTTACATATGACGCGTGCCGCTCCGTCAAGATGGTCACATGCCAGAGGCTCCCAGGCCCATGCTGGCTGCGTGGCTCATGCACGGCAGCGTCTGCACAGCTTTGGGGAAGTCATGTGTGACGATCCGCCCGTTCTCCCCGCCGCTACCATTCCCGCTCATCCTGGTCAGCGTGGAGCAGCGCATGGCGTCGTTGATGGATTGCTGGGATGGAGACACAATAGCGTTAGACAGGAATGTGGAAATGTTTGAAAGATGCTCAATATTAGTAGGAGACAGTAAAAGATGATTTAAGCATCTGCCTAATGGAGTATGCACATAAAATGTTTTGTCATGTGATGACTAGATAATTAGTTAGACAACATTTGTGAGGTGAAATAATCTGCAGGCTTATGACAACAGATTTCCATCTTTTGGATTTCCTTAATCTAATTGATCAGCATGGTGGCTCGGAGGGTGCAACACAACGTCTTTTAAGCAAAGCAAACGTGAAACACTAATGAAACTTTTCTGATAATGATGCATTTCAGGAAAAAATCCAATATTAGCCATATTGCTGTAATAAATAACAATAGTAGCTCTCTATCCCACTTGAATACCAATTGCACATTTTTTTGCACTTATTTTTATGTGGTTCCTAGCACAATATAGGGGTGGAACATTCAGATGACTTTTTATCACGGTTTTCAGGTACAGAAATTGAATAAAGTAATCAAATATAAAATAACACTGCATATAAACTTCTTTGACTAAATTAAATAAAGATTAAACATTATAAACTAGTCAGTCAAGAGTAGTGAGTGATTTCTTCGCCTTTTGTCACTTGATTAACATAAAAAATAGCAGGAATATTAGACTGCTGTCGCTTTAAGACATAATTCAAAGATCCAGTACACTGAAACTGATACACACGCTTTATCTGTCTCATTTTTTCCTCAAGACATAATATATGTTTGTTAGGAAACTCGCTAATACGGGTGAATTTTTCAGTGAATTTATCTGTTCAGATGCAAGACTTAAAAGTGAATTTGCACGCAAATCGCCTCACAGCGTGTGAGAGTTCTCTTTGGCATCTTACAGTTGAATATTTAAATTGGCAAGGTACAGAGATAGCAAAGTGAGGTGTTCAGGTCTCACCTGCGCTCGCGTGTTATCAACACCTGGGTGAAGACGGCGTAAATGATGAGCGTACAGCACTCGCATGTAACATTTGACTGACTGACTGTATATTGTCCATGTTCTGTTGTAACGTATTGGGAAACCAGAATGCGTATCCATCCACTAAAACATACTAGCCAAATCCGTCTTTCTGTTTTACAGTTTTTTTTTTTTTTACTGAGAACCTTTCCACCCCTTTTTTATGACCTCAAAACACTTTTACCATAATTTATGATTTGTAAACTAATAGATTCTTATGTTTGCATCACATAACGAGCTCCATACAGTATGGCTTTTCTGATATAGTAAACTTATCTCTCATTTGCTACGTTATTTTCAAACGTGACTGAGCATTAACCTTTTACCACAGCAGAAAACATTGGCAGATTCACGTTCATGTGTTTTGAATAAAACTAAATGGCTTTTAGCACCACTCAGGACATTTCACTTTAAAAAGTGTCGCAAAACGTGCAATAAGCAATGCAATATTGTTTCGCAGAAATATCGCCACAGGCACGTTCTTTTCCCATGAGCCTGTGTTGCAATTTTACGCTGTGCTACCCACAACTGTACTGAGCACTCTTTTCAAAACGATTCGCTATTTGCAATAAAGAAGTGTGTTGTGTTGTGGGCTAATGATGTCCTGTTGTCAACTTCTAATTGCTTTGCTAATGTCATTGCATTGTACCCCCTAGGAGCACCGTATTTAGGCCCTCAAAACCAAAGCTGACACTGTAAAGCATCTCTGACATGTGGGTAGACAATAAACAGTCTTGATAGGCGTGTAACACGAGCTTAATTTGCTACGGTGCCGTGGAAGTGAGAAATGTCATCGTTTTATTGCTGCTGTTGTGAAGAGCAACCCGCTATTGTAGACGCAGCCAGTGGGCCTGAAACCAAGGCTAATGATGTGTCCTTTTAAATCGCATTTTTCCAATCTAGGAATGATTTCATTGCCCTGCACTTCAACGCGTTGGGGGATGAAGCCGTACGCCTGATGCAGACTAATTAGTTTGCCCATAATGACTCAGATTCCTGCTCGCTTAATATGAAAAATGGACAGCTGTGAAATGTGACTCCTGTCAATTGAATTAACAAAGCAAATCTATATTAATCTGTGCTATTATAGTATTATACCAGTGTGTAATACCCAGATACACTTGCTACAAATCCTACTTTGGGTAATCGTCTGTCATAGAGATACTTAATACAAAAATCAAAACTGAGGTATCTGTATATTCAACGGGTTACGTTCAGCAATGGTGCGTTATGATTTGTCAGTGTGGCCTGAATAAAATAAATTATTACCTGATAGACACTTTTAATCAACTATGCATTAGCAAAAGTACATTAGGTAAGATCTGACTTGGGTCTTAATGTATGAAGGAGCACACAAGCTTAATGATGCATAATCATAAATCTAGACTTGACTATTTTTGGAGTCATGGTGGAAAACAGAGACCTGCAGTGTCTCCGGAGAACACTTGCTCTGTTTCATGAATGAACAGAGACACGATGCGTAAACAAAGCTCTAGTCTATGGACAGAGAGGCTAGCAGCCAACGGGAAACTGACGGGGAGCAGGAAATAGACGGAGAGAAAGAAAGAAATAAAGAGATTAAATTAGAAGTATTAAATAGGGCTTTCAGGATGCTGTCTGCATGTTAACATACACCAACAATGAAAAATAAGTGATAAAAAGTAATTCAATTAAACATTATAATAAAAACAACTATTTTTAACACATTAAAATAAAGTTAATCAAATAAAAATAATAAATAAAATACTGTATTACATCCCAGCAAATACTGATATAAGCATTTAATTTGGATTAATATTAAATAATCATAGCATTTATCATAATTATTAATGAATTTTTATCATAATTCTTTTTACAGCCCTAGAATTAAAATAACAGGGTAAGAGAGACAGAAAAAGAAGAGGTGGAGGAAAAACGGATGGTATTGAAAGTGGGCAGCAGAAGCTTTTGATTCTGGTGACGGTTAGATGGGGGCAGCTTAGGCTGCTATGTGGGCAGGATGTGGCCTAGTTTTCCGCGATACTTGAGGTTCCTACCCCAGAGTGCTTTATATCTTAACAGTGTCGGCACCGTACAGGCCGTAACTCTGCAGCTCAGTGTAGCTGCTGTCTAAGGCGGTGCAGTGAAAGGCCTGAGCGGCCCGCGCAGACACCTTCATTCTGCGGGACTCTGTTCTGGACTTGTAGCAGAACTCCACCAGGGCCACCAGCATGGCCAGACCCAGACCGCCGATCAGAATGTAGAAGACCCCAGCCACATTGCTGAGGCTAAGAGCACTGGTCTTGTCCTACAGGAGAAGGAACAGCATATTAGATGAGAGTTACTGTATACAACGCTAACAAATTCACATGGACAAAGACAATACAAGCATTCCTCTACATTACATGTACACTCTTATGCAACATCTAAACATGTACATTGAATGTAAAAGCTAAAATAAGAACAATGTTGCAATACTGTGCCATCAAGTTTGTTTAAAACGTTTCCTGCTCAGACATGACCTACACTTAATATATAGATTTAATATAAATATTTAGTTTCTGTTTCGACTGTAGAGCTTATATATTGCATTATCGCAAACTGATATTCATAAAGAAATAATAATAATATTCATTATGAAACATTCAATCAGTAATATAAAAATTGTATTACTATATCAAAACAAGTACTATTTTAACATTTAACTAATAAATAAAATTAAATGTTAATACCATTGATATTAAACAACATAACTATTAATAATAATAATAATAATAATAATAATAAATAATATAAGTTAAACATATATTAAAATATGGCACAATTTGTCATTTAGGACTTAGGAACATGCATTCATGCACTAACACAGGCAGTCTGTGTTCACCTTTGACTATTTTAATACTTATTTAACCCACTAGTTAGCATCTCCACTAAATTACAATATATTAAAACATATACATACAGCTGCAACTGTCTAAATTAGTGGTTGGCACCCATGCAGCCCAGGCCATGAATCTAAGGAGATTTGAATTTGTAGTTGTTCAAAGGTGATATATATTTCCTTTATAAGGACAATAACAATCTGAGGAGCTTAACTGGTGTGGAACCGGCTCTCTAAGAAAGGCATTATAAGGGAGGTGTGATGTCGTCTGTGTGCGCCATGCAGGTGGGTTTGGTGCGGTGGGGGTGTGTGGCGGCCGGGGCCTATGACAGCACAGACAGCTGTCCACTGGGTTTGCATCCAAATACATGCACACTCCAAGGGCAGACAGAAGGGAGAACACAGAGGCTGAGAACCACAAGGGGGACTTGACTCTTACGGATGGTCAGAGCAAAATGACCAGTCTCTCTCCAGAGCTCCATTCAGACCACAAGGCTATTTTAAACAAAGTGAGTGTATCATACAGTGAGTCATCCGGTCTATAATAATGGCCTTTTCAACGCATGACTCCTGGAGCTAGACATACTATTACTTACACTTGAATTAATAATATCAAAATCATCGGTAACACTTTAGTATAGGGAACACATATAAACTATTAACTATGACTTTTCCCTTAATAAATGCTTAATTTACTGTTTATTAATAGTTACTAAGGTAGTTGTTAAGTTTGGCTATTAGGTAGGATTAAGAATGTAGAATAATGTCATGCAGAATAAGGCATTAATTTGTGCTTAATAAGTACTAATAAATAGTCAATTTTTAAGTAATATGCATGCTAATAAGCAACTAGTTAAATGACCCTAAATAAAGTGTTACCAAATCATATATTAGTCAGTATGTCAGTATCCAAAAACAAAAACATGCTTAATATTTAATCTATTAATTCATTTAATCTTAGTATCTAATCTATTATAAACATACAACTACATATGCACTAGTTGTAATTTCTGACAAGACAAAAATAATGGTTGGAAATGTTCGTAATAATACACTAACTTAATACCTCTTCATTACCACTGTTTTTACTGTATTTCTGAACAAATGAATGCAGCTTTTGATCAGTAGTGGATGCAGGGAGCATATTATAATACCACAAAGAAATGCACACAACTTTATTTCGCATTTACAGTGTGATGAATGAACAAGGGAAAAAAAGAAGAAAAAAATCAGCCATGATTTTGACCTGACTGTCAAAAGGGTAATATGCTTTCACACAAAATTGAATTAAAAATGCAAAATGGCAATGTCAACTACCAAATTAGCAACTGGACACCAGTCACATGCAACAGAGGACACAATGCTGAAATCCTTCAGTACTATCATGTCTCCTTCTTTACTTGCTATTTTAAATCTGTAAATACCAGCAGTTTAAATCATGCATAAAATATATTCTAAAGCCTTTTAACTTGTCCTCTGCCAGCCCAAATGAAAGAATACAACTCTGGAGAGAGAGTAAGAGCTGCCCATGTCCAGATTCCTTACTGAACCTTCTGAAAGGGTTCTGGAAAGGCTAAACTGAGGGGAACAGAGCAGGACCAAATGTGTGAACTGACCTTTCTTCCGGAGTCCTTGCTTCCACACTCCCCCTTATCGTACCACCATTTGTTTTTCAGTTTGTCTAAGACGGCTTGCTCACTGAGTTTCAACACCGCTAGGTTAACTGGGATTCTTCAACCAGGGAAATAACATAAATAACATTATCCATGTTATTTTATGTTATTCAGCACATATTAAACACATACCCATCAAAATCAACTCAACTGTTCTGTGTTTTTTTATATATATATATATATATTGACTGCACACATATCAGAAACATGTTGGTAGTTCATAGTAAAAGTGATATGGGTTAATACTCCATCTAGCGATGCTTCCTTGCTCCCTGCTGCGAGATGTGCATTATTATATCACTTTGGGTAACCGGCAGACCGCAAACACTCCGTCTGGAATAACTTGAAGGTGGCATGAAACGCCATAATTTGATCAAAACTTTGCTTGCTGTTAATCTAACAAAATGTGTTAGTAGTAGGCTCAATTTAGACTGGATTGTTTTCGTCTAGAGTGTTTGGTCGGCGTGAGTTGCCGGTTACCCCCCCATGGTAGTGGTGGTTTTACCCGTTGGGTTTGTCACATTGGGGCTGACCTTGGAATCACCTCCTCCGCTGCCACACTCTCCTTTGTCGTACCACCATTTGTTTTTCAATTTGTCCAACAGGCCTTGTTCATTCAGTTTTAACACTGCCAGGTTTACTGGGTTTCTTGAAACGATAATGAAATAATATTTTGGTCAGTGTCAGCCCAGATAAACCATTTCAGAGACAGTGTAATGGGAGAACAGACTCAGACTGGTTTGTACAAAACAGCCACTGCTCTATGTAGGTTGAAATGTTAAATGCATGGCATTCGCAGTGGTTTTGCCCTGAGTCTGTATATAAAGTATGTTAACATGTGTTTAAATGGAGAACAATGCTTTTGTTAGTGGCCTGTGTGAAAGACAGGCTTTATAAAGCCAAGAACAAGACTTTTTCAGAGAGAGGAGGAGAAAAAAGATGTCCTTAGATGTCCTTGGTTTTTGCTGTCTGCTTTTGGCTCTTCCCTTTTGGGGAACTGTAACATTAAACGAATTCTTAAAGTGATAGTTCACCAAAAATTAAAATTCTGTCATCATTTTCTCACCCTCAGACCAAACTAATTCTTTCTTTTCTTTATTTCTTCCTTTAAATACAAAAGGAATACATTTTCATAAATTTGCTCCTTCAAATGAAAGTAAATGGTGACCAAGGGCTGTCAAACTATAAAAACATCAAAAAATTTGTAATAGTGTAAGGTTCTATCTGCATTCTGAGCGGTTTCGAGATATTTAGCTTTAAAGTTTTTTCCATTCCATTCGATTTTATAAATATAAAGTCTCAAAATGTACACAGCTCTAAAAAAATAATAATGATAATAAAAAATCACATTGCGCCATATTCTAAAATACACAGATTTACAGTAAATAAGATTCAAGAGCTGCAGCAGATAAATTGGATTGCTTTTATGGTGTTTTCGGTCAGTTTTGGAGCTGGGTCACCATTCACTTCATTGTGTGGAAAGAAGCAGCATGAACATTCTGCTCATTTTCTATTTTTGTGTTTCATAGTAGCAAGACCTTTATATATAACGTGACAGAGTAGATGATGACAAAAATTGAATTTTTGATTTAAATCCCCCCAGTCCCCATGACTGAAATGACTGAAATCAAGAACCACATCTGAAGCGTGCGTCTTTCTTTTCATCTTCCCCTTCATCCTCAGGTCTTAAACACCCCATACAGTTCAAAGGCACAAATATACATCTCCTCACGAGCCACAGAATCGGCTGGCCGATCTGCATTGTGAGCAAATGTCATCTGCAGCTCTGCATGTATAGGAGTGGTTCTTTGGCTTGATAAAACCCAGGAATTCTTTCTAATCCCAGAAGTACCAGACAGAAAGAAGTCAGAGAGTGTCTCAGGAATGAGGAACAAACAGCTACATTCAGTTTGATGAGCATTTGCTGCTGGAGGTGGCAGTGCTTTGGGTGAGATGATTTCATTGACTAAACTCAGAGAATGGCACAGATGGATAGAGATAAAAGGGCACACACATCAATCTTTAGGGCTGTTGCATCTTGACTGCAAAACAAACCGATTCAAGGTATCAGTCTTAAGATAAGACAAGGAAAATATGGAACAGCTGTCAAAATGCGCCAAAACAACTGATTATTCCATCAGTCAGTAAATTAACCTATAAAACACAAAATGAAGTGCAATGTAAAACAAGTTCAAAAGCTCAATTATCATCTTCTTTGTTAATAAATGAATCATTAGAGCAAGATGAGTCTAGCAGACCATAACATATAAGATAGTAAGGTTTACAAATGATCTCTATTAAAGACTTTGACCAGTGTAATTCAAGCTAGGACACAGATTTTACATCCAAATCGTTATCCTGACTCTTTGCATCAGTTCATTTAAGACTTAACTGACTGTGTTTAAATTAATAACTCACCAAAATGCTTAAAACAAATGTATCAATTTATTATTCTTTGTTTCATCTAACTAGATTTTAAACATTAATTATAAGGTTTTAAATATTTGTCAATATGAAAAGTGAGATTTTAATAAAAAATAGTCAATGCATTTTTCACAGATTAGAGGATTAATTTGAATTACTACATATTTAAAAAATAGATTTATAGATTTTTTCAAGATCTGATCTGCGCCAGATGTCTATAAACAATACAATTGGTTGACAGTGGAAACAAAGCCATAAAATACAAAATTCAGTGAAGATGCACAGGAGCATTTTTACATTTTGACAACTGAACCACATTCAGCAAATCACAACCAAATCTAAATGTTCAATTAAGATTTGCTGCGTCTACTGATTTTAAAGGAGAGAGCAAAATCCCCCACTGTTTTCCACATGTTGAAATCATGCAGCGGATGTTCACATAGAATCTACCGGCTCATGTAAACACATGTCAGTAATGGAGGTGCTCTCTCTCAAAATCAGATATACACCACACAGCTGGTAACTCAACAGACAGAGAAATTCATTTATGAATTCATTTCCGAGCTTCTTTCACTCTTGCTGTCACTGTAATGGCTAGATAGTATTGAATTTAATTTGAGTCCTGCCCTAGGTGGCAAGATGGAAGTCAGTCATTTACATCTTGTATCTGACGTCTCTCTCTCCCACTCCATCCACCCTCTCCCCCTGTTCTCTTTGCTATAAGGTGACCCAAAAAATGACTCTACAATTGCTATGAGGTCGTTTCCCCAAGGAGCTTATCTTATTAGAGAGAGATGGAGTTATTGAGGTTATTTCAACAGCTCCAAATTGCCCTTGCGAGGCCCTTTGCACTGCAATGAATGTAATATCATGTGGGCCATGGTGTATTAGTCAGATGGGTACATTCAAGCACAATAAATATGACGTTAATGATGGTGGCGTACAGTTGAAATAACAACTGTTCACCTTATATTGCAGAGAATATAAAAAAACATGTTATAGACGACATTTAACTTTAGAAGTGGCTTGCATAAGAATAACAACTGATAACCCAATTTCTTTCACCCACAAGTCACTCGGTAAGGATAAAGCTTTCGTAATTCGGAATGAAGGAGAGAAACTGAAATTAGCATTCGGTAAACCTATAGCTTCAAAGTGCCTGTCGTGAATAATGTCTGCGGTGTCTCAATGGGCTCTGCTGAGCGGCACTGCTGTTTAATGAAAGGACGGCGAACACACGTGCTTCCTAAAGAGCTTCTGAAGAGGGTGCGTCATTTTCCTGCCGTTTCTTATGCAAGCACTTCTGGTGGAGTGTGTTGAAAACCCCTTCAAGCAACATGAGGTACAGGCGGGATTTTGAACAGCTCCACACACACATATGTACACCCACACAACAGCATGTTCTGTTATAGCAGAGGCTGCTTAGCACAGTATGTCTACCCTTGCCCTTGGCTCAAATTATCATGTATAACATCATTAAAAAGTCCTTCAAAAGAGAAACCAGATGAGTTCACTAAAGCCGCACTGATTTGGCAAAAACTTACACCTTATTCACCTTATTCAAACTACCCAGAATTCAGATGATAAATGTGCTTTTTTTTGTATTAAATGAAGTAACTGACATTCTCAGCACAAACATTGTTTTGCTATGAATGCGTCTTATTTGCAAAACTCAGCGATTTTTCTTGCAATCATATCAGCAAGAATTCAACAAATGATGGAGAAGAGCACATATAGCTCCACATATAGCCTAGGCAGTGTACTCAAGCACACTTGACATTTTAAAAAGCTTATTTAGGTGCCTGGACTGCAGTGACGGAGTGATGCTATACAGTTTCAGTAAAGTACACCAAATTGCATTAGTTTGCTGAGTCCTTCAAAATCTAGTACACAGAAATAGCTTACAAAATTGGGAATAGCAACATGCAAATACCTATTTACTCATTTTTTTGGCTATGTTTGTGTTGTGACCTGATTTGCATACTTGTTTTAATGAATTCCCCTGTTTCCCTTTTTATCTTTTCTTTTTTATTTATCTAGTAGATGGTGTAAACTTTAGCCAAGGTGAGCATAACCCCTTTAGTACTGTATCCAGCCTCTACCACAACTGAAACACCATCTGATGTTATTTTTGTAATGGTCAAATACAGTTGGCATACTGTGGACAGCTGGCTTTACCTGAGAGGGGATCCTTTGGGGGTGGCGATGCCGTAGCCTTTGGAGTCCAGGTTCCCGCCAACCTTCATAGTGTCACAGGGTTTGCGCTGCTCGATGTACTCGTTCATGGTGGACTCCAGAAGATAAGCATACTTCCCCTTGGATTTCCTCACCCGTATAACTCCTTCATCTGTGGTTTTTACAAACACTGAGGGGTCCGCTGATTTCATATAGGACCACATCTTCTCAAAGACCGCAATCTTTGACCTCTAAACGAGGAAAGAATGTGAAATATTACGCATTTGCACACTGTAAAACATGGTAACGTGCAATTGTTGCCCTATGAGGCTATTTCTCCAGATCTAACCCTTAAAGTGCCCCCCTTATGCTTTTTTTGGATATTAGCTTTCATGTAGCCGGTAATATAGCTGTTTGTCAATGTTAAAGGTTTGTAAAGTTTCAAAAAGTGCTCAATAAATGGAGTTATTGTTTCCCAAAAGAAAGAATGAACAACCTATGGTCCCTATAGTTGTAGCTGAGACCTGGAAGAGTTTGGTTTGTGTTGTTGACATGTTGAGAAGATGTTGTTTTCAAATTGATATGCTAAAACCGATGTCACCATTACTGCCTGCATCACAAATGCTGAAGAAAGCTCTGGAGCTGAAATTCAGATATGGTAATGGATGTTTCATTTCTGACACGCACTGTCTGACCAATCAGAGTGGGCTCTCAGAAAGGAGGGCTTTAATGAGAATAAGGTGATTAGTTTTGTTGGTGTAACCTAATGTATTTAAGTTGATGCTGAATAATATTTTTGATGTGAATGATATATATTTTTTAGACTAACATTTCCCCTCGTTCATGGCACCTCTCACCCTAAAGAACTCTTTGGTGGAGCCGGCGTCTAGAGTCCCATAAGCAATCTCAGTCTGTTTGGCCAGATCCTCTGCACTCTCGATGGGTGACACCATCCTCTCCACTGTGAGAAAAGCAGCTAGGTTGGCTGTGTATGAGGAGATGATGATTAGAGTGAAGAACCACCACACACCACCCACGATCCGGCCAGAGAGAGACCTGTGGAAACATACACGTATATGTGAATGCAAACATACATACATACAATGGCCTAAATAAGTTTTAGTACACTTAAAGTGCCATGTTTAAAATGTGTCTTATATTATTATACATATTATTATATATAATACATATCTATATATGTATTATAAAACTAAACACCAAACCAATTGGCATTTATTTTAGAGAAATATAACAAAACACACAACTGGTTTCAAATTATACAACAATAGATGTACCCTACTGAAGATTAATAATAATATACAAAATGTAAATTTCTTGTTCTCAGATGTTAGTGTATCATGGCGATAGTTAATATTCATATTTATCAAATTAAAAAATTTAATATACAATTTTCGAACTGTACATATAATGTTGTGGTGTTAAATTCACTACTGATATTTCAAATGATTGATTTTACTTTATAATTGACTACCATTCAAAAGTTTGGGGTCAGTATAATGTTTTTTCAAAGTTTTTGAAAGAAGTCTCTTATGCTGTAAAAATATAGTATATATATGTCATATATTATTACAATTTGAAGTAACTTTTTTCTATTTTCATATATTTTTAAATGTCATTTACTCCTGTGATGCTGGAATATTAATGATGTCAATGTTGATAACACAACAAAACATTATAACAATATACAACATTATTATTAATCAGCCATTAGTTGTCAATCAGCATGAACATAATTGTCGGTTGATGAGCATCAACCAGAATTTTACTGAAGAACTGAATTTTTTTTTTTAATCTGTGCTGCTTAATAATTCAGAGAAACTAATGGAAATCACATGCTCAAATGGAGATCCATTATGAGTTTATCAAGTGTAGTCATTCAAAAAATCTCATTCTGTGGAGCACTGAACATTTTCTAAATCCTAAAAGCCTTACAAAAGCTGGCCTGCATGTAGCTTCTCCATGCACACGTTGATGCTCACAGTGGTCGGTGGTCTAGTCTGTTTGATACACTGTTCTCTGTCTCCACTCAGCTATAAACTCTTAGTGAAATGTGCTGAAATGAGATAAGGACCAACACAATACCACTCACCAACAGCGCATTAATCTCACTTTTAGAAAGTTGCCAGTATGTTAAATGAATATATGCATATTAATTGCCAGGGATTAATGGTGATGAGAGCACTCAGCTGCCACTGCAATTGCACTTTAACCAATAATAATTTAGAAAAACAAAACAAAACAAAAAAAACGACCAAGACAAAAAAATTCAGGGAAAATAGCTGTTCGATACGTGTGGTGGAACAGGAAAAACTGCTCTAATAAAAGCACATAAACAAAAACAAATGCATGGTTTAATCGTTTAAGCTATGAGGGAGGCGAAACCCGTTGGGATGAAAGACTGTTGAGATTGCAGCAAACAGAAATATACAGGCAAGAACCTGTGAACCCTTTGAGTGTGCGCAGATTGTCAAAAGGGTGAATAAATAATAAGAGAAAGAGCATAACGGATATTTGATTTAATGCTTCAAAGGCTGGACTGAGATATCTCCGGTCACAAATTCCAATTTTACAAGGTTAAAAAAAGGAAAAACAATTTCACCCCTGGCCAAATCCTGGCCAGAACACAATGTTACGAGAATATTTTTTTAAACATCTCTTAGTTTCTGCCAGATCTTTGGGGGTGGGCTCTAATCCCATGGCCTGAATGAAGCTCAGACACAGACAGGCATATGAGATCAGTTTAATGTCTCTGAGGGAGTTCTAAATAGTCCACCTGCAGGACTAGAAGGCATGAACTGAGTTCCTGGCAGCCGGGCGGCATAATCTTCTCTCTCTGCTGGAGTAAAAAGCGGGGTTAAGTGTCTACATGGTGAATCCACCTTGATAGGGGATGGCCAGAATACACTGAAAAAAATTTGGTGTAGGATTTCCTTTGAAAAAGTTTTCACTCAGAAATAGCTAGTAAATTTCACAAATAATTACCAGCACCGCTGAAAAAGGAGGTGGGAACTTTTTCACATTGAGATTGATTTAAAATGTGTCTCACTCATGTCTATATTTCATTTCCATGTTCTCTTATTGTGTGAAATGTGTTTACAAATCTAGCTGTGTGCAGAAAGCTATGTAAGCACCTACTGTAGGATGGGAAATTTATTTGGTGAATGGTTTAGTACACAGCAGTATTATAATGTAATGATGCTGGTAAATCAATATTCAGCGTGACCAGGCTACACCGTAAAAATGATTCATGACGGCACTTGCCAAAGTGTGTTGAGTTAGTGCTAAACTAGTCTGATGAAGATGCTGATGTGTTGTGTCTGCTGTTTATTCAGCTTCATAATTCAGCTAATTACCCTTATATACATTATCCATATTCAGACAAAGACAGCATGCCATATTTACAAAGCCAAATAACGATAATAAAATGTGAAGGCATAGTGAAGTACATCTGAGGAAATAAAATATAAAATTTAAATAAAAAACTTAAATGAAAAAATGCCTTGAGATAAAAATAGAGCTAAATAGCATTAAATATATAAAACACTAAAGGCACATAATTATTAATTACTAAATTACAAAAACAAATTAAAATGAAAATGAAAACTGAGAATTTAAAAATGAAAGCTAATTCAAAATAATAATAATAATAATAATAAATACTATAATAATATATAAATAATACTAAAAATAAACTGGTAATGTATATGCTATTGTATGTTATACTGCCTAAATGATAAATAGTTAATGCTTATTTAAATAGTTAGAAATGAAACTGATTAATATATGCATTACAATATTTTTTCCCATTTCTTGATTTATAGAAGCACATTTATACTGAAATTCAGGGACCCACAGTTTTTCTGCAATACTCATTATATTTAAAGAGCTTTATTTTGCTTGGCCACAGTGAAAAGAAAAAAAAGTCTGTGGTGTAAAAACAACAGCTTTAAACCCAAGCCTTTGCCAACCGGTTGTATCAACAGTCAGCTAAATGAATGAAAACACAATACATAAGTGCTAATCCGTATATAGCCAGTTAGTGCCCACTTAGTATATGCACTTTAAGCAAATCATTTACTCACCTAATAAATAGTCATGAGCCATTTTTCAGATTATTCCAGCACCCAAAACATCAGCGGGCTGTGAAATAACTCTGAAAACATAGCACGGGCCAAATATGCGACAGAGGCTCGGGCACCAGACATTTGAAGCTGGTAGAGGGAATTGCAGCTCAATGCTCTGATGTTGTTTGACAGCTTTTGCCGGGCAGCGTTTGAGCGGTGTGAAGCTGACACACTGATCTCATTCCTGGTCACATGTCAGAATCTCTCCATGCTTAAATCCACGCTGCCGCTCCCTCTTCCTCATGAGGTCAGAATTTATGCTCTGAATGTATGGAATGAGATGATTATGCAAATGCAGTTTACAGCAAACGACTGCAATTAAATGAGAGAAACTGTAAGTGATTTCCCTAATGTCTGCATAATATGCTCATTGCAGAGCACATGTATGTGACTTGTTATGTAGAGATATGAAACTGCTGTGTTTAATTTGTGCGTTTTTAATTTCATAAATCTCACAGATCTTTATATAACACGCTTGGCCCAGAGTGTCTTATTTAGACTGATGTGTAAGTGTTTTATGAAATCCATTGCTGAGATAGAACTACCCTCCTGTGTTATATAAATTACAGCCATAATCTTCTGCGCTGCCCTGTCCAAGATAACTTACTGAAGGTGGCACAGATACAGTATTTGTGGCTACTGACTCAACAGCCTGCAACACACACACACACACGTTGTGTTTTCATTTTTTATGGGGACATTCCATAGGCGTAATGGTTTTTATACTGTACAAACTGTATATTCTGTCCCCCTACACTACCCCTACTCCTAAACCTACCCATCGATGAAAATGTTCTGCTATTTTAGATTTTCAAAAAAGATAATTCTGTATGATTTATAAGCTTGTTTCCTCATGGGGACCAAAAAAAATGTCCCCACAAGATCAAAATGTACTAGTATTACTATACCTGTGGGGACATTTGGTCCCCATAACGTAGGGAATACCCCCCCCCCCCACACACACAGGGTTTCCATGTTTTACATGTTTTATGGTGACTACCGATAGACATAATGATTTTTATATTGTAAAAACTGTATATTCAATCCCCTAATCCTAACCCTATTGCATTAGAGAAAACTTTCTGCTTTAATACATTTTTACATGTTTACCTGAATCACATCACACACACATACACACACACAAACACAGGTTTGTTTTGCTATCTTAGTTCCATAAGCATAATGTTTTTTATACTGTACAAACTGTACATTTTATCACCCTTCACAAACCCTACTCCTAACCCTACCCATCACAGAAAACATTCTGCTTTTTTACATTTTTAATAAAACATTGTTTAGTATGTATTTAAAGCTATTTTAAATATGAGGACGCATGAAATGTTCTCATATTTCATGTTTACGTCGTAATACCGGTGTAATACCAGTGTCATTATACAAAATTGTGTCCTCATAAATCACAAACACACACACACACACACTACATATCTATAGTCAACACTGCATACAATATGCATGTAAAACACATAAATCACCCCCTGATAAATCATGACAGCCAATGAAAGCCATATCTCCTTATGTAAATTATGACTTTACAGACACTAATAGAGAACATAAATTAGGTTAAAATACACATAGCTTTCTATAGTGGGGATGTTTCATTGACATGACAGCTAATTACATTTTCTATACTGAAACTTATCTGTCACACAAATCTTTTTGGATTTTTACATTTTAATTAAGACATTATTGTGTGTTTATTAAGACAATTCCCTCCATTGTCAGTTTTCCTGCACGTAATTTGGGGTTTAATTATCTTTTTGGGAACATATAACCTGCGTCTCCTTACACACACTCACACACACACACACACACAAGCGGATGGTGGTACTCAGTCAGCAGGGCTCTCACGCTGTGAGCTGTGCCACTCCAGAGGAAACACCCATGTCTTTCAGCGTTGCCATGGCAGCACTCTCTTCTCTCCAAACAGGCGGCTGAAATGGGTTTTGTCACCGAGCAGCTTTCTGTCGACACAGAACTGACTGAACCCTGTCTACGGTCAGCATGCTTCTGTGTAGTTTGGAGAAGCCCACTATTTGTCCGCTACATTTTTTCTCTTTTCTGTCTGACACAGCATTGAATATCTGGTATTCTAAACTCTGTACTCTCTCCACCCATCATCCCACAGAAATGCCTTCCTCCTGGGGAGAATGTAAATCAGACGACAAAACTGTATATTTAAAATGTCTAACACTATTCAACAGAGACCTACATTTTGGTAACTATAAGTAAATATGGGGCAAATTGGGTGAATTTTCCTTTTAAGAATTTATATTGTGTATAGTTTGATAAATATAACATAAGCAAGAGTGCAGGATCAACCATTGTGTGCAACATGGAAAACATAAAAAGTATTAGAGAAAGGAGAATCTTTAATACAGTTATGAAACTATACATTTTGGCCATGTCTTCATATAATTTCTTTTATTTCATTACTTGAACAAAGTTAACAGAGCAGGAAGACAGTTGTTTCGGTGGAAATAAATGAGCTGATGTGAAGCAGATCATGAGCGTGTCAGTAAATATGCAGAACACTGGACACTGACTCAGGCAGTTCTCTAAATAACTAATAAGCGATGTAACTCCTCCGAGGAAACGCAGAGAGAACTGCAAAACAAAGTCTAAGTGGAGTCCTCCGGGGACTGATTCACTGAAGATAATTAAAAAGAAAACTGTTGCTGCTCCTGTTTTTATGTTCGTTCTCTCTCTTCAGGAGGCCTGTTGCACAACGCATTAAGAAAAAAAAACAGACCTCGTAAAACTTTTATCTTCTCCAAAAAATCATGTTTGACAGTATCTTTTAATTTTGTCTGTATGGATCTTTGACTGTGATGCGATAGGTTTTCCTAAAGGCAGCACAAAGAAAGAAAAAACAAATGTTGGCTAACAAAGAATAGTTGTTGAAATGAAACATCAAGGAAACCAATCAAATGCTTAAACTAAAACGACAAGCTGAATTTAAAACATCAATCTGTATTGCCAATCATGGCAATCAGACTGCAGGCAGAAATGGCTCATATCCAATTTCTTTTTGCTCATAAGTGACTCAGATGTTTATATGAACAGCACAAACCACATGGAATGTGATCTTTTCGATTCTGATTTGGGCCACTTCCAAGATCAGATACAGGTTCAATGTGGTTGTACAGACCTCAGTCTGATCGGAATTCATGGAGCTTTTATAATCACAGATCAGCATTCATCACAATTCTGTACTGACGAGACTCACTTTCAAATTTTTACATACTGGTATTTCTGTGGTCACTTTGTAAATATGGGAGACAGTTGTAAAGGTAGTCAGTGGAGGAACAGTGAAGTGTAAGAATTCGTAACTCGTACTCTATGTAAGCAAAACTTGAGAGGTCGTATTGTAAATATTTAAAAATGTACGATTTTATTTCTTTCTTCTCATCCTTGTCTTCGTCCTCCTTATAATCAGGGCACGTTCACCGGTTTCCGTGGCACATCACCTTAATATTAAATGTGTAATGTGTCTCTAGTGGCCTCCGTGTTTACTTTCTGTACTCTAAAAAGTAATTCAGTGGACCTGTTACTACAACTTAAATAAATGCATGGTTGCAAGTTAAAAATTCTAATTTATTGTTTTAATTAAACCTTTTAAATTGGAAACATTATTTTGCAGAGTTCTGTTGACATAATAATGTTGATCATTATATCAACTTAATATCGTCTGTAATTTAAACTTAAATTTCTGTGTTAATTGGCTTTTTTTTAAATTAGGTTGTAGGAACTTAACGAAATTATCTTGATAACTTCAGAAAAATTAGGCATTGGATATCTATTTCCCAGCATGCTTTGCATAAGACTGGATAAGGAGAATAAATGCTGAAATTAAGTGTTAATTTATTTGTTTTTAGTGAAAGGAAAGACCTGTTAATGGCTAATGGCTGAGACAAGTAAGATTTTGCTTAAATAAAATATACATTTTCTTCAAATATACTATATACTTCATTAAACATACGTGTTAAATAAGTTATGTTAGCATGTGCTATGATAGCTGTTGATTTGAACTGAAATAGATAACATTAATTGGTTCCACGGCTACAACTCTAGTAATCTACTTAAAAATTTTGTGTTTATGCTACAAACTATTAAGTTCCTATAACTCAATGTAACTTGTTGGTTGAATGTAAATTCAGTTGTCATAAACTCAAAACATTTATGTAATTTCTTTGTTGACACATTATTTTTGAGGTGTCTAAATCTTTTATTTAGAAGGCGGGATTTATTCTGCCATATTGCACATTGCACTTTCTCCCATTCATAGTAGTATGAGTGCACCATCTCAATATAAACAGGGCTTGACATTAACTTTTTTGCTCACCACTGCGGCTAGTGGTTTTCCAAAGTTACTAGCCATCATTTTCACTGGCCACAATTTTGACATTGATACCATGGGGAAAAATTGCCATATAGCTATTTTTAATGTTATTTCATTATTTGGCAGCAACTCTTTATTAGAATGCTGTTACTTTAAGACCTGACGCAAGGATCCATTATACTGTTAAACCTGCGTTTTCTTTCTCAACTGTTTATGTTCATTTAAAACATGACTGTGTTTATGTGAATAATCACCAAGACCGGCATTTTGACATATTTAACTGTTTAAAAGCAATAAGCAGCAGAAAAGAACTCAGTTTAGTACTGAGAAGTGGGCTTTACACACACACATTTTGGGTGTGAGCACAAAATTCATAGAATTTTGTGTAAAATTATGTGCAATCCCACATGGATTCTGCTATTCTGCAGAGTTTTAGAAGTGTTTCTACAGCGCCCCGGACATGTAGGGAAAAAAAAATAGTAGGCTAAATTGTGTGGACGATTTACTATTTCGTTCTCCTCAATTTACTAAAACGTGCGCGCCATTTACTATTTCTATTTCTATTAGTATTCTACTATTTGTAATAGTAAATCGTGCACACGTTTTAGTAAATCGTGTGTAGTGTATTTAGTAATTAGTATAATACACATTAATAGTTTGCAGAATTTTATGCAATAATTTGCAGAACCTTTCCCAGCGATTTCATTTTTGTTATTCTGAGTAACACTAAGATTTCACTTACAGTAGTTATTCACACAAAGGAAGAAGTCAGCACAGAATACACAAAAACCATCTGAAAATGATAACAGAAATATTTTATCCTCTGCAGCGTTAATCACTGTAGCAGGTGTGATGTGGGCCACTAAAGTGCAGTTATGTGTGTGTTGGTGTAATGGCCCTAGATGACTTTTGATATGCCATTGTGGGCAGGGTGCTGGGAGATATGGAAAAGATCCTTGTCCTGTGAGAGCCATTATAAGTGTAAGAGGGTCCATTAACCACTCAACAACTAGATAGGTTCTGCTCTTAGTACAGATCACCTGAACCCACCCACTGTGAGATTCTGGAACACAGAAAACATAAAGAAATAAAGACTAAAGGAACAGGAGGGAAGAAGCTACAGCAGAGGTCAGAGGAGTAAACCAAGCATGAGAGAAGGGATGATGTGCTCTGCGAGGGAGAGCATGTCATTCCTTTCTGGGGACTATGGGAGATTCCTGAGTCTATGAATCCATGAAGTGGCTGGGAAGATGTTACAAAAATGTTACAAAAGATTTCTGTTTTTATGAACATACATATCGTGAAACATGTGTCAAGTTTTCCATAAAAATATTGAGCAGCACAACTGTTTTCAACAATGATAATAATGGGGTTCTTGAGCAACAAACTGGGACATTAGAAAGATTTCTCAAGGATCATGTGACACTGAAGACTAGAGTAATGATGGAGAAAATTCAGCTTTGCCATCACATAAATAAATTAATAGAAAGTTCATTTAAATTGTAATAATATTTCATAATATGACTGTTTTTTTCTCTTTCTGATCAAATAAGTGTAGTCTTGCTGAGCATAATATACATACATATACATATATATATATATGCATATATATATATATATATATATAATTTTATATACAGAGAAGAGAAGAGAAGAGAAGAGAAGAGAAGAGAAGAGAAGAGAAGAGAAGAGAAGAGAAGAGAAGAGAACAAGGACAGTGTAAGATATGAGATTGTGGGCCCACCTGTGCGAGGAGATAAACATTATCTTGAGTGGCTTGCATAAATTAGGCCTGATGGGGAGGTTTGAGTGACAGGTCTGACATTTGAACAAGGATTTTTTCTCCCAAAGATTAAATAGCACACGAAGAGGCAAACCAAAGTCTGACTGTTACCATCAAGCGGCCAGAACACTCACCATCCAACCAATCATTGCTCATTAGACAGGAGGAGTAAGTGTATAAATTCACATGCAGATGATCACAAAGGAAAGGGGCTCTGACTACCCATGATTAAAGCAGCGTAATGGAAGTCGTTAATGCTGCTACCGCACCCGCTGTATCGTCCACTCTCTCGTCCACTAATTAAATGTCATCACACAAACAGAACCGTGAATATCCAGTCATGCTCATACAGCAATGTCTGAGGTGACGTGTTCTAGACGGCGAAACATGTTCACCCGCAATGCGGACATGCTATCCGCAACCCGTCCTCGCTTGTTTATAGAACTTCAGTGACAAGGAGAGAGAAAGCATAATCACTACAACACTGTCGATTCCACTCTACAGAGTCTGAGTCACAGCGAAAAAATGACAGGGAGAAATGACACAGACTAATTAAGATCCTCTGAAGCCGCTCTGTGCCCCATCACCGGAGACATCCACAGGAAAGTGGTGTGCTGCTCTCACACCGCTGACATTTCAGCACCACTGCTGAGACAGAACGATCGATTCGTATAGGAGCTCACAGAGACATATAGTGCCTGTAAGTTCTGATATGCTGTTTGACACACTGTACACTGTGCAGGATTGTACAAAGAGTTATCACTGTGAATCAGTGCAGGTTAAGGTCATTTTCCATACCCACAAAGCAAATTACATGTCAAAAAAAATGTAAATAAAGAAACCATATATAACCATATTGCACTGCATTGTGGGATACGAGTATAAATAGTTTAATGGACCATTATGGCGATTACTTTTCCCTTTGGCTGGAATCTTGGAGCTTTTCTTACTTTTTACTTGTTCCCTATCCAGTGTAATTGTGTTACAGACCACAGCTGGTTGTACAGTATTATATAGAGATAATAATCTATGTATAATATAATGTATACACTACGGGTTATTTTTTTTTTTAAAGAAATGAATGCTTTTATTCATCAAGGATTCATTAGGTTGAACAAAAAAAATCTATAATAAATTCTGTTCCTTTGAACTTTCTATTTATCAAAGAATCCTGAAAAAAAGTATCTACAAATATATTAAGCAGCACACCGGTTTTCAACATTAATAATTTTATAAAAATCTGTAAAGTTTATAATATATATTACATCAGCATATGACGGTCAAATTCGACAACTATAGGCTCATCTAAATCTACAGTTAATCTATTTCCAAAATTATGAAAAAAAAAAGAATATCAAGAATATAAAAGTATTGAAAATATTCAAATCAGGAATGTCAGAATCTGTAAGGGATATTCTGGGTTTATTTCTGTATTGGGTGGGTTTGTCGTGTGTTTTAATTCTCTGTCATAGTTTTCAGTTCATTTCTTTATGGTTTTACATTATTTAATAATTGGTGCACCTGTTATTCATTTGGTTGATTGATTTCTTCAGTGTATTTAAGCCCTATGTTTATTTCAGTTTATTTTCATTATTCATCACCTTAGATTTGGTTGTTTTGTTCCCTTCCTAGCTCCAAAGTTCTTTGTAATTAAAATCTAAAATGCTGCATTTAGATGCGTTCACGATGCATAACCATCATGTCAATGCAAACTAGCTTGTGCAAGACAGTCAGATTCTATGCATCAACAGTTGCTCTCTTTTTTGGTCTGTCTATCTCGTAGACAAATCAACTGAATCCCAAGAATTACATAATAATTATATTAACACCAAAAAGTGAGCACTTAAGGTAAGTAAAGTGCGTGCTTCCATAAAGGCGCTGCAAAACCCACATTAAAAGGTGTAAGAGATGTTAGCTATGAAACTGAACTCATGATTTACTCGTCACATCCCAGATTTTTAATGACTCCCTGCCAACGTACCCATTTGTAATTATGCTTATGGTAGTAATTGTCCCCTCTGAAAAAGGAAAGGTTCAATTATTGCTATATTTATGAAATAACATCCACAGGCAAAACTGCAAAAAAAAGAAGAAAAAAAAAAGAACGAAAGATATGAGCTCCGTTCTGTACCTTTCTCTCTACTGTCTACATAGACAAGCGCTTGCTAAGGAAGTATCGTAATTGAAATACAACTTCAAAAGTGATCAATGTAAAATGTCCTACCTAGACATCCATTACATCTCTCATACAAACGGCTCCTGACATAAAGAGCACAGCAGAATCAATTGATTCCCAAACATTTGGCGTTAACATATTGCTAAGCTAACAGTTATATGCATAGAAATATTAGGTAAAATAAGTATTCTTTTAGTACACTGAACTATTTCTATTGATAATTTTGATTTTCTTTATTGAATGAAAAGTTCATTAAAAAAAATCACAATTTTCCCTACATTGTCCACCAACTGAGATGCATTATAGGATTAATACATGCGATAAGGTTATCCTGCTTCCGATTTAGTCCAAAAGTCATAGAAAATGCATGAATGGGATAAAAATATATATACCTTGAAAACAATTTAAGTCACTATATGTTAAAACAGAACTATTATAGCAACCACAGCCACACATTTTTAACTCTATCTTCAACTTTTTAAAAGAGACTCACAGTTCAGACCGACGTCTGCAATTGCAGAGCCAGGAATCAAGGACTTCCATCTGGAATGTCAGCTTTAAGCATCAGCGAGACTTCAGCGTTTTTCCCACATGTGTGAATGCTGTCTGGTTCCTCAACTCAGCCATTGACATTTCCCTCTCTGAGACATACTGCACTATCCCTCCCTGTGCCCTTAAAACCCACAGCCATTGACCTCATGTTGCTAGCTTCACCCCCTATTAATTAGGTTTTTAATTGGTGACCTTTGGGAGTTCAGCAAATGTGTAGAGAGAGACACTTCATCTCTGGCCCTGCGCACCAGCAGCACAGAGTGGAAGGCCCCAGTGTAGCACTTTAATCTTCCTTTCAAAGAGCCGCTGTCTTCCTCTCATTAGACACTAGCATTAGGCTTGCTGTGTCCAGTCTAAGTGGATGTGCAACCGATCTTCAGAAATGTTGCCATATACCACAAACCAGCTGTGCAAATGAGAAATTACTAAACTGCAAACACAAGTCGGTAATCTGCCAAGAGCCACACAACAGCAGTACCGCTGAGAAATCACTAGACTCCAAACATTTAAAGAATCTTCGGCGAGGGAATCTACATGATTGCTGTGAACCATTGTGTCATTTGAAACTGAAATCGAAACATAAAATGAGACACGATGAAGAAATCATCATAATGAAATGCAACTATCCACATTATAGTGTAGCAGAACTAAATAAACAGCTTATCAACTAAAAGGAAATTGCTTTCCCTGTCATTTTCTGCTGATGCCATAGGCTGTGTGTGTGTGTGTGCGCCCAAACCAACTTTACGGTATTTTGCCGCAATTCATCTGTCACTTGGTAATGGTACAAGCCAAATTAGACAAATGTAAATCTGGACAAGTTGCTGATACAAAGATAAACTAAGTGCAAAAACCAATCAAAATTCAGAAATCAATTATAAGAATAAAGAATGCAAGGTTATTTTTTATATATATATATACACATACGGGTAAATGTATAAAACCCAACAAGGTGGGTCAAAATAATCCAGCATGAGTTTTGTACAATATTTATTTACCCAGCACTGGGTTACCAAATAACCCAGCATTTTTAGAGTGATATGTGAGTTAATTTTTAGTTGAGAATCATTGAACTATAAAAGTCAAATTGGCATCTCACCTGGGGGAGATATCACAGCCCTGCTGCATGAAAGCTCCCAATGAAAACCAGAGACTGTTGAAGATGCCAAACTCATTGGTCTGCTCCTGACTCTGCTGGTTCTGGTTCTGTTGGCCCTGACCCGGTTGGGCGGATGATGAGGAGGGCTGGTTAGGGTTCTGCTCAGCTCCTTCCTCACAGTCATCTGCATGCCACTCGTAGGGACTAAAGCGGCTGACTAAGAAAAGCACCACGCTCACACCGATGTAGGCAAACACAATACACATCCAGATCTCATAGGCCAGAGGGTCCAGGAAGGAGAACACACCAGGCTTGGACTTGGTGGGCTTTTTAATCATGATGGAGATGCCGAGGCTCATGAAAGGCTTGGAGAAATCAATGACTTCCTCCCTGACAAGGGTTATGGTCAGAGGGGCCACAGCTACGTCAGCTTTCTGCAGAGGAATGTATGATGTTACTGCAAAAAATATCAAGAATATATTGTTGAATATGTTTTTAAATTACACATGAACCAGTGGAAGAAGTCAATCTTGGACACAGGCCAACTTGACTCATTTTTCTTACTTTTTCTCTAACCTCTCCTCCATATACAGTAAATGCCTTTTTTCTCTCATTTAATCTTTTTATACTTGAGGTGATATAGGTGATATGAAGCTTTTTGTTCAATTGCTAAACCTTTTCTCATGATGTCTTATTTACTTTTACATTTTTGCAAGCATATTTTTAAAGTAAATTTCACAAATGGAATTAAGCAAAATCTACTAAGTTAATTAAAATTAAGAAAGCAAACAAGTAACTTTAACTTGGTAAGTTAAAGTTTGTTGAGTAATTTCTACTTCATTGAAGTTTACTGCAATACTCTGTTTCCATTTTATTTAAATATAACATCGAATTGAGCCATGTCTTTAAAGTGTATGCGTTACTTGGAACACTTACATAAATAATACAGTAAATATTGTGTAGACAACATATCTACTTAATAGAAGTAACGTGGTATCCATGAGTATGAATGTCTCATTTTGAGTATTAGCCTCCAGATAGAGACTTAACTCCAGATGTCACAAAACAGCAAGTTACTAAACATACACAAAAACAATGATAAAACAGTGAATACAACTGGAAAACAGGGAAAAATGGTAACGTATTAATTATTCATGCCTCAATGCATGATGGGAACATCAGTATCAGAAAGTTGATTAGGTTTACTTAATTTTACAACGCTGATATTTACTCTTTAATATCTACAAGGTTAAATTGAGTACTAATTTACTTTTTTTTTAAATTCTTGCCTGAACTTACTTATTCAGGTAGATATTAGTTTTTATAAAGTAATAACTTCACCACAGTATATTTTTTATACACTAATGATTAGATTTCTCAGTAGTTGAATGCTGATTAAAATGTTTGAGATTTTGAAACTCAGCAATTTTGATTCAGTCGCATAACTGGTAAAAAAAAACATACGTTTTTTCAGCATTTGTCCTTAAAGGAATGGTTCACTTCAGAATTAAAAATTCCTGATAATTTACTCACCCCCATGTCATCCAGCAAAACATTTCAGTATTTTTCTACATATAGTAGACTTCACTGGGGTTCATTGGGTTGGAGGTCCAAATTTCAGTTTTAATGCAGCTTCAGAGAACTCTACATGATCCCAGCTGAGGAATACGGGTCTTGTCTAGCAAAACAACTGGTTATTTTCTAAAAAAAAATTCAATTAAAGTTTTTAACCACAAAAGCTCGACTTGCACTTGCTCTGCGATGCATCACTCATTACGTAATCACGTTGGAAATCAGGCCTTTTGAAGATGCATTTAAACTGCAATTTGGACCTTCAACCCATTGAATCCCATAAAATCCTGGAATGTTTCCCTCAAAAACCTTAATTTCTTTCGACTGAAGAAAGAAAGACATAAACATCTTGGATGACATGGTGATGAGCAAATTATCAAGAATTTTTAATTCCGAAGTGAACTAATCCTTTTAGTAGATTTATGTAGCGAGAAAATAAGATGTAGCACTTACACCATAGACAAGCTCTCCCACCATCCCATTCCACATCATTGTCTCAGGATCTCTGGCTCCATATTTCCCATCAGCCACAATCTTGAGCATGTAGTGGTATCCCACATGTTTGGCTATCTCTGCTGCCAGTTCCACACAGTAACCTTCATATTTATCATTTCCTGAAAACTGCTCGTGGTTCTTCTTCAGCATGACATATGGCGATTCCTAGTCAGGACACACAGGTAGACGGATATATACAGTTAACAACAAATATTAACATAATCTTTGTGTAACAGACCTGATATTTCTATAACCATTGGGGATACAATGAGAATGTCTGATGTAGACAGCTCCATTGATTATAATAGCAGCGATTTAGTTTTAGTGTAATCCAGTAGACATGGTATAAGCATTATGGAAACCATATTTTAATACAATGAGAGCTGTGGTAAGAAATAGTTGATGAAGCAAAAAAGAAATAGTGGTTTGCTGCTTAGAACATGGTGAACTTGACAGGTTTATTTTCAGATGACTTTTCTTGACCATCAGGGACAGACCTGGCAATCAATTGTGTAGAAAGTCTAGGGTGATTCTATTTGTGGAGGGTCTGTAATATGAGTTAGCAGTTCAATTGTGATGTTTCAGAAAGATTGGACATCCTGGGGAGATTACAGCCCAAACGGCACCTGAGGCCCTGCTGACAGCTCACTCAGTAACAGGACTTTTCTAAGGAGCCAACAATGAACAAATAACATGAGAGCGTAAAGAGGAGGGAAAGAAAAATAGAGTGGGGTGACATAAAGAATAGAAAACAACCCCATGCTGAGCAGCATATGTGAGACACTGAAAGCAAAAAAAATATTTTTCTTTTCTTCTCCAGAAACAAACCTTAAAAATGCTAAATTTCTGAAAACTGTGTCATATCTGCAAATGTGTCATTATAACAAAACGTTTGAACCCAGCTGTGCTCCAATGCACCTTAGAAACAGACCTGAACAGTGGCACCACATTACCTGCTAATGCAGACCTCTGAGATGGCCTACAGAACATGCTGTCTTTCAGAGAAACAGATCATTCTTTAGAGCACCCGTGGCGATGCCACTGTTCCCAGCCTCTCTGATAAACAGTCTCTGTAGGACAAACAACATAGCTCAGACTATTTCCTGCAATCCATCCTACACCCTTGTGAG
The DNA here is from genome assembly GCA_038088235.1 of Zacco platypus. Taxonomy (NCBI): domain Eukaryota; kingdom Metazoa; phylum Chordata; class Actinopteri; order Cypriniformes; family Xenocyprididae; genus Zacco; species Zacco platypus. Next base: position 8,020,078 of record CM076079.1, read on the forward strand.
CGCTTAGTGCTTAACCCACACGTTGATCCATTACTGCTTTTTTTCCCCTATCACCTATTCCCCACACGTCCTTCCATCAGGAGGCCGGTCCACTCACTTTGCCCTTTCTCTGGCTGGGAAAGAGACGGGCAGTCCACATATGAAAGGTTAATAAATGCCCTCTGAAGCCTAACTTGTGACAGAATCACTAAAATGCCAGGCTAAGCCCAAAGATCTCTGCCAAACGAGGATAAAGAAAAGGAAAATTAATCTTTTGTCCACTGCTGGCAATTCAATCCATGGTTCGCCTTTAAGTATGAGATGAAAACTGTGGCTGGAGGAGCAATAATGTCTCATTTACAGACAGAGCACAGAAGAGCCTTTATGCTTTTACCGTCATCATACTGAGGGATAAAACGTAGAGGTGACGCATTAGCCGTTCTAAGAAATAATACAATGGAAATGCAATCGTGAGATGGTGATGCAAACTGTGTCCGAATGCTTGTATTTTCATTTGACCCTGGGGTGGCGTAATGTGGGGGAAGATTAAGAAGATTCCAAGGGCCCTAGACTCTGGACCACCCATCGACAGAGAAATTCAGTGCTCTGATTTCTATTTAAATATATTTTAAAATGCAATTTATTCCTGTAATGGCAAAGCTGAACATTTAGCAGCCATTGCTCGAGTCCTCGGTGTCACATGGTCCTTCAGAAATGCTGATTTGGTGCTCAAGAAACACTTTTTTTTCGTAACATAAATATCGTTGCTGCCATTTTTGATCAGTTTAATGCATTCTTGGTGAATAAAAGTATTCATTTGTTTTAAAAAAATCTTTTTGACCCCATTTTTTTTTAACAGTAGTATAACAATTGATGTGAATTCAAACCAGTACATCACAAAAATTATTTGAAGACGTACCAGAATAGTGGTAACAATATATGTGCGGTTCTGAAGTACGTTCGTGTCATTGCTGCCTGGCATGTAGGCCGCCGTGCTCACAAATTTCTCATCCTCATTCCAGTAGCCCACCTGAGAAAAGATCAAATCAGGGACAGGAACTTGAGCATCATGAGAAACCTTTCTGAGATACCCACGGGATACGCTACATGAAATTCAGTGCTCATTTAGTTAGGCTAGAATGGATTGCTGAAAAAATAACCTTACTGGAGCTTATAATGTGAATGTTTCGTTTAAAATATAGGTGAAGACATCCATCTGAGGAGTGTGAAACAGTCTGTCACATCGAGAGGCTTCATAATCCTTTTCCTGATATTTAAGTACTCACTTTCTTTGGTCCCGTCGGCCTGAGCTCCATCACACTGACAGTGTAGTTTGTCCTTCGTCCTTTTTCGTTAAACTGAATGTGTCCCGTTAAGCCTTCAATCCGAACCTGAGTAAAAAAACAGAGAAGATGACAGTCTTTCTTTCTTTCTTTCTTTCTTTCTTTCTTTCTTTCTTTCTTTTTCTTTCTTTCTTTCTTAAGTACTCTTCCCCAGAAGGGTGTACATCTCTCACAGCTCCTCTTCTGTGTGTACAGTACAGAATGTCTCCCAGGCCGCATGATGGAGTTAATTGACCGAGTTGAACATCAATCTTCACGGTCTCCCAGCAGATGGACCAAATTGCCTCAGTCCAGCACACATCAGACTCTCATCAGACAGAGCCATGGGCAACTGTGAGACAGAGTCTGCCTCTGCAAGAAGAATGCTACACACAGTGTGTACTACATCCTAACACTTATAATTAAGTTAAGTGAAATAGAGAAACACATGATATGACTGGAAGAAAATACCAATTTGTTCACGGCTACTCAAACAGGGCATTTCAACAGACTTCCAATAAGTCTCATTTGGTTTCTGCTAACAAATTGTGCTCAACCTCGTCTGCCAAATTCTATGCTCTACGCTTAAATATTCATCTGCTGCCCAAGGTGAAGAGACAAACATTTGCCTAAGGGTAACACCACAAAGCCAGGTGTTCTTTCGCTCTCTTTGTAAATATAACTTGTCATGTGCTGTTAGGACCAGCATAAATGTTTATCGCCAACAGGCTTTATTATCTGCAGTGTCACATTCGATTGTGATGGTCTCTTTGGTGAATCAATGTGAACTTTATGAGACGAAATAAAGATGTAATTTGCTTATAGGGGTTTCATTTTGTGCACTCAAAATAGATTAGAAGCAGTGTCAGTCTTGCAGATGGAACGTTTATGTTTGTGAATACTGTGTTTGTTCAAAAATATGTCTGAGTGCAGTCTCTACAAGGCAAGATACCTGTTGAAGTGCTCTCTGAATATCAATGCCCTGCCCCCAAGGTGCTGGTGGGTTGGCCAGACATTCTCCAGCATTTCCACGGCGAGATATATCTATCCTCTGCCTGCGGAGGTTCTGGAAGGCTGTGGACATGACTTTGACCCCATCATATGTCAGAGCTCCAGTGTACTGCATAACGAATGAAGAAAGACATATGAGAAGTACATTTAATGTATTTAGTTTTATTTCATGTATATACACATATATATATATCTGTTCTTTATATTGAGAGCCTCACCTTCAGTCCTCGCTTGGGAACTTTGGGGTCTTTGTTTTCAAAGTCCATCCACTGCTGCACTGTCCTACTGACATTAGGGTTTGCGTAGTTCACCAGCTGGAAGCCTGTTACATTCGCCTCACCCTTTTTAAACTCTGTCAGGTCGATGTCCAGAAATCCCTACAGGAGAACAGAGAATATGTTAGTATGACATACTGTGATTTCAGTTACTGTAAAGCACACAGAAGGTTTCCATAGTCAAGAAAACAAGAAGATAAGAATCCAATTCCAACCAAATGTCATTAAAGGCAAGTAATTGACTAAATTGAAAAGAGAAACCAATCTGAGATAAAATACGATGATGAATTCCTTGCGGTTGTTAAAATAAATCCAACGTAAGACCTCGACAAGAAATGGAGGTTGAATTAGCAGCAGAGAGAGTCTTTTCCACAATAATGGTCAAGTGCAGCGAGAGAGCATGAGGCCGGGTCTGTGGAGTGCTGTTAAATGTAATTCAGGGCTTAAAATTATAATGGAAAGAATGGTTGGGTCAGTCACTTAATGAAAAAGGCTAATCCCTCTCATCCACTGAGACTGGTTATCCAAGAAAGCTTGGTTGTTATCCGATGTGGTGATGGAAAATGCAGGAGCTGTGAATAGGAAATTGAAGTAAAAAAAAAAACAGTGGCACATCATGAAAGTTTTCTGGAGGTTTGTCTTTAATCCCAATGGCTCTATTCAGTAATTCAAGGACTTTTCTCACAATCCAATCAGCTGAGGCAAGCTTCCCCAGACGCTCTCTGTACCTGAGATCATACTGAACAGAAACCTAAAGTAATACAAGGAATGTTTCATTTCACAAAGCTGTCCATTTAAGCTCAAATTCAAATGTGTGGGTACTAAAAATCTGTTTGTGCTCGGCTCAACAACAAAAAATGTTAGTGTGGCGTGCAATACTCAGTTTTGAGTGTAATAGCCCTTGTCAGGCTGTAAGTGTGTTGATCTTTGATCCTTTATCCCTTAACACGCTTGGTCTCCCAGGAGCAGTATGTCCCTGTGTACCCTGGGAACATCTGCTCCGTAGGACAATGAACAAGACTCCCTACGCTTCTAACATGACCTCACGCTTGTGACTTACCTCAAATACCCACCCACAGCATAAACAAATGGTCAGAAACACATAACTGTATTATATACTTGACAGACTATGCAATTTTAAGGACTATTTGACACAATTCTTAAAGACATTTATTACATTTGACATCGTCGACTGGGCAATCGAACATATCACATTCTGACATCCCCCCCTGACAGGCAAAAATGAAATGGCGCCGCAGGCAAGTCCCATATGCCGATGATGGCCCATATCAGTTGCCCACTAATTTAAATATGCAGAAGGAGGGGCTGTCAACCTAAATATTATGGTGCCACACATCCAGAAAAAAATTGTCGCTTTGCTAGTAACTATAAACTATAACTGTTAAAAAGTCTGGGGTCAGTAAATTATTTTATTTCATTTTACTTTAAAGAAATAAATACTTTTATTTAGCATTAATGTATCATTTATACCGTTACAAAAAATCTATTTCAAATAACTGCTGTCATTTTGAACCTTCTATTTATCAAGAATTTCTGAAAATGCTTCTTGAGAAATTTGACGCTAAAGACTGGAGTAATGGCTCCATCACAGGAGTATTTATTTATACATTTTCTACATTATTTGTCTCCAGATCCCTTAGTATCCCCTTGCGGAATCCCAGGGGGGTCCCCAATTTTAGTGGAAAAACCCCCCTGACCAAAATAAGTCTCTACCTACCATTCCACAAGGACAACTCAAAGTATCCTGTAACGTCAAATCAATTCTTGGAGGGAAGTGCTATCACACGGCTGGCCTCAGGGCTAAAGTGTCACGCAACCTCGTTTCACAGCCTCATCACTCTCTGCGGTGAGAGTGAACAAGGCAATCAGAGATACACAGGCTGTCTGCATCACTGCACATATTATGCCGTGCTGTTACTGAGCACACAACTGGGACGCGTGTCATCACAAGCTCTCAAGTCCAAAACGCGGCACATTCTTCCCTCAATCAACATGACTACAGTCTTTGGAGGCAATCAACAACTCATTCTCAATTAAAGGAGAAAACAAAGTCAAGCAGTTTGCGGAAAGAAGCGTTCACTGACTTCAAAAAGCAAAATTCTCATGGAGACACTTCTGAAACTCTCATATCAGAAACATAAATGGTCCAAATTTCTTATTTTGACAGGTCATACTTATTTAGTCACTCCAAACTTTAATTTTAAAGGGACAAAGCTCAATGTATTGGAAAAACATGGACTAACCACTAACAACCAAACACTATATTGAAGCAGTGTTGTTACTGTTAACAAAAACTAAAACTATTAAAAGTCATTTTTTGGTAATTGAAAAGAAGCTGAAATAAAATAAGATAAAAAACATAAACGAAAATTAGAAATTTTCAGCAATCAGTGAATTGAATCAATCATTTTAATGTTGAATTAAGTTGAATGATTTAGCAGGAGTTAGTAGGCCTAATAATAATAATAGTGATGTTTGCCTTGAATTGAATCTGCCTGGTTAAACACACCAGGCTAATCTAGACATCTATAACCAATCTGGAAATGGGGCCAGGAGTCATTTCAGATGTCTCTGATTACAACAGCAAGCTGTTTTCTGAAGCACTGCCACAGCTCTCTCGTGATTGGCTGCATCTTTCAGGGTTTTTTTTTCAGCAGCACGCTTTTTGGCATTCCTTCTCATGTCAACTATCTGCTGTCATAGCAACAGTGACATCCTGTTTCCTGGAACAAGGCATCACTGATGATGTCCTTCAGTTGTATGTGACTAATGGAATTGATTATAGATTTTTGACAAATTTCGTCAGCTTTTACCAATCTTGTTCTCTTGGCTCAGCCTAATTATTCTCAATTTCAGGCGCAGGCGGTCCTCCCACTCTAAAAATACAGTGATGGCTTTTTGATCCTACACAAACTCACTGTAAACCAAGTGAATGATTTAAAGAATGCAAGGACACCTAGGTTCGCAAATCACATCAGTCAAGCGCAAGACATGAGGGACTTGTCTCCTTAATGTACACAGCCTCTGTTTGTTACATCATTAAGAGATTTTCACAACTGTGCAAAAAACAAGAGGATGCTCTTAATTTTCCTTTTTTTCTTTGATTGTTGATCTTAATTTTAAAATCAATATATCCTGATTCTCTCCTCTCTGACGTACTTGAAGCAGGTGTCCATATCTCTCAACTGAGTGGATGGAGTTGTATCTTTTTCCGCTTGGTGTCCTTGTAAATGTGGCGCAGTGAGTTGGTGATGTTACTATAGAAACTAGCCTTCACCCAAAAGGCTTGGACACAGAGGGGAAGCTTACATGGGCATCCACTCACATACAAACGTGCATGTATGCGCAAGCACACACACACATCCTCACACATGCAAACACAGTGTAAATAGAATTGAGCTCCCTGTCGTAGGACACTGGGAGTAATTTGCTCACTTCTTAAAATTTGGCCATTATGGAAATAGCAAGCAGTTGCAAATCTTTCTTTATTGCTTTGCAACCTTTATCATTTATCATTTACAATTACATCTAACAAACCGGCCAGACCGGTTTCATTTAAAATTCTCAGCAGTGTGCCATCCAGGAGCACACCACAGCATATTAATGCTGTGGTTATCATCATTTCTGTTTAAATCAATTTAGCCCTCCATTCTCATACGTTGTGCGCACCTACAGACAAAGACTGCAAAAATCACTTGTAGTTTTTCATATTCACAGAGCAGCTCTCCAGGCAACGTTTATATAACATCTCATCTGTTAGTCATAGTGAGCAGCTTCTTACGATTGGTCAGTAGTGAAAATATGCAAATCACCTGTAATATCAAGAGTAGTGGTGACATTTGAAAGCCTCATGCTAAGGGTTAGTCATAAGCTTTCTCATAGTGCTGAAATGTGTGGCATTTTTTTTTTTTATATAGCTTACCAGGTTTGCTAGGATGTAGTGGTAACTCTTCACGTTCTTCCCGAGCTCGATGATCTGAAAAAGACCAATAAATAAGACGAAAAGCAGTCAGTATTAATTTTGGAGCACTCAACAATATATAAAGGCTTATATGCAACAGTAAAACCACAAATATTTATAAATAACACTGTAATATAATATTTACTGTATTATCACACATATTTATTTGTTTTTTTGTAAGTAGTTAATGTGTGCCAATGAGTACTATATTATCGCCCAGCTCTGATCTGCTAAATGAGACTAATGAATGAAGATATTCTAAACACTGACATTATGATTTTTTGTAAAGTTGTTTTCGAAAAAATGTTTTGTGAAAAGCAAAATAGAAATAAATTTTACTTTACTATAATTATTATTACATTTTTTATTCTTATTAATAATGTTATTTGAACAATCAAATTAATTATTGTTATTATTTAGTGTTCCTTTACCTCAAACAGTACACACCAAAGTTATAGTTTCGATTCCTAGCAAAAGCGTGAACTGATAAAATGTGTCCCTTAAATGCAATACAAGTCACTTTGATGAAAATGCCTGCAAAATTCATAAATGTAACATTTAAATAACAACAGCACATTTTCTCTAGGCATACACCCACCAATCTCCATAAAATGACTACAATCCTAGGCTTTCATCTTTACACTGAGTTTGGGGTGTTTCAGAATCAAGATAGCTATGTTTTCAGAGTAACAGAGATGAGAGGAATGAAGATTTGTGATGTACGTTTTCTTTTGTGTGGTTATAGAGATAACAATGCCTCTGCAGGCATGAAGAGTACAACAGTGGTGAAAAACAATGAGTCATAAGCTGACGGGGGAGGAACACATTAGCAGCGCTCTCATTTCTGTTTGGTACACACTGAGGGTCACAGCTTTAACCTGTGTGGATGTGAGCGAGTAGTGTGCGGTGTCAATGGGTACCAAAGACTTTGACACCATCAAACTGTTATGTTGTTCTATGGCTTTAAATAAAGAAAATCCTCTGCATGTACTAGGGATGTGCAAGAGTATTGGGGCGCTCAGAAATAACAATGAGCGATCGTGAAGACTTTAAGAAGGCTCTTACACACTTCTCTGTAAACTGAAGTTGTGAAAGCTGACATTAGCTTGTGGCCATGACAGACAGTAACATTAGTTATTAATGGTGACCCCAGAAAGATTTTATCCGGCAGGCCAGCCCAGGGCAGAGAACTCTTCTGACAAGGACACTTGTGTATTTCAATGTTTCAACATTAAGAGAGAGTTCACCCAAAAATCTAAAGCTCAACATTGTGTTGTTCCAAACATGTATGACTTCTTCTGTGAAACATAAAAGAAGATTTTGAGAAATGTTTTTTTTGTTATTGTTGTTCATATAATGGAAGTCAAAGATAATCAAATCTTCAAAATATCTTCTTTTATGAAAGAAAATCAAACAGGTTTGGAAAGAAATTCATTTTAAGCTTTGAACTTTCCCTTTAATGCAGAAAACAGGAATGAAAGAGAAGTCTTCAAAAACATTTTTAGTCCATTTTTAGTGCATATCTTTTCACATTTGCGCAACCAACTTGAACAAAATCTGTGTGTGGAACTTTTCTGCCCTCAAATGAAACTCCTATTCGCATGGATTCCTATTGAAACGACTGGATTTCGCTTGGAAAATTTCACAGAGCAATGGTAAATGTGACTGCACTTTAAGCTTTGAGGAGATCTATAGGATAATATGTTCCAAAACGTTGACAAAAAACCTGTAGCAGATGCACATACTGGAACATGGACCAAAAATAATGATTACTTAATTTCTTACAAAAGGGGTAAACTGTCTTTGACAAAGTACAGGGGTCTTTAAAATATTCATTATTCTTCTGTGCTAAGAGAGCTATGGAAAACATGCACACAAATGTGTTTTTCCTCAATTAAACCGTCTGGCCCCCGGTGTTAGTGAAAGAATGTGAATCAAAGTGGGGGAAATTACACCAATGTTGTTTTACAGTATGATTGGTGGACGCATGGTGATGGATGATTGCTTTCACAGAGGAAAAAATTGTCTAGACATGCTGTGAAAATTGCAACCAAATGATGCAACAGCCTTAACTGTGGGCACCATGCTATCAATAACACAACATGGCCTGTCGAGGGTCTTCTGTTTGAGTCATGAAATAGAGGAAAGGAGAAAAAGGGAAGAAAAGACACGCTCTCATTAATTACAGTAACAGGACGCTTCCTCCTCCTCCAGGCAGTGGAGAGAGGTGACAGAGAAAGTGACGCGTCACTATGGATCCGCTGCCAACCCCAAATGTCAGCTCACTGTTATTTATCTGCTCTGTCCTCGTTGCTCTATGAGAGAGAGAGAGCATCTTGGGGCCTGTTGCATAGGCCACTCCATCTGATAAGAGCTGCCACAGGCTTCATCCAAGTACTCAAGCTCAGAATTGCATTTTAAGTTGAGTCATCTGAGCCTGCCGATGATTACTGATATAATTTATTTAGGTTATTAGAAGCATTACAGATGACAAATTAGTTTGACTTGGTTAAAAGACATATTTCGGTGATATTAGTACATTTAAAGCAAAGAAATGCTCCATTTGGATGGAAAATTTGAATCTCAAATTCATTTGGAGCATCTGACAGCATGTAAGACTGATGAGTGCCAATTACCTTCTTCAGGATGGAGGTGAGTCTCTCCAGCTCACAGTCGATGATTATCTGGCCCTCCTTCCTTTTGTCCAGGTCCTGGAACACTTTGAGGAAGGATGCTTCTGTCATCGTCTCCACATTCACAGAGGTCACAAGCCAGTTATGCTCTGCTGCTGTGTCCAGAACCTTCTGCAGAACTGACAGTCCTTGAATACAAATAAGAACACTGTGTTAGCAGAACTCAAAAAAGTTGAGTTACATCAATTTGAAGTTAATAAACTACACAATTAATTTACTCAAACTAACAATTTTGGAGGAAGACGTGACACTTAATGAGACAAGTTGTGTGAAATCTAATGTGTAAATAATAGGGGTGTAGCGGTACATGAATTCATCATGGTTCAGTGCATAAAGTCAGACGACAAATACAATCAGTCACTGGCAATCCACACTCCAATCCAGAAGGGGGCGTGCGGTAATGCAATGCTGTTTGCTAACTACCACAACAGGAAAAAGGGCAGAAGAAGAACAGGTGATCTATGCATAGATATGTTTACGTGTAATCTCTCAACCAGCGTTTCAACCGCAGAAAGACATCAATAAAACAGCTTGAGAATAATATTTCAAAAAATTGGAGTAAAACAATTATTGAAAAATAAATGTATAATTATATTTAGAAGTTAATGCAAAACCTGCCTTTTTTTGAGTGTTGATTATTATATCTAAAAATAAATACCAACTGAATTTAATGATTTGGGCTCTGTTGTTAATTGTAAACTCTATTATTACAGTAATGTGCAAGAAATGGCTCCCTGCATATAATTTACAGCATTAGCTGAGATAGATTTTTTTATGAATTTATTTAAAGAGACACAATTTTAACTGTTTTAACTGTTAAGGAATTTTATGTTTAGTTTTCTCCCCCCTGCAGTACCGAACCCATACCGAACCGTGACTTCAGTACCAATGTACCTACAAGGTACCGTCATGTTTGTGTACCATTTCACCCCAAGTAAATAATGACATGGGATAGTATGCCTAAGCTAATTCATTAAGAAGTCATTCTAAAGCAGCTCTAGAGCTTGGAAGACTATAGTATCGACACTCTGTTATCTCCAGCCACCTCTGACCATCTGAACGCCACTTTATTGGCTGTGAATTCAGAAAAACCTGCCAGGAAGATACCGAACAGTGGAGACTGAGAGCCACACTGTTCACAGACAGGAAATGGGGTTCGATTAGTGAAGACATTGATCTTGGCTTAGAATTCACAGACGGTGCATGCATATGCACAACCCCCAAAGGACCAATCAGCTTTCTCCCCAGACACCAACTAAAATCTCTCTAGATCTAAAACAATGTGCTGAGTAGCCATTAGAGCCAGCAATATAAACTTTTTGGAGCAGTCTTCACAGCAAGAACATGGTTATGATGCCTTAAAATGTTGCCTGTGGAGGCAGCTCACAAGGTTTTGGAATAGAGTCATAATGTCGGTCTACACATAAAGCCACATTTCTCAGATAAGAACTGAGCATTTCTGAAGGATCATATGATCCCATGACGTGATGGCAGTTGAAAGCACAAGCATACATGATTGCTCTTATTATGCTGCTGCTGAGAGCAGCTTATGATTCTGCTCTCAGTACTTCAGTACCATGGTCAGCTCTTCCAAACTCATCAAAACCTCTCCAAACACTCAACCACATGCTTTCACAGCCATCTATGCTTTTTGTTGTGTGGGTATGTCACACAACGAGCCCAAGTTTATCAGTAATCCAGTATCCAGTTTTTTTAAACTCCTGCTCAAAAAGTGACTATGAAAGAGACAAAGAGACAGTAACTCCCCTGTGAGCATTTATGGGAAATTGCTTGTGAAATGTTTAATGGACTTTGGATGCTGCTCAAAACATAAACTAAATCTAAGTAAAATTAAATAAATAAATCTAAGCCAAAAAAAAAAAAAGCATGCACTTTGTATTTTACAGCCTTTGTTTAATGCAACACCACACAGCTGTTGCATGAGCTGTAATTAAAAGGAGAGCAACAAGGATGCACGCTTTATAATTTATGGAACCAATGGATCCCGCCGCAGGGATGGGTTGGACCACAAAATAAATCACAGGAAGCTGCGACTGTGCAAGAATTGTGTCAATCTGTAACAGTATTAGACTATAATAGGGACTTCACACTCAGAAGTTACAGGGTTAGTTCACCCAAAAATTAAATTTCTTTCATTATTTGCTCACCCTCATGTTGGGCCAAAACCATAAGACTTTCCTTCATCTTAAAAACACAAATAAAGATCTTATTGATTGAGCTTTTTGTCCCTCCATAGACAGCTACTCGACTCCATAGGCAGCGTAGTCACGTAGTCTATGGAGGGACAGAAAGCTCTCAGATTTCATCAAAATGATCTTTATTTGTGTTCCGAAGATGAACGAAAGTCTTATGGGTTTGGAACAGCATGAGGGTGAATAATTAATGACAGAATTTTCATTTTATCATTTTTGAAAATTCAGTCATCTCTTATTTACCTTCACACCATTTTACTTCAACACCAGATGATTTTATTTTAATTGTGGGACACCAAAAGGGGAAAGTTTGGTCAATTATACTGTGACATAATAATACTGCGTCAAAAAAAATTACAAATTAAACAGTCCTGAATTTTGAGCCTCAGGAACACATGCCCTAAACATGAAAATTCTGAAAAGGTTATGAATACTTATGCAATGCAATTATTTCTTTTCTTTTTATTTAATAAACTTGCAAAGTTAAACAAATCAGTTTTTTGCTTTATCATTATAATGTAAGGAGTGTGGATTAATGTGAACAAAAAAGTAATTTAAAGTAGTTTAACATAAGGCAGCAACATAAGAAAAATGTGAAAAAATTAAGGGGTTTGAATACTTTCGCCAGCCACTGTATTGGAGTTGCATCTTTTCAACAAATCAGTTGATTCATATGTTAGTATTAATGCATAAGTCATAATTTTACATTTTTATGATACTTAAATGGTACATTCGTGTCCTTTTTGAATCTGGAATGGTGACTAAATGCATAGAAAGAGTGACAATTCTACACAATATTATATAAAATACAGGAAATCCAGATTAGGAACAACATAAGGGTGAATAAATAGTCACAGAAACTTATTTAAACAGTCCAACTAGACAAAGGCAAATCATATTTACAGTGAAGTTTAAAAAAACAAGGTTCCCAAGTAAAGAAAGCACATATTGAAGGCAGGAGAAAGGAATATTGATTCCCTCCTCTGCTTCTGTCCGCCTCTGTTTTGAGCACTTGCCCTTTGACCCCTCTGCATCTGAGCCAGTGTTGCTTCCTGTTTGACTCAGTGTGAGTACAGCTGGACCACTTTAAGACTGCAGGGTGATTTGACATTAAGGAGCTCACACTCCCAGCAGGCTGAACAAATGGCTCATGATGCACACCAAGAACAGGGCCAGCGGGGGAAGACGTCTCTCCTTAGCCTCATTCTCACTCATCTGGGGTGGTGTGACGCCAATGGAGTACTATGCCAACATGCAAAACATCACACTGCAGCGGGGACGATTTTATACACATAGGAAGCTTACAGTGTGGCTGGGTTCACATACAGGCTATATACACTCTCATACGTATATCCTTAAAAGTCTTAAAATAACCCCATAGACAGTGCAGCGCTGTATCTAGGCAACAAGAGGCGGGTGATATGGATTCCTGCAGTTTGGTTCCATTTCAGTCACAGAGTTAATGATCCTACAATCGTAACCCAGAGCCCTCAGTACTTCCACAACGTAAAACCATCACTGAGACACCAGTGGCGTTCACATGGGCAGGCATCAAACCTATTGTGAGTGTGTCGCGATGACAGAACTGACAGCGTCAAGGCAAAAAGGAGAGCCGGAAAGAAAAGAGCATTGTGGGTAACTACATTTCTTAAAAAAGACATGCAGATCACGTCATGCTCCCATCATGGTCGGCTGAGCTGAATGTCTGTGACAGATGGTGACACATTATGTGGACACTGCAGCCGATTGGTTGGGGGGGCTGGGGGGAAAGCACACCTGGTGCTGACAGGTGTGTCAGATTTTACCTGCTCAGGGAGCAGCACCGGATGCCCATGACTTTTCTAGAGCAGATCTGGGAATTTCAGGTATTTATTTTGAAGTGAAAAGAGACAGGCATTCAAAATTACAGTACTGCTGCTGTGGGATGGTACGTGGCAACAGGGTCCAAAATTAACACTTGCCAAGCACCGAATGCAAGTAAAAATTGGGTTAGTCACCACATGGCTGGTATCTATTTTAGTATCTTTCAAATCAAATGAGTTAGATATTCTAATTTATATCAAATTAGAACGATTGTCTGACTCTCACTGAAGTAAAAGACGTAGATGATATCTGTTGTGATTTCTGTCTTCTCAACTTTGCCATCAGGATTTATTTACTGTAGTATGCCTAAGACTTTTCGTTTACCCAGAACCATGTGATGAAACATATGAGGAGTATTCTTCACAAAAAAATTAAACCACCAAAACTAAATTATTACAGCTGACTCATCAATGTTTATAATATGAGAATTCTGTCACCCTCTTGTTGCTCCAAACTTTTAAGACTTTTATGGAACACAAAAGAAAATATTTTGAAGAGCGCAATGACTTTAACTGTATCTATGGAAGCTTGTTTTTAAACTTTAAATTTAAAACTTTTTATCTCACAATTCTGTCTTTCTTCAGAAAACTAGCAATTGCAAGAAATAAAGTCAGAATTGTGTGATATAAAGTTGCAATTTTTTTCCTCAGAATTGGGACTTTATAACTCGCAATTGCGAGTTTATATCTCACAATTTTGAGAACAGAAGTCAGAATTTGGAGTTTATATCTCGCACTTGTGAGTTTATATCTCGCAATTCTGACATTATAACTCGCAATTCTGACTTTATTTCTCACAACTGTGAGTTTATATCTCGCAATTCTGAGAAAATAAGTGAGATAAAAGGTCACAATTACCTTTATTTTGTTTTGTTTTGGCAGAAACAAGCTTCCATATGTATGGACCAAAAGAAGAAGAAAAAACAACTACTGAGACATTACTTTTTTGTGTTCCTGTATGATTTTTCTTGGATCTCTATGAGTTTGGAAAGACATGAGTGTAAGTAAATGATGACATAATTTAATTATTATTATTATTTTTTTAAACAGCATTTTTGGGTGAACTATACCTTAAAGGTAAAACAGCTAATTATTTCCAAAGGGACAATGTATTTTTAAAAAATAATAAAATAAAAATGAAACAAAATGAAAACAAAAAAACAAAAAAGAAAAATATTTATTTTCTCAAAACATCGCCCCTGGCACATGTGGCAATAAAGTACATTTTGGATCCTTCTTGGAATAACAATGAAGCCATGTGCGGGGGCACTTTGGAATTGGGATTTTCTTTCCCGAGCCTTCAGCTGGATACATTTTACTCTGGCACAATGGTTTCATTCTGGCAGATATTCATGTAGAAAGATGCACAAATGAGCTCCAAGTGCAGGGAGAGATGCATCCACTCAGATCAGAACACTATTGTTCATCCCAGCAACACACAAGCAGGCAGCGCTCTCATGAGTCATATCTATATCTGTCATTACTCACCAACATGTTCACAAACAAACTGGGAACAAAAGCTGACTCAATGTGCACACCAGCAATGTGGTGGCAAATATTGAGTCTCAGAAAACCAACCAGACATATTCAAAAGAGAATTCTAAGGTGTGAATTCAGCTTAGCGAATGGCATTTCAGCACAAAAACCTGTATCTTATTCACTAAGCACCCACAAACCAGTTTAACCAAGGGCTAAACGCATCGCTATAGCACTACACTATGAGTATGTAACATATCTGAATTCTCATGCCTCCGTTCTATGCAAATTAAGCTTGTTAAACATTGCGCATTTTAGAGCAATTTTAGACAGAGATTTAAAGAGACTTTCCTATAATATGCCAGGGGTTTTCAAAATTTTTGATGCCAAGAACACCAAACTATGATAATATATTATACTGTGTGAGAAAAAATGGTGAATTTGACAATACTTATTTATGCATTGTTATTTAAATGTACATCAATAATAATAATTACTATTTTTTAAAAAGTTATTTTTCTCTAAACACTAAAGCCCAAAGTATACTTTTAGTATAGGTTTTTTACATGTACAGTTGTGTTCAAAATTATTCAACCCCCCAATGCTGTAAATGGTTTTAGAGAATTTAGAGTACATTTGTAATTGAATTCAGAATGAAATCCTACAAGGACTTCTTAAAGAAGCATATGCAACTAAAATGACATCAATTGGTTTTGTAATACAGTAGTAAATGTTTCTTTTGTGAATTCTTCATTGACACAATTATTCAACCCCTTAAAGACTACCACTCTGAAGAACAGAGGTCCATTGAAGTGTTTTCAATCAGGTATTGAAAGCACCTGTGGATGTCAGGGAGCAGCAATAAAGCCTAATAAGCACCAATTAGGCAGCTTTAAAATGACTGTGATACTCAGCTCCTTCTAGACATTTACTGGTGTGGTTACAAACATGGTGAAGTCAAGAGAATGGTCCAGGAAGACAAGAGAAGAGGTGATTACTCTTCACAGGAAGGGCAATGGCTATAAGAAGATTGCAAAGATGTTAAACATACCAAGAGACACCATAGGAAGCATCATTCGCAAATTCAAGGCAAAGGGCACTGTTGAAACGCTACCTGGTCGTGGCAGAAAGAAGATGCTGACTTCGACTGCTGTGCGCTACCTGAAGCGTAGAGTGGAGAAAAGTCCCCGTGTGACTGCTGAGGAACTGAGAAAAGATTTGTCAGATGTAGGTACTGAAGTTTCTGCTCAGACAATACGGCGCACCCTGCGTAATGAAGGCCTCCATGCCAGAACTCCCAGGCGCACCCCCTTGCTGTCTCCAAAGAATAAGAAGAGTCGACTGCAGTATGCCAAAAGTCATGTGGACAAACCACAGAAGTTTTGGGATAGTGTTCTGTGGACTGATGAAACAAAATTAGAACTGTTTGGGCCCATGGATCAACGCTATGTTTGGAGGAGGAAGAACAAGGCCTATGAAGAAAAGAACACCTTGCCTACTGTGAAGCATGGCGGGGGGTCAATCATGCTTTGGGGCTGTTTTGCTTCTGCAGGTACTGGGAAGCTTCAGCGTGTGCAAGGTACCATGAATTCTCTTCAGTACCAGGAGATATTGGAGGACAATGTGATGCAGTCCGTCACAAACCTGAGGCTTGGGAGACGTTGGACCTTTCAACAGGACAATGATCCCAAGCATACCTCCAAGTCCACTAGAGCATGGTTGCAGATTAAAGGCTGGAACATTTTGAAATGGCCATCGCAGTCACCAGACTTAAATCCGATTGAGAACCTCTGGTGGGACTTAAAGAAAGCAGTTGCAGTGCGCAAGCCTAAGAATGTGACTGAACTGGAGGCTTTTGCCCATGATGAATGGGCGAAGATACCCGTAGCTCGCTGCAAGACACTTGTGTCAAGCTATGCTTCCCGTTTAAAAGCTGTTATAACTGTAAAAGGATGTTGTACTAAGTATTAAGATTGAATGTCACTTGGGGGTTGAATAAAACTGATAATGATGTGAGCAGAGAAAAGACATTTGTGGTTATTTCATTATAAATGTTATGTTATATTTGTCTGACCTACACGTGCCTCTTTGATTTAATTGTAAGCAGGATGACTGAATGATCAAAATCAATGTCAAACCGGCCAAAACAATCAATTTCAGTGGGGTTTGAATAATTTTGAACACAACTGTACATGTGGCCAATCTCTCGCCATGAGTTACAACCAATGTAAATATATTTGTATTGTTTCACGCTAGAGTTGCACAAATGAGGGTACTTTCTAACCTCTTCGCACATTCTCTCGTCTATATAGGCCTCCATCCATGTAGTTCTTCAACTACCTTGTGAAGTGACCCTTCACAAACAGTTTGATTGACAGGCGATCTGACCAATCATAACCCCGATTTCACCATTTTGTCTGTCAAAGCAGTCAGGGGAGTTAGTAGATTAACGTTAGTGAACTTGAACTTCAAAAATTGTGTGTATTCACGTCTTTCTGCGCTTGAAACAACATTCCTTTTGATGTTCATTCATGTTTATTTGATACCTATAAATGAACTAGTATGAAGAGATGATCGGTTCACAAGCCGCTTGAAGGAGCTACAGTTATCTGTCATGACACATTAAAAAGCCACTATACGGTATTTATTGTTTTAACTTCTTTAAAAAAATACGATATGTTAAATACGAAACTGTTTCATATGTCTGTCGATACGTTGTCAGTGTCCTCTTTGCTCCAGGATGTATCTTTCACTGCGTGAGAACATGATGTGTGGCGTGAGAGTGCATGGCTTGTCGGACAAAACAGTAACTAAAGGAGGCGGGTCTTTGCGAAGGGACGCCCCCCAGGGCATGGTTGCCACCTTGTGGATAAACTAATTACTGCAAAAAATTAAATGCACATGTGCAACCTGTGGTTACAAAAATCCGGCAGTACAGTATGCGTGTGCTATTCTGATGGCGAATTTGCATCACGCGCACTGTACACTAACCCTCGCGTACGCTTAAAAAGTGAAGTATACTTTGGGCTTAAATCATGGAAGCAGTTGTACATTAAATAATAATCAAATTATGTAAATAAGAGTGTGCAAATAAA
The DNA here is from genome assembly GCA_038088235.1 of Zacco platypus. Lineage (NCBI taxonomy): Eukaryota > Metazoa > Chordata > Actinopteri > Cypriniformes > Xenocyprididae > Zacco > Zacco platypus. Next base: position 8,037,986 of record CM076079.1, read on the forward strand.
TAGCGCTATAAGTGGGTGCATAAAAAGCAGTCCTCACCAGAGTCCGAGCTGTACATGTAGACGAACTTGGACCACTTGTAGTGCTCGATAACGCCCACCAGGGCGTCTTGCAGTTCAGGTCTCAGCTGGATGACAAACTGGTTGGAGTTTTCCATGGGGAAGCTGGGCGTCACAAAGCAGACGTGTAGCGCACCGCAGAACGACATCAACATGTTGACGGTCTTCCTGTCGTACACGCCGATGATGGCGTAAACTCCTTTTGAGAACTGCGAACAGACTGGAGACGACAACAGAACACGATTTACAATACAGACATCATTCACGTGGCTTTGTTAGCATCTTGCTGGTTTTATTATTAATTTCCGAGAAGCAATTAGTGAACATGCATCACTGGACTGGAAATGGTGCGGATGGAGTTTCTGAAGAGGCAGATAATCAATGCACACAAAGGGTCTCGCTGACATTTACCAAACAGCAGGGCGCTTTTCTATCTCTGCTGCCTTGAACGTTGAATATCTTTTCCTCTCACTGTTGGAGGCAAAATGGCCTCAGTCTGTTTTGAAACAGGTTTCCCTGTGTATTTTAATGCTGTATCATACTCTGTTGTTGCTATCTTTGCCCTGGCGGAGGTTATTTTTCACTGCGACTCTGGCCATCACGTTTCAGTCCCGCAACTAAACAGATTGAAGTTGCAGTCTGTTCGCTGCCCAAAGCCCAAATCCCAGCAGGGGCTGCCTGAGGGGCACAGGGGGAGTAGGAGCGATAGGCATGGCCATCACCCAAACTGCCTGCCCCATCATGCAACAGCCCACAAGTAGAGCAGGGCGCCAACTCCTCCAGCATGTGTGTTTTGGTGTGTGTGTGTGTTTGTGACCACTGGCCTTCATCACATGCACTATGCACACATTTTAACATCCGATCAAAACATAAATACTTCATATGTATGATAGACATTGTCTCATTGAGCAAATGACATCTTATAAATAGAATGAGATATCCAACACAGGCACACTCATTAAACTGTTCTCTATACACTGTATATAGAATTCACATGCTTGGTGCTAAGCAATAATGAGTGTGACACGTCTATAACAGACACCGCCGTGAGCTCTGAGGTAATATTGGGGGTGTTCTTATCACACGGCTCTGCTTCCTCTGTGACTGATGACTTGCACATTAATTCTGTCTGGGCTGAGCTTTGTGGACCCGAAGAGAAAGAGAGAGAGAGAGAAAGTAAAAAGAGAAAGGAAGGTAGGGGACTGCATCCCTCAGTGTTAGCTATTACTGAAGACATATGGCATATTGAATCGAGATCCTCATCACACCATATGTGCTTGTCTTGAATGGTTTCACATGTTTTACTTTTTTTGTCAATGCATGCAATGTTAATAACCTGTGCTCATTCAGCTACAACATATTGTTGAATTGGGTTCCTGGCAACAGGCATCAGCAGAACATATTCATTAACTTTATTTGATATCATTTGGCATATGACTTCATTCTAAATGACTTAACTTTAATTGCAGTGATATATTAGCCTAACACAGCTTTAGTGCCTTGCTCATGGGGTTTTTAAACTTGCAATGCGATCTGAGATAGTCACATCGATGCACTTGAGAGTGATGTGAGTGTGAGTCACGCTTCTTTCCTGATCCTTTCCATCCTATTCCATGCATCGTTTCCTGTTGTTTCTATTTTCCTACCAATAAAAAGTGATAAAAAAAAAAGCCAAACCAAGATTATTCTTATGCTAACCAAGATTACATTTATTTGATGAAAAATCCAGTAAAAAACAACATGTTGCAATTTTATTACAAATTAAAAAAAACATTTAATAACTCAAATAAACTCTTCTATTTTAAAATATTTTAAAATTTTTGTTGTTGTTTTCCTGTTATGGCAAAGCTGAATTTTCACTGTCACACACTCCTTCAGAAATCATGATCATTTGCTGATTTGGTGCTACATTTGATGCATTGATCATATCTACACTCTGATACATTTTTATTATGAATAATAAGTTAAAACAGCATTTATGTAAACATGTCACAACATAACAATATTTATTGACACATTTGATAAATTTAACGTATCCTTGCTCAGTAATAGCATCAAATTCATTAAAAAATAAAATTAATTTAAAGCTGCTGTTCGTAACTTTTTTTGGTTAAAAAATATCCAAAATCAATTTTTGAGCATATACATAATCAGCCAGTGTTCAAAACTACCTCCATACCTTAGCCCGATTCACAAAGGCAAGCTTGTAAATAATAATGTTTTATAATTCAGGTGGTACTGATGAGTTTTCGCGGGAAATTCGAGTATGCAGCCGTTTGTTTTTGCGTCATTGAGTCACATCTGTATACATAAAGATTATCTAGTAGGCACATCGCATGTGAAGCGGATCATTTATATCCTTTTCTCACAGCAGCTACAATAATTAAACTTATCATTTTGATGGCGGATTGTGTGACTAATTAACATTAGTGGTGTATTGAAATTGAAATCTACAGGTAAGGCTAATACACACTAAATACACAGTCATGCAATGCTGATGTTGTTAACATTAACATTTTGAGAACAAAGTATAACAATAATAATAATTTGCACTGTAATACACATAATATGATCGCTAAGCGATCGTTAGATTTAATCACCATAGGCAGAACAAAAGTGGCAGACATGTTACTTACTTGAAAGTATGACCAAAATAAGAATTTTCACTGAAGAATGTCATCTGAACAAGACTACAATCTGTGATTCCGAAGTACAGTATCCACACAGATGTGGTGATTGACAGCAAACATTAAATTCTGCAAACAACTACAATTTCAGGTTACAAACAGAGAAGGCGACAAAGAGGCAAAATTACTTCAGCTTTAAAAATAAATATTTCTTCAACTATGGCCATTTTTGCCCTGTGGAAAACAACCTCTCCTATAAAACACTCCTCACACTCTCACTTGTTTAGGAAATTTGTTAATTTGTGAATTTAATCTCAAGCCCTTCACTAATTTTGAAAACGTTCCTGGGAGCAAAATTGTTAATTAAATGAAGGACAACCATAATTTGTCATTGGAAAAGTAGTAAAAGAAATATCTGGTGAATAAAAGACAATTTAAATGTAACCCAAGCCAGAATAGTAACATATAAACACATTTGGTTTTTAATCAGTGACTCATTTACAAAAAATTCAATGGAAACAATTCGCCACATGGCCGTTGCCACTTCCCACGTGTGTGATAATGTGGAAGCAGATTGTGCGCGGCTCTTTCTCGCTCACATCTGCTTCCCTGTTCTGAAAAGTTCCTCCTGACAGGGAGCACATGGCAGTGTCATCCGGCCCTCTAATGACAGGAACACACTGGCCGCCTGCAGTGGTTTGTGTTAGCCTGAGTAGAGGCGTAAAACACGATGTGAACACCTCTGGCCAACCTGTGCTCTCTGGCCCTGCTAAAGATCCTGGCAGCATCTGCCCGTTCTGGCACCATCTCACAAACAGATCTCCGCAGGTCTGTTCGGCCCTACCAGACCCTAGTCGGTGATGACTAATGACTGTATTGAATATTCAGCTTGTCTGTGATTATGAGACTCTTAGAGCCTTAACCTAGCTATTGCTATTAGACTAGAAGCTACACTATAAAAATATCCTGTTAAATATACAGCTAAAAAAGAAAATGGCAGCTGTGGTTGGCAGAACCATAGTAAAAAAAAAACTATACCAAAATACATTTATTTCATACTAAGTATACTTCAAATCCATTAACATTTATTGACATATCACTTGAGACTTTCTGATATAAAATTATAATTAAACTTTATGTGGAGAATTTCTTTATTGCACAATGCACATTTCTTAATATTATGCCTAAAAAGTGTTATAATATCACTATTAATAAGGATTGTATGATCTTTGTATAATATCAGTCTTTGGTAACACTTTGTCATTGTTACACGTTACATCTAGTTACTGTAGTAATAACTTGAAATTAAGCATAATTACATGCAATTAACCTTAAACGAAACCTTCACCCTAACGCTAAACCTATAGTAAGTACATGCAGTTAATTATTATTACTCAGTGCTTAAATTTAAAACTACACTGTAATACTGACACCTTAAAATAAAGTGTAACCCAGTCTTTTAATGCAAGATATTTAAAGTGTACCTAAAGTGCACTTGCAATCTTTCCACTTCAGCACAATTAAGTAAATATACTGAAGTGTATCTTTAGCTGGACCTCAGCACTACTTCCACACAATTAGAGTGCATTAAGTACAAAATTAGTTGTTCCAATTTAGCAGACTTTAAGTATACCAGTTTAATATACCAAAATGACAATTAACCATTTGCAAATTAACCCCTTTAGTTACTGTTGCTATGTCCAACAATATGCCCTCTCATGCCACACATTATGTTCTCACGTAGTGAAAATTACATCGTGTAGCAAAGAGGACACTGACAACGCGTTGACAGACAAGACAGAGCAGGTTTAATATGAAACCGTTTCATATTTAAAATATTGTATTTTTTAAAGAAGTTTAACAATAAATACCGTATAGTGGATCTTTAATGTGGCTTGTGAACCGATCATCTCTTCATATTAGTTCATTTATAGGATCAAATAAACATGAATGAACATCAGAAGGAATGTTGTTTCAAGCGCGGAAAGACGTGAATACACACAATTTTACAAGTTCAAGTTCACTAACATTAATTTACTAACTCCACTGACTGCTTTGTTGGACAAAATGGCGGATTTGGGGTTATGATTGGTCAGATCTCCTGTCAATCAAACTTCCGGCTACAGCATTTTTATTTAGCACATAAATATGTAAATGTTTTTTTTTTTTTTTTTCACTAGGGAAGTCAATGTAAAATCATTATCTATGTCTGCTAGTCCAAATTTGTCTGAAAACGGGCTGATATTATTTCACAAATTATTGAAATGAAATTTTTAAAATTTTGTAAAATTCATGTAAATAGGCAACTGCTAAATGGCATTGTTTTTTGTTTTTCTTTTATAATAAGTTAATATTCTCCTTTTGTGTCCCACAAAATAAAAGAAAGTCTGAAGGGTTTTCATTTTTTGATGAACTATTCCATTAAACAAGAAATATTTCACTTTCTAATTGCAAAATCAACTGGCAACATATTCTTTGTATAGCTGGACTGCGGAACTCCAGTGCTTCTGTTTTTGCTCATCCTAAATTACATCAGTTCCACTTAATATGTGTGAGGCCAGTCTATTTAAACGACAGCGTGTCTGAGAGGTTCTTGCCAGGCAGCACTATGGAGTAAACCTGCTTTAAACTGCCGTCTGAGAGCAGTCTCAGGTAGACTCCCTCAGGAGAACTGTGGAGACTAAATAGCCATTTCCTTCTCAATCTGTTTCACTCACACACTATTTCTCTTTTCCCCACCCCTCCAATTGTGAGCAGAAAACCTGTGGATTATTGGAGTCTGTATGCCCTTTCATGTGCTGTTATTTGATGTATGTTGATGCCTGATAACATGTCGGTATATGGATTATTTGAATAACTGTGCAGTGGACTGAATTTTTAAGGACAATAAACTCCACCTCTTCCATCCACATCTACTGCTTTAATGAGGTGTTCTGCTCGCTCCTTTGGCCTCCAGTCCTCTGTATAAACACACACACACACACACTATCCCCTGGCACACTCCAACATACACACACAAGCTAGATGCCCTCACAGTTCAAATATAAAACACACATACACACACATGCAAACTAATTCAGCAATCTCACTCTTGCTACACACAAGTGTCTGCACATCTCACCAGAGTAATTACACACACAAGACTTTTCTCTCTCTCTGTCACACACACGCATTAAGGCACACACAATCCTGTCCATACTCATTGATAGGAGTTACACGTCATTACCCTACACAGTGGAGCGTATTGCTGTGGGAGCTCAAGGGGATGTGTAGTAATAATCACTCCTGTATCCGGCTGTATTTATGCCCTAAGTGGACAGTTCCAGGTCAGCTATACATAATGTGTTATTTCCAAGGAATTCGACCTTTACAAATACAGTATATGCATGGTATGACAACATAAGCCAAGATTAGGGCTTTTCGTTATTTGCATGAACTATGCAAAAGAAAAAAAAATTCTGTAAAATACCCACATGATGTCTATGGAAGCAGCAATGTAAATCCATTCAAATACAGTAGATTTGACTATGTGTTTTATTGATGTTAGATACACACTGTGTATATGATTATAAAGTTTACTCAATTCTTTTCCTAGTTTCCTATGTCTTTCAGGAGAAGTGAATAAATGTAGGGCTACTGTTATAAATCCGACAACTCTGATTCTGACTTCCCATCGGCCGTTATAGATCAACTAACACAACCTGGTGTTTAAACGACAAAATACATTAGACGTAGACCTCTGTGAGAATGGGAATATCAGATATTTCATGATATAGTTAACAAGTTTAGAATTGTTTCGAATAAAAAAAGGAAAATGGAATAAAACCAATGGCCTTCATAAGTTATTCAGCACTATTGTGGCTGCGGTGTGTCACGTAACAAGCATGATACACCACGGAAATAATAATGCGAGGCGATCACTGCCCTTCCACAACCAACTGTTCTGTGTATCACTACACAACACCCTTAGCAAGCACTCTTAGCAACGTAAACTGTATGTTTTCAATTTATTTTGTTCATTGAAGCTTACTGTATTATGTAGAAGAGTATCGTGAGAAAGAGATTGAGTGAAAGAGTTTATTACCTGAATTTCAGATTTAGCATTTTCCTTCAGGTCAGTCGAATAAAATATATGTTTATATGTCCGATGTATTATCTTGTCCTTTTAATAGAGGTTTACTGTGACTGGCAGCGCTAGTCAAAACATTTGTCAGTTGCGTCTTGTCCCGTGTCCACAACAATTCAGTCTTTTCAATGTAAAAGTCTTTGCTACTGACTGACACTCTCATAAAGACAGTCTTTGCCGTCATCTAATGCCATAATAATGTAACTTCTCTTGCTGTTCACGGTCAAGGACTATTTTTTTCGGCGAATGGAAGGCTTTTATTAGAAGCTTAATTCATGAAAGTTGCATTGATACATATTTTTGGCTTTAATATCTATATTGTGTGCTAACTGTTTTATAAAACCAATGAGGCTAGTGCTGTATCGTGACTTAGTCACGGTTTGCGTCGTGCCCAACAACGCCCTTCAGTCGTGACTTATTCACGATACAGCACTACCCTTTTTGCTTACTTATAATATTTCACTTATAACATGATAAATGTGTTATTATTAGTGCAATTTTAACATTTATTATTTTTATATTATTGATTTTTATATCATTAATTATACTTACTTACATTAATATCCATTTATATCATTAATGCCATTAATATACATTTTGTTTTACAATATAATATTTTAAAGTTGGAATGAAACTAAAATTGTGAGTATCTCTTGTTCCCTATTTTGATATATCTGAATGAAAAGGCTTCTCCAAAAAGAAAAAAAGCTTGAAAAAAAACCCTACTTGATTTCGATTGGATCAATGTCATTTGCTAATTGCTGTGCCTGTGATCTGATGCGAGTGACAGGCTGCTGGAAGGAAGGGGTTAATGTGCCTTCAAGCTGGTGCTCACGACATCAGAGAAGAGATGTTGTTGCTATATGGGGAAGGTGACCCTGATGGTTTTTGGTTAAAGATTATGAGGGAAATAATAATAATAATAATAAGAAGAAGAAACAAAAAATAATTTCTGCTCTACCCTGAATGTGCAAAAAAGGATCCTGAGAAATCTTTTTATTGTGGATAACGGTAGTCATGTCCTGAACCTGTCTGCTGACAAGGCCTCTCAGGGCGGAAACGGCTGTTATCGCTCCCACAACAGGAGAACAAACCAATTTGGAGAAAGCCAGCAGCAACCTCAAAAAAATGTTCCTTTTTCTATTACCCAAACACAACAAATAGCCTGAGTACTGCATTGCATTTTGTCCATCAAGCTTGCTGCAATAAAAGAGAATATAATATTGACAGTTTAAGCTTCAATGTGATGTTTGTTTCATTTTATGGAAACAACTAAATTGTCCTGCCTGGTGGCTGACATGAAGAGTTACTGTTGTGGCCCTAAAGCATTATTTAAAAGCCACACAAACACATTTGAACGATTTCCAACAACCGTCTCCTTGCAGGCCTATGAATAATAGACTGTCTGTCCAGTATATATAGTCTCTGTTTAGATTTAGACGTGTTTAAAACATTGGAACAATAACCGAGCAATACCTCTCACTGTGTTTGATTGCACTTAATGATAATGATATACAGAGTTACAAGTCGTTCGTACTGAAGGCCACAAATAGCTCTCAGTGCGGCTAAAGTGATCCAGTGTTGGGTGGGTGGGAGCCCACAGGTGCAGAGACTGCTGGTCTGGCCAAATGAGAGTTCACTGCTTCAGAATGAGTCACTCACACAACCTGAGCATGAGAGTGTGAACCAGATAAATATGGAACTGAATAAAATCCACCTCAGACAATATGATGTCAGACATCCTGGGTGGCACTGTGTGCTCATACAGTACATATCCAACCAATCGAAGTCTGAATCATAACCCAAACTTTATAACCATAACAGCATAAAACTAGAGAATAATGATTATTTGATAGGAATGTATTTGTCATTCAATTTTCTTCTGTTTGATAAGGGCAATAAAACCAAAGGAAAAGGCATTACTCTCACAACTGAAGTAAACAAATAAATAACCAAACATTTAACCTGCTTTTTATCCCTTCTAACCCAACCCACATGACAAATTTAAGACAAACAAAACCATATTGTAAAATATTATTATTAAATTTTACTTTTCATTTATTCCTGTGACGTCAAAGCTGAATTTTCAACATCATTACAATCTTCAGTGTCACATGATCCTTCAGAAATCATTCTAATATGGTCTCAAGAAACATTTCTTATTATCAACACTGAAAACAGAAACAAAGATTTTTTTGCTAACATTATACACTTTTGAAACCACTAACAGCAGCTCATTTGCTTCTAAACAGCAGTTTTTTCCAGAAACAAGCTACTGTTCCAAGTCGCAGTGTTGACTGATAAAATCAATATTTTTATGTCACATTCTACAGCTCTTTAGCATGTTTGGATATAAGCACAAGCACTCTCTCACACACAATCCTTGATACGTGTGATCACAATAATAAGTTCCCAGCTGAGAACCCTTTCCCTCGAATGGATGGAACTCAAGTCAAGGATCAGAGCACTAAGTAGGCCAGAAGAGTGTAAGGGCAGGCTGACCAGAAAACTTGACACTCAGGTCTTGGTGTGCAGGGGATGAACAAAACGGTCTCACTTTCAAAGAGTGCTAATGGTGCTGTGAGCCTGTGGCTGCTGGGCTCAGTATGTGTCCTCGACATCACAGAAAGGACAAACGCCGTCCTCGGACAGGCATCAGTAACACATATTAGCTTTTGTGCTTAAGCAAAGTAGCCATGGATAAAATAGGCAGATGTCAGCTAATATTCAGGGACAGGGCTGGTCTCTTTCTTTCTGTTCCACAATTTGTTTCACCAGCGCAAACAAACTTAATGATAATTGAGAAAGTCAGACCTCTGTCCACTCCATTCACAAGGCATTTTAAGAGACAGCAGGCTGACCCACATATTCCCAAACAAACACACACACACACACACACACACAGGTTTGTTTTGCTATCAAAGTGAGGACATTCCATAGGAGTAATGGTTTTTATACTGTACAAACTGTACATTCTATCCCCCTGCACTCACAGAAGACATGCTGCATTTTTAATAAAACATTGTTAAGTATGTTTTTAAGGCTATTTTAAATATGAGGCATCATTAAATGTCCTCACATTTCATATTTAAGTCGTAATACCAGTGTAATACCCATGTCATTATACAAATTTGTGTCCTCATAAATCACAAAAAAGCAATTGGAATCGTAAACAGTCTGGTTCAGATTCCATTAACGATTCTTTTTGTACTTCTGAGGAAGCAATAGAAATAGAAGGATGTGCTGTCTATGTATTATTTCTTAGAACCCAGACTTTTTCTCTCATCACATTCAATTCAGACAGTACACTCACAATTCAACTAAAATAAATTCAGGAGCAGTACAGCAGAACCACTGAATAGTGGTGTTTTAATACAGTTTTGCATCCACATTTGTGGAAGAATGTAAATGTTTAAGCAAAAGAATCAAATATCATAAAAATCATTTGGTTTGCTGGTTAATTACATTGAGTAGAATGAGTAAATGTAACACAGTTCTTAAACCATTTGTCAGTGTGTGAAATCCATTTAAATGTGTAAAGCTTACTTTATCCATTTGTGCTGTAACTACATGAATCGATATCATTGTAAGAAAACCCAAATCCACACTGACATGTTGAAAACTATGATCATGATTTCCTAATCTATTTTTAGTGAATAAAATGAAATAATTGGCTAAATTAAATAGACTGCATGGGCGAATAATGCACACACTGCAGTTTTTTAGAGATTTTTTTTAGTCTCATGCTCACTAAGGCTGCATTTATTTGATCAACAATATTGTAAAACAGTAATATTGTGAAATATTATAATTTAAATCATTTAAACAGTTTTTATTTGAATATATTTTATAAATTGTATTATACTTACACCCATACAGTTTTTTTCATTTAGTTTTCTACGTTTTTAAAATATGGTTATTTCTTAGATAAGAATCCTTATTTCTTATTAGTCAAACTTTGGTTAAAAGTCACAAATTGTAAAAATATTCAATGATGTTCTGATGTAATATTTTATCACCCAGTGACCATAACTAAATTTTTAGTGTTTAGTGTTTTTTTTTAGCGTTTTAGTTTGTTCTGTTCTTGTTTACCTGTGTTCCCAGTGATTGTTAGTTTCCATAGTTACGCTTTAGTTTCACACCTGTTCTTCGTTCCATTGATTACTCTGTGAATTTAAGTCCTTAGTTTCCTCATTTCAGTGTTCAGTGTCTTTTACATTTGCTGATGTGTATTTCTCCTGTGTTTGGATCTACATTAAAGACTTCCTCGAGTATTTTCCTGTTCGTTAGAGTTGTTTACCACACTAGCGGTAACAATATGTGTTTTTTGTTGTTTTTAAAAGACTTTATTTAATTGTATAGATCATTTTTTCTTAACTTTAATTACGTTCAATGAATCTTTTAATATTCTTAGTGTAGTATTTCTCGATTCTCAAGCCTACACCTGAGCCAGATCTTCCCTATCATAAAACATTTTCCTAACATGGATAATACATGATTACGTCTCCACAAGACCTTCAGGGATTAGGATTAAAAAACCCTTCTCAAATTCTCTATGGTGATGTCAGCCAAGACAGACGCATGTGTCCTCATTAAGACAGGAAGCTCAGGCTATATGGGGCATCCTCTTAATGAAGCATAATTGGACTGCTTCCACTATTTAAAATGGCACTATATGATGGTATGGGGACAGTGGAATCTCTTGTACTAGATAGCAATGTCGAGGCAAGATTGTCTCATACAGAGTTTAAGCTTCATTTGGCTACACTCATTCCTTTATTTGTCATTTGCAGCTTGAAAATCAAAAGACTCCCTTAGTGTTTTACCACATTCTTTGTTCTAGTTTTATATAAAAAAAACAGCAAGGTTACAGTTGTCATGTTTTTGAGGAGGAGAAGACAGATGAGAGCGGACGTGGTTCTCTCTGTGTCTCTCATTAATGTAAAAAACTATGCGAGACAAGGAAGTCTCTGTTAGTCTCAGACTGAACATGACAGCTCCTCTCTTTTCCTCGTTGAGGAGAAGTACATCCCTCGCTGGATCCTTTTTTACAGCTCTTACAAAAACCAACAGCCATATTAAATCAGAGATACAAAGCCACCAAATTCAGGGCCTTAATCACCTCCCTATTATCGCTGTGAATGCTGTGAAAATGTATGAAAGGTCAAAGGTTACAGTTAACAAGAGGTCCGTATCTGGTTCTAGTCCAATAATGGTCCGGACCAGGATTTCATCTGAACCGCAAATCATTTCCTCATAAATTAATATACACAAGTGTTCAAAATTTTGAGGTTGATAAAGAAAAAGAGTTCAATGTTTTTGAAAGAAGTCTCTTATGCTCACCACGCCTGCATTTATCAAAAACACAATGAAAACCGTAGTATTGTGAAATATTATTACTATAAAAAATAACTGGTTTTATTTGAATATATGTATTTTATATTTATTTGAAAATGTAATGTATTCCTGTTATAAAACTGAACACTGGCGTAATGGCTGCTGAAAATTCAGTGTCATTTGATTCTTCAGAAATATGCTGATTTGGTGTTCAAGGAGCAATTCATATCATTATCATTGTTTAAATCATTTGTGTTGCTTAATATTTTTTGTGGAAACCACAATACATTTTTTAGGATGCTTTGATGAATTGAAAGTTCAAAAGAAAAACATCTATTTGAAATAGATTCTTTTGCAACAATGTTAATGTCATTAGGATCCCTTTTAATCAATTCAATGCACTTTTGATTAATAAAAGTATACATTTCTTAAATAAATCCCACATTTTTGAATGATTGTATAATTATAGACCATTAAGATACATACAGCATAGGCGACACAGAAGATGACAAGGTGCAGTTACGCACTTCCAGTGCCAAAGCAGAAATGTGTCAACTGCTAGAAATTCTACTGTAAGTGCAGACATCACATTGATTATTATGGGAGTGATTTAGCAGCTAACTGTATGTTGTTTACGGTTACTAAGCAACAGCACAACCTGCAACACAGAATTGACTGCTTTGTGGTCCCAGGTGTGCAGTGTGTCTCATCCAATCACAATTTATAATGTTATTATTTTGTGGTTTTGAAACTCTGATTGTTCAGATCTTTTCTGTGAAGGAATTTAAAGACTGAACCTCTAGACACTTTAATTGAGTATTGTGCTTTAGGGAATCCCATCGCGATGATTCTGTTCTTCTGTTGTTCTGATCAGGATTTCGAGGTCCTGCAGTGGCTGAGGGCGATCCCAGCCCCCTCTTTGGTCTCGTGTTACACAATAACACAATACCCCGGAGCCAACTCTCCCAACACTCACGATCCTAAAGGTTCACTACCGTGATGCCTGTACACATATCTCTGTGACTGTACGACATGCAGAAAGACTTGCTGCAGAGGGTTATTATTTTCTTCTCAGTGCGAAGCGCTGAAAGACAATTCAGGCTTATGACAGAAACCGCTGCTGCTTTTTGAGATACTCTGATGCATGTTTACAGCAGTCTCCCAAGAGCAATCACATCAGATGCGAAGGTGTAAACTACATACTGTGAAAAACCTAATAAAAGAAAACATGCACGCACATACTACTCTTGAACAGTAGCAGAGCAGTAAAACAACAGATGTTTCATTTAGAGCATTACATTATGAGACTTTGCTCAGTGCAGATCAAATTATAGCAACAGCAAATACACTCGATTCAGTTCTTTGTCCTGAAGCGTGTTGATATTCTTCTGGCCTGGAGGCTTTCTTTCTTGGAGGTAGACCAATGAAAGCGCACTCCCCCATAGATCTTTAAGTGGGCTCTTGAGTCTTTGCATGCAGGAATCGGTGAGCATCTCATATTGATTGTGGAGCCTTTGCATGGGGTCCGGCTATTGATCAGCTCTAATTCTTCTCACGGATCAAATAAAGGAATCCATCATTAACTGTGAGGACTTCAAATGTCAGCGAGACAGTTGGGGGTCATTGAAGAAATTGCATTCCACCTTTATACAGGCATATTCTTCTGAAATTGAAAGCGAAAACCTGTCTATTCCAGGAAAGTGGGAGATTGTATGATAATAACACTGTCTGGTGGTCCTCTTTGTCAATCATTTATTGTAATTACTTGTTTACCATGAGACAATCTGATTAATATTATCTCTCTAGATATACAAGATTTACTCCAGCTTAATGTAATAAGAGTTATCCGACACATGAAAACACAAAGCAATTAAATTAAACGTGACGAAATCAACAGAGATATTATATTCAACTGATGCTGTATTTCATATAATAATGAACTATAGTAGCACACACAATATTCCTAATTTAAAATCACAAAATATAGTCTTATCCATCAGGTTCTATAAAGATAAGCTCTCCGGAAACCACAATTATTTTGCATATAAATAGCAAAGCTAATTTCATACTTCAAATTAATTTAATAAGTTTCTCTTACTCAATCAAATGCCAGTAGGCAAACTTTAATGTGACTTTATGCCGCTGTTTTTATTCATTCATGCTTTATATCAGGGGTCTCGAAGACCCCAAACATTAGTAACATATTAACAGTGCAGTAAGTGATTTTTGAAATACGGTGTTGAAACGTGGATCGGACCGAGCACCAAAACACACTTGTAGCCAATCAAGGGGCGTGTCCACTCATGATGGGGGAGGAGAGAGAGATCAGCGCATATTAGCAGAACGACTATAGAACGAGAGAAAAGGCATAGGAAATACAAAAGAGGAAAAGTCCAGGGGAATATAACTTTTAAAAATAAGGGTTAAAATCAGGCAAGAGGTAGGACCCGCACTAGCATCGGAAAAGCTTTCCAGCACTGGAGAGACCTTAAGGAGTGGGAAAACGGACGCTGAGGTTGCTTTACTTCTTCTCAATACGTGAGTAACATTGGTTGTTCTTTTGGTCCCCCTTTCAGTGATCGCTATAACCCTTTATTCTTGTCACATTTGTAATATAATAATTACTCGAACTATCGTGTTATGTAATGAGCTGCTCATGAAAACTGTTTTTTGGGATGGAAAGGATGACTTTGCCATCGAATGAGTAGAGGAGCTGAAGAACAATTAGACAATCAACCTGAATTATCATAGTGACACAAATTAGATGTGTGTGTGTGTTTGTGTGTGTGTGTGTGTGTGAACTTGTATTCCTTACATTGTGGGGACCAAATGTCCCCACAACGTAAGTAAAACCAGTAAATCTTGACATTGTGGGGACCTTTTGTTTGTCCCCACAAGGAAACAAGCTTATAAATCATACAGAATTATCTTTTTTGAAAATCTAAAAATGCAGAATGTTTTCTGTGAGGGTTAAGTTTAGGGGTAGGGGTGGGGTAGGGGGACAGAATGTACAGTTTGTACAGTATAAAAACCATTATGCCTATGGAAAGTCCTCACAAAACACAAAAACACAACTGTGTGTGTGTGAGAGAGATAGGGGTGTGATCCTTTTGGGTAGGGGCATGTTTGTTTGTTATGGTAATTTCAAATACATCTTCTACCAGAAATCACTTATTGCACCTTTAAATGGAGAATGACCATTTTATAATTTTTTATCATCATTTCTCTTAAGATTGGTAAAAATCATAAAGTATTAACCTAAAAGATCAATGTTAGAAATATATTAATAATTAGCTATTAAAATCACCTTGAGGTTTCTGAGACCCCAAAGAGGTGTCCTCTCATTACACTTTCCAATTATCAGTAAAACTGTGCTTTCCTAGGTGCCACGCCACTTTTTATTTAATCAGCCTTTGTCCCAGAACAATTCTGTGTACTCATCCCCCTCTGGTTTCCCCCGGCAGGTGCTCATGGGGATGGTTTGCTCTAAGGATTGAGCCCACACGGAGGGAGAACAGCTGAGGGTAACTGTCCTCAGGCGTCTCCGGACACACATTCAGTTACGGCACAAGAGGCCATTCAACATTACACAGAGTCGGGGCCTTCACAGCACTCCTCTCTCAGCTCATTGCGCGAGGGCCGCCCATTCACTACGCAACAGATCAGGACACAGAGCGATACAAGAGACCTTCGATTATCCGGGACAAACGCTGCAGCATTTAAATATGACTGAGCTTCATAATGGGTCAGTGAATAACAAACATCTTATCTTGAGGAAAAAAAGGTAGACAGTGAGGAAATGTGCAAGAACATCATTGACTGATGCGCATGTTGAATTTTCCACTTGAGAGAACCCTATGAAATTCATAGAGGGACTGATTTGTCTCTTCATTCCATTACAAATCCCACCGCACGCCTCAAGCTCTGACAGAACTAGTGGATGGAGTTTAGTCACACTGTTAGGGGACCCAACATTAGTGTTTGGATCTGCATCCTAATACCTGTTAATAAGGCCATTATGCATTTGTTTTCATTTCATCTGATTGGTTTTCCTCAAGACCAGAGGGAAAGGCATGATGGATGATTGGTCTGTGCTGACACACACTGAATGCATGAAAAGAGGATGAAGCTGGATGGTCTATGCATAGCTCAAAATTCAAATCGTGAAAAGAAATACGGGTAGCCCGAGGGAGACGAATGCTTAGATTTAATGTGCATTTCTTTGATGTGCTCTCAATAGTATTACAGAACAAAGAATATTTAAAACATGCTACAGAGCTGAAAGATATCTGCTCACTAATTTTCATCCTCAAGTGTCCAGTTTGCGTCATATTTTTAAAAACTCTATTCTCTAAACTCTTATCTCTCTCCATATTCCAGATACTTGAGAAGAAAATGATAAAGACTGATATAGAATGGTGATTCCCAACCTTTTTTGTCTTACATTCCCCAATGAGTGCAAGAATCTCCTCACTAAACAAGAAATGAGTTGTGTTATACTGGATATATGACTCAGCATTAACGTTAATTTTAAATATCTGTTTTTACAATGATTCTCTTTCAAACAAAACATGATCAATATTGTAAGTACCCTTCTACATCTAATACAACTCAGATAGTCTTTTTAAGCATATCTAGGTGCACATGTGAAAAACATTCTCAAAGTAAGCCCTAACAATGAATTTTTTTTTATAAATGAAAGTCATAAATTCTGTTTTATACCTTTAGCAAAGCCAAAATCTTCCCAAGTATCCCTGATTGGGAATCACTGGTAGTCAGAGAGAGAAAGAAAAAAAGAGACATTTCACATCCCCTGTTTATATCCTCACTATATTGCTGCTGTTAGACATCTGCACGAGCCTAAAGTGCTCGAAAGTCATTGATTAATCAATTCATTGCTATTAACGTTTGTTTTCTTTAACAGCGCTTTGATCCCGTGTTCTGTACAAAGAAAGCTGCCACTACGCTTTGAGACTATAAACACAGGCTACTAAATCACAAGAACGACCTGTGACCCAACATAACTGACCGACAATCCTCAAAATATTTCGATATTAATTCAAAAATGATCAGCATTATAAGCATAACAGAACGGTTTCATGATGGATCAGCAACGAAGCGCGCGCGTCCATCATGACGCATAATTGAGATTAATTGCACGCATAGTAGTGAAACGAAATAAACAACAACAACAACAAAAACGACGTACAAAAAATGTGTTTAATTTGATAATTGGGTAATTTCCAAGCGACATATTCCACGCGTAACGCGCATTCGGCGTAACACGCATCTTGTGTCTGGACCATGCACTTCTGCACTTGTGAACCGTATATCACCAATACATTCAAAACGCCACATTTGCCATGCCCGATATATTAGTGTTTAATACAAATAAGATCGATTTTAGCTCCGCGTGGTATGCGCAACAGGGAGACAAAACTTTCACATCCAGACTTCTTCATTTTATCATTCTGCCATCAAAGCAACAGATAGACACGAAGAGCAGCTGCAGTGCGTTGACTACACACTAATGTTCACTACACACATTTTCTCTACACTGTAAAAATGGGTTGTACTCACAAGCATATGTCATGGAGAAGCTATTCCCCATTTTGACCACATCCACTTGAGGTACCAGTTTAGGGATTTCCTGGTGATGCGAGAGCGCAAACCGAAACACTTCATATTCGTGTGAATCGGCTGGGAATAATCCTCCTGTTGGGAAATATAAATCCCACAACACGTTAAAACAATCCCAGCAGTTTTCTGGTAAAACAAGTAAAATTACTAAGACCATATTTATAAGTCTTTCTCCATTTTTCATTCATAACGCACCATTCTACACTTCACTTTTACAATCCACTCACCTATGTTGATATTACTTGGGAAACTGGAACCGAAGCACAATCCCAGAAAACTGGTGCAGAGCAGTGTGAGGCTTCGCTGCATATTTCCTTTTGCATTAGCGAAGAAAAAGAAAGCCAAATCCCAAGCATGGGTATGCGCGTGGTGTAGGATATCTCTTCTGGATGCTCTCACACTATTCGCACATCGGCGAGTGAGCAGCGTGAATTACAGGTGAACCTCTTTGCTCGTGCTGTCCTCTCTCGCGCTGCGTCCTTGTGTGTTGCGCTCCCAGTCGTTCTTTCAGCACAAGCAGCAGTTCCTCTGAGAGCCGCGGACGCGCGCGAGAGAGAGCGTGAGTGAGGGACCCCCGATAACCGTATTCCACTCCAGCGCAACACCATGTGTGGACTTTCTTCTCACGTCCACTGTTAAGCACTTACTGTATGGTTGAATTAGCCAGCGGTATTTTTTTTCGTGCTTAACAGAGTCTTGTTACGCACAAAGAGACGATGGCGAATAACGCGTAAACAAACATGAGCGCATATTTTTGAAGTGATGTTTCAGAGAAGTGCTTCACAACCTTTGTCACTTCAAGGTCTTTCATTGGACAATATTCGCAGGGCTCTGATTTTTCCTCTGCTTGCTTGTAATGACGATTAAGCTTGTTTTTTTTTTTTAACAGAATACAGGAGTGATTAAAATGATTAATTGTGATTAATTTCCTGATTCCAGCAGTTTCAAAAACTACGTTCTTGAATAAAAATAACAGCTGTTGTGGGGACAAATTAAAATAGGAAATATGATGCTAGTTATGTTGGACATCTTTGTAACTTTTTTGTTATCATTATATGGGATATTTAAGATTTGATCTTGTCATCTTTTTCAGGATGCCGTCTGCTGTCAGAGAACTCAAATGCCAGCAGATGTTTCTTCCATGTGAATTAGATACTGATTTATAGATTAATGTTTAATCTACATATTTCAATCCAGTTTACTGCATCATTTTGTAAGATGTAAACATTGTAATAAGCATAGAATAAGCATTGTGTCCACAACATTAATCACATAATACCTCCCAGTAGGCTACATAATAAAAATAATAATAGTAATAAAATAAAAATAAAACAAAATTGCAATTTTTATAAAGATGTTTAAACAATAAATAGCGCATAGTGGCTCTTTAATGTGTCGCGAGAGATCGCTGTAGCTCCTTCAAGTGGCGCGTGAACCGACCATCTCTTCATACTAGTTCATTTATAGTATCAAATAAACATGAATGGACATCAGAAGGAATGTTGTATCAAGCGCAGAAAGACGCAAGTACACACAATTATTCAAGTTCAAGTTCACCAACGTTAAACTCCCCTGACTGCTTTGTTGGACAAAATGGCAGATTCAGGGTTATGATTGGTTAGATCGCCTGTCAATCAAACTGCCGGCGAAGGGTCACCTGGGTGTGTCATCATACCTGAAACACTCGTGACTGAACTGTTGTCTGTGTTTGATCATATTGCAGGGGATTCAAGTGAATTTAAAAGCCCACCCATATGGCTTATCTGGGTTCGCACAATATTTAAACTTGGAGGTAAAATGTGATAGTTTGTTACATGTAGGCTCAGGCATGGAAAGCATCCTTTATGATGTTGCTGGGCAATCTCTACCACTTAAAGCTGCACAGCCGGCTTCACAGCCACTTTGAGCTGGAGCGAGCAATGACAAGATTAGAGCTTTCGGGCTGATTCAGAACAACAGTGGGTTATTTATAATCCACTGCACTTTCAGTGTGATAGAGATTACCTGCTGGCAAACACTGCAGGAAACAACATGCCAGTCACTGTTGCAGCATCACTACAGTCATTCTCAAACATGAGCCCTTCAAGATGCTTGTATTCTTATGGATCTATGCATTATATATATCATGCTTCTAGGTTATCACATGCCTGAGAGTACAGTAAAAGTTCCATATATATTTGGTCATAGCTTTCCTGCAGTGAAACTATATTAGCGTCAGGTGTTTTAAATGCAATGTGGGCTTAAATGCTATCCACGTTACTTTGTCAAGTCTTTTGTGAAGTTCCCTACTTGTTTATGAAAAAGGGTTGTAAATCCTGCCTTTGACATAATTAGGATTAAGGATAAGCTCATTTATCAGACCCTGGCAATTTCTCTTCTCTGGATAATGAAAAAATTGCTTTTCCTTTTAATATTGTCTCATGCAAAAAGAGGACCCAATTAGCATATTTTAAATGGCAATAGAATTTAAGCGATTAAATTGGTGTGGGGTGAGAAACAAGAGTACTTTTCTCTTGTCTTCAATTTAACAAGCACAATGCACCACTGATAAAACATGATAGATACAGTACCTGGCTGCTGTCACACCTTTGATACTAGAGGAAATCTGGAGAGATGTAGCACTGCAGAAAATGACAGAGAACATCTGAGAACTTACCATTTTCTGCAAAGTGTGAAAGAGAAGGTGTGGAGCCAGATCAGCCTCAAAAATAATATATTTATAAAACAAAATTCATAAATGCAAAGCAGAATCCACATTTACAAAATCCAATTCATACAATTCATGACAATCGACCCTTCGCAAAGACCCGCCCCCTTTAGTTACTGTCGCTATGTCCGACAAGCCTTTCGCTCTCACGTCACACATCATGTTCTCACGCAGTGAAAAATACATCGCGAAGCAAAGAGGACACTGACAACGGGTTGACAGACAAGACAGAGCAGGTTACTTTTGGTGTGAAACGGTTTCATATTTAAAATATTGTAATTTTTGAAGAAGTTTAAACAATAAATACCGTATAGTGGCTCTTTAATGTGTCGTGACAGATCGCTGTAGCTCCTTCAAGCGGCTCGTGAACCGATCATCTCTTCATACTAGTTCATTTATAGCATCAAATAAACAGGAATGAACATCAGAAGGAAAGTTGTTTCAAGTGCGGAAATAAAATCTGATGGCTAAGTGAGGCGTCCATTCCCAGCAAGATAATATACTCTTTAAAACGCCCAAAAAGGTACTAAAAACATATTTAAAACAGTTCAAGTTAGTACAGTGGTTCAACATTAATGCTATAAAGTGGCAAGATACCTTTTTGTGGGCAAAAAACAAAACAAAATAACGACTTTTCAGCAATATCTAGTGATTGGCAATTTCAAAACACTGCTTCATGAAGCTTTACAATTCAGAGGTTCGGAGTGCCAAAGTCACGTGATTTCAGTAAACAAGGAGTCGAAACGTCATAAGTGTTTCGAAATTTCATTGGTTCACGTGACTTTGGCAGTTTAATATGTGACCTGAACCACTGGCACTGATTCGAAACAAAAGATTCGTAAAGCTTTGAAGCTTCATGAAGCAGTGTTTTGAAATTGCCCATCACTAGACATTGTTGAATAAAGACGTTAATTTTTTTGGCGCTCAAAAAGTATTCTTGTTGCTTTGTAAAATTAAGGTTGAACCACTGTAGTCACATGAACTGTTTTAAATATGATTTTAGTAGCTTTCTGGGCATTTGAAAGTGTTGATTATCTTGCTGACAATACAGTCCTCACTGAGCCATTGGATTTTATCAGTTTGTGTTTTATAGTCTGGGTTCTGAAGATGAACGAAGGTCTTACGGGTGTGGAACGACATGAGGGGGAGCTCTTTAATCTGCCAGGAACGTCTCAAAAATACCGCACACAGATTCAACGATCCATAAAAACAAGTAACATCTTTCATAAATGTGTTATGGAAATTAATTCAAGAACTTGATATATACATATTTGTGTAAACATTTTAAATTTATTTAGATATGATGCATTTGTGTGAGCGTTTTGGGAAATATTTAGGTTTTTACTTGTGTATCTATGAATTGTGTTTTTAATTTTGTAAATGTGAATTGTGCTGTGCATTTATGGATTTAAATGTATTATTTTTGAGACTTATCTGGCTCGATAGAATGCATCGTTCATTATGAACCAAGTTCAAGAGGAAGGCACACATACAAATGCGGCGAGATAAAACATATGGGCTGCAATCAGCCATACCAGCTTCTTACCATGAAGCTCAATTACTCATTGGAAAGTGAGAAGGTGAGAAGGCCTTTCTCATTAAGCCTGTATCATATTCAACCCAAAAGACCTCTATTAGACATCAAGGCAAAAGGAGCAAGTAGTTAGAGGCTTGGAAAATTAGTTGCACACATTACGTAAGATGTTTTGATTATTGTACACACAGCTTTTTCTCTCTCTAAAGGATGTCCTGTGCTCTCTTCTCTGGGGCCTACATAATTAACGTTATCTTTTTTCAGGATGGTGTCTGCTGTCAAAAAACTCAAATGGTTAATGCCAGCATATGCTTTTTTTAATGTGCATTGGGCATGATACTGAGTCTCAGAACCATCTTTAATTTACATATTTTCATCAAGTTTACAATACCATATTTGGTCTCACAAGAAGATGCAAACATTTGCATAAGCTTACAGTAAGCATTATGTCCATACCACTAATCACATAATAACTTCCAGAAGGCCATACAGACAGACAGATTATGTTAAATGACATCTATAGAAACATACACTAAAAATTGCTGGGTTGTTTTAACCCAAATTTGGGTCAAATGTGGACAAAACCAACTGTTGGGTTAAAGATTTTATTAAAAAATTTAATCCAAGTCCATTTTTGACCAAAATTTGGGTTGAAATAATCTAGAATTTTTAGTGTACATTTCTATAGGTGTCGTTTGACATCTAATAATCTGTCTGTCTGTATGTTTCTATGGCCTTCTGGGAGGTATTATGAGATTAGTGTTATGAACATAGTGCTTATTCTAAGATTATGCAAAGAGTGTAGTTTATACTTTGTCCATTTTATATTATAAGAAATTAAAATTTGTAGATTGGGGTTGAAGAACACTTAATTTCCCATAATGCGTTTTTCATCTCTACTGTGTAGTTCTTATGTATGTCTGCACTATCATGTACGTCTGCACTATGTCTGTACTTTCATCTGCACTCGAAATGCCTGTCTCCAAGACAAATTCCTTGTGTGTCTAAACATACTTTTCAATAAAGCTCTTTCTGATTATCTGTTTTGCATTCCTGTCATTCCACTTCAAATTCCTGTGGGCATGGTAAATTCAATTCAAATTCCAACTGATGATTATATATTTTCCCATCATAAATGTGGACTAAATTGATGGTTGTTCAACCAAAAGACCAAAGACTGTAAATAGAGGTATCACTCGCATAAAAGAAACTGCAATGCACAAAATGGTGGAATAAGTCCCACCTAAAAGAGCCAATCACCAATTGGTAAAGTTATCACATCACTGCAGCTGCTGTTAGAAGCTCTGGTTCAAATATAAAAACTTGCGTGTTGGCTGGATCAACCTGACATATATGCTTTTTTAATGCTATTCGAGAATAAGAAACAAAATTTTGGGTCAGTTCATGTCAGATTTGATTGGTTATTTGAAATATTTTACAGTTGGAATGAAATGAAAATTCACACCATCTATTTTTAAATGCATGTTATTGTGAACACAGTCCCCACTCTACATTTTTTTTTTTTAACCATTACAATTAGATCTACATATCAATATGAAAGAAAGATCTGTTGCTACTTCGATTTCATCACGGCTTTAAATGCAAAGTTCTACCATGAAACTCTAGATAGAGCAGGTTGATAGGTCCTTAACTCGATCTGCTTTCAATCATATCATTCTCTATATGTCACAGCTAATTGGTATCAGTATCAGTAGCCAATGAGCTCGCTGCTCAACCTTCAAATACCTGGTCAGCATTTGCCATAGCAGTGCAGCATGTTTTTAGAAACCCTCCACCCTCCCCAGCTCCACCTGTAAAGATCTGCTATGGGTAATTCATGTATTCAATACTGTACAGCAGTAGCATGTCTTATTTGCTCATGTCGTGTATGTATTGGCAGTAGCAAGTCTCTGCAGCAGCAATAACCAACAGCCGCAGCAGCTATTTCACCAAGACCAAACATATCAACACTGTCATATCCATTACCAAACACTCTAAGAGTTGTCATGACAGAAATGTGGATTTGAAAAACAGCTTGAGATTTCAGTGTTTCTCAATTCATGCAGAAAGAAGTTGGTCTCGCATGCTCGAAATAGCTGTCCAGAGGCTTTGTAAACAGCCACAGAGTGAACTGACTTTTCTTGAAATGGATTTTGTTATTACTTAAATTGTATATTCGTAGACAATACAGTTTCTCATAATTAGTTTTTACCGTTGGCTAAGGAGCTCTTTTTGACTTGTTGGACCAATGTCTCAATGTTAAAGATCGATATGATGCAGGGAAGCATGTTTAACTTCAACTGTCTTAATTGTAAGTATTGATGTGCAACTTAATTAGACTTTTCGATCAATTGTGGTGGGGTTTTTCTTAGGATAATGCTCCATATGTTTGCAGATTCTACAGAACATGTAGAGATAGACCAGCAAAGATTTATTATTTACAGCAAGTTTGCATAAATTGTTATGGTAATCGTATTATGACTGAATTAATTACCATATTTGTTTGACTGGAGAGAATTGCCTTATTAGACTGAGATTATTTTGGTTTAATCATCTCTGGATCCCTTTTTTTGCGTGTGGTGTGCAACATATTTTCCTCGTTTTTGAATATTCTGAACCATTGCGGGTCTATAGGGACAAATTACACCGTTAAGAACTACGATTGACACCAACTGATGGAAAGGTAGAAAACAAGTGAGTCAAAGATATGTGTGCTTGACATTTTTTAAAGGCCTAAAACCCTCATCTGTCTCTCTCGCTCATTCCATGTTCCCTGTATAATTGTCTTTCCATCCCGCTGCCTGCCACTGGATGTAGGGCTTTCAGAACGTTACCACGGTAATACTGATTGATGGAGTCAATACCTCGCCAGGTTCCAGAACATCGAACATCCCCGCACGCAGACATGACAAATTTCGGGGAACAAATTGTAATCGCTTGACTCATGATGAATTCCTTCAGGGAAAATAGAAATATTGTGAATACTTATGAACTTTGCCTGCCATGTGGCCATTTTGGTACACTCATGTAGGAGAGGAGAAAATAAAGACAAGGGGAAAAGACAGAAACTCTCACTGATGGGGATAAAAGAGAGAGAGATGGGAGGTATTCTGACGAGAGGCTATTACTTCTGAACAACGTCTAGTCTTTGATCCACATTTAAAAAGCAGTCGAAATACATCTAGTGCAACAGTTATGTAACAGAGAAACGTTCACCCTCTCTAATAAAAGGAGCAGGAAACAAAGAAATTAATGTGATCTGATGCAGAGACACGCGGGTTAAAGAAAGAGAGCGAGACGCACTGGGGTTGCTTCAGTCCAAATGCGACTAGTTGACAAGCATTAAAAATCAATCAAAACAAATTAATGGCTGACAGCAATAGCTGGGTTTTGTTAAATGGAATTGGACTTGGTTGCAAAGCAGTCACAAGGCTAATAATGTGTGCCAATCACCGTGACTGCCAATCATTGGCTCTCCATTCCCCACAGCGACCTCAGAGAACAGAAGGGTGAAGAAGTAATTGATGGCATCCAAGGTATTGACAGACAAATTCTGGACACCTGTGGTATCCCAATGCAAAACTGTGGCTGTTTCTGAACCCTGAAGCAAAAATCGATGACTTCACAGAGGGGGGGAGTTTTAGTATAACAGTACCTCCCAAAGCACTATAACGTCATGTATAATGACATACTGAAGAACAAAAAATCAAGAAATAGAACAGTAAATAATTTAAATCCCCCCTGTAGTCAATCATTTTATCCCTTAAAACTCATCTTTGCTCACCAAAGTGACATATTGAAAGATTTTTTCCTGTGAAAAATAATTTCTTCATGTCTTTAAATAGCCTGAATGTCATTCTACCTTGCTTCATTTAATATATGATCTATGAATATATGCTAATTAGCCCCACCTCCACTCACTGGCACAAGCTCAGAGATCCACTTGGTCAACTTACTGAGGTAAATGCCGCACAATGGTATCCCTATTTACATCGTCAGACACATGATGGTAATTAATATGATTAGCCTTTTGCTTGACTACATTATCAAACAGCTGATAATAATGTGTTGCTAATGTTACAAATCATGTTCCCGTTTGCCATCTGAGTTAGACAGCTGCCTTCTAATAATCAGTATCATTAGAAACACTGTGAACAACTCAGAACATCATATAGTTCATCATAACATCGTAATATACATCATACACCGCTATATTGCTAAATCTACCCAATTTTTCATATCAACAGAAAAATATACCGGGATTTATTCTCTTGAGACTCCCCTGCCTCAGAGCGGTCATGCTTAATGATATGATAAAGCCTGCCGGCACCTTGATATTGTTTTATATCCTACGACATAGTTTGATGCTAAGAAATCTGTGCCCATCATACGCTACACAATTTTCTGTGAAATCGGTCAACTTTTACTGCCCAAAATCTGCAACGAGCTTTGACTAATCTAAATTGGGGCAAAATCTGTGAAAAAGTGTTTATTCCAGCATTATGAAAGATAAGCATTTGATAGATTCTGCATAGCTAGTGGGGTATAGTCAATCATTTTCCCATACATTACCTAATATTTAACAATAATACGTAAAATATAAAAGAAAATGACATTGTGAGGGTCACACACACACACACACAAAGCAGAAAAACAGGAGACAAAGTCCAAACTAAAGAGACAAAACCCATGTTGTACAATACAGCAGACACTCCTGATTTCAGCCATAATACCATTACTTTTCAAACCTTAGCTGTGATATAAGAGTCTCCGTGGCAACAGGCGAGAATGCTGGGAGGCCATATGAGGTAAACAAAGACGGTCTTTTAGCGTTGATGGATTTGCGTATCATGCCTTGTGCACAGTTTGTGCTGTGCTAGCACCTTCGCAGCCACTTGAGTTGACGGCTTGCAATGCGGAGGTGTTGGGCCCTCATATATTTATCCGGGGAAATCGCTGGCTGAGAAATCAATTAGTGCCTGTCTGTGTGAGTACCGCACACCTGCCACGGCCAAGCAGGACGCTTTCTGTTCATTAAATCAGTTCGTCTAATGATCTCAACCGTTTGGCTGTCTGATGCAATCGCCTTAATGCCATACAAAAAGTGAGTGACAGGATGAATGAGTGAAGGGAATTAGAGAAAGAGAAAAAGTCCACCAGGATTGATTTCATCCATCCACGTACAAGTTTTGAGCCAATCACCTGATCTATAAAACCATGAGATTAAATATTGGTTTTATACTTTTTAGGTAAAATATTGTAGTTATGTCATCTACCAGTAGGGGTATGACCCCTAGTGCCTCCAGTTTTTTTTTTTAACCAATCAGAAACATGTGCTTGGGAATTTAGTGGTGGAACACAGAACGCCTGAAATCAATTACTGCACCTTTTAATGCATTTGCTTTGTAGGTGTTTTCTGGAAACCTACAATATGTAGGCGTGTTCTGGAATTACACATGAAATTCACTGAAACGTTTTATTTCCCTGTGAGACCATTACAATGTTTAACAGGGTCCATATTGCAGCCAAAATTAGACTGTTTCCAAACTTAAATATAGTGTGAACTACAATCCCTGATCACACAAGTAGCCGCTATTAAGACAACAATGTTTATATGTATCTTATAATAAAAAGACAGCATAGATTCAGCCCATGTTCTTCATGGCCTAAAACAGCAGTATGGCCTACATTTTTTATGAGGTTGGGATGTTAAAAAAAGTCACCAGAGGGTCCTGAAATAGTTTGCTGTGCACATTGCAGCACAATGGAGCTTGAAATCCATTAAAATAATAAAACTTGAACTTGACACTCTGTTTTGTTTGTAAGTGGAGTGCGCTGTTTGTTTCTAAGTGGCCTGTGATGTATGCGTTTAGTCTACCTGATGGTATGAATAGCTGGATTCAACTCTTCTTGTCCTGTATTTACATGAGGTTAAAGCTCACAGATCTTGTAAAGGTCTCATGCCAATTACTGGGGGTCTTTACCATGAGTCATACTACCTCTGTACAAGCACAAAAAAAACTTACTTAGGAGGGGCGTTTTCTCTGAGGGAAAAATCTGATGAGAAAATAATCGGCAGGACAAAATGATTAAATAAATAATTTTTAAATGTTTTAAATTTACTCTTAGATATTACAAACAATGAACTCAAAAAGTGTCTAAAGCCATTTTTTCAAAAGTAAAGTAAAAAGTTATTGTCCAACAGTGATGCCAGATACAGACAAGGATTCAAGGAAGACACTGTCTCTTTCTCCACCCTCAATCTTATTGGGTTCTCATTGAGTTCCAAAAATCTGCAGGTGACTGTGAGGGTGCTAATGGTTAAATTTGGGTGAAAACTCACATCAGAGGGATTATGACCTCCTATTATATTCATGTTCGAACCACAGTAAAAAATAAAATCTACCAAAATAAAAAATCATCAAAATAAAAATCTAGAAAATTAATTAAATCTAAATTGTTTTACTGCCTTTATGTGATCAGTATTTTTTAAATAAATAAATGTACTTTTTTTTTTTTTAACTATAAATGTATTTATTTAAACCTGTTTATTGAATTAAGCCATGTCGGCACCAAAGGCTACCCTAACTAAATTATGAACAGACTATAGTTTATCAATCAATCAAGCAATCAATCAATAAACTCTTACATCTCTGCAAGAAAAACCTTGATGAAAAGATCTTTCAATTTGATATTGGACATATTTCCCTGGTGGGACATTTTTAAAAACATCAAAACGGAACATTATGAAATGTCTTTATGTGAAGTAGAGACTATGCTGTGAGTATTTCAAAGTGAACCTCTGAAAATTTCTTAAGTGTGTCATAGACTCTGTAATGGCTTCAAAACAAGAGCTCGGTGTCTGTGTATAGCCAAAGGTCAATATTAAAGATCCCATTCCCGGTACCTCAAAGGGCTACATCGTGGTGCAGACATTACAGAAAAGACATTTCCCAGAGACCGAAACATCTTTGAGTTTTATTGACCCGCGTAGTTTGTGTCAGCAAACCCATTACCTGACTCTGCGACAGTCTTCCACACGGCGTAAAACGCGATGCTGTCAGGCGGTGGTGTTGATGGAGAGAGACCTGCGATGCTTTGTCAACACAGCAGACAAGTCCATGGATGGATGAGAGGAAGCGGGCCACCCCAGAGGAGTGTCAGAAGAGAGAGTTGTCAGTGTCACTCCACAGAAAGAGCAAGACAATCGTTTCTGGCACACGCTCAGATGCCTGCTGAATAAATACATAGAGAAACAAAGAATTACCTCATTGTACACATATCATTGATCCAGGAGTATTTCATGACCCCCGACAACCAATCTATCCCAATCACACTGTGCACATGTGACGGGGGATAAAGCCTGTTTTGCGGTGTGTATTTCTAGTTCATTTTCAAGGGGAAAGAGATGGAAGGTCCCAGAATGGAGGCTGAACTGCATGCAAAGCTTGTGCACTTTGTGCAATTTACCAAAATGTGTGGTAACAGCTTACTGCAGGAAAACACTGTATCCCACAATGCAATGTACTTGACTTGACAATCTATTCCCAGTGTGATAAATTACTGGACATAATTTTTTTTACTCTTTTTTTACTCATTTGTGCAGACTGTCAAAAGTTAAAACATGTTGACACAAAATTAGAGTAAAAAAGCATTTTTGCCTCTATATTAATGTCGACATAAAAAGGAAGTTGCGATATTTTTGTATATCAGAGTAAAACAGCCTCTGGGATGAGAAAAACACGAAAAGTTGATTTTGTCCTATGGAAATTTATTGGATCTTAGGAAGTTGGCATTGCTAACTATATGGGCGTAGGAGGGGAGGTAAATGTTTTTGATTAAAGATTACTAGGGTATATGAATTAAAAAAAAAAATAATAATAATGATGTGCACAGGTAAATCATTTATAATAATCAATGCTACATTCTGTAAAAAAAAAAAAAAGAAAGAAAGAAAAAAAGAAAATAATTGTTGATTTTGATTCCTTGGTGACATAAAACAAATGAAACTTCTAACATGAGCCAAAAATTTAATTCACTGTTTATTGTGGAATTACGGTTGCTTCGCGTATCATTTAAAAAAACATACTAAGCATTATACAAAACATACTTTAAGGCTTCCACGTCAGTGGCACATGTCATCAGAGGTGATTTTAGTCACAACCAATCAAATATCACTTTACTGAAATATTATGTATATCTGGCTTTTAAATATTAGTACAAAACCAACCTACATTTTCTCTGAGACCCAGTGTTGTGCAGTGGACAAGTCTTACCGCTGATTAGCCCTAATTGCATCTCTCACAACATCATACTACTTTCTTCTCTCCCTTCTCCTTTTGAGTTCATACAGGATTGTGCTGCCCAGGCCTGGATGAGAGTGAAGATGCAACTATGGTAACAGAAATGAGGCAAGAGTACTATTCAAAAGCCTTTTCCATCTCAGCTATCAGCAGAGAGTAAAGGCAACTGTCGGACTGAGGAAACAAACCCCTCTTAGTTCATACCACAAATATGGTCTCCCATTAGATACAAGTCTGTCTCATTCATTGGTTCCATCAATGGCTGTGCCTTTCAGATTACTTCTGGAGCACCAAAGCCTTGGGGTTGCTTGAGTCCTTTCTTGCTAGCCCAATTAGTGGCTCCCAGTGACTTTTGCTCCCAAGTGACCAGAGGTGAAGAAAAACCTCTTTTTTCTGATGGCCTTATAATGGCTGAGCTCAGTGTCTGATGGTCAGACCTCAGGAAAGAGCCAGACAAACAGGACTGCTGAGGGGTGGAGAGTGCAGATAGTTCTTTCATTAGCATGGAAAATTCCCATGCATGGTCTTGGAAAACCTGGATATATGAGGGAATTTTGAAATTTTAAAATAATTTATAGAAAAAGTCACTGAAATTGGTTTGTAGCAGTATTATATGCCAGTGCCAAGGGGTAATGAACTGCAACTAAACTGTCCTATTCGGGGAGGTGGTGATCAGGTTGCAGATGTTTTTGTAAAGATATATTTGCTTTCTTTATATACCGTACGTACACCATACTTAAAAAATGCTGAATTATGCTCAAATTTGCATATATGCAATTATATGTATTGTAATTTCCTCATTTGTCAACATGTTGTCAACACCATTGGCCCTTTTCTCATTAATACTGCTGATGTGTGAGTTAAGGTTATTTATAATCATTTAAAAATGTGAGGGTCCTCAACATTTATGGTTGCAAAACAAATTCAACCTATGATAGAGAACGGGCAACAAAAACCCTGAACAATGCCGTGATCTGCTGCAGAACCTGATTTCACCAAATGCAACATGTTCCTGGATCAGTATCTGTGTTTATCCAGGAACAGCATTCCAATCAACCTTATCAGATTTGTGGGGCAAGTTTACAGTTTATGTCCAATTTAATCTTACAACCAGGGTTAGGTGTATCTGCATCAGTGTTATTATTTCTATCCTTTCCCTCTGATTTTAGGGATAACTTATGGGTAGGGTTAGGTTTAGGGGTTAGGTTTAAATTTTTGGACAGGAATGTTGTTTCAGGATCAAGAAAATATGTTGACCCAGGAGTGCTTCGAACTCAACAAAATCAAGATGTGCTGATCTGCTTGAGCACTGTCTTCATGTACTTTCATTTGCGCTCTGTGTGAGATTGAGTAGGAGAGAAAGATACAGCCAAAGGCAAAAGACAAGCAGAGGAAGATATTGATTGTTACATGTTCTTTTAACCCCGAGCATCCATGCAGCATAATATGCACAGATACAACACATTCCTATTGAACATTTTTGTCTCGCTACCTCTCAGTCTCTATTGCGGCACAATTACAGCCTCAAGCCATGTTTTGCTGTTTCACAAAAGACTGCTCAGAGAAAGACAGTTCTGTACACAGCATTTTGTGATTATTTGTGAGAGGAGGTATACACAAAGCTTCTCTTTTATGGCTCACTGCAGGATTGTTTTGGCCAACCCCTCATACTTACACAATTGCTTATTCATTCTGCCAAAAGGTATTCGACGATTTGGTTGACATGGCTCTGGAGCTGAAAGAGATCTCCAATGACCTCCAAGTGAGCACCTGAAGGTCTTGATGATGAAGAACATACACATGGCCAAAAGTATGTCATGTCAAGACAAAATATTCTCACAGTAAAAGCACACTGAAAATCAACTAAAGTGCTGTACAAAGCAAATAGGCTTTTTAAAATATTTGAACTAATTATAGTTTATGAACAAAGTTCGGGAGGAACATGATCTAACTAATCATCACATCACTCCAACCAGCAGTCAGCAATCAGCAATCAACATATCTACCCAATCAGTATGAGAGGAGACCTATATATATATATATATATATATATATATATAGATGCAGTCGACTCACTTATGTTTCTCGACACACTCGGGGGGAATACTCTGGGTTCAGGCCAAATATCGAGCTTGGAGCCCTCTCCTCGGACAGCACGCCAAATATGCATACTAATTACTAATTATTTGTAAGTGTGAACTCATGAGGCTGGTGTATTTAAGTGCTACTGAAGTGGTGATTTCTGGCTTAGTGCATGAGAAAAAAAAATCATTTTGAGAAACATCTCAGTTACATATGTAGGGAATGGAGATGTATGTCGGAACTGACAAACTGACAAATTGGGGATCAACATGGGGGAATGGCTTATGACAGCTGGATTGTTGTCATCGGATTCTTTTCCGCTCATGGATATTACACAATGAGGTTCTAATATTTCTCAAACCGAGGATGACTAATTGGCACCAGTAGCCTGGTGGGCAGCAAGCTGATATATAGCACCCTTGTTTTTTGGGCAATCTGGGTTTAAGTCCCAGCTCATGGAGTTTTCCTGATCCCCCTGAGTTCCCCTCTCTCCAAATTTTTCTTCCTGTCTACATACTGTCTTATCACAATAAAAGGCAAAAACACCAAAAGATAAAATTTTAACCTGATGCTGGTTAAGGTCCATTCACACAGAATGGAATCAGCATCTTTTAATCCAGCCCATAAACATCTCTAGTTACAGGAGTGGGGAAACGGATCTTGACAGGTTGTTTGTCTGCCGTCAGATTCTGTCAGCTCAATGGCACACGACACGCTGAGCGGCTCAAAGCCTTTCGAGAAAGGTGAGATGTACAACGGTACCGAAGTGGTCATGTTCTCTTTATGAGAACATGAAAAGGTAAGAAGTGATATTTGAGAGAAGAGCATATTAATCTTATAGCCGTAGACTCAGAACTAACTTTACCCTCCGTCACGTGATTTCCGATTTTTGTGAAAAATGTTAATTCGTCAGTCAGTTCGGACGTACGTTAAATGTGACCAATTGAAAGGGAACGGCCTTTATGTATTGAATTTGAAATCTACAGGCTTAAATACAAAAAGTGTAATAACATAAACACTAAAATTATTAAATCCAAATTATTTTGGATGTTTTCTTTCAACTAGCTTGAAAGAAACAAAATAGTCCAAAATCTCAAAACTGACCGGTGCCTATATATATATATATATATATATATATATATATATATACTTAAAACATATAAAAATAAATGTGCACATACTGTAGGGTTGTGTTCAGGTCTCCATGTATACTAAGTAGTTGTGAAGGATGACCAGAATAACTTAAAACTGATTTGTTCACATGCGTGATTCATTTGCACTGCAAAGTAGAGGAAGGTGTGAAACATGAGTGTCTGTGCAGGATCAGACCCATGAGATCCTCCCTAAAGCATTTCTGCATGGCCCTAATAAGGCCTGGAGACATTATGCAAATACCAGCTAATGTGCCACGGATCAGAGATGAGCACTGCTCTCTGCCATCCTCCTCCTGATGCCATAGATATGATGATGGGAAAAACTGCAAAGCAAAATCAAATGTATGAAGTATGTGAAATTCAGAGCTTCATGCAGAGAGCAAGAGAGCAAGACAGACAAAGCAATGACTCTGATGGAATTTCAAGGGCCATTCTGAAATGATGGCTCTTTGTACACTTTTTTTTTGCACATCACATCTAATTGCTTTTATTGCTGTTTCTATGGAAACGGCAGAACACTTTGAAGCCATTACAGATTTTCCTGCAGCCCTGGGGGGGGGGAGCTGATGTCATGACACTGAGGTTAATAAACTATAAATGCTGCATGTGTATAAACATACAGACCTTTTCCAAGCCTCAGAGAAGCCTTGAAGTTATACAAATAAAAACTAATACACTGTATGACAGGTGGATTACACAAATATTCACAGAAGTACAGAAATACATTGCCTGGGTTAAGTTAATGTTGTAATTTGGCATTTTAATGTTTTTGTAAGAAATCTCTTGCATTAAGGTTGCATTTATTTGTCCAAAAATTTATTAAAAAACAGTAATGTTGTGAAATATTATTAAAATGTAAAAAAACCAAGACTGTATAATGTTGTACATTTATTATTGTGATGGCAAAGCTGAAGTAATCCTCTGCTGGTTCCGTCCAGTCTCCTAGCACTGCCAGGCCCACTCAGTTCCCAGGCTCTGCCTCCTTCCCTGTTTCTGCCCAGTTTCCGTCCCATCCTTTGCTGGTTCTACCCAGAAAGACCTTCCCTGGTCTTTCCTCATCTGCTGGTTTTGTCGATATCCCTGGCTCCGCCACATCCTCCTGATCCCCCGGCTCTCTTCATTCCTCGAACTCAACCAGCATAACCTCCTGGTCACCCAGATCCACCGTGGTCTTCGGAGTGGTGGTTGCAAAGTTTAAACCATCTTGCTCCATCTCAGTCCTCCGAGTCCATGAATCCACCTTGGCTTTTTGACTCCGCAATGGCTCCTCACTCCCTCTGTCCCACCATGGCTTTCACAGGGCTCCCTCCAACTTCTTTTTCTATCATTGTTCTGCCTCCACCATGGACTTACAGGGCTGTTGCTGCTAGACCCCCCCCTCCATCCCCACTTCGGCTTCATTGGGGTCCACCATCCCTTCAGCTTCAATGTTATCCTCACTCCCATCTGCTCCGCCCCGGTCTTCCAAGCCCTCAGCTGCACCTTCACCCTCCAGTCCAGTGGCATCACCCTGGTTTCTCCAGCCCTCCAGCTTCGCCTTGGTCTTCCATCTCCCCAGCTCTATCAAGGCATCCCACTCAACCATTTCCCCCGTGGTCTCTTCCCTGCCTGAACATTTCTTGAGCCATTAAAAGAGCCAGAACATAGAGATAAATGCCAAATATCTGGAGATGCTAACCCACCACCTCCTCTTTAATTCTCTAATTCCGTCAGTATTTTATGTAATCCACAACAGCAAAAATGGGGTTGAAGCAGATGGGTTGATTCTCAGGCGTCTCCGGGCTGCTCGCTGGCACACTAGGAGAACACTCCACTCTTATTGCTTTCCCTCTTTCTCTCCAGAAGCGTTTTATTGTTATTGCCTAGAATCTTGGCATCCGTTGATTCACCTCTCAGTCATTTGAAAGGCTGGGGGAAAAGAATAAAAGTGAAAGATAGCTATTCAGGAGGACATATTGGAGCGGATGTTGAGAAAAGAATGAGAAGAAATGGTGGCACCCACAGAGGATGATGGCACAGTCAATCTCAGATTCCCATGATAATGACGGAAGCGAGGTGATCGTTCCTTCAATTACCCACTAAAGCCCAGAGCAATTCCATCTTCATCTTTTTTTTTTTTTGGGTTGCTTCAATAGTAGCATTACACAGCATCTGAAAGAACAATACCGCGTTAATGAGATCCTGAACCGCATGCATTAAAACCACCATATTCAGGCTCTATTAATTAATCAGTGGTTTGATTGCAGTGATGGAGAGATGATGGGGAAACACACCACCTGTGTAAAAGTGAGATCTCCGCAGCAGAAGGTAACAATAGTTTTGTTTTTTACCCACTGAATATAGGATAGATTAACCTGCAGTCTGAGACATTGGCAATCTGCAGGCAACCTCTAAAGATTCACACTGATGCATTATGCATGGCATGCTGAATCATTTGAGATATGACAGTGAGTAATGCGCTGGAGATTGTCTGATGGAACATGAACGCAGGCCATGCTTAAGATATGCTTTTTAATATAATTTCTTCCAGGTGATTTTTCTAATGGCCTTGTGCTGTGATGATCTTGCCTGACTTTAGACAAATATCAGTAAAATGCTGATAAACTGCCTCGACCGTCTGTGCAGAGCACACATCAAATTGAAGACAGAAGGATTCTGAAGAGAAATTATGCAAAATGATCTAATTTCCTGGCATTGAGGAAAGAATACAGCAACCATTGTTCCGTCTAAAAAAGCTTTCCTACATTTTTAACCACAATGTCTGTATGAAACAGAGATAAACACCACTGTGCATGCAATTGTTTGTACTTTTAAACTTTATTTTGTTGGGAAGTGAAGACAGGAAAGTATGAATGAGATAAGGGAAATCATCACAGAGTTGAGTTAAAGCATTTTTGAGTTTCAGGTGTATTCACCAGCAATGAATAATGAATATGTTTACATTGTTTGACCGTTGCAAGTTTACAAGTTTTATTTATCCTGTTGTTGTTGTCAAATTTGTTGTCATGTTTTGTAACCTTCTGTCTTGTTATTTTAGTATGCATTTGTTTCTCTATTAAAATGAGCAGTTATGTGTATGATGTCAGTATTTTAAAATAATACACACTTTGCTCTCAATAAACTGCATATTTCTCATAGACAACATAAGATGAAGTACATAATACTAATTAATTAAAACCATATAAATAAAAGGAATCATTTGCATAAATGCACAGTTAACTTTAAAACATAAAATAAATAAAATTATGACTTTTTAAAAAGTCAGTGCAAAATCAATTCTATTCTTATTTCTTAATGGAATATTACACTGTTTATTATAAATTATTTATCTGCGCACGGATATGTCACAATAAAAAAAGATGATCGCAATTTCTGTTTTATGCCGACTTTAAGCTCTGCGAACATTATTTTTTAGCATGTAGTTCAAATGTTTACTGTGTGCTTCTGACTATT
Source organism: Zacco platypus (assembly GCA_038088235.1). NCBI lineage: Eukaryota > Metazoa > Chordata > Actinopteri > Cypriniformes > Xenocyprididae > Zacco > Zacco platypus. The sequence goes on from CM076079.1 coordinate 8,075,006, forward strand.
AAAGCATGATCAAATCAGATTGTACAGTAGATTACAGGCATTTGACTTCAGGGATGATCAGTACACCAGATGAAATGTAATCCAGTGCTCACAACACATCGAACCTGAGCACAACTGAGGTTTATGTTAGTGAGAGCTGTCAACATGTTCACATATACTCACATGTTCGGGTGTAAAGCAGGTCAGTGCTCCTCACCTGACACATCTGCATCAGTGATGCAGAGAGAGAAGGATGTAACCACTGTAACCGTTTTTTTAAGTGAAGTTGAGCAGAAACCCCATTAAAAACACCATGACGCATGGGCTTCTCTAACTTATCACTTATCACCATGCTTCAAAATGCACTCTGCTACCCCAAGCCGGTATCAGCCACTTCTGCTTTTGAAAAGTATTATACATTTAAATAGCCACCAGTGCTTTCTGAAGTTATAAATACGATAATTCCGGGTCTGCAAATTATTCAGCGTGAATTTTATATTCTCATGGAGGATTGTAGACAGGTTTTGCATTCGACTCCTGATGTGGACTGTGTAAGATTTCCAGAGGAAACAATTATCTAGTGAGGCTAGACTTTTAAAAAAGTTTTATTTTGAGGCCTTTACCAATTTTAGTGGGAATAGCCGAGAGCAAGAGGACATACGTATTTGAGAGAGATAGAGGGGGGAATTGAATAGTGGCACATCACACACCAGGTTTGAACCCAAGTCACTTGTATGACCGCCATTGCTCAATATGTCTGCGGCACCGAGCTTTTTGTGTATGATGCAGACGACGAGACATTTTCTCCTCCTCGGTAAGTTCTGTCTATATCAGCACTCAGTCAGTCGGTGAGTTGCAGACTCTGATAAGACCCTGTTTAAATTTCCAATAGAGCGGCTGAAGCTCGGCAGCCAGCAGCTCAATGCCTTATCAAGGTCAGGAGTGCATGGGGCAACACTTACAAGCTTTCATCAGTGTTTTATCACACACACAGCAGCTGAAAACAACACATATGTTGACTCACTTTCAAATACACTCAGGGCTCGGTTTGAGGGGGGATGCGGGCGGATGGTGTCCCCTTTGTTGAAAAAAATTACAAAAAGCATCCCCTCTGTAACGCCATCATCCCCTTACCATCCCCTTTAGATTAACAGTGTTATGTATTATGTCAAATTTATCAGTTAAACGAAGTTATAATAATTAACAAACTATAAATAACAGCCAGAGCACTGACTGAAGCAAGCTTTCATCATTTTTCGCGCTTGTTCAAAAGGATCAGGAGAACGGTTCAAGCGCATCTTTTGAACAGAAGGTATGATATTACATTGATTAATGTTTTAAGAACATTCCTGATACTTTAGAATTAATAACGAACATTCTACAGTGCATTGATGCCATAAGAGATCGTTGTCAAGGTGAATTATTGACTAAAAAGACTGTAAGTTACTGTTAGGCGTTCGATATAAGAACTCAAGAGTTGTATTTAATTCAAAAATAACTATTCTTTTTTCCCAAACTATCTAATGTTAGAGCTCTGGAGCGCTGAAAGTGTGGGGGTCAAAATAAGTGTAATTTGGAACTCATTTATAGTTATTTTTATTGAAAATATATGTTGATATTGATTAAACACTTCAGAGCCCACCAAAGGCACTATTTTAGGTATATAAAGGGATATATTGTGTGTCTGTCAGAGAGAGAGAGTCTGGTGGTCACTCATCCAATACTACAATTATACAAATAATTTAATGATTAATGCCTATTTTTCTACTTTTTAAACCATCTTTACCAACTTTTTAATATATTTTGAATATAATTTATTCCTGTGATGGCAATGCAGAATTTTCAGCAACCATTACGCCAGTCTTCAGTGTCACATGATCCTTCAGAAATTGTTCTAATATGCCAATAAATGATCTTAATTATTCCAAATACAAACACCTCCAAATTCCAGATACGTTCGTGTTCATTAACAAGCTCATGTTAATTATATGAAGCATTTGTATTCTATGCAAATGAATCTATTATTTTGTAACATCTTATTCTGCTGGATCTGGTCCGTTACCCATGAGGGGTTCAATCTGTGCTCTGTCCAAGCATGGCTAGAGTTTGCCCAGAACAGAGCAGTACTACACAACCAACACCAACAGAACTGCTACAAATTCTTATTAAAACATTTATATGTGACAAGTGGTCCTGACTGCAATATAATCAATTAAAATGTAAAATGGGGAAAAATAGCATTATTAAGCAACACAGTTTGTCTATGTCAAACATACACAGTGTGCCGTATATATTGCGCAGATCCCACCAAATGAATTTCAGAGTGACTACAGGGTTTTAGAGACTGCAGACTATAAGTCATGCTATGATAAAAACCATTGTCCTTAGTGGCTAGTTTACAGTAAGCAGCTGTATTGCCAAGTGTCAACAGCTGTCAGGACAGCACAGTGTAAATCAAATGGGCTGCTGATGACGAGGCTTTAAAAGCTCCAATAAATCAGACCGGTGCGATGTGTGACGGTTCGTCTGGCCCTGTGCTGCCACGAGGGGGAAAGGTAATGGATGTGTCTCCCCTGGAAGGCCTAAACCTCAACGTCTCCATAGCCGGAAGCTTTTCCAGACTTGATGAACAATCACAGATGCACACAAGCTAGATAATATAAAAAGAAAGATCTTAAGGATATTTGCTACCATTATAAATTTGTCTTCAACATTCTCTGAAGTTAAAATACAGAATGAAAAGAGATCAAAAAAACAACTCTGCTGCAAAGTCTGCTAATTTGTTCTTAAATTTCTCTGATGAAGATGACTAATAGTTTTTCCTCTCTGGCTCTGAAGCTCACTGCTTCTCTGTCTTGGGTGCCAGTTATAGTAATTACCATGTTGGCAGGCCTTGCGTGGCAGCTTTCGCTGTGTTATGATTAACCAAATGTTTAGACTGTTGACCCAGCACAGTAATGCAGTAATGAGCAGAGGCCAGTGATGATTTGGGATGTTTCTTTTAATTAGACTCTAAATTGCCTTTTATGATGCTGTACTGATTATGCTGCTGTCCCTCGAGCAGCCAAATGCTCAGCTCTCAATGCTGTCTGTCTATCTATCTATCTATCTATCTATCTATCTATCTATCTATCTATCTATCTATCTATCTATCTATCTATCTATCTATCTATCTATCTATCTATCTATCTATCTATCTATCTATCTCAAATTACAGTTCTGCATCCTATTTGCTACAGAAAATGAATTTGAAAATCCCTTTCAATTGTGAATGGCGCACAACTCCTTTGTAAGTGTTTGGGCAGCAGATTGTTGCGCTCTGGCTTCTTTATGGTTGGCTAGAGACAAATTGGCATTGAAAACCACACAAGTCAGCACAAGCTTTCTTTTTCACAGATATCTTAAACTCACGGAAGCCAAATAATTATCAATTAGCCTAGCGTTACAATCCTCCATCACTCTGTGGAGTGTAAACGAGGCTCAGACACAAAGGTGTGCTGTGTTTAAAGGCCCATGCTCTGTAGTTTGATGGATTCTGGAGGGTTCACAGGTTCAGTGGAATGGGCCTTATCGCAGCCTGCCAGCTGGACCAGAAAGAAATGACTCAATTTAATATCCATCTCAGCTGCGTGATAATGGGCTCTCTCCTGTCACCGTCCCCCACTCATTAACCCCTTGCAGTCTTTGTCTTTTGAGAGAGTCTGAGTTCTTTATATTCCTAGCAGGCATCATTCTCCTCCCATCACACCTATTTCCATTCGTCTGCTGGCAGCTGAAGAGAACATTGTCTTTGCGATGGGAGACAAAGAAGTGGGGAAAGCATTTGGCACACTTTGTTATTATTGTTCTCATACTGTGGAACAAATAAGCTAATGTTCTCATGGTGTTAGAGGAAGACAAACTCTCTTTTTTCATTTTTTGTCCAGGAACATATTTTTTAACCACAGTAAAAGTTGTCTTTTGGGTTTATCATATTTGAAATAAATTTTTGATTTTACACTGTACATTTGTAACCCGTGGGTTAACATTCTTATTTGCATATTTATTAGGTCAATAACTTGACAAATCAGACACCTTTGAACGGGAAACTATTCCTGCTGTTTCAAGTCATCTGAAAAAATAAAAGCAAAAAAAAAAAAAAACCACTCCAATTAACGTGTTTGCTAATATTGATGTGTTCTTTTTTCTTCCTCTTTTTTCCGGAGATGCCAAAAAACTAAACAGCACGGGAAAGCTTCTGGGACTATACAAAGCTCATGAATATTTAATGAGGTAAGCACTGTGTAGTTTGCTTGTCTGATGCTAAACAACTAAAGAACTGCAATAAGTAATATCACTGTATGGTTTCACACTGTATACAAATTGTTGCTTTAAAAGTGCAGTTAAAAATGACCTTAGCCTAGGCCGATAACTCTGGGTTAAGTGCAAAAGCCATGTAGCCCACACAGATTTAAAAGTATTTCACAGCTGCATTAATTTTATATGGACCAGGTCAAAGCTGGGACTTGTTTACAAACCTGTGCCTGAGTAGGCTCATGAAATATATGAAATTAATTTTATTACTCATCAGACAGGATCTAATCTCAGAGCTATGGTGCAATAAAAATCAAAACAATACTAACATATAATGAATAATTTGGGGAAAGATCAATGAGAGCATCAATGACTTTCTCCTCTAAGTATTTGTCTATAGAGACCCTGAGACAGCACCTCCATTAATCATAGGCCATCTCCCGTCTGCTCTTTTCGTATTCACAGTTCCTATTTGAACAAGTGATTAAAAATGATTAAAGTTTGCTTATACAATTGGCATAAACTTGAGATGATAGAACAAGTTATGAATGAATCAACAAAACCTTTCTCCAACTATTATGTGACGCTGGGAGACTGTTTCAATAATGACTGAGTCATTTATTTGCAGCTCAGTCATTCTCTGGAAATAAAAAGTGGAAGTGAGGTGATTAGTTATTAATCAAACACCTACACAGGGATTAAAGCTGGGTGGTTGAAACTTTTCAAAGAATTTGCAAATTGACACTTCCTTGTTTAATTTTCCATTATGATGTTGTTGTAAAACTCAAAAATATTCTAAATTGGGTGTTATATAATGAAAAAATGTGATTTACTTTGTTCCAGACAGATAAACTAACCTGAGGTTCTCCAGTTCACAGGGGTCAGAGTGCAGAAGGGTTTACTGGTTGCAGGCGAAAAGGCTACTCGAACCTTTGAACATGAAATTTTCCGCTCTGAATTTAATACTGAAAAGGGTTTTTAATTCTAGAGAAGTCCACCCTAACATTACCATTACTATTACTAAAAGCCTTCCATCATTTGACTTGGCTGACAGGTGTGGTAAGCCAGAGCCAGAGCCAGTGCAATGGCTAATGTAATTTCATGCTCTGCAGCAAGCTCCATCAAATTCATACATGAATCCACCTTAGAGAGACAGACACAGAGCAGACAGACTGTTAAGCATTTCCACATCATATTACAGCGTGCTCTCGGAACAGCATAATAGACCTGAACTTTAACATACCTCAATCCTATGGTCTTCCTGTTTTGACATTTATGCTCTATTTTTATTAAAAGCAATATTCCTTATAATATAATATAAAATAATATACTATAATATAATTTTTGCCTGTATGTAATTAACTGTGCTTACGTCATTTCATTTAAAAGGGATATATATATATATATATATATATATATATATAATTATTATTATTTATTTATTTTTTGTTTTATTGGTAATAGCAGCAGTGAATCATCAAATGGTGCAGAAGTGCATTATATTATATATTATGCACAACCTTCTTATAATCAGCCCAGAAGACCAGGAAGTGCACCATACAAAGTGCGTTTAACACAGATTTTGTTAGCGTTTGCGCTGGTACGTGATTTCCATAATTTCTTTTGTGAAATGGATGCTAATCGAGCAAGTGCAAAAAAAAAAAAAAATGCTAACAGCTTCCGCAATTCATTCTTAGTGAACTCCATCCAGCGACTATCGACTCTACTGTTGTGAGGAAATTTTCCCTCTATCCTTAGTGTTACACGGTCTGGCTTTAACAATGATGAAGGCACATTCGCTTTTTCTGCTCGCAATGTAACTGTAAAATTGGATGGTTTATTTTAATGAGCTTTCCAATGAGCAGGTTCAGTGGGCTCTGGAGTCTGCAGGAGTGGGTTTTTATCATGAAATACCACAACAATAATACATTAAGACTCAGATTAACACCTTCCAATCTACACATGATGTTCTGAGAGTGAACAGCCCTTCAAATTCTAGAGGATGGAGACAAATTGTTAAGGATTGGGCAGGAAGTGACCAACAAAATCTTGTTCCAAAATCAAAATCTTTCTTTAAGTGCCTACATGTGTAAAAGCCACATGGACTCAACCTAGAAGAGCTGATGAAGAACACATTGTAACATAACAGCAGCAGTTATGAATGATGCTATGACTACTACAGCAAGAAACTAACAAAACAGAAAACTCTTACCAGGACTGATGAGCAAAAACGCTCTCTTAATGGATTCAGATGTCTAATGAAAAGCAGGAGGATAGAATGTATGACACTGTGCTTCATAGAGATTGATCTCAATAAGTGCATATATAGAAACGAGTGAAAGTCATACATTGAGGAGAAATAAATGGGAGTCAGTCTATATGCCATTAGAGGAACTGCATACATGTTACTGATATATTGCAGGAGAGTGTCAATATAAATTGAATAACGACATGTAGAGGGGAATATCAAAACACTTTTTTGGACCCGGGCCAATTTTTATTATCAGTCACTCTTCATTACTCCATGACAACCTGGCTTGCATGCAGCCAACATTTTTCTCAAAGATGGTCGACTTTTTATATCTACGTGGAGGAGTGGGGTGTGATGGGGTGCAGACTGTTACATAACTCAATGCGCAGCTCTTTTGGCATGTGTAGAACTATGTGTTTATTGTGTGGTTGAGTTTCACATTCAGACAAGTATGAATACTAATACAAGCATTTATGAGAGTCAAATCTTTATAGGGGAAACTACAAGTCTCATTGCCAAAGCTATAGAGATCAAAACCTTATACTCAAATGAATTTCTGTACAGGCACCTTAAGTCTTGGATACAAAAAAAAAAATGATGCTGAGTTTGGAACCACATACTAGCATACTACTCTTACTATTTCTGCCAAAAGTAAGATATGATAACAGAAGTACGAGTAGTATACTAGCATGTGGTTCCAAATTCAGCACACATCCTGAAAAGTGAAGCCAAAACATTTTGGTCACCCCCTGGTGGTTGATTGTAGTATAGGTCAAAAACTCCACCCTCACCATGTAATTGAATGGGACGTGAGCCAAACCCAAAAATCCAATTACACTTCAAATAATTTTTTTCCGAAGATGATATCTGTCATTTTAGGTAGATCTTATCACACTGACATATGTTCAAGTGTTTGTTTTTCCAATAAGTTTTCCCACTATAAAACTGGGGTGTAAAGTCTGCGCTCGCGATTGAGTCAGTGGAAGTGGAATTATGGTTCAAAAACATACTTGATTGTACACATATTGACCTTTTTTTGACAACATGCCTTAAGTATAATCTGTTGTACTCACATGACTTTTCCATATTTATGACCATAAGTGGCCATATTTATGAATCATACAGTAAACACAGTAAATAAGTCAAAAAGAAACAAACAGATGTAGTTCTGCACACTGAGCAATACCACAACATTGACCTCACTATCGCCACCGGTGGCTGATTTTGTATATACACACTCAATTACTTTTTTTTACTCCCAAATCTTCCATATTGCTCATTTAAACAGTCAATCATAGGTTTTTTATAGCAAAACTAAAAGAGACAAACAGAACAATTATGAAATACAAGACAATTCATGAAAGAGAGAAAATATAAAAAGTGACATATTACATGTCGTGTCCTAATGGTGAGGGAGTCGGGCTTGTAACCGGAAGGTTGCAGGTTCAATTCCCACGCCGGCAGGAATTGAAAGTGTGGATTGTGAAGGAACAGCACTCTCTCCACCTTCGATACCATGACTAAGGTGACCTTGAGCAAGGCACCCCTAATTGTCTCACTTGTAAGTCGCTTTGGATAAAAGCGACTGCTAAATGATTAAATGTCAAACAAAAATTCCAAATAACAGCTGTATAAAATTACAACCGTAATTAAAATGAATATAAAAATACAACAGAACTGGTGATATTTCACAGTAACATTAGATGAAAAATAGAAGCAGGATGATTCCATTAACAAGATGTTCTACCAAACGGAAAGAAAAACATTCTCTCTCTTTTACATCTTGTGTCAAACAGGTTGTTTATATGTCTGCTTTTACCATAGGGAAGTGCAGCATCTAAAATTCTCTGATAGCCTAGCCAGGCTCTTAAAAGCCCTGCGACGCGATTCATTCCTATCAACCCTCATCAACCCTTCTCTGCTCCATCTGAACTAAAGAACACATCTGTTTGTTCACTAGTTCACCATCTAAATTGAGGCTCACTGCAGACGCAGACACTTTGCTGCACATGTCTGGCATGATTTATGGGCGTCACTTTCCGAATCACTGAGAGTTGCCCTCACCACGCCTGACACCCTCTCCCTCCCTTCTTTTCTTCACAATCTGATTTGCTGCTTTACAGCTATGAAAAAATCATGAGATGGATTTGACAGCACACTGCTAGTGCACTATGCAAACACATTACATGCCTGAGTGTGTCAATATTCTGCACGGTGTGTGTTTCCTGGTTCAGCATTCTTATATTGGAATCAGTGAGAGTATGATTGTGTTTGATCTGAGCTTAGCTAAATTCTATCCACATCCTTCAAGAAAGTGGGTGGTTGAAATATTGTGGATTGGATCTGTGAAAAATTTATATATATGTAAAAAATTCCAACATGGCAGACGAGGCAAGAGAAATTTTGATTATTTTACCCATTATATTATGTGCATTTCATGTGTTTTTGGCAGGCTAACAGTGAGAACCTTTTTGAGAACAGAACGGTCAGTCTGATGAATAGAAGTAAGGTTTTTTTTTTTTTACCTCTTTTTTAACAGTTCTTAGCAAGTCATAAGTTTACTTATGGATAAGGGCCATCCTGTAACTTACTTTTCCTAGCAGGCTGCTGCATCACCAAAGTTTTGTCCTGATGGAGGCCTTCGTTCATTTACAGCACCTGGCAGTCTTTGAATACTAGGTGACATTTTGACAGTTCTATAGGCACAGTGGAAATAAATAATAAGTATGGAATGAAACTAATGCACTCATTGAAGAGACAGCCATTTATCACCTTACTCATGGGAAAAGAGATAAAAAATGCAATCATTTGTCCATCATATTGAGTTATGAAGTGCAAACAGCACCTCCATCCTTTGCTTTCCCTTGAATTTCCAAAATCAGAGTTTTATCACGCAAAATCTTTTGAAGTAGTGGCATCAGAAGAGAGGCAGAGCTCTGGGACAAACTAATGAGTGAAGTTCGGCAATCAAACACATTCCAAATGATGTCTGACAGCTCCAAAGAGCTGCATTTTTCTCTTACTAAACTTTAAAATCCAACTTTTACACTTAAATGTTTTAAACTTATCGGTAATTTCCTAATTCAGGAATAAATATATTTTTTATATTGCAATAAGATTTTTTGGCTGATTACAATACCGATTTTAACAAACAAATATACTGTATTTTAACTTTTGCCATTAAAATTGATTAGTGTTTTGATCATGTTTTAAATTAGTTTAAAAAATGCATGCATTAAGTGCTAGTTTATTGCTGCATCATCAAATAATTTATAGTGAACATGGATTGGATTAATTTAACTTTCAACATAAATACAACAGAACAAAGAGGCATATGAATTAAACAGTGCTTTTCAAGTAGGTCTAACAGTAGTTTTCAAGTACAGAAATAAAGTAATGAATTATAAAACGTTCTTCATTGTATAAATTACATGCACTGGCCAGTTGCTGAACTTGGAACCACATACTAGCATACCACTCTCACTATGTCTTCCAGAGAAAGTAGTACGAGTAGTATACTAGTATGCAGTTCTGAATTCAGCAAGTGACTGGAGCGTTGATGGGTGGAAATGACATCGTTCCAGAAGCGATCTAGAGATGGAGGAAGACCCAGGTGGGGATTTGGAATGATTTAAAAAAAAGAAAGAAAAAAAAGTAAATGGAAATAAATAGAGAATCGGAAAAGGAAAAAGGAGCATCAGCCAAGCATCTGGTACGGATAGTGAGAGAGGAAATTATCAGACTAGGAGGAGAACATAAGGTAATAATGAAATTCATGCCAGAAGCTGTAATCACACTGAATCCTTTAAAGCTGTCCAAAGTATTTAAGAAACTTTTGGAATCATAGAAAGTGCTAAGATGTTACTGGACAGTAAACTGCTGTTTTGTAAGGGTAAAACAAAAGAAAGCTTTTGGGCTAAAATCTCTGATGGTACGAAAAGTTGTGTAATCACAGGGATCCCCACTAATGTTTCTGTAGAATTAAGTGACTGAGACTAAGGAAAGAATGGACAGTCTTTCGATGAAGATAAAATGCCAGAAAGACGGTTTTTAGGATTCATGCGTTATTCAGTATATTATATATTGAGATGGTAGAAGCACCAAAAATATGGACACGTGGTGTCGGTGTGTAAAGAAAAACAATGTTGCGCAGGATGCAGTGGCAATCATTAGTACGGAAAATGTGAAAGTGCTGCAAGTCTGGAGAGGAACATAGTGTAGCATATGGAGGTTGTTAGCTGAGAGAGATGTCAAGATACAAATGTAAAGATAATGGAAGGTTTGAGTGATGCTGAGGCCATAAAGCGAGTCAAATGGACGGAACAGACATTCACAAGAGAATGGAAATGAACAAAGGATGCATAGGCAGAATCGAGGCATTATAAATATTAAGACCATCACTACAGACAAACTGGCTTTTCTTTGCGTGCAATGATCTAGTGTGCTTAAATGATGGAAGAGCAACAAGGATAAATGATTGCAAAGGTTATCGGTCAGCAATAGACTTAACCATAGTATCTCAAAATCTGGCTAGACAATGCAAATGGAAAGTGCTTGATCAAACTACAATAGGTGGTGATCATTACCCCATCAGATGTGTAACAGGCATAGAAGCGGAAAATTCTCAGGTGGAAATTTAAAAAAAAAGCAGACTGGGAAAAGTTTAATGAAGGAAAGTAATATAAAATGTTAGGAATGGAAAATGATATAGAGGAAACTGAGGAGTTAAATAACACAATAAATGAAATCCTCCCATAAGCAGCTGAGGAGGTAATTGAGAAAAGCTCGAGGGAAAGAAAAGGGAAAAATTGTACCACGGTGGACAGAGAAATGCAGTAAGGTAATCTTAATTAGAAATAGCATTTAAAAAGGTAAAGAAAACTTATTCCTTTCAGGATGTAATAGCATTTAAAAGATTTCAGGCATTGGTTAGAAAAGTAATTAGATCTGCTAAGAGAGGCTACTGGAGACAATTCTGCACTGGAATTGGTGAAATAATAGATATAAGTGAATTATGGGGAAGGGGAAATGGGAGGGTTAAAATTGATAGAAATATACCTGTAATAGATGAGGTTGCAATACAATGGATTCTATCATAAGCTTAGAATCAAAAATCGGATTAATAAATAAAGACGTGTTCTTTGATGTGGAAAAAGCAAACAATATGTTATGGAAGGAGGGATTAGTAATTAAATTGGATAAAATGGATATTAAAGGAAGGTTATATAGGAAGGAAGGTTGGATAATGGACTTATTCATGGATTTATCCTATTTAATCGAACAATAGAGGTCAAGGTCGGATCATGTTACTCAAATATACACACAATAGATAATGGCACCTCAAGGCAGTGTCTGTAGCCCAATTTTGTTTAACTTAGTAATTAATAACATAATTTCTAAGGTAAGACAAGGCACAGGAAAATCCCTATATGCAGATGACAGAGCTCTGTGAAAAACAAAAAAACAACTGTGGTTTCAAACTGAAAAGTTAGAACTGAAAAGTTTCAACTGTGTGTTTGTAATGCTTATATCAGTGTTCTCAAACTCATTTTTTGGAGAGCTACGGATCTGCACAGTTTTGTTCCAACCCTAATCAAACACACCGGATCCAGCTAATCAAGGTATTCAGGATTTCTAGAAACTTCCAAGCAGGTGTGAGTTGGAGCTGGTTGGAGCTGCAGGAAGCAGAAAATTATGGCAAATGTTTCAAATCACTTTTCACAGGGACTGGTCCTCTGCCACAGCTTTCATTACAAACAATCATACACTAATCCAACAATTCATATTGCATTGTTTTCTCTTCATAATAGACTGCTTAAATTCTAACATGAGAATTATTCTAAAATAACTTTTTCTCATCTTAATTTTTTCCCTACTGTATGTATGGCAGGCAATAAAGACTTTACAGACTTGTTTAATTCCTTTAATGAACTTGGTGCTAAACCAATGCACAAAACACTGTCAGTCTGCTCAATTCATTCTTAGCAAAGTGCCCCCAAAGCCTTTGAAAAGTGTGACTAAAATTGAAAACAGATTACCAAAATGTGCCATATGTGTTTGAATGAGATAGATGGACCTGGATGTGCTTGTCTTGTCCTCACACATGTTAGTCTGGCCCAACAGGCTTTGCAGGACAGAACAGCTTTCCGTCTGATTCCTGTTTGTTGTGTGATTATCAAAGCTGGCCTCACCTGCAGTGCTCCATCAGGGAACAGGCCAAAGCTTTAGCCAATGTCAGACAGACATGATCATCTTACTTTTAAGCACTCAGGACTTCCTCTCAGCCAGATGCAGTCTAGGTTTCTCTAGGTTAACAAGCATAACTGCACCAGACATAAACCAATGTTTTCATTTTTTTTTTCTTTCCTCAGTAGGGAGAATCAAGGGAAATTAGGAAGTGTTGCTCTAACAGCCTGACCTTGTGAAAAGCTCTTGATGTGCTATCACAGAAGTGGGTCATCTTGCTCATTTTTCAGCTTTCAGCTTGTGTAATGTTTCTGTGACACTGAGTAATGTGTCTGTTTATGGGAAAGACCACAGTATGTGGGTATAGGCCTATATATATATATATATATATATATATATATATATATATACAATTTTATATTTTATTTCTATGTTTTTTTTCTGCGCGGTCAAAATTGATTTCCTGAAGCACTATCCACATGTGAGAAAAAATTCTAAAGTATTATGAACTCAAAAAAAAAAAAAAAAAATCTGAAAGTTATGCTATTTTTTGCCTTTTCGTCTTCCTTTCTGATTCAAAACAATTGTGATTTTTAAAATCTAACATGTATTGTTATAAAAAAAAAAAAATGTGTACAAATTGTATCTTGAAGGGGTATAGTAGTTTGTCTCTTGGGAAGTACTAAGGGACAATTCTGTTTTGTGTCTACCACTAAGATGCGTATTATAGTAGCACACTAGAATAATAATATGCACCCTTAAAACATGAGTGTACAGTAAATCAAGCTATAAAATATGTATATGAAAAAAAGTGAAAGTCACATGACGTGTAACCAAGTATGGTCTCCCATATTCGAAATTTGTGCTCTGCATTTCACCCATCCAAATGCACACACGCAGTACCGAACACACACACACACACGCCATGAACACACAGCTGGAGCCCTGGGCAGCCATTTTTGCTGCAGATTGTGGTTTAGGTGCCTTGCACAAGGGCACCTCAGTTGTGGGTGATGAGAGTAGAAGAGAGCGCTGTTCATTCACTCCCCCCACCTACATTTCCTGCCAGTTCTGAGGCTCGAACCCGCAACCATTAGGCCACAACAAGACGAAGAGAGGCATGTTAAGAGAGAATCTGACTAATAAAACTAAGCAAATCACCTAAACTCTTCAGACTTGACCAGTGCCACTGCAGGAGCTGGGGTGAGACCTGGTCAGGTTAAGGCTGGATTGATGAGGCTGCCACAGCTTGTCAGCACTGATAAATTGACATCCCAGAGAAAAAGCAGGTGAGACTTTAGAGAACAGTGATTGACCGAGACCCTGTCCATACACTGTCAACAATGACGCAGACCCTCCGAGTTTTGCACCACTGGTCTTGTTCAATGAATCATGGGAAATTGATTTAGGCTGCTCTCTGCAATTGACACAAGATTCATCTTGATGTGGAACATTGAAAAGAAGATGAAAGAGAGCATACACAAATACAGGGGAAAGGATAGGAAAAGGAAAACATCTCTATTCATCCTGTCTGAGATACCTTGATGTCTACACATAATATCATGGACATGCAGATCCTAGAGCTAAATATTTGCAGTCCAACTTGCAGAGAACAGATAAATCTAAATGCAAGCTTGGTAATGAGGAATGTCTTCACTCTGTCCACCTAAACATAGCTTCATCCAGCTTGATGTTACACTGTGCATGGTAATGAGCTCCCTGCCTGCAAATCAGCTCTTTCACTAGATAGTTGTGAATACAGATGATTCTTTAAGATGAATTGCCCAATGTTAGCATTACAAAACTTAGAAAATTAAAGATATTTTTAAGATTTCATGTCATCTATTTACAGAATGTTTTCTAATTACAGTCACAGATTTCTTTCTCATCACCTGAAGAACTAGATTCTCTATCTTTATCTCTTTCCTGCACTGATAGGCACAGTTGGTCTGCTCCAAAACCAATTGAGCTTCCTACAGAGGCAGAAAGTTCTGATGCGAAGCCTCGTCCAAAAGGTAGTTGCTTTATAAGATAACACATTTTACCTAAATAAAGCAGCATATATCATTCACAGAGAAGGCAATCCCAAAATGTTTTGTGAAAAGCTGAATGAAACAAACAAAAACAAACCACATACACACACACACACACACACACACATATATATATATAGCTATAAATATATATATATATATATAATATATATATAGCTAGCTATAAAAAATCTAATTTAAATTGTTACATACAGTTTTTGTATTTGATTGAAAATTATTTATTTAGATGCTGTAACATTAAAATTAACTGGTGATTTATTATCACTGAATCGACTTTAGATCAGGTAAAAATAGTGCTTTACAAGGCAGTTATCTATGTAGGCAGCAAGCCAGCTCACTTGGTTTTAAAAAGGGATCTAATACATTCTTTCTCTGATTGACAGGGTTTGTGAGAATGTGAGTGAGTGAGAGAGTCAGTGTCAAGTGAAGCAATGAGGCCAGTGGAGTAGAGCAGGAACTCACCATACAGAGGTAAGAGTATAGGATGAGCTACACAGCATTAGATCCAATCTGCTCAGATAGGAAAACAGTTTATTTTAGATAAAATAGATGAATAAATAAATAAACAAATAATAGAATAAGCAATTTCATGTAATTTATCTCAACCTTGGATCTTTTTGAAGCCAGATGTCACAAATGTTAGTCTTGGCTGTTCTTTACCATCAAAATATCATCCAGAGCTGCATCACAGCATGAAATAAAAATGTAATGGTCCAAGACAAGACTACTCCATCTCCTTAAATCGGCAGGAAAAATAATAAGACTACCAGTGAAGAGAGGCTCCAACAGTGAGCACATTAAAAGCCTGAGCCAGCTGGTTTAGAAAATCTCTACAAACCCTTGACAAGCCTCCCTCTCTTACCCTCACCATCAGGATTTTTTATTATCATTATTATTTTATTTACAAAAGGGGTCAAATCTTTTAAAGGAAAGAGTAAAGAAATAGTCCACTCTTAAAAATAAATAAATAAATAAATTATAATTATAATTTACTCAAATCCATGTCTTTCCAAACCTAACTTTCTTTCCTCTGTGAAACACAAAAGGTGAATTTTGGAGATTATGTCCACTTACTGACAATTTTCCTGAAGTACTTAAGATAAGTAACGATGTGCACTGAGATTGTGTCGAGAAGAAAAACAAGCAATTTGTGAACAAAAGTGTAAAAAACAAAATCACATCTTTTCAATGAATTATTTGATTCAATTCATAGGAACTGTCTAAATTATTTGTTCACAAATCACACCAACTCAGTTCTTGAGTTGAACTCACAGAAGGAGAAGCTTATCAAGTTAAATGTTTTGTTTGTTTCTGACACAAAGCTGTCATATGTCGAACTGGAATATAGATTATTTGGAAAATGGAGCACTTTTCCAAACCACGCATCGTCATCATCATCATCATCATCATTCATCATCATCATCATCATCTTCAATTCAACCAACATGGCTGACATGAATTCAAACTAACCTGACAGCAATGACAGTCTAAACAATCAGACACACTGCATCACACTGAGGAACTTTACATCATGTCAGTATTTGTCACGTCAAGTTTGTCAGGTGTGATGACATCACTTTTACCCTACAGTTGGTTTTATGTAAATTCAGATCCAAATCCCAAATGTAAGTCACAATAGCTCCAGAAACTTTTTCTTTTTGTATTCTTTTTGTAAAATTAGTTTTCAGCAGCAATCAAAACTATTGATATCTCGCATTTAACCCTCTAGAGAGGCACTTTGTCTGGCAAAGCTTGTTGTGTCCTATTCTTTTAACTTCTTTCAATTTCAGGCTCCAGGTTGCTGTGCGGAGCCAATGAAGTGTGAAGGAGAGTCAGTGATACTATGGAGAACGTAGAGAGAATGAGAGTATTTGTTATGATAATCACATAAGCATGATGGATCATGTTCCCCTAGTTTTGGCTGGGATAGACAAGCAGGGGGCTGGTCACGTCAGCTGCCTGGGGCGCTGCATCTGGGAACCACTGCTGTTTGTTCCAGGGGGCGTCTGCCGTGGGTCAGCAACTCTGCGAAACCCCAAGCCAAACCCAAAGCCCTTAGCTCAGCGTATGTGTCAGCATGGAAATACTCATGGGACTCTTGTCCTACATACTAAAGAGCCTGCAAGCTAAACCCCCATTTTATTCCGCTTGAACTTGAGGCCTTTTAGCAAAGTCCTCCTGAGTGGAATGATGGATAATGGGCTGATCCCTTAGGTTTGTTTTAGCCAGAATATCAAACAGAGTACGAGCTTTTGTTGAGGAATAGAGAATTATGTTCTAAAATACCAGCAGTTTATCAGTCCCACTGGCTACTGAAGTTAAGTAAGTCTCATCAGTACCTGGATGGCAGACCTCTTACTTGGGCTGCTGCTGGAAAAGGTTTTGCTATAAAAATGTACTGTACTAAATTAAACTGACCTTACCTGAGGCATTAACATCACATGGTATGGCTGGAAAACAGTAGGAGTGTATCTCTGGTTAAATACAATATGAATTTGATATACTACCATTCAAAAGTTTAAGGTCAATAAGCATTAAACATTTTAAAGAAGTCTGGAGTTTGCTTGGAAAGTTAAAAGCAATTGTTTGATAGACTTGAGACAAAAGCTAAGAGTTAAATAAAATCAACAGAGTTGGAACCCTCTCCAAATTAAGAAAATTGACACTGGATTCTTGATTTATGTGGGACAGACTTATCTGAGATTTGGTGCTTTCCTCTACACAGATCATTTTGCAGACTATCCCAAGCTGTCAGATATTGAGCACTTCTGCTCTTCTCTGGGAAGTCTATGGAAACACTCCTTCTCTCTGCCTTAATTATTTCTACACTTTCAGGCAATAAAATTGAAAGTCTGATTAGCACTAAATAAAAATAGTGGCTAATATAGTAATAAATAATATAAAGAGTGCATATAAATAATTAAATCTAACATTTATTTGCTATTTTGATCTATCTGTCTATCTATCTATATATAGAAATTAGTAAAGATTAGTACTTCAAAATGAGTGGATGTTTTTGTCCTAGTTTGTCACTGATATTGAACAGCCAAAATGAAGAGATTTCCCATGAACACCTCTTTAATTGGGACACCCTCTTAATTAAGCCAAGGCTAATGGTGATAATCATTGTGTTATTATCCTAATAAGCATTCAACTAGACCCGTGAAATCCGGTCAGCTAATTGACTTGCCTGAAATGTCCTCACAAATGAAAACTGTTTTAAAGGATGTTGCAGTGATCTGAATTTGGTTCTGAAACCACTGAATAGTCCACAGCATGACATCAGTATCAAACCACAGAGGCACCAATGAAATGACCAAAAACCTTGAGACAATTTCCATGCAAATGTTAGCTCTGAATCATAGCTCTGTGTAGTGAACAGATAACCTCTTTAACAAAGCTAGTGATCGGTGGAAACACTGGGTCGGATGCCAACAAAACAACAGGCAATAAAACTGAGGAGATATATATACAGACGCAGAAGCAGTAATGAAATATAAAACCCTGTTTTCAATGCGTGTGCATGTTTGATAGGGGATAGCTTTATGGTCTCTAATGATGGAGAAAGCTCTTTGTGTAACATCACTGATACAAGACAATAAAAAAAGACAGCCAAACATCCAAGCCAAGACGTACAGCAATATTTGCCCACATAAATACTATATACACTGTACAAATACTATATAATTCTTTGCCAAAAAAACACAGATTTGACTTTTTCAGTACTGAATCACACCAAACTGAATTAACTTAATCAAAAAATTAACACAAAAAATCTGAAAATGGTTAGAAAACCACATGATTATATGCAAAAATAGTCTTTGTTGAACAGCCTTTTTTGAGTAATTGTCAGATCTAATAACTCCAGCCCTCCAGCACTTTTAGGACGTTTTTACACTGGGCATGTTTATGGCGGTCCGATTCTGAGTGCTGTTATTCCCGATGCCCCCCACAAGGTTGGTATGGTTTTACACTCAACTTGATTCTATCAAACCCTGATGCATTTGCAACCATCACAAACATGCACAGCTCGATATATTGGGTTTTTTTGTTTTGGTTTTTTTAACTATTTATTTGGTACACTATTATGTGCTGCTGTCGACACTTAGGTTTGCTTAGGTAAACGAAACTTGGATTTATACTGCGTCACATAAGGCGACTTTCTGCTGCTTACAAGTAGACTCTTTTGAGAAGACAGTGAATTACCATTCATTTGCTGCCCTGATTGCACTCGTTATGTGGAAATACATACAAATACGTACAAATAAATATAGGTTACTTTACTTCCTGAACAAGCACTCCCCGAGTCTGGGCTACATCTGAAAACTTAGGCAGCTGACTTGTTGCCTTGCTGCCTTAT
Organism: Zacco platypus; assembly: GCA_038088235.1. Taxonomy (NCBI): domain Eukaryota; kingdom Metazoa; phylum Chordata; class Actinopteri; order Cypriniformes; family Xenocyprididae; genus Zacco; species Zacco platypus. The sequence goes on from CM076079.1 coordinate 8,094,129, forward strand.
AGGCAATGACTGCAGGCGACTTTTGCAGGCGACCGTCTCAGGTTACGACTGTAACCCTAGTTCCCTGAGAGAGGGAACGAGACGCTGCGTCGAATGACGCTTTGGGAACGCCTTCAGCGTGATTGCGTCTGATGCATGAATGTCAACTAGCCAATGGCGAGAATGAACGTCACGGGCGGGTGACGCTCATGACCAGGAAAGGATAAAAGCACATCCGGAGCGACTGCTCACTAGCTTAAAATAGCTGAAGCAAATCGACCACAGGTATGCAGGGAGTATGGCTGGGTGACGCAGCGTCTCGTTCCCTCTCTCAGGGAACTAGGGTTACAGTCGTAACCTGAGACGTTCCCTTTCGAGGGAACTTCAACGCTGCGTCGAATGACGCTTTGGGAACGATATGCCAAAACGCCATACTTGCAAATGCCTGTCTGTGTGAAACTGCGGCACACAAAGACTTAAGCACCTGCGAACCTGGAACGGCGTCCAGGTCGAGTTTAGAGAAAAAAAGTCACAAACGTGAGCGGAGGGGAACAGCCCGCCGCATCACATACTTGAGGGTACCCTCGATAGCAAGGCCTTGGAGGCCGCCATACTCCTGGTGGAATGAGCTCTGATAGCTATAGCAGCTGGCCAGAGACCTCATAAGGAAGAGAAATAGCCTCCAATAGACTATCTATTGGATAAATCTATAGTCTATCTATTGATAAATAGACTATCCACTCGCTAGCCGTCTGTTTGGACGCAGGCAATCCAAAACAAACAGCTGATCAGCTTTTCCTGGTCCGGTTCTAAGAAAGTGCCACGAAGGAAACAGGTTATCACATGGTTTCTCCCCACAGTTGTACCATACAAAAGAACATGGTAAGCAGCGATAGCTGACACATATACTTTTAGAATGGACGAGGAAAGACCTGATAAGAAGCGATCTTGTAGGAACTCTAGCACTGTACCGACTGGGCAGTTTACTGGATCCAACTGTCGCATATTACACCAAGAAGTGAAAAATTTCTACTTCAGAGTGTACAGTTTCCTTGTGGACGGAGCTCTGGAGTGAAGTATGGTCTCTACAACCTCAGTTGAGAGACCAGATTCTATGAGTTGGGCCCCCTCAGAGGCCAAACCCACAGGTTCCAAATCCCTAGCCAGGGGTGAAATAACACACCTCCCGCCTGAGATAGAACATCCCTCCTGACTGGAATCTCCGAGGGAGAGTAGTCAAGGAGAGAAAGGTTCAGGAACCATATTCGGCTCAGCCAGTAGGCGCTACTAGTAGTAGACTTATTCCTTCCCAGCGGACCTTCTCCAGAACTCCTGGGAGCAGATCAATCGGGGAAATGCGAACAGATATAGCCTCGGCCATGTCTGTACCATGACATCCAGTCTCAGAGGAGCTGGATGTATGAGGGAGAACCAAAGTGAACAGTGCGTCGTATCCTGAGACGCAAACAGATCCACCTCTGCTTGGCCATAAAACTCCCATATGAACTTCACCATCTCAGGGTGAAGTCTCCATTCCCCTGGCCTTAGCCCCTGCTCCTATAATCTGGGCCTCTGGAATATAGATCACTCCCAAGGAGAGCGTCTTCCCCAGGGACCACAGGAGGATCTGGTGTGCCTGCTTATAAAGTGGACACGAACACAGACCTCCCTGTCGATTATAAAAGAAACCAACAACGTGTTGTCTGTGCAGACAAGCACATGATGGCTTCCCAGGTCTGGGAGGAAGAACTTCAACGTATTGAAGACAGCCAGCATCTCCAGGCAATTAATGTGCCACAAAAGATGATGACCCCTCCAGAGACCTTAAGCTGAGCGGCCTCCCATAACCGCTCCCCAGCCTGTGAGAGAACCTCTGTGGTCAGTGTGACTCGTCGACACTGAGCTCCTAACACAGGACCCTGGGACAGAAACCAGTTTTCCTTCCATATAACCAAGGCGCGGAGCGCTCGCCGCGTGATCTTGATCGTACAGAATGGGTTCCCCCTCTGGGAAAAACCTTCTGGTGCTGAGCCACCACTGTAAGGGTCCCATGTACAGCAGGCCAAAAGCCATCACGTTGGACGCAGCTGACATCAGACCCAACAGTCTCTGAAACTGTTTTTACAGTGAGTGACTGGCCTAGCTCCTTTCTTTCACGACTGAGAGAAAAAACAGCAATGCGAGTGGGTGAAAAAGCAGCCCACATCGTCGCTGAATCCCACACCAAGAAAGGTGGTTCTCTGAACCAGAGAAAGCACACTCTTTTTGGTGTTCAGACTCAACCCCGATTCCTGCATATGAGCGAGAACGACATCTCGATGCCGGACCGCCCACTGCTCTGACTGAGCTAATATTAGCCAGTCGTCTGTATAGTTCAGAATGCGCATGCCCTGCAGCCTGAGCGAGGCCAGTGCTGCATCTACACACTTCGTGAACGTGCGGGGTAAAAGAGCTAGTCCGCTGGGACAGGAACCAGTTTTCCTTCCACATAACCAAGGCGCGGAACGCTCGCCGCGTGATCTTGATCGTAGGAATGGGTTCCCCTCGGGGAAAAAACCTCTGGTTCCGAGCCACCACTGTAAGGGTCTCATGTACAGCAGGCCAAAAGCCATCACGTTGGACGCAGCTGACATCAGACCCAACAGTCTCTGAAACTGTTTTTACAGTGAGTGACTGGCCTAGCTCCTTTCTTCGTGACTGAGAGAAAAACAGCAATGCGAGTGGGCGAAAGAACAGCCCACATCATCGCTGAATCCACACCAAGAAAGGTGGTTCTCTATACTGGAGAAAGCACACTCTTTATGGTGCTCAGTCTCAACCCCATTTCCTGCATGTGAGCGAGAACGACATCTAGATGCCGAACCGCCATCTGCTCTGACTGAACTAATATTAGCCAGTCGTTCGTACCGTTCAGAATGCGTATGCCATGCAGCCTGAGCGAGGCCAGCGCTGCATCTACGCGCTTCGTGAACGTGCAGGGTTGAAAGAGCTAGGCCGAACGGAAGAACCCCATACTGGTACGCTTTGCCCCCGAAAGCAAACCTCAGGAACTTCCTGTGTTGTGGAAGGATGGAAACATGGAAGTATGCGTCTTTTAGATCTATCGTGACAAACCAGTCCTCGGATCCGATTTGAGTCACGATTTGACTTAATGTCAGCATCTTGAATATTACCAATTCAGATGACTAAGATCTAATACAGGACGCAACCCGCCATCCTTTCTTGGAACAATGAAGTAATGGCTGTATCAACCCGACTCCCAGTCGGCTACAGGGACCCGTTCTATAGCTTCCTTTGCTAACAGGGTCTTTACTCCTTGTTCCATCACCAGAGCCTGCTCGGGATGCACTAATGATAGTAGCACCCCGTTGAATAGAATTGGATAAAACCAAGGGATTTTGAACCCTTCTCTATTGTCTGCAGGACCCATTGAGATATATTTGGTAGACGTTTCACTCTGCCATAAAAATCTACTAAGGGAACCAGCCTCCCAAGGCTGACCTCTGGTGTACTTAGAGCAACCACTTCGGTGACCTGAAACATATTGGCAGGAAGCAACCGATTTGACTGCTCTGACCCTCCTCAGAGGGTGCGAGCCTGACCCAACGTCGTGTGAACGCTGAGTCATGAACTCGCTGAAAACCGCTGCGCCCCGAAGCACCGAAGGTGGCGGGGTCGGCAGAACAGCCCCCTGAGGGTCGCGAAGTGGGGCGGGCACCGTATGCTGAGGTGTACACTGCTCTGAACCACGTAAAGCTACCCTCAAGATTCCTTTTCAGATGGCGCAAGCCTGACGCAGCGTCATATGAGCGCTGAATGTTAGGCTCGCTAGAAACCGCTGCACCCCGAAGCACCAAGGGTGGCGGGGTTGGCAGAACGGTTCCCCTAGGGCAACGAAGTGGCACAGACACCGTATACTGAGGTGTACACTGCTCCACCCCGCAGGGGACTGCCCTCAGAAACCTGACACCACCAGCGTCAGGATCTGCATAAAAGGCTGAACTGATACATGAGTCTAACTACTGAAAGTCAGATAAATATGTATCATTTTAATTCCTCAAAATTAAATACAGCCAACTGCACACTAATACCTATTATCTCATTTAATTTCTCAAAATTAAATGTAGCCACATATCAACCAGACAAGAAAAACACAGTCTGGATGAAAGGCAAAATATAGAGTAGAGTATTGATGCAGACAGATATCACATTTAATTCTTCAAATTAAATGCAGCCATAAACCATCAAACAAGTGTACATGGTCTGAATGATATAGGCTAAATATACATAATATTGTGCAGTATGTACACCCATAATCTGCGCGTCGCCTCGGCAGACGCGAGATCAGAGCCATAGATACTTCGTTGCAGTTTGCAGACCCGAAATCTACGCGTCGCCTCGGCGGACGCGAGATCAAAGCCATAGATTCTTTATTGCAGTTGCAGACCCGAAATCTACGCGTCGCCTCGGCAGACGCGAGATCAGAGCCACTAGAATCTTTATTTGCAGTCTGCAGACCCGAATCTACGCGTCGCCTCGGCAGACGCGAGATCAGAGCCACTAGAATCTTTATTTGCAGTCTGCAGACCCGAATCTACGCGTCGCCTCGGCGGACGCGAGATCAAAGCCATAGATTCTTTATTGCAGTTGCAGACCCGAAATCTACACACTTGCCACGGCAAATGCGAGATCCGTGCCTAAGACTTTATTCCCTCGAGAAAAAAGCCAAGAGGAGCAGAGCTAGAAGTCCCGATCTTTCTGCACGTCAAGCTCAAACTTTCTTTTTAACAAGAGCTGACGTGCATGCTCTGCTCCCGACAAACAGCACATGAATCGCGTGTATCCCCACTCGTAATAGTAGCGAGAGCAGGGAGGAAAACACGACTCAAGTTGCTGTTTGCTTCGCCATTAAACTCCTGTCTATAAATAAAATATAGTGCTTGAATACTTTTGGACAAACAACAATAAATAGACAGAGACAGTTTCACACACAGAGCGCTTTGCTGAAGCAAAAAAGCTAGTGAGCAGTCGCTCCGGATGTGCTTTTATCCTTTCCTGGTCATGAGCGTCACCCGCCCGTGACGTTCATTCTCGCCATTGGCTAGTTGACATTCATGCATCAGACGCAATCACGCTGAAGGCGTTCCCAAAGCGTCATTCGACGCAGCGTTGAAGTTCCCTCGAAAGGGAACTTACGATTTCTGACAGACTTCTGAGGCGACAGTTTAATGATGTACAGCAAAATTACAACAAAAATACAGCAAGCTTTGGTGAGAACTAAACAAATTTTTAATTACTACAGTTATTTGATGCTAGAAATGACAGCAGAAGTGGAAAATGTGGGTCAAAAACATACATTTACACACAAACTGACCAGAAACCACAACTTTCTGATACCATCTTCCTTTTTCTAGCTCACCGAATGGAATGCACAGGATTGTGGGATATCAAAGGCAGGGAAGGATAAATCTATGCTGGCTTCAGAAATCGATCAGATGAAGGTATCGCACGAGACAGGAAGTGAAGTTAACATTGGATTTGAACGTGCCTTGATGTCTTCCTACCTTGGAATGTGTCTTATGAAGGCAGCATTTTCAAGTTTTTGGATTCAGCAAAAACATTCACGTTTACATGAATCGCTGCACAGTGCGCCCGAACTCAGACCACCTCCTTCAGATAGTCATGGGTTCGGTACCCCGGTGCGCTGCTGGGTCCACATGACAGCTTTCACATTAGCCATTTTTCATGCGAGCCATGCCCCGTTCCAAATCAAACTGCCAGTGTAAAAACAGTGTGAAGGCTTGTAATGCTGTAGCTATAAGGAACATGATCATGTCTTCAAATACAGTACCATAAACTCAACTGTAATACACCTAGGCCTATAATCTCTAATAATTACCAATAACAACAATTTACAGCCCTACAAACCTCTATTCCCTCCTTAATTAATTATTCAGGAGCAAGAACCAATAGCCATTCCCATTGCACAGAGGCACAGACAGGATCTGACTCAACTAAAAAGTTCTTGATTGACATAAGTCTTTCCAAGACAATAAATATTATTAGTAACAAATGTAACAGCATGTTTAAAATTAATCAAAATCAGCTGTAATACAAGCTTCGAGTATGGGCGCAGTATTAGAGCTACAAACAGATGCTCGATTATTCGCGCAAGGCTTGGCAGATGTTTTCATTTGGGATGAAAGTCTGTACTCTGGAGGGGTGGGAGGACAGGGAGAAAAAGACAGTTTGCTCATTAAAACGCTCCACATTGCTTTAATTCCCTTCAATTATGGATGGAGGTACCTGCACAGGTGTTGATCTCCAAAGAGACCTGGTCTTCATTCAGGCAGTTCATCATTAGCAAAGGCCTCTGATTGGAGCCTGATGGCGTAATTATGTTCTCCACCATCCCCATTAAGCAAGAGGCAATAATCGCATACAGCGGTAAGCAAAAATTGGTAACAGGCAGAAATACACACTAACATCCATGCCATATTTCTTCTTCCCCAGAAACGCATTAAGGGGGGAAATAAGAACAGAGATTATAAAACATATAAGACATGAGCAAAAATACTGTGTTCTGAAAAACAAGCTTTCTAATACTGAAATAAACAAGTTTGATGTTTCCTTTCATTATACCAGCCCATGGAAACAAGGTATTTCAAATAAACTCACCCTGTTCTTGAATATTCACTATATGCATCTGCGGAACTTTGCTATTATGAACATAATATCTCAAGCAGGTCTCAGTTAACTGTAACAAAAAACATATATTTTTTTTATTTTATATGATACAAAGCTTAAATAAAATATAATATAAATATTAGACACTTAAACTTACTGAAAAAGTAGTAAAATTAGTATTTTGAAATGTCAGATTTTGACAGTAACATACTGTTTTCCATTAAAACAGAATTATACTGTTGAAAACAATGCATTCTGGGTATTAAAAAGGTAGCTCACTGCAATATACTGTGTATTAACAGCAGTCAAAGAAGTTCAGAAGTTGTGTTCCAAATCACACCATATGTCCTCACTCACTATTCCCTTACATTAGTTCACTAATATAGTCCACTTGACTGAGTGAATGAAAATACATGTGTGAATTCAGACACTAATGAACACCTGCTGTTAACAAGCAGAATCAATGAAGGAAAGAGAAACAACAAGAACAGAAAAAAAGGAAATCAACTGAAGATAAAAGACAACATTGAATCACTAAAAATCTGATTAAACAACTCCACAAACACCATTACCAGCTTCACTTATTACTTACCAGATTGACTTTATTTCTGTCATTTGTCTACAGAAGTTCTTATTAAAAAGTTACAGAGGTTTAGATGTTGATGATTTATTGTTTCTTTGATGTTACCATGATGGAGATCAGCGAAAAAAAGCTAGTATGCTTGAACCCAACAAGTGGTCATCCTCATGAGGTTACAGACTGACCATAATCAGAACAGGAAAGTCCCGTCTATTCTCCATCATGTGCAAGAATCTGTAGATCACTTCCTCCAGTGACAGACAGCAGCTTTAAATAACAGAAGCTCTGTAATGAGATTTTTCTGATGAGGTTTGGAAGTCACACTGACCTTGCTGAATATTTTACCCTCATTTAAACAAAACTTACACTCCGCCACATTAAATAGTCAAACTGAAATACTGCAAATGCATGATAGCTACTTTATAAACATCAAATTGATATTTGCTTTGTGATTGTCAACAGAGCAAGGTTAGACCAGCTAGTCAGGACTACAATGTTCTATCACAAGATAAAACTGGGAGATGGCAAGAAGAATATATTTTAGTATATTTTTCAATATTACTGCTTTACTGTGACTAAAACACAGCCTTGAGGTGAGCATAAGAATCTTCAAAAAAAATAATCTTAGCAACATTTTGTAGTGTACAAAATAAAATACGATAAAGGAATTCTCACACATTTTGTGCTTGTACTATAGCAATTCATTTGTATTCTTTGAAATACCTTGAAGTACCAATTAAATACCATGTTATATGAACATGGTAATCAGTACCATTGTGGACATCTGTCATGGATTCACCAAGTACTCGTTTTTTTTTGTTTTTTGTGTTTTACAAAGTACTTGGTTTTATTTTATTACCAAAACTTGTCATCCCTGATAACTAGTTACTGCTCATAATTACTCAATTCAAGTGTGCAAACAAGAGAAAATAACAAAATGTATCATGCCATATACAAATCAGGAAAAACAACACGTGTGTACATGTGTGTTGACAATTATAAATATACAATATAAAAATGTCACATAAGGGCAAAAGTACTAACATTTCAAAGGTGCAATAAGTGATTCTCTACAGTTTTTTTTGTTATATGGTTGAAAGTCTCATATTTTGATAGCAATCAGTATGTTAAACAGTCTAAATGTATTTTTATAAATATAGATCGTCTGTGGAAGGCTTAAAATTTTCATCCAATCATTATATTCAGTCCGAATGAAACAATATGATGTCCTACCTGCCTGTCATCATATGTTTTTACATATCCTCGCTCACCATGTTCGTGCAGACATCATACGTATACGTTTGTAGTGACTCCTCATGCTTTCATCACTCTCGTGGTACTTCGATGTCATACGTGATCCGTCTGATCCCGATGCATCTCAAACAAGCCTATTGATTAAAAAGTATCAGCTCATTCACGAATAGGACACCGCTATCACTTTTCGGAGCACGTGACGATGTCTTCATTTCAAAATAATGTAAAAAGTGCGATATTAGCTTATACCTTCAAATGTAGTGAAGTGAAAGTAAAGGTAAATAAAAAATACTCCAAAAAAGTGCAGATACTTGAAAAACAATTTGTCCTACTTAAGTGTTTTTTACTTAGTTAATGTTCACAACACAGGAGAGTTGTTTTGTCACAATCACTTGAACTTGTGCTCAAATGCAGTGCATCACCGAATCTATCTCTTGCTTGTGATTTGTAGTGTGTTTGGTGGGGAAGTAGGTAAGTGTGGTTCTGTCTTTATACAATATTCATGAAAGAGTAAAAAAGATTACAGACTTGAGCGATGTTTTAGAGGCGTTCGGTTTGTCTCTCTCACGGGTACTTCCAGCATGCTCTGAATGTAAATCATACAAGTAAATATTTCATGAAAGGTCGAGTAGGGTTTCCCTGCCTCGCTCAGGCTAATGGAATATCTGTGCATGCTGTTCTTCTCATATGAATGTAATTACATCAGTTGGGATTCTTCAGCTTAGCATAGCATCAGCACTGGAGATCTGAAAGTAATAAGGTTGTTCTGCTTTTGTCCCTCTGAATGAGACAGAGTAATGCCGAAAACATTATATTAAAATCACACCAAGTTTCATTAAGGGAAAGGTAATAAAGCCACACATAATAAAATTGTCATAACATACTTGACCTGACTGACAACCCTGCAATTTGCCACCCTAAGAACTGAACACATGAGATCGCTTAAGGCCATGACACAGCAAGCCGACGTCAAACTAGTGGTGACGAAACATCAAACTAAAGCCGATTGCGTTGTCTTGCATCGGATGCGTATAGGCCAAAAAGCTGCACTTGAATACACCTACAGCTTTGTCAGACTACAGCTGACTACCATCCTCCATTTTGAATATCAATCATGTCGTTCACTTTCCTCAGTCCATGCAGGCATCTCATGCTGTTATGAAATGTTCATGTAAGGTGATGTAAAATTATAACAGCCTTCAGTATGTGTCGTCTTGACCTCTTTGCTCGCTTTCATCGCTTTTGCTTTTATTCTTTTATTCTAAACTAAACAGCAAATCAGAGTGATCTCTCTTACCAATATCCTCGATGAAGATTTTATTATGCAAAATAAGACAAACTCTCGCCAATGTGAGGCTGACTGGAGCTGACGTGTGGAACACACAGCAAAAACTATCCCGATGTTGACTACTGGCTGACTGTTGGCTTTTCAACCATTACCATTAGTGAGACAAAATAATTTTGGGCATAGTGTTGCAAAACACTAACATGGGTTAAATTATCTTTTTCAGTGGAAAACCTCTTTTTGAAAAAGTAACCCCAATCTCCTCTGTTTGTTGTAAATATCAGCATTAAACAATAAATTATGTATTAGTAAAATTAAAAGGTCAAGAATATGAGTTATGAAGCTGTGATTGTAGATGGAATAATCATTTTCCCCTTTTCTTACGAAAATAATCGCTGGAATAATCTACGAGAGATGGTTTTAATTTCATTATGCCCCAAAGCAAGAACCCAAAATTAATTGGCCTTTTATACTGGAGAAAGTGTTCTCCAGAGACATTTTGGAGAACCGAGGAGAAATGAGAATATAATGAAAATGTTGAAAAGCTGAATACAAAAATATCTTAAAATATGAATACAAAATATGCTGATTTTATAAAGAAAACAACAAATAGATTTTTTAGGTAAGAATGTAATTTTATATAGCTTAAATTAGATAAATATATATAATATATATTAGATTCAATAGTAATTTGTCTGGCAAAATGTGATGCATTTTTAACCTGCTTTTAATTTCAAACCATTATGCTAATACAGCTAGCTAAATACTGATAGAGCTAAGGTTGTACACATCTTTAAAAAGGGTTACAACCATCCCCTTAGTTACAGTTTCATTTTAATAATTATACAGAATGCCTAGACAGTGGAAAAGAAAGATAGATGTGTGCCATTTTTTTTTTAAAGTAACTAATGAGGTTTCAAAAAAGGGCGGGCAATCAGATCCGTTGCAAAGACAATGTTGATTGCCAGTGGTGAGGATTCTGAGGCCTCAGACAAGGAAAACTTTTGTGTTGTCTGTAATGAGCTATTTGGCAACTCAAAGCCAAAGGAAGTGTGAGTGAAATGTGGCCTTTGTTAGATCTACATGTTCTTTACACAGGTACACTGCAGTCAAGTGTTCATTAAGCATAAATACTGCTAAGGAAGTTTGTTCTAGTAGACTAATTTGCAGACACATGCATGCACTCCTGAGTCAAACAACACGTGGATTTGAGCTGTGGTTAATCCAAAGTCCCTTTCAAGGAAAGTCTATTCACTCGGCGGCCATTTGCAACACCTTTGGGCAGCTATTTTGGACATCTTAGACCAAGTCCTATCTATTTGAATGGGAGAATCCTGAAATCTCTTTGGCAAACTCACAACTAAGTAACATATGTCAAATGAAATGAACTGTCCCATAAATGTTGTTTCTTATGCTCAAATAGCATTACAAAAATCTTATTTTTCAGGCTAGATGAGCCAATGCGAATGAGTCTCAGGTGGGAACTGGAGCTTCTAACGGCAGCTGCAATGACTTCACCGATTGGCTCTTTTACTTAGAAGGCGGGACGTACTTCGCCATATTGTATGTTGAAGTTTCTCCCATTCATTACTAATAGGAGTGAACAGTCTATCTATAGTCTTTGGTTAATCACTAAGAGAGAGCATTGTTTTTTATTGTTTCAATAAACCTGTTTTTGAAGAATATTGCATGTAGCCCCTGATTATGCTTCTTTTGTCTAATCGTTACAATTTACCTCAGCATGTGTTACTACAACCTATCCTGGTAGTGGGGTAGATTGTAATAAAGGCACACCATGTATTTGACATCAACTCTTAAGGGCTGTAAAAGTTTGAATTGGTGCCTTTTGTAGTAAACAAATACGTGTACTTTATATAAAAGTTTAAGCAATCTAGCTCAAAAATTCAAAATTGCAAAAAGTGTTCCAACCATATCCAGTCTCCTCCTATAAAACTTGAAAAATAAATAAAAAAGAAAAATATATAAGCAATATTTTAGCACTTTTCAGAGGAGTCAACCTACATAAACTATAAAAATTTATGCTGCATATTAACTGCATAGGAACAGAAGAAAGCATTTTAAAATCAAAAAAATTTGTAAGACATTTACTTTAAATAAATGAATCTCAGGCTTGTTATTGTGCATTTAAAGTCTACAAGATCTTGTTGTGTGCTCAATAAAATAAAGAAATTCCGTTAGTCAAACTTTCATAATTTAATAGACTTCTGTAATTCAAGTGAAACCAAAAACACCATCTCAAAGTATACAAACTGTCATCAGGTGGAAAAAAACACAGGAGATTCTTCAAAAATGCCAACATTTGTGTTCCACAGAAAATATAACATCACACGACGTAAATAATTACCGAAATTTGTTTGACTGGACTCTTTAACTGCCATCCACAACCAGCAAATAACATCCCATGTACAATAGTGCTGACAAACAGTGTTGTGTAGTATCCGAGCTCAGTGGATCTGAGATCTGTTCGCCCTGTATGTGAGAACAGAAGCCTGTCAGTGTGGAGCCTCAGACAGCAGCTGAACGTAGCCTATCTTCCTCATCTCTGTGGTAATAACGTTTCCCATCAGTGCTGTAATGGATCACCTCCAGACTTCATCTGATTGAGAGGGCGAGGGGAGGCTGGTGCTGGCCAGCGCTCCAGGCTGGCTTCGTCTCAGCATCACTCTTCCTCAGGGAGCCACCTCGGGGGCTTAATGCACTATTGATTTGTTTAGCTAATATATATTTTTTTTCCTCTTTCCCCAGTGGAGGGTTCATATTCTGTAGTTTTTGTATTCTGTAGTCATAGTCTTTGATGTCTCGCACAGGATAGTGTTTATGAAAGGACTAAAATTCACTCTTTTTTTCTTTAGACACAGCGAAGTAATAAACAGCCTTTTGTGACATCACATAATAGGCATATTTATTGATCCATGCACATAACGGAAGCTCAAAAATCTGGCCTTAAAGTCACTGGGTTCTGGCATTAAACAGCTTTCCATCTTTTGAAAAAGGTTCTGTACTTTTTCTTCTTTCCCGGGAGGACCTCTTGGGAAATGGAAACTGCTTTGAAAAAGTAATCAAATCTCAGGGGCCACAAAGCCATTGAGTTTTCCCCTAAGAGCTTGGCTCGCTTTGTTCTCTTCTAAAAAAAAAGTTTAGAAATAAAATGATACTTGGAGATACATCTGCAGTCATGCACTACAGACCTTCTGGTTTCTCCTCCTGTCAAAATGCTCCGTCATCCATCAGGGATTGAAAAGGTCAAACAAATGTTAATTGGAAATCGAATTTTGACCAAAACGCTAAATGTAAATGGAAAACATTCTGTAGACAAAACAGCCTGTTCTGCAGCCCTCTTGACATGTAATTATTGCTACAAAGCCTAATTAGCATTGTTAATCAGCATTTTCATCTGTATTACAACAATTAATGGAACTGGAAGGCTATGCTACATCTTCACCGTGAAGAATTAATTATTAGCAATCAGATTACATTAGCCCAGCAAAAGTGGTTATAAATGCTCTGTGAAGGAGAGCCTGTAATGAGATGGCAAAGCAATCTGACTAACTCCCTTGCAGCAAATCTAAAATAAACTTCATCAGTTATGAATATATGGAAATAGAGTGTGTACACTTTGAAAGGCTACTGATTTTTTTTAAAGAGTGAGCCAGAGTTTTAAAAACAGAAGCTGGCAGAAATCTTAACACTAATGCATATTTTAAGAAATGCACAGCCTTATTTTATAAAATACAGTGAGCATGCATTGGTACCTGAAGACATCTCATCCTTGCCTCGTTCTTAAGATAAACTGGTGAAGGGAAGGTTCAGAGCCTGATAGAGGTTAAGTGTTTTGCTCAAAGCATGGAAGAAGTGGTCCTTGAGGAATTTGAACTTGTAGGCCGAATGTTCCTGATCAATGAGACACCCACCCCTACTACCACTATTGCCCTACAAAGGGGCAACAGAAACATTACAATTGAAAATACATTTCAGTAAACTAAAAGCTAATGGTTTGACCTCCAGCCCTCATGTGAAATGAGCAAAATGCCAAAGCCTTGCTACAAAGGTTAGGCTCATGAGGGATGCACTTAACGTTTGACTATGACTGCATGACATTTTTTAGAAGCCTTTCCATATGCATGTACATATAAAATACAGTAATAAAAACAAACAGTAATGTGAAAAACTATTACAGTTCAAAATACTGTTTTCTATCTTTATAAGTATAATATTTAAAATGCAATTTAGTCCTGTCATGACCAAGCTGATGATTTTCAGCAACATTACTGCAGTCTTCAGTGTCACATGATCCTTTAGAAATCATTTTAATATGTCGATTTGCTTCTCAAGAAACATTTCTTATTGTTAATGTTGAAAATAGTTGTGCTGCTTAATATTTTAGAGATACATTTTTTTAATGAATGGAAAGTTCACATGAACAGCATTTTTTTAAAACAGAAAAAAAATTGCGTAGTGTTATAAATGCCACTTCTGATCAATTTAATCCATCCATGCTGATTAAAAGAATTCATGTCTTTCAAAAAACAAAACAAAACGTACTGTCTCCAGACTTTTGAATGGTAGTGCATTTGTAAAAGGCTTTCAAATGAAAAGAAAAAAAAAAATCAGCAAGTCAATACAAGAAACGTCTTGTCAGCTCCAATTACTTTCAGCTTAGGTGCTAAATTTAAGTAGCTCGCTGGTGGAATTTAGGGGGAAATAAGAATTAGAGGAAGACTTTGCTCCTCCATTAGAAAGAGCGTCTGGTGGAGAACTGTGGTCTTGTGTGAATTAGCAAGAGGAGAAGGAGAGACTGGCCCCCTAACCTTCATTAGCTACTGTCAGTTGGCAGTGTCAAATTGGACAAAGCTTGTCGCCAGATAGCGGCCAAGTGCCCGCAGGGAAAGGGACGAAGACAAATTGCCACCACAAAGAGATAAGGCCGTTATTAGAATCCTTCCTATCTCCAACAAATGAGGAGAGAGCACCCCATTAAAAAGCAGCCTGAAGAGTACATGACATCCCCGCTCCATACAACGCTGACATAATAGCGCATCTCTGCTTTTCTCTGGGTGGACCTCAGTTTGGCTGCAGATATGATAACTATTACTGTCCCACAATGAACAGGACGTGTTATAGGAGTCAGACGACCACTGCATGATGACATATTAAGCCTGTGAAGTGAAACACTGATATCCAGGTTTCAGCAAACTGAAAAATGATACTTATATTCAAAGACAGTGATATGTGCTGAACAACAGTTAAAAATGACATTCCAGGGACCAGTTTATGGCCTAACTGCCATTGTGGAAGAAGATGTGCCACACTGTGATTGGATCCTTGGTGAGTGAACAAACAAATGGCCAGCAACATCAGATAAGATGCTACGACAACTGCCTGACACCTCTTACAGGGCAGGAGGGACCTTCTGCACCTTCGGCCACCAAAGAGAAGGATTCTCATTGGACTGCAAGTGAACTGTAACCATCAAACTCATTTGGTTTAGACAAGAACAGCCATAAAAAATCCTTCAGGACCTCTCAGATGATGCAGCAGTGGCTGAAAGATAGTGAGACCACAGAGATCTATCTAAACCTGTTCTTACCTATGTTTGGAGACCTTAAATTGATATAAGCTGCAACACATCCATTTTATCTTCAAGCAAAGTACAGTTTATGTTGATGGTTGTTGACTGTTAACACAACAGTTCACATGACAGACCTATTAAAAGATAAAAAAAAAATGCATGGATGATGACTGAACTATTTCTAGACACATTTGGAATCTATGAGTTCCATACGTTGGCTTTAATGATTTGGAAGTTTGGTAAAGGAATAATGCAAAGGTTAAACTTTCAAGATAGTTTTAACACTGTACTTAATGCTATGCAAATGAGTTCGACACCAGGGCTGAGAACACAGTGGCTACTTCTCACACCAGTGGCCAATCACACTCCAGGATTGAAAAGGTGCCAGACTTCAATCTGCTCTTCATCAGAAAGGGATAAATAAGTCCCCCGGGTAGACACACACTTGTTCTGCGTTTACAACTCGACGGGGAAGGAGACATTAACAGAAACACAATGTTCTGAGTTTCTGACCTGACGAGAAAAGAGACTACAAGGTAGTAAGGTTAAACTTTTGCAAGCTTTTATATTGCTTTCGACTGCACTCAAGCTGCAAATGGACCACTTCTGACCCTTACCGTCCCTCCAGCAGTGCATCCCAGTTTACAGAGGACCTCGGCAGACATTTCCTGTCTAACACGGCTCCTCAGACGCAGCCGGCCTGCAAAAGAACCTGTGAAGATTCATCTGACCCAGCTGTCCTTTCCACCCTTTAAGGACCCTCTTGGCACAACCGAGGACTGATCATTCAACTATGTGGAACGTAAATAAAAACTTAACAAACCTCTTTTTAGAGACTTTGGCATTACTTTATACCTGCAACACATTTTTTTTCTAACGTGCTTAGATTACTGCTGGGATCAGCTTGTTACAAATAATAGGTATATTACATTTATTTATCACCAGTCATTAATTGGTTTCCCATAAGAAACATTTCATCTATCCATTCTGTGTTCACAACACTTATTTGTCTTTATGGTTTAATTCAGTATTGTCTCTTTTAGTTATAAGTTTATTATGGTTTATTAGCATTATTAATAGTTATTTACTCTTGCATATCTATTGGTAATAAATTTCATTCATTTTAATTCATTCTCACAAATCCTTCAGATAAATAAAGCTGACCTACTCTCTCCAGTTTACATTAATTCTAAACTATCGAACAGCTCTGTTGGGAGTGTTCTTATTTTGTTAAGATAGTATTCTAAACTGGTGCCGCGTACTGAAAAGGGGGAGGGGTCATCTGATACACTTATAACCACACCTGAAGTGACGTGTAATCAAAAATCACTACGTTATTGGTGACTTGAGTAGAAATCACAAAAGATAGATCTGAGAGAAGAAGGTGACCGGAGGCACAGAGTTCCTGCAAATAACACTGGGATAATTTAAATGGTAGTCAGAGTGACATTTCATGATCACAGATGGAGCTTTTCCAGCAGAGGAAGCGTGCTTGGACAGAGAATGAGCATATGGCCAAATAACAATTTAAGGGAAAAGGGAAAAAAAGAGTCTCATGTCTGTGGACTCTCACCACAGCTGGTTTTAAATCACTACAGTGATGTTTATGCTTCCGTGCACCGACTGTCTAGACTGTCATTACACATGTTATGATCCAGACAACCAGATCAGTCAGTTTGTACCACAGTATTCTATCAATCAATAAATCTCAAAGACCTTCTTTGAATTGCAGGTATAAGTCAGCTTGTTTGGGGGATCCATGCGTTTATTGGGCTGGAGATTAGCCAGATGTTTTGCAGACCCACAGGGCTGACGCAAAGCGCTGTTATTGGGAGACTAAGGCTGTTTGCCTGAGGGGAGCAGTGTTTGAATAAAAACCCAGGAAATGTTTGAGGAAGTTTAGCTTTCTCAGATAGAAATCAAACAAATGTTTAATTGAAAACTCCCTAGCAATCTTATATTCCAATTGTACTCCCCTGAGACAGAAAGAAGTTTTCAGTGCACCCTGAGCGGTCTCACTGAGTCTGTGCAGTGCGCACACACACACACACACACACACACACACATACACAGGTTTGTTTTGCTATCTTAGGGAGGACATTGCATAGACTTCCACTGATTTTATATCAGGTCAATGATATTTTCTATCACCTAACCCAACCCCTACTCCTAAACAAACCCATCACAGAAACATGTGACCATCACTAGATTTAAATAAAAACATATTTTGGTGGATTTATAAGCCTTTTAAACAAGTGAGGACCAGTGAAATGTCCTCACTAGTGGGTTGTCAAAGTATTCCATAATATAAGTAAGGACATTTGGTCCTCACAAGTATAGTCAAAACAAGTAAACACACACACACACACACACATTGGGTTTCCATGTTTTCTGGAGACTTTCCTTAGACATAATGCTTTTATACTGTGCAAACTGTATAGTCTATTCCGTAACCTTACCCCCTGAAATCACAGAAAATATTCTACATTTTTAGTGTCAAAGAACATAATTTAATTTGATTTCTTTTTTTTTTCCTATTTTTTTTTAAATAGTATTTTTATGACAATTTTATATTTTACAAAAAGGCAAAAGAAAACATAATACAAATCAATGAATGATAATATTAACAATTAAAAAATAAATAATTTAATTATTTAATTTCTAAACTGTTTTCCACACACACACACACACACACAAAGACTATTTTTATGGACTTGACCGATCTGCAGGGCTGCTGGGAAAGGAAAGCATTTGTAAGGCTTCTCGGTGCTTTTCTTTCATTATAAGTGCACTGAGATGTTGGGTGGAAAGTCTCAAATTGATTTGTCTGCTCAGCTGCACAAACCAACATCATCCTCTTTGAGATGCGTTATTATAATAGTCCATAATGCTGAGAGGTAATTACTGTTCAGCCAAACATATAGATCTGTTCTGTGATTCAGAGTCTCATTTCAACTTAATACAGACTACTCGAGCTATTCCTGCAGAACAAACTGATAAATTCACCATGGCATACTTTACAGCTGATTTTTCATGCAATTTTGGAGCTTTTAAAAGTTCTGAGACGACTAAGAGTATAGGACTGAAGGCTCTGATGTACTCTCGTTAATTTTTTTTCATGTTCTTTGCTAAGGGTTAAACAAAAGTTTAAACTAGCCGAGTCATACTGTTTGCAAACAGACGCTGTTGAACCCCTACTACTGCAAGTGTTTATATGCTATATGCTGCTTCCCAATAACACAACACAAGCTCAAGTTTCTTAATCGCTCTTTTCTCACCACTGTCATCTTTGTTGTGTTACCGGAAGGACAGTGTAGGATACACCACATATTTACGTAATCATCTAACCACTGATCATACAGATCATAGGCATGTGCATCCACCAGATCTGCAATTCGGCACTCCATTCAAGTCGTCATGTTTATTTATACCAGTGCTTCGTACTGTATAATAAAGATCGCTTAAAAGCAATTTTACCGTATTTAATATGAAAAAAAGTGTTGCAAAGCTCTTCAATTTCAGGGATCAGTATTTTAATCATAATTACAGTTTCATAAAGTAGCTCATAAGTGTATTCAGGTTTTTGTGTTTTATGTCAACAGATTAAGTGAAAAAAATTCATATAAAACTGAAAAAATGTCCTCATAAAAGACAGTGGAGTCTCAAAGCACACACACTATCATGGACCAATGGCAGTTCAAGGGTGTTTATAACAGCCAGCGCAAAGATTTCTGGAAAATTTTAAATCAAATGAACTTCAAACTAACTTTTGAAAAGAAAGTTTTGACCAGATTTAGTTTGAAATGATGTCACACCCTTTTTTATTTTAAATATATCAGGATTTTTAAGGGATGAATAACTTTAAAATAATATGAAAAATAACACTTCATATATTTTCATAATAGCCAGTATAGCAAACATTATTAAATGATATTTTAGGTAGTTACACAAGTTATTATTCTCTACTTTCCCGTTTCTTCCTGTAATAAAGTCAACAATGCAATAATAATAATAATAATAAAACTATGAATATATTTTAGAACATTGAATGTACATGAACTACTGTAATGAAATTTTTGAAAAGAAAGTTCCCTGAGAAATTCTTTTTCTGTTTAATTAATCTGCTTTATTAAAACATCAGGGTTATGATTTCAACAGAATGGATCAAAATATCTTGGTTACCAGTTGCCATGCTCTTCTGGATGAATTGACAGAGAAAGCTCAACATTTATAACACTGCCATTCAATCAACCACCAAAAAAAAAAAAAAAAAAAAATGAAAATGTTGTGTTAGTTTAAAATATCAAAATATATACATTTTATTTTATACAAAATATACAAAATCTCCTTAAGACAAATATTTACAAATTTATAGTGTAACCGCATTAACTGGAAAGCTGCACCCAGTGTTCCTGCTAGTGATTTCTTTTAAGTGCACTGAAAGTTACAGAACGAACTCCCAACTGCATAAAACAACTCGGTATTTAACATGGCCTAAGGTCTAAATCTTATTTGGACACAATTGCGCACCCTTACCCACCGGAACCGAGCACATACTCGCTCACAGCGCTTAGAGCTACAGTAATGTAGAGGAGTGAGACAGCTGAAGGAGAGAAATGGGTGGCACTGTGAAAGACGATTAGGGTTCCCAGCGGTCGCCATGGTGCAGAGGATGATTGATGTGATTAATAAAGCTGTCGTGATCATTGCTCTCAGTGCCAATCTGAGAGTTAGGCCGAGTGTTTCCGCTCAAATGCAGCAAATATCTCCCACTGGCACCCTGAGCTCTTATCTAAACCCTCCCACCCGATCAAGTCCCTCACAGAAATCTGGGGCCACTAAACATACAGCTTATCAAAATCAAAATAAAAATAAAAAATAATTTCCAAATCTATAGGTACAGCCTCACATACAGTGGGTACGGAAAGTATTCAGACCCCCTTAAATTTTTCACTCTTTGTTATATTGCAGCCATTTGCTAAAATCAGTTGGAAAAGTATGTCAATTCTTGACATTTTTGCAGATTTATTAAGAAAGAAAAACTGAAATATCACATGGTCCTAAGCATTCAGACCCTTTGGTAGAAGCACCCTTTTGATCTAATACAGCCATGAGTCTTTTTGGGAAAGATGCAACAAGTTTTTCACACCTGGATTTGGGGATCCTCTGCCATTCCTCCTTGCAGATCCTCTCCAGTTCTGTCAGGTTGGATGGTAAACGTTGGTCGACAGCCATTTTTAGGTCTCTCCAGAGATGCTCAATTGGGTTTAGGTCAGGGCTCTGGCTGGGCCATTCAAGAACAGTCACAGAGTTGTTGTGAAGCCACTCTTTCGTTATTTTAGCTGTGTGGTTAGGATCATTGTCTTGTTGGAAGGTACAGACTTCGGCCCAGTCTGAGGTCCTGAGCACTCTGGAGAAGGTTTTCGTCCAGGATATCCCTGTACTTGGCCGCATTCATCTTTCCCTCGATTGCATCCAGTAGAACAGTTTTAGTACTTTAGTAACAATGTAAAAGTCTTTATACTGTCACTCTTGATTAATGCAAAACTCTTTACCACCACTCTTGATTTATTGATTGAATTTAATGTGTCCAGCTTGTTGAATAAAAGTAATAATTTCAAAATAATAATATTATTAATTACTGATTACTGTATGTCCACATGTAAAGTGTTGCTATGCAGTTTGGCTAGCAAGAGTATTGTAACCAAAAGGGCCTTATGGAGCAATAAACCATTGTACCCTTAGGCCATACAATTAATTTGAAGTCGCTCCAAGAGGATTGTCTTTGGGGAAGCGCTAAATGGTGACTAGTAGAAGGAGCGAATCGGTTGTTCGCTGTTATTTTCTGACAGACACATCATATAGTGTCAGACCGAGTTAGTTTCTTCTGTTATTACCCGTAGACCCTTTGGCCACAGTGGGTTTCGCTCTCAAATCAAATGGAACATGTGACATGAGGGCCTAAACAATGAAAAACAAATAGGAGGTCTCACTTCATTGAGCAGCCTAATGGGTATGTGAATTGAAAGCTGCATTCAATTTTGTTTGTGTTTTTCTTTGACATTTAAAGGGAAAAAAGAAAGAACAAGATCATCACACACACTCTCTCAGGGTCTCCGGGATGATCACACTAACTTTTAGACTAAAGCCACACATCTCGAAAATGCTTTTTCTTTTCTTTTTTTCTTTTTCTTGGCTTAAAAATCGATTTTAATCTCAGAAGGCGAAAACTCATTTTTTTCCCTTGTTTCTCTATGTGATGGCTTATGCATTCGGGTACTCAGATGAGCTATTGTGTCGAATATACTGGTGTAATCAGAAAATTGTCTGTAGGCTGTCCAAACAGAGCATGCAGGAGGACTTGATCAATGGCGATATGCAGTGTAATTAATCTAGACTTCACCTGTAGGTCAGCAGGTACCAGAAGGTGACTGAATGGAGTGGCTAAATATGCAATTAGAATCTTTTGTAATTGCTTATTGGCCTCAACTGTCAGTTCTTGTTTGGGCAGGTCTAGTTTAGGAGCGCTTGAAAGGAAATTACCGAATGGGCAATAGTCAAGAGGGTTCTAGTATTTATTTATTAAACTTACTTGGATTATATTGTTAACAGCAGAAGTTCTTGAGATGATGGTGCATGTTTTTGTGCAGAATAGAAAGCTGATTACTCATTCCTCACCAACAGAGCGGTTCTGGTCCATTACAAGAGAGAACAATTTAAGTCTTGAAAGATGCTGTTTAGTTACAAATCCAGCCATTATGTTTAGAAAATGAGCACAGCTAAGCTGTTCTGAGATGAAAATGCAGCAGCTAACGGCATGCTGTCACACCCCAAGGAAGAAAATTTACTAAGCCACTTCAATTTAAGTATGCTGGAGAAAAGAACTGGATAACAACAAACAAAAAGTAGCAAACTGTATGAAAGGTAGAATGATTATTAATACATAAAGGTATTAGATTCAATGTGACATGCTGGACTGTTTGGTTTTCTTTCAAGTAAAGAACCTGTTTGATTACTTTGCCTCTGTGTCAGGTGCAGTGCCTTTAGAGATAGCTGTCAAAAAAGAAACTAAAGGCAAAGCTGACATGATTCCGGACGATGTAATGAGTTTTGTTCAAGCTGGTTTTCGAAGCAGGCTGCTGGGCGAGCAAATTGAGGGAAAGCCCAGAGCAAACAGCTGTCCTCTCCCTATCTACACAATAATACTGTCCTTACCTGAGAGGGGTATTCCAGGTTCAGGTCAAGTTAAGCTCAATCAACACGGCATTATGTTGATTGCCACGAAAATAATTTCCATTTGCCTCTCTTTTTCTATAACCTCTCTATAAACTCAACATAAAAGCTAAAAGCTGCATCTTAGTTGTTATGACAATGTAATGCTGGAAAAACTAAAATGCCTGTAAAAATAATTTAACAGCTTAAGTAATATACAAGTTTTAACAGAATAATGTGAAGTTATAAGCTTCATTTTGCATTCATACACAAAAATGAAAATTATCCCATGATTTACTCATCCTCAAGCGAGGTGTTTATGACTGTCTTCTTTCAAACGAACACAATTGGAGTTAAATATCCTGGCTCTTCCAAGCTTTATAATGGTAGTGAATGGCGCTCCTGATTTTGAAGTCCAAAAATATATATGCGTCCATCCATCATAAAAGATATCCACTTGGCTCCAGGGGGTTAAATAAAGGCCTTCTGAAGCGAAGCGATGGGTTTTTGTAAGAAAAAATCCATATTTAAATCTTTATAAACTACAATAACTACCTTCCAGCAAATGGCCTGTGCAAATGGACTTACGTCAAAAGAGTAACCTCTGACCTCACGTACTATGTATTGAGGAACGCTCATTGTATCCCTTTAAACCTGCATGTTCCTTTTAGCTGTTTCTTAACAAGACCGTTCACCCAAAAATGAAAATTGTGTCATAATTTCTGTCATAATTTACTCACCTTCATGTTGTTGCAAACCTGTACGACTTTCTAAAAAGATATTTTGGAAAATGCTGATGACCACTGACTTTGACTTTTCTATTGTGTGGACAAAAAAGAAGAAAAAAAATAAATAAATAAATATAATATATATATATATATATATATATATATATATATATATATATATAAAACGGTTTTGGTTTTGGTATATATGGTTTTGGAATGACAAAGATGAGTAAAAGATGAGAATTTTTAAAGCATTGGACCTTGTTATTGCATGTGCAATGGCAAGTCCCACCGGCATTCACTGTGACGTTAATATTTTATACAACTGTTAAACATGACAAAATGTCCAAAGCACTGTTTTTCCATCCGTTTCTCCATCTCTTTTCTTTTCCCCTTTATATTACGTTGGATACTTCTGGGATTTTAAATAACTACTGCCCTCATTATCCAAATATGGAAGTGCGCACCGTATCACATAATTAATTTGATTAGCGTGTATTTATCTCAAACCATTTCTGCACAGATACACACAGCGGGGCCGGAGATGTGAATCACATCTGCCTCCAGTGAAGCTGTTTCAGAACATTCATGTAATATCACCTTTTCCGAGGTTTGTCATCTCATCCCCCTGGGGCCAAATCTTGCCCTGGAGAGTAGCTTGGAAAGGAATAAAAGCAGCACAGATTTATGGAGCCATAGCATTACGGACCACTGAGTAGTGAGACATGAAGTGTTTAAAATGAATAAAAAAGATGTCACTAACCTGTATTTTGTATAACACTCTACAGAATGCCACGTACAATATGCATCTCAGACAAAGTGACGGCTAGGTTGGAAAAGAACAAATAAAAAATTTTTTTTCATTCACAAAATCCTTGGTGTTGAAATGCAATCATTATTGGATCAGGCTGATCCCTAAGTCTCAGCTTTCATTTCTCTAACGCACAGTTGCTCAAACTCTCTCTCTGTGACGGAGGGGTTTAGGATAGTTAAGATGATGTGGGTCTCTCTGCTACTCGCAGCGTGTGTTTAGAACAGTGACCCCCCCTCATACCGCCTGTCAGCTTAGTGTCTGTTGCAGACTCCAGCTTTCCCTCTCTCACTCTCGCCTGTCTTCACCACCCAGTGCAAATCCCTCTCTCCCTACTGACTCTCCTCTCAAAGCTTCAAACTCAGAGTTCTGTGTGGTTTTAAAATTGTACTTACCAGATCATAAAAATGCAATTTATGCACGCACATTCACACAGACACACAGGAGCGCACCCATTTACACCCTTGCTTGCATAAACACATTTCTGTATCCTTTAATGGAGATATATTGGAAAAAACATGTAAAGCAGTTGGGTCACAGGGCTGTTCTAGGATGCATTGCCCAAAGCCAACTAGCAAGTTCTGTCGTTGCCAACACAATTCAACAGAACTTGTTGGATAACAGTTCTTTTGGGAAGTGAACTCCTGATTGGCAACTGGGAAACCAAACAAGGCTAAATGCAAATAATAAAATAATATAATTAACTTCTAAAGGTGAGGAAAAACGCAAAACTGTGATAAATGCATATGTTATTAACTTTGCTTATTTTTGTGCCTAAACATCATAGTGACATATTACAATGTTTGATTTGAAAGACATTTACGATGAACAACTCTGATATTATGTTATATTGTGCCATCACTTGATATGAATTTAAAATCTTCATGGAAGCCCCGTGTTTTGAAGAAAATTAAATATTTCAGCTCAAATTAAAATTTTGAGTCCAATTATTTACTATGCGGAAAGTAGTTTTGTAACAAGCTGGATGATGTACATCCAGCCAGTTGTTATCACACTATAAATCCTTCAGAGTGATGCAATAATACAGCAAAAACAAAATATTCTAATTCTAAAATAAACACACACACACATATACACTCACCTAAAGGATTATTAGGAACACCATACTAATACTGTGTTTGACCCCCTTTCGCCTTCAGAACTGCCTTAATTATACGTGGCATTGATTCAACAAGGTGCTGAAAGCATTCTTTAGAAATGTTGGCCCATATTGATAGGATAGCATCTTGCAGTTGATGGAGATTTATGGGATGCACATCCAGGGCACGAAGCTCCCGTTCCACCACATCCCAAAAATGCTCTATTGGGTTGAGATCTGGTGACTGGGGGCCATTTTAGTACAGTGAACTCATTGTCATGTTCAAGAAACCAATTTGAAATGATTCAAGCTTTGTGACATGGTGCATTATTCTGCTGGAAGTAGCCGTCAGAGGATGGGTACATGGTGGTCATAAAGGGATGGACATGGTCAGCAACAATGCTCAGGTAGGCCGTGGCATTTAAACAATGCCCAATTGGGGCCTAAAGTGTGCCAAGAAAACACCCCCACACCATTACACCACCACCAGCAGCCTGCACAGTGGTAACAAGGCATGATGGATCCATGTTCTCATTCTATTTACGCCAAATTCTGACTCTACCATCTGAATGTCTCAACAGAAACCGAGACTCATCAGACCAGGCAACATTTTTCCAGTCTTCAACTGTCCAATTTTGGTGAGCTTGTGCAAATTGTAGCTTCTTTTTCCTATTTGTAGTGGAGATGAGTCTTCTGCTGTTGTAGCCCATCCGCCTCAAGGTTGTGCATGTTGTGGCTTCACAAATGCTTTGCTGCATACCTCGGTTGTAACGAGTGGTTATTTCAGTCAAAGTTGCTCTTCTATCAGCTTGAATCAGTCGGCCCATTCTCCTCTGACCTCTAGCATCAACAAGGCATTTTCGCCCACAGAACTGCCGCATACTGGATGTTTTTCCCTTTTCACACCATTCTTTGTAAACCCTAGAAATGGTTGTGCGTGAAAATCCCAGTAACTGAGCAGATTGTGAAATACTCCGACCGGCCTGTCTGGCACCAACAACCATGCCACGCTCAAAATTGCTTAAATCACCTTTCTTTCCCATTCTGACATTCAGTTTGGAGTTCAGGAGATTGTCTTGACCAGAACCACACCTCTAAATGCATTGAAGCAACTGCCATGTGATTGGTTGATTAGATAATTGCATTAATGAGAAATAGAACAGGTGTTCCAAATAATCCTTTAGGTGAGTGTATATATATATATATATATATATATATATATATATATATATATATATATTTAAATGTACATATGTATATAACGTACCCCTGAACGGTCCTGCAGCCAACTACTTTACACATTTTTTCCCATGTTGTTATAAATCTTCTCAAGGGATACAGAAGTGTGTTTTTGTAAGAAAGTGTAAATGGGTGTGCTCCTGTGTGTCTGTGTGAATATGCATGCTTAAAACATGGACACACACACACACACACACAAATATGAGTGTACAAGTCCACCCCTGATACTTTGCATCCACATAAGTTGCTGAGTTACTGGTGGCACCTTTGATAATGTATATGTGCATGTGTTGAGGACGTTTACAGTCATGTGAGCTGCTGCAACAATCATCCAACTTCCACTGGCAACAGTAACCATGGCAACTGGCATTCTAGAGGCCTGCAGCACACAGTCAGGCCTGAAATGTATAAAATATCAAAACATTGTACTGTAATTCTTCAAACTCTGCACAGCACAACCATGACATATATATTGGAACGAGGCAGTGATGCAGGAGGATGGTTGTCTAATTTATAACTGAAGGAACACATGCTTGGATAGTGGACAAGAATTGCTTATATCCTCGTACAATGGCGTACCTGTAACACCTCTGAGAGCACATCACGCCAATAACAAAACAGAATAATGAAATGAGCCACGGGGCCAGATCTCACAGGAACAGGGAGAGAAAATCACTTACTACCTTCAATGATTAGAAAATGTGCATGTGACAAGCCAAGATGCATCTCTGTCAAAGCGTCGATTTATAAGAGTGGGAGGGGAAGACAGTGGGGTGCTTTAGGAATGAAACCTTGTGCAAATGAACACAGATGCTGATGGAGGGAAAGGGATTTCATCTTTCTTTCGTTATTAACAGAAAGACTTTTCATAAGATTCTTTCTGTTTCCTTGACATAGGACATTTACATTGTATTGAAGAAGAATATGAATAGGGAACAAGCAGATATGCAAAACAATCTTTTGGTTAGATCCGGTAGGGATGTGAACTGAAATGGACTGATAATCTTTGCACAGTGATGACAATGTACAAAAAAAGTCCCATTAAAAAGATAAAGAGCATTAAGAGAGCTTATTTACGGAAATGATGCACCATGAAATATGCAGGAAGATCATAATTCAAAACACTTTTGTGATTTCTAATCCACCTACTCAGTGAAGGAGAAAGAGAGTAAACCAAGCTAAATAAAAGATTCTTTTTTTTTTTTTTGAATGCCAAGCCATTTTCAAAAGAAGTTTGTGGATCATAACTCCTGAGCAAAATGATATTATCTGTCATTTTAAGGTTGATGATTATGCACTGAATGTACTATAATCTATAATCCATTTAGTCATGTAGGATAATTTTCATGTTGTGCATCAGAAATGTCAAATTTACACAATTTAAGTCCAATTTCTAGTACTACACTTATTAAAAGCTTATATTTTTTATTTATATTTTTATTTATATATATTTTTGTTCATATTTGATCCCTTTTATAAGTATTATAGGTATTTTATTAGCATTATATTGGTTTTATACCTCAGAAGTCCTGTATTTTTAAATTTAGTAGACACATTAATTCTGATCTACCTTTCAAGCAGGTCAAATATAAACACAATATTTTGTGATTCATTTTCATTTTTATGGTTCTCATAATCAGGGCATGAAGACTACCAAAACTAAAGCTGTGGATGTCCGGTTTGTCCTTTTTATAAGTTCAGATACAGGAACCTGCCAACACTAGCAGACCTGAACTCCTGCACACCTGCAGCTAATGGCAGGTTTATTCATGTGCCAGAACACATACTGAGCCAGAGATGGAGAAAGTGTGAGGGGGATGGGAGGACAAGGAAGGGTAAGGAAAGCACAGAAAATATTAAAATGAGAAAAAGAGAAGAATACAACAAGTAGGCAAAGGTTAAACGTCGTAAGAGGATGATGAACTGCCTGATCCTTAAAGAAACTGTTCAACCAAAAACAAACGTTCTGTGTCATTTTCTCACCGTCATGATGTTTCAAAATTTATTTGTTCTGCGGAACACAAAACGTGATTTTTTAAAAAGAAAATAGTTGCCAATATGAGGACTCGAGATGCGAAAAATAGATGCAAAACACCATAAAACATTATAAAAGCAGTCCATAGAACTAAGCCAAAGACCACCACTGATGAATATAACACTCAAATGGAAAATACTTTCTTAAACCACTTAATCTTAATTATTTCTCTATAACTACAATTAATTAATTTAGGGTCAAACCTCAGAAAGCAAAGTGGGTTTCTTAAGCTGATAATTCTTCTTTCCACTGTGCTATTCTCAATATAGGTCTAAAACAATTATCCAACTTCATCTTAAACCTACCGTATTCAGCTACATTTCAATAGAACTATACTCAAACAATAGCCGATCCTCCATTCAGCGAGGAAATTAAATATTTCAATTCAGTGAGAAATTAACTTGGCCGTTAATCAGTAATTAAGCTTTTCTCCTTTAAGAATCCAACCAAACCTTTGAGATTTCATCTAGCCTTTTGTGAGACAACAATAAACTCATTCATTTCCACAATACTTTAGATATCCTTGCTGCATAAATACATTAATTGGACTATCTGGTGATAGACAGAACTAAATCATGAGTTGAAACAAACACAAATTGCAGATATGTCCACACAAAGATAATGTTGACATTTCTTACAATTCAGCGCTTTTCAAGATAATGAGAACATATTGTGTGGCTATAGTGCCTCAAAATGGTTCTTTATCTTTAATCCATAAATTATTAATTAATAACGAAAGATTTTTACTTTCTTTCAGAATATAAAATATGAGTCCATGTGTCATAATAATCAAAACACACTAATAACACTCTCATGTCAAGCCCTGATCTACTTAAAACTGCTCTCATTCATGTAAACAAATTCCTAGGATTAATTACTTCATATTTTGATTATTTGGGAAAAAAAGGGGGAAAAAAAAGATGATTACCTCAGTAATTAGCTGTGCTAATGGTTATTGTTTCTAGTGGGCATTCATAAGCATGTTTAATTGTAAGGTGAGAACATACAGCATGCCGGGCCCTCAGGAGTCGTGGTTTCCGGTCACAATATCAATCAGCTAAATGAGATTGGCCCATTAAATAGCTTTAATTGCCTAATCACTGAGGCAGGATAGAAGCGTGGAATCAATTAAAAAGGGTCATGTAAAATATGACTTTTTTCAAGAGCAATATTTAAAAAGTGCTACTGCTAAAGATGACTGACAGGCGTGCTTATGAAGTCATGATCGTGGGCTGTGCTTGAGAAGAGCCTGTATTTTAGAATTCACATTGTAAGGGTGGATCTCCTATAGGTCTTCAGGCTGCAGAGTTGCCGAATGACTTAAGAAATATTATCAGCAAGATGGTAGAAAACTGTACATTTCTTGTCTATTACCACCCACTGCTACTTATACCAATGACGGAAATAAGCACAGTTATAATAGCTAAATATGTGGGAGAGCGTTGCTATAATGTGACAATATTATATTGCAATAGGTAACATACCAAAAAGTTAATACCAAATCAAACTAGTTGGCACATAATTTGTAGTGAAAGAGTTTAATGACAATATATTGGTTTATGGTTACACTTAAAATGATTACAAAATAGATGAGATGATAAAAAACTTATACCATTAATCGTACCCAGCATGTATGTAAAAAGTTACCTGAGAGATAGAAAGAAAGAGAAAGACAAAGGGACAGAGAGTGTCCAAGACAAATGGCAGAGAACAAGAGAGCAGAGCGTAGAAAAAGAAGCGCCAGAGCAACTGTTACAATCTTCTTTTATCCTTTTCCTTGACCGTGTGACTGAAACCCAAATGTGTGACATTCAAACTGACCAATCAGAAGTAAAACTTCCCCCACTGTACTGAAGGTGTGACAATTCATAGACCCCCTATGCACAGGCATCTTGGCCTACAGGCCTTGATCACTATCAGCTCCTTTGTGTCTTCCCAAATGGCTCTTGTAGCATGAGAGAGGGGATTGAAACAGCAAAGCCAATGTCTTTGTTCATTTTTAAAATATCTTTGGATATTTTCAGTCTTACAACATTTACAATATTTATGAACTCAACATTTACAGTTTCTCTCTGCCACCAGAACAAAAAAATAATTTTGATGACATCATTCTGCTGTTCAGCTTCTCATCAGTTTTTCTGTCCGATCAAATACTCTTCCACCAAATAAAAATACGCTAAATTTTAGTGTGAAATTGGAGGATCCAAATTGTATAGGATATAGTGAACGATTCAGACAGTGTAAATATGATTTCAATTGGGGTGAATGAAGCCTGGTTTTGCATCACGTAAAACTCCATTTAGGGGATCATATGTGCACCCCAGCGCAGACCAAAAAACATATTGGACCAATTTGTATTCTGTACAGAATGCCACATCTCTCGCAATGACATCTCTTCTCTGATGATGTGACCAGCAAGAGAGCAGGACAATTATCCCCTTTAGCAACCTGTCACTGAGCTACAACAATCTAGTCAAGTCCTGATGAACAAAATCAAGTCCCACCCAACAAATATAGAAGAAAATATTGTTTACATTTCATGCTCATTTTAAAAAAGGGTCGAGCTTTTCTTCTTCTTCACAGTGTCAAGAAAATTGCACTCACAGGGACTTTAAATGTGATTTATTTAAATGGCAAGAGGTTTTTCAAGATGTTGAACAAAAACAACCACGTCAGGACCCTCATATAATTAAGGAAAAGCACAACCTTGCCTGCAAAGGGGCTGCTAATTGCATTTTCGGGTCACTTCCAGTGCTCTCTTTCAGTCAAACTGTGTTCTCCTGCAGTGACCACTGCTACATAATGACCTCACTGTGTGATTAAAACTGTCCTCAACAATTAATGCTTATAATCTCCTTGACAACACTGGGTGAGCCTGGGTCAGGCAAGCAAGGCGAAAATGAGCTGCTGCAATGGACAATAGCGTGTCTCAAGCGCCCCATGGTTTAGATTCAGGGGTTAATAAAGGCCAGTGGAGTAATAATAGCTTCTGAGTGTTGACCTACTCGCATCAGGTTTCATATACATCTGAGACAGGGTGTCTGACTGGATTGAGCATGTTTCCACAGCATTATAGAAGCTTTGAGAGATGATTTTAACAGAATAATGACATCAATAGCATTCCATTTTAGCAGGTTTTCACACTGCACAGATTAGAGCTAATCTGGACCTCCAGGCATGAGCAGAAACACATACACTCACACTATTACACTCACTGCAGCAAGACAGATATGCATGCATCTCGCTTCCTATAGTTTATTATTACCAGCCGACCCTGGTGGGGAAATGTTATGCTTTTACATGGGGAATTATGGATAAAACTCCACTAGCCACCTCAGGCAAGGGAAAACACAAACTTCATTCCAGAATGTCTATTAGCATGCAGGGAATGTATGCTGAAAAGCTCACCTGGCTATTCCTGGAGCTGGGCGGTAAGGATTGAACTGAGAGTAGAAAAAAAATCTGTGAACAATACAAGGCTCTGAATATTTCATGGACATGGTGTGGATACCCTCATGAATTTTTCAGCTCACAGATGGATTGGAAAGGTGGGAAGGGAATGCTGCAGGTAGTCAGTCCCAGACCAAAATGGCAATGCCACCCATTTCACTTGTAATAATTCATCATGGGAATGTTGATGTGAATGGCTCAATGAGGAATGTCAAGGAACTTTCAAGTTTGAAGGTTACTGAAAAGTTGAGATTGATGAACAGTGTTCATTGTTTCCTCCATCAACTTCATCAAACTTTAAAACCAAAATACACAAATAAAACAGATGAATACATTTAATTGCAGTTTCTAGTGGAAATAAACACCAGTTGCAGTAAAGGCCCATTCTCACCAAGAATGATAACTATAACGATAACTATATTTGCGTCCGCACCAACAAACGATAATGGTCTGTTTATTCTAAGCTCTATGCTATGTTTCGAGTAGATAGCTAGTTTAATCGATCTAATCTAACAGTGAATTTAGCTAACGAAGTCAATAGTGGAATAAAAACAACACCTAGTCTTTTTCATTGCAACTTCAAAGGAAGCAAGACAATGTTGTCAAAACTAGTGCTGGATAGCTGAGGTGATTTTATATTACGCTGTTTGCTAGCTCGGCATAATGATCTCATCATATTCTCACCAGTTATTCCGAAGGTATGATCATTTTTTTTTCCATATATCCTTGAAAGGGGAGGTTCACTTGTCTAAAAGTGGTAGCTTTTTCTGGACCTTGGCGATTAAAGGATTAGTACTCTTCTGAATGAAAATTTTATGATAATTTACTCACCCCCATGTCATCCAAGATGTTCATGTCTTTCTTTCTTCAGTCGAAAAGAAATTAAGGTTTTTGAATTAGTTCAAACTTTGACCTATGGAGGGCAGTAATACACTTAGTATACGCTGCCGGAATTCTACAAGAAGAAGGAGAAGAAGAAAAAGAAGAAGAGAAAGAAGAAGAAGAAGAAGAAGAGAGCTTATGAAAAACGAGCATTTGTGGTTAAAAAGTATATTATTTTTTTTATTTTTGATAATAATGACCGATCGTTTCACTAAATGAGACCCTTATTCCTCATCTGTGATCATGTAGAGCCCTTTGAAGCTGCAGTGAAACCGCAATTTGAACCTTCACCCATTGAACCGCTCCGAAGTCCACTATACAGAGAAAAACCCTGGAATGTTTTCCAATTTCTTTTTGACTGAATGAACAAAGACATGAACATCTTGGATGACATGGAGGTGAGTAAATTATCAGGAAATTTTAATTCAGAAGTGAATTAATTCTTTAACTTCTCCACAATGTCGTCTGCCATTTTAAATGCGCAAGCCCTTAAATTAGAATGGATTCTGATTGGCTGTCAGATATCGTTGAACAGCTGAAAAAAAATTGCTCTAAAAGTGATCCCAATGATATTGTTTCTATATATTGTTATCATTATAGCTGTGGTGGGGACAGTGCTATTCATATTTAGAATGATTTTTAGAGCTATATCTTTATCGTTACCTTTATAGTTATTGTTCTTGGTGTGTTAAAACACCAACAACTTTTTTTCCTTTTCTTAGAAATGATTACAGGAGCTGATTATCGATTTATAAAGACTTCACGTTTCCTTGTACAATACTGTTGCTGTGAATATTGTGACCTTAACACTTTTTAATTGATGTAGAATATGGTCAATGAGATCAAGGCATTAATATGTGCTTTGTAAGTACTAATAAACAACCAATATCCTAATAATATGCATGCCAATAAGTAACTAGTTAATAGTGAGAATTGGACCCTAAACTAAAGTTTTATCGTTATGTTTTAGTGTAAGTGACACTTTATTTTCAAACACAATAGCAGTAGCCTAACCGGATGTAGACAGCGCCACTCACCGGACTTTCTTTTCAGAACTTCTGTGTAGAAAAACCAGCGTAAGAAAACATTGCCAGACGATGGATAAAAGCAAACATGCTTTTAGTGCCATTGATTGAAGATTTCAGTTTGAAAGTGTCACTAAATGTGCAAGAAACATAATATCATTTTGCAGATTTTTTTTCCAATGAGCCTGGGATGGTTAATGATATATAAGATGCTTATGATGTGGGTCTAGTAAAGACTGTCTAATCAATAGCAGAGAGCAGCGAAAATGTCATTTCCCTTTCTAGCAACTTCCTGCAGAAATCCTATGTGAAAGGCAGAACAATACAGGGAAACATACTCCAAATAATGAATGAAACAACCTTTCCTGTAGGGCATGTATGTGTCTAAATGTGCCAGAAAGAACATGAAGGAGAGCGAGAAAGGCATTGTAGGTTATATCTTGCATCTGCCTAGTGAGAGACTTGAAATCAAAGGGCAACTGTATGCTCTTCACACCCACAAAAAACACCTAACTACAGTCCAATAAAAATAGCTCCTGCTTCATTATGAAACTGTATCACAGAGAACTCCTTCCATCACCTTTGTTTGTGCATGTCTTTCACATTGTCAAGGGATTACACAAAATAGGGAGCAAACTCAGAGCAACACATATCCTCATTATGACAAAATGTATTTAAACACTGAAGACTTGACACAAAATAGACCTTTTCGTTGAACTATGTAGTCTTTCCTATTATTCAAACCTACTGGTTGGCCTAAATGACTTCTAGTGAAATTTTAAAAGCTAATGAAATCTAATGAACTTCTTTTTGTGGGATGCTTTGCTTAAAAAAGTGTCTTCGTTTCATTAAAATCATTGTCACTTGGGTTGATATTTAGTTACATAACACAGAAGATATTTGTTACTGTGGCTTAAGTGTCCAAATACTTTTTTGGGGCCGTTCTGGATTGATCCCGGGTCTGTCAGGGCTCTTGGCTGAATTGCCATCTCTTCATGATTTCGACAGGTGTTAATAAATTTCTTCCTGTGAGAAAGCCCCAGTAATCCCACCAGCAAAATGCCCGCTGTCATGGATAAGATCTTAGATAATACTTTCGGGAAGCCTGTTTGGCATCTATCTTTTAAACACTAGAGGGATTTTCACAGTTCAGTGCCTGAGTCCTTTTTATCGCTTTTATTTCTTTATGGCTTTCAGATGCATGATTGAACTGAGTGATTATTAGGGGATTTTGCACTGTGGCAGTAAGTCTGTTAAATTGACCTTTCTTCAGCTCTCTCGCTCTCTCTCTCTCTCTCTTGCTCTCTCTCTCTCTTTCTCTCTCTCTCTCTCTGACAGGTTGAGTGTACGGCAGGTAATGAGACTCATTTGTAATCAATGGGGAGACTTTAACTAAAAGGAAAATAGTACAAAATCTAAATTAAATCTTTAGGGTTTTGCTTAAAGAGAGACTCTTCCCATATTACCATCAATCTAGGAAAAGATAGAGAAGAGAATTTGAACTCTATGAAGCAGAACTGTATTTTTAATTAAAAAAGCAAAAGAGAAAGAAGGAGGTAGAAGAAGAAAGTGGAGGAAAATGCATATATAGTCATAGACTGCACCTACATAATGCACCGCATCTAAGACATGAAACAATCAATTAGTCCATATTGATGTTTTGTTCAATTTGTTCCCTGGCTGTCACAGTGTCAATTGAACTGCTTTTAAAATAGTTGCTAACACTGGTAGGTCACAATCGACATGCAGCATTGACGTGGTGTTTAACAACCTTATTCTTCTTGGGGGGAGATAAAAAAAGAAAATGTTGGTGGCGTTATTGTAAATGTAGCCTAAATGTCACAGAAAAAGAAATACAAGTTTTGTGCATAAAAAACACCTTAAGGGACAGTTTACATGAACAATTATTCACCCTCATGTCATTCCAAACTTGTATGACTTTTTTTTTTTTTTCTGCAGAACACAAAAGATATTTATAAGATTATTGTTGGAAGCCAAAAAAAGGTTTGGTGCCCAATGACTTCCAATATGGACCATTTAAAAAAGACATTTTAATGCTTCACATATGAAAGAAAGTCATACAGATTTGCAATGACACAATGGTGAGTAAACGACTACAAAATTTTAACTTTGGCGTGAATTATCCCTTTAAATGAAATTAAAATAAAATGAATAATTTCAGCACTACAGTAGCTCCTGATTGGACAATATGCTTTCCAGCAGTATAAAAACACTCCATACACTGTATTGACAGCAAATCATTTGATCACCACATCATTGCTGAATGTTATTTTTATAGCAACTTTCTGTAATGTCAGAGATTTGCACTATCGGAGCGTAAGGAATTTGCTTAATAAAATAATGTTTTAATGTTTTGTTCTTAATATTTATATCATTAATTAAATAACTATTTAATAAAGAAAAACGTTTTCAAGATCATGCTTATACTGAAGGGCTTTACATTGTGCTCACAAATTCCTTTACCTGTTAGTATACCCAGAATATATATATATATATTGCCCATAAATATTAAGTTATGATGCCATGTGCTGTGCCCATGCTATGTTAAGAGTCAGATTAAAAAAATGTAACTTTAACCCCATTATTTAACTGTCAAAGTTAATTTGTTTTTAGGAAAAATCGATTCCCTTGCAAAGCACGCCGATCTTGCAGTGATTCGGAGTTCATTTAAAATGAAAGCTTTAAATTCTTTGAACTTTTCTCAAAACCTCTTATTTCTGAAAAATATAGTATTAGATGGCATAGAATTCATTGGTCTTAATGTCGTTCATTTGTGTTAAATAAGAGCCAATAAGGCACTGGAATGTCTTGTTTTTAAAATCATGCTGGGTGTTCAGACCATTAGGACACACAAACATTACACATGGATGTATTTATTCATGACGTAAGGACTCTTAGGATATATGGGATATTTTGTATAATGACATGGGTATTACTCTGGTATTACGATGTAAACATGCTTTATGAGGACATTTCATGCGTACTCATATTTAAAATAGCTTTTAAAACATACTAAACAATGTTTTATTAAAAATGTAAAAATGCAGAAAGTTTTCTGTGATGGGTAGGTTTCAGAGTAGGTTTAGTGTAGGGTGAGATAATATACAGTTTGTACAGTATAAAAACCATTATGCCTATGGAATGTCCTCACTAAGATAGCAAAACAAACCTGTGTGTGTGTGTGTGTGTGTGTGTGTGCACTTTTGTTATTGTACATTTCTGGTAGCCTTGTATTAGATGCAAGGCTATACCAGATATTAGTTTACATAAAGCTTGTCTTGTGACTCAGCTCTCTTCAGAAGCTATAGCGAGCAGCATAACACTGCCGTTACACACACACACACACACACACACACACGCACACACGCGCACACACGCACACACACACACACACACGCACACACACACGCACACACACACCCACACACACACACACACACACACACACACACAGACCTGCTTAATAATGCAATAATGTAATAATTCTAAAACAAAGTTTCCAGTACATTTTGTCGCTCTGCTATAGAGTGTTTGTAGTCTTCTCCACTGAAATAAAGGGGTTTAACTGATTAGGAGCCAGTGTTGTCCTTTGACTTTGTCAGACCATTGGAGCCTGGAGCAGGTTAAGGTTCTGGCATCTTTCTGATATACTGAACCTGGTCACTGGAAGAGGTAGGGCTCTTATCAGGCCGTCCCACCCTTGAAAAGAGCAGTAGACCTGTATGAAAGAGAATTTCTGAACGCATACTTCCATCTATTCATCAAGCCAAGACCATGTGTGTTTGAAGAAGAAGCAGCATGCGGGTAGGCGTACTTGAGTGGGCTTTATACATCTGTGTATGCATGAGTGTATATGTTGGATTGCGCTTAATATTCGTTTGAGAACCAGAGGGATGATTCTGAAATATTTACTTTTTTTCTCTTTTTTTTTTTTTCTAATCATAAAGCAGGTGCATGTCTTTTCAAATCTGTATGACTATCTTTATTCTGTACTCAAAAAATATTTTGAACAATTGTTGTGTCTGTACTTTGAAATCGATTTGCTTTGTATTTAAATGGAAGAAAGAAATTCATACAGGTTCGGAAGGACATGCTGTGTCGAGTGTTTAATCCAGAACAAGAATACTCAGGAGTACTAGCAACAATGTAAAACTCAGACAACACCGAACAATAAACAGAAAGAACTCAGGGCTTAAACACACAGGAAGGGTAATCAACTGAACAGAAACAGGTGTGTGGAACTAATTGACAACCAAGGAAACTGAGCAAAACAGGGACACAAAACACAGTGAAAATGAAAACCAAAGCTTAAGGCAAGTAAGCAAATAAATATCAATTTTGCAGAATTTAAATGTTTGGGTAAACCATCCTTTAAGGCAAGATTTACCAAAACTGAAATGGGATCATGAAATGGGATTGTGATTTAATGAAAAGCTAATATTAAAAATACAAAAAATTACTTCCTAAAAAAGTTAAATATTTTATTTCATAAAGTTCTCTGCTTTATGGCAACGAGAAACTGGATAATTTCAGATTCTGCATCCAATTGAAAAACATCTATGATGAGCAATTGAACTCTCTATCTCCATAGAATTAAGTTTAGATTGCATCAAAAATAAATATTCTTTGCCACTGTGTCTGTTTCTTCAGGCTCAGCTTGCGTATGAGCTTAAACAGCACCCCTGGGAGCCTGAGAACAGTTCAATCTCAAATCTACACATCTATTTAAGAGATTAACATCTCTTCTGTCATCTAATAACAGCGACGATGGCGACTGCTTTGCTCAGAGCAACAGCATAAGTCCTCCACAAGCCATCAATTCCATATATCATACATCCAGTCTTCACCATAATCCCCACGGTTTCAAAGTCATGTAAACGAAAAATAATTCAGAAGGAATTCCAGGTCAGTAAAAGGACAGACACACAGAGCTGGTACGGCTGTGGAGGAGGGTGAACAAACCCCAACAGGGCCCTGCAGGGAATGAAGCTGCTTGGATTTCCTAAAACATCACCCCTCCACAGACAACTTTCCCTCTTTATCTCATCCTCTCTTTCTCCTCTTCATGCATTTCATTAATTCCATAGCCTGTTTGAATAACCCCAGAGGTGGTTGCTGTTAAAAAAAAAAAAAAAAAAAAAAAAGCGGAGATGAAAACAAACATTGTGATGGGAAGAAAGTAAACAGAGGCTAAATAAACCCTTCATTTCATACCAGCTGCGCTCTGTAGTCTAGAGAGTCTGTAGTCTGTAGTCATAATCATCCATTATGCTGGATCCCTTGCTATTGGAGATCTACATTAGACTGGAGCTTTGATGTGGCTGCTGTACGGTCCTTGAGACTCATCAATGGAGCATCATATAGCAAGAAGGAAGAACACAGAAATTGGAGAGGCTTATTACAGGCAAAGCCACAACAGCTATCCTCATTTACTCTGTCCTTTGTACTCTTAGTTGGCCCTCTTGTCTTCCTCCCTTCTTGTTTCATGACAGCAGTTACTTCACTTCAAAAACTTTTCTTCACTGAATGAATAAAGCTTCGTTTCAACAGAAATAAAAGAATCTGTGAAATAATGCTCAGTATTCGTTGGATTTGGCTCACCAGTGGAAGGATGAATAGGATTAAAGTTCGGCTGGTAAGCATGGATTTTCTGACAACCCATACACATGGGTTTTTATGTTTTATGGAGACTTTCCATAGACATAAGGATTTTTATACTATACAACCTGTTTATTTTATCCTGTAACTGTAAACCCACCCATCAGGCCATCACAGAAAACTTCCTGCACTTTTACATTTTCAAAAACATTACTTAGAATGATTTATAAGCTGTTTCCTCATGGTGACCAAAAGAATAAAAAAAGATGTCCCCACAAGGTGAACAATTACTGGTATTACTATCCTTAAGGAGAAATTTGGTCCATTCAATGTAGGGTTTAATAAGGCCCCCCCCCATATATATATATGTGTGTGTGTGTGTGTGTGTGTGTGTGTGTGTGTTTAATTATAAAAATACAATATTTTATCAAAACTGCTTCATTTCTTAATATTTGAAAATCGAAAAACTTGTTTTATCAGTCCATGTTTCAGCAGTCAAAATATAGTCAAATATGAAAAAAAGAGAAAGAGATACAAGAAATGATAACAGAGAGAGATGCCCTTCAAACCTTTA
This sequence comes from Zacco platypus, assembly GCA_038088235.1. Lineage (NCBI taxonomy): Eukaryota > Metazoa > Chordata > Actinopteri > Cypriniformes > Xenocyprididae > Zacco > Zacco platypus. The sequence goes on from CM076079.1 coordinate 8,134,178, forward strand.
TCCCTTTCTGCTGCCTTTCACACAGATAACAAAACAATAGTTGTTAGTAAGAACACACATCAACCAATCAAAGTTTAATAACTAAAAACAAGACTTTGCCATCCTGTGTGGCAAACCTGATGGATTTGGCTGGAGGCATGGTTTTTATGCAGCAATATAAAGTACTTGGCCCTTCAGTTTCTCTCATTCTCGCTTGCTCTTTCTCTCACTTTCACTCTCTCTCTCTTACTCTGTGTGAAACCGAGATGAAAGCTTGTGTGCTCTTGAAAGTCTTCCCCTCTGCTCGCGGTGCTGCTCAGGCATGGAAACAAAGGCTCTGCCACAAATAACTTCATCATAGCAAAAGGCTGAAACACTGAGTCAGGCGGCTCACAGGCGCTGGCTTCTGCTTCGGCAGCCCAAAAGGAGGGCAGAATAAGGATGCAGGATTTGATTGACAGAACTGGGACACTTTAATTGGTTTTAATTTTGTCACCAACCCATAGTTGCCACATATGCAACACATATAACGATGAAGATTTTGAATGCGGAATTGAGTTTTTCTTATACAGCAGTTTTGTATGACAAGCCAAATGCAATTGTGAAGTTGTTTTGCTGCTGAAAAGTGCCAAGCAGTGTTATCATTGTTTACTAAAACTACAACCAAAACTGTTAAAACCTGTTCTTTCAAATAAAGCTGAAATAAAATAGAAATATTAGATGAAGAACTTTCATCTAATATTTTAAATTAAAATAAATCTGAGGGACTAGTTCACTTTAAAATGAAAATTACCCCTAGATTTATTCACCCTCAAGCCGGTGAATATGACTTTCTTCTTTCTGT